>OV815287.1:24461726-25116418 GCA_929108145.2 Limnephilus rhombicus | reverse complement strand
AGAACATTCCCCGAGGCGATTATTCATAAAAAAGATGCGATGTAAAAAGAATAATACAATTAATTTTATTTTTGAAGTAATACTTCTTTCTTTACGCACGTTCGACTTGTGGGGTAAGCTGGTGAATGCGTTACAAAAAGTGGAAATGTGTTACGAAAAGCGTGATGTTACGAAAAGTGTGATGTTATGAAAAGTGTGATGCGAACGGTAATTGATGCGAACGGTGATCGATGGCGAGGCGAACAGTCGGACCTTTACGCTTCTTATTCGTGTTAATGTTATATTTTTAAAGGACCATTTGTCCGTAAATAAATAAATTGTATACAGCTGATACCCGGCATGCGTTGCAAGGCCATTCTAACCTCGGGGTCAACTAAACTGTAATGGTTCCATCCCAAGTCCCGGGAAACTACATTATAATGCAAGCGCCTGCACTATATAATATTATATACAATGGGTACCCGGCATGCGTTGCAAGGCCACTTTAACCTCGGGGTCAACTAAACTGTAATGGTTCCATCCCAAGTCCCGGTAAATTACATTATATACAGCGGGTACCCGGCATAAGTTAGTTAAGTTTTACTTCAGTCGGGTGGTCTAAAGCACACTCGTTTTTTTTAAATTTAATATTCTGGTTTAGACAGTCACTTCACAAACGTGATACTTAATCTATTTTATTGAAGAAAAATATAACACTAATAATCTAAACGAAAATATGAAATAGAACAAGACACAGAAAAATAGAAAAAGATAATGGTCGCAACTGGGACGAGACGAAAGGTTCTGGGTTTGAGTCCCAGTTGTGACCATGTTATCTTTTTCTATTTTTCTGTGTCTTGTTATCTTTCATATTTTCGTTTAGATTATTAGTCTTATTTACTTCTTCAATGATATATTACATTTATTTCTTTTATTTTTTTTGTATTTCATTATTAATATTACATTTGATTACAGTAATGATATATTGCCCATCTCACTTCGTGTAAAACGCCTGTGTTGAGATGACAATTTACAGAGTGGTTGTTAGCTAGGTTTTTGCTTACACAATATTATGAAAATGACAGTTGTTAAAAATAGAGTCAGGTTATTTTTTTTTTAATTATACAATTCAAGTATGAATGTAGAAGATTATGACAAAACAATAATTTTGAAGCAATTAAATTTCAATTTGACAATAAGGCACAGTAATAAATGGTAAGAAAAAAGGCAAATGAAACTTAGTCAAATGTATACATGCAGTACGTAATATACGTTGTGTAGGCATAAATGTAAATATGTTATGAAATACTTCTGATGGATATGTTTATTAATTTTGATTTTACCTACATCTTTTTATACGTGGATTGTTAAGAAAGCTATAGATGGGCGTGATATAGATTGGCTTAGAAGATATAGATGGGCATATTGAGACATGAATGTTACCACTCAGGATTAATCAATTAATTATTATTGTAGCAGTGACACTTAACTGAATGATTCGGAAAACAATTATACCAATCTGATGGATTCGGAAAAACAATCGCACTAAACCGATTGAATCAGCTCCATCTCTCAGTGATTGTAATGTTTGTTAATTCAATTATAAAAAAAGATTATCGGAAAGTATATATACTATTCTGATTGATTCGCAAAGCATGTACACTATTCTGATTGATTCGCAAAGCATATACACTATTTTTATTGATTCGCAAAGCATATACACTATTCTGATTGATTCGCAAAGCATTTTTTTTTTGTACGACAGACATGTGAGTCCAATTATGGTACAATTTTCTTACAACTTACAATACATATACATAATTTTTTTTTAAACATGGTATAGAGATGTTAAACACATCTATATCTGCTGGTAGGGCATTAAGCAATGTCATACCTCTTGTCATGCTATGTTGAGCCATTTTGATTGATTCCCAAAGCAAATACTTTATTTTGATTGATTCGCAAAGCATTTATACTATTCTGATTGATTCTCAGAGCATATACACTATTTGGATTGATTCGCAAAGCATTTACACTAATATGATTGATTCGCAAAGCATATACACTATTCTGATTGATTCGCAAAGCATATACACTATTCTGATTGATTCAGACTACTATTTGTGATTAGAAATGTATTGGACGCTCAGAAGTGCATTGCTTTTTTCAGTTAAGGACGGAAAGGATTATGACTTGGTATCATCGATCAGCGGCCATTTGTACACTTTTACCAATGGCACCATGCTGATTGATTCGGTAACCAAGCGAGATGAAGGCATCTACAGATGTACAGCTGAAAATGGAATCGGTGCTATCTTATACAAAAATGTGGTTATTGATGTAAATGGTAAGTGCATGCATTTACCAAACGATTATATTTTTATTCCTTAGTTATTTTATTACATTTTTGCATTGTTATTCTTAGTATAATAAATCTAAAGGAGTATACAGTTTGACGCACATTACTTTGGCGTCGCTAGCATAGATTTTGGGTATTCAAAAATCTGGAATTTTTAAAATATTTCCTTGGTTTTTTAGCTCCTTATTTCGCTGACTCCAAAGTTAAGGGTGTCAAACTGTAATTACCAGTCGGTGGATGAGTTCACAATTTCGTAAGAAATTTCAAAATAGCGTCAGTTTTACATGGTATTTGGGGGGTATCACTGATCTATATTGTCTGGAACTACGAGTATCTCTAAATCCAATCAATTAAGGTTTTACTTCCTTTACACTTATTATATGACATTTTGTGAGTTTATTTGAGAACCTCCCTGCTGTTTTGAGAACTAGACTTTATTTTCAGAACCAGCTCGCTTCAAGGAAGCCTCGCAGAATATAACGGTGAAACGAAATGAGCCAGCGACGCTCGTCTGTGATATATTGGGAGACAGTCCCGTCAGAAATACGTGGACTCTAAACACTATGGATATTCATACTAATTATAGGTAACTTACATTAATCATGGAATTTGAAGCAGAGGTCCGCGAAACTGCAAAAATAATATTTGTCGTATTAAATGATGTAGGAAGGTACTTAACATATTCATTGAATTTGCATTATCAAAAAGGAGCATACACATGAGAGTCGGTACCTCCCCTTCCGGTTGGTTTACGAATACGCCATGGTAGATTGTCACGCGTAGCTTTAGTAAGCAAACATTTAGTAACTAACACTACATTGATAAATATTTTTTTATTTTAAATATGACAATAGTTCCTTAAATATCGAGGTTGGCGTGAAACACGATATTCTCGTCGATATTTTTATTTATTAAACTTAAAATAGATTAACTTCATATGTCTAATATAGACACACATTTTAATTTGCATATTTTTAATACCTACTAGCTAACTTACATAGTTTTCACGTTTGATGTTTAATCTTGGTACATTTTTAATACAATTTGAACTAAGCCATGTATTTGGTTGCCTTTTAACAGCAAACAATTCGGTGTTTTTAATCTGTTAGTCCAATGTTTTCTTTTGCCTTGTATGGTATGTATGGGTGTGATATTGTAATGTAGTTTGTTTCTAAATTAAGTTGGTTTATGTATTTTCCTATTTCCGCAGCTTCATCCCACACTTGAGGTGATTAGGGCTACTAGTGTTTATTTTGCTTCAGGCTTTTTGTTCCAGGCGTAATAATTGTAGTCTCAAAGATTTTTTATTTATTAAATTTATTAATTATAAGATAAATTGTTTATACTACGAGTATATTTTCTTATAATAATTTACAAATACTTTATCCTTTTGCATATTAAACTATTTTGCGTATTCGCTTTGTCCTTCTTTAGTTGGCCTGATTTCATTGCACGTCCTTGTGTTATGTCTGTGAATGTCTTTATGGTACCTAATAATATTACTTAACATTACCTATTAATACTTTGGTAACAGGTTGTTTATTATTTTATGTATAAATATCATCGAATTCGAGGTCAGCGTCTGTTTCACTGATAGCAAATTTAGTTCCTTTAACATTTTATTTACTTTAAAAATCTATTTCACGTAAGTATTATTCTCATTGCGCTATTTTGGAGAATTTGCAACTAATTTTGTTCCCTGTCGCTTCACAGAAGATGAAATATCGTTACTGATTCCGAGCAATATCTATGTATTATGGCTATGTTCAGTTTCCAGAAAAAAAGTCAGTCTTTCGTTAAGACGCTCGAAAATCTCATTTTTACTTAACCCTTACTTAATGATTTCTTCCAGGATTAGGGTGTCTGACACCAAAAAGGAATCTGGCCTACAGTCGGAGCTCAGCATCGACCGGGCAGACCGACAGGACTCTGGATTATATAGGTGCCACGCCAGTAACTCTTTCGGACGAAGCGAACACTTTATATATCTCTCCGTACAAGGTATGTATTTATTAAAAACTATATATCAACCCGTAAGAACAAAGATTTTTACAATAATAATATTTTTTTATATTTTGTGAAATAGTTTCAACTTTGGGACACGGTTCTACGCATCGAACGGCACGACCTGGTTGCTCCATCTCTTGGGACAGCTTTCAGAGAAATGCGCGTTTTGCGCGTGTTACGCGTGTCTGTGCATGAGTCCCACAACTTCACTAATGATAGAATGCATTGTCGTCGAAAAGGAGTCTATCTGCCGAGTTTCAGTTCGGTCGGATGTCGGCAAGCGGTTTAATTTCCACTTACAAAATTTGCATTCGTTCCGGAAAACAAAATCTAAATTCATTTAGCAGTAATAAAAATGAATATTGTATGTCCTAAAACTGGGAAATCGTCCTGGTTGGATAGCCAAAATAATTTGTTTTCCAATTGTAAAAAATAAAAGTCGGTTATCTGAAAAACAATTAGATTATGGTAGTGAACGGAAAGTTATTTTTTGCGTTAGTTTTCATAACACTAAATTCGATAGGTGTATTGTAAGTGGGTAATTTTACTATATTTTCTTGAAGTATTTGTGAAGTTTATAGATATCACCCTCAAAGTTAGCCTATGAAAACATTTCTACTTTACTCAGATTACATCAATTTCTGATGTTTTTTCTTTAAATTTTATAATTTTGGTGTAAATTCAATAACTTTTCAACTGTACTTGGTCAGGATTCTATCCCAGAAGAGAGTCAGAATTTAACTGAAAAGAGTCTAGACGAAAGAACTTGACGCTCTTTGACATCCAAAATGTGTGTTAATCATTTAGTAAGTGACTATAGTGAGAAAAACTTTGACATTTATACAAACATAATATGTATGAATTTTAAAAAAATGGACGTACCATTGACTTTTTAATTAACAGAGTTTGGGTCTTTAATTTTTACTACAATAAATATTGCAGAGATCCGACAGTTTAAACGACGTGGTATAACATTGTCTGAAAAAAATCTTTGTTGCTAAAAATACCTTCTATTTTCGGGTTTGTACCAACCCTGTTTTAACGAGTTTTTTTTATAATTCTTTCAAATAACGATACATAAAACTGTCCATTAAAAATATTTATGCTCCGGAATCCGGAAAAATATTTTTCTAAATTGTGTGGCAGGCAGACCTTTACGGAATTTAAATTTCATCTCATTTTTTTTAATACCTTTTGGTATAATCCGGCTACATTTTTCAAATAATATTCATTATATTTACAGTCAATCCGTCAATTTAAAGTCACATCCACTTCTATATTATTCATCCAATCCGTTTTATATGTTATTCCTCTAAGTGAATAGTCGATACATAATTTAATCAATTCATTTGTTCAACGGCGAGTTCAAGTTCAACAAAGCATTTACAAATGTAAAGTACAAAACAATCTTCTTCATCTTTTTTCTTACCACGATTTCTAGATTGGTCCACCGTCTTTCCTGTCTAGAGCTACTTTATTGGCTTTAGTTCATTGCGGGCTCTTCATATATCGTTAATCGTTAATCGTTAATCGTTAATCGTTAATCGTTAATCGTTAATCGTTAATCGTTAATCGTTAATCGTTAATCGTTAATCGTTAATCGTTAATCGTTAATCGTTAATCGTTAATCGTTAATCGTTAATCGTTAATTGTTAATCTTTAATCGTTAATCGTTAATCGTTAATAGTTAATCGTTAATCGTTAATCGTTAATCGTTAATCGTTAATCGTTAATCGTTAATCGTTAATTGTTAATCGTTAAACGTTAATCGTTAATCGTTAATCGTTAATCGTTAATCGATAATCGTTAGTTAATCGTTAATCGTTAATCGTTTATCATTCATCAATAATCGTTAATCGTTATTCGTTAATCGTAAATCGTAAATCGTAAATCATGAATCATTAACCATAAATAGTTGTGATTTGTGAGTCGTGAGTCGTGAGTCGTGTATCGTGAATCGTGAATCGTGAATCGTGAATCGTGAGTCGTGAGTCGTGAATCGTGAATCGTGAATCGTGAATCGTGAATCGTGAATCGTGAATCGTGAATTGTGAATCGCGGGTATGTACGCATGTAATTAATGCTCCAGGCCAAAAACTTAATTTATATTTTATTTTTTAGAGCGACCCGACGCTCCTCGCCAAGTAGAGGTCATGCAGGTGGACAGTCGCTCTGTACGTCTGAAATGGAAGAAACCTTTCAACGGCAACAGCCCAATCATCGGCTACCAGCTGCAATATCAAACGCTGGCTCAAGACTCTAGGGAGGCTTGGGGCACAGCTAATGTCATCAATATTACGCTTACAAATACTAGTACTCAGTCAAGGTAATAAACAGAATTATACCGACAATTCCTACTTTCACACACATATTGTCACACATGACATATTTTCAGATCCAATTAATTATGTGCCTATTGAAATACTATAATTGTCTGGTTATAATTGAAAAACAAAGAAAATTCTTTAAAAAAACCTTACTTGCTTTTGTTGTGAATTGCAGCGCAATGACCGAACTTTATGAACTGGGTTTGGTGAGTGATCTTCTACCAGACACAACCTACTCCATGAGGATGATGGCATTCAACCAAATAGATAAAAGTGTATACAGTGACGTCATTGTCGTCAAAACGCAAGAAGAAGGTAAGTTCGAAAATAATGCCTAATGATCAAATAGTTTCTTTGATAAATATTGGCAATTTCTATCAGCCTTTTACATTTGCCTCGTTTTCGCAGCCCCGTCAGAACCGCCACAAAATATAAAAGTACAAGCTGGAGAAGCTGGTGAACTAACGGTCACATGGCAGGTAATATATTTTTGTAAATATCTATTTTGGGTCGCACTCTAAAACATACTTAAGCAACAACAAACAATGCTATTTATAAATTCACTTTAAATTGTGATTTAATTAAAAATATCAACAAAATGTACTTCTGCAAAGCAACCATAATTAAAATATAGTATCATAGAGCGATTTGTTACACGAAATCTAAGTTAATTTTTTTCCTTTGGGTTTCCTCAAGGGTCAGACCTGGGGCCACTTCTATTTTAAACATGGACTAATTTTTCAGCCTCCTCGCTTTGGTTCCTGGCACGGCACCCTTCTCGGATACACCATCCATTGGACCGAGGTTGAAGCTGGGGCCCCTAACACGCAGGCGCCCCACGCGAGCTCGACCTTTATCAAGGGAGCCTCGTCTCACAAATTTACCCTGACTGGCCTGGGACAGTACGCCAAGTACAGAGTGTCTGTCACAGCCAATAACAGAGCGGGGAACGGGCCGCCCAGCGTTCCGATACTTACTTCAACCAAAGAAGGAGGTAATCTTCAGACCAGTTAGCTAATACATTCTTTATCAATTGAACGAAGATGAATTAATCAGAAATTAGCTGAAAAAAGTCAGATGTATAGAATCAAGAAAATAAATTTATGACTAGGGTCGGGAATGATACAAAAGTACGATGTTTGAAGTTTTCTATGGATGTGGATGAAGCAAAAGCGTGAACAAGGCAGCGTGCTATCCTCGCTGCCCACGAATGTGGGGAAATAATACTGTTTTGTTGAAAGCATTTATTTATTGCAGGTAGAGTTGAAAATGAATCGTAAGTATAACAAAAATGGTCATTTCTGGGAGATCATTTTTCTTTCATCTCTTCCTTATCCATCGAATAACTTTGTTTCCAGTTCCTTCATCACCACCTCAGTCAGTACGATGTACTCCGCTATCATCTCAAAGTTTAAAAATTGAATGGACCTCTCCTCCGCGATCTCACCATGGGGGAAACCTTCTTGGATACAAAATACTCTACAAACCTTTGGCAGATATTTACAGTAAGTTTTTTTTTTACTTTAACACAATATTATGATGTCAAAGTGGTTCAGTTTAATATTATGCATTGTCAGAGGACGACTCATCTTGCTTTCATTATATAAGCATAGGCACAATGGAAGGGTCAACATTGGATTTCGAGTAAATCCTTCAAGTTTCAACGATCCTCATATCAGCTTAAACTACCCACTAACTTCGAAAATTAACATCAAAACAATAGAAATAATTTATTATGACCTTCTCAAATATTTACATCTATGGAAATGTGTTACGAAATTTAGCATAGATATTGTTTTGTTCTGAATCTTAGTTCGTGATACAAATCAGTACCTAAATATTTTTTTTTCACATTTTTGGTAAAACTCGATTTCATTATTTGGAACAATTCAAGCTAGCGAGTTCGACGAAAATAATTCAAGAGATGAAACATTATTCAATGGATTGGAAACAAAGTTTTATGAAAATTTAAACAAGTGCTGCAAAGTATTAGATATTCCCCTTCCTTTGTACATTGACAATTTCATAAGTGGGTAAATAATATTTCATATTATGAATCTTCGTATTTTCGATATCCGAGAAAAATGTTGAGAATCCTTCAATGAGCACTCATCAGACCAGTTCTACGCTACAATTAGAGCGAAGAGATATTTAAGAGCGATATAAACGCTAGAAATATTTCGATTCTCATGCCTGCAAAATTTAAATTCGATTAAATTCGTTTTAAATTCGTCTTATTTGCACGAGGCAAGTAAGTGGTTTTCATTTATTTTGTGCATAATTTTATAAGAATGAAAAAAGTTAGAACATGCAAAACCTCAAAAATAGTCTAAGCTATAACGGGGTATTTAAAAAATATATATTTCAGGTATTACTTCATATAAGTCATGAAAAAACATTTTTTTTAGTGGTTTACGCTTATATTTTTTGTGATGTAAATAATAATTTTATTCTAATTCAAATACATAGAAAAACAAGTAAAAACTTCAATTTATCGTTTACACATTTTTTGATGTTCATATTGCAAACCGATTCGTCGTAAAGATTAATCTAAATAGTATCTAAATAGGATTTCACGGGCCAAAGTATATTAGCTAGTGTGCTAAGGTTCATAGTAATATGCCCTTACAGAGAACAATGACTGGTAATTCGATATTTTGAAAAGAAAAGATGATCTATATAAAAATGTATCTGGTGGACAAGATATAATCACCAACCACTTGAACAGGCAATAAAAAGATTCATATAACTGCAAATACTCAATCATTGGATAAGGGACGCATGAAGGCTAACTCCACATTCTTGGGGAAAAGGAATTAGATGGAATTATATCGGAAGTAATGGAGGCAAATTAATTTTGATTATGATGGTTCCTAGGTTTTTTTAAGTTTTCGTCTGAATTGGGTCTAATAAAAAGAACGGGAACAAATTCTAAATAAATTCCCACTAAACAAACGAATTCTATATTTTTAGAGACAACGATACGATACGATACGATACGATACGATTGTACCCCCCGGCCAGGAGTACTCCCGTCCCGGTAAGACCGGTACACCGGGGGGCACTGATTTGTAAGGACTGGAAGACGTGCTCTAAGGATGGGTGGGAGGTTGGAATTTAATCAGCCGGTATACATGGCAACCTTATGAGCCAATCTAGGAATGTGGGATGGGCAGGAATGGGATGGGTTGAGCATTGTTTGTTTCCCCCCTTCCCTCACATAGTTCCTCCCTATCTCTGACGTTTCTTCCTTGTTCCTTTTTCCTCTTCCTCATTTCCTGTTTATTCTACAGGGTCACTGTTGTCCGAGTCCGTTTCGTTCATGGTGTATATTTTCTGAGTTGACTCTCGAAGTTTATCTTTGTCTTTAGCTATTTCCTTCCATTCTTCCAGCGTTTTGTCAAAGTACCTCATGTCGTGCTGTAAAGAGTCATTCCACGTATAGATGGGTCTTCCAATTTTGCGTTTCCCTGCAGAGTAGTTCCAAGCTGCTGTTAATAGGTGCGGCGTCTTTCGTCTTAAGATGTGCCCAAGGTATCCTAATCTGTAAGTTTTTATCTTCTTGGTTATTGTTTTACCTGCTAGTATTCGGTGTATTTTCTCTTTGGGTGCGTTCCTAGACTCTTCCAGCATTTGTTTTAGGATGTATCGTTCGTATTTACGTAATCTCGATCTATTAGATTTGGTAAGAGCGGCGGCTTTTAATCCGTATATCATTGCCGGTGCAATGGTCATGATGTAAATTAGTCTAGTTGTGTGCCAGTCTAGTTTCAACCTAACTAAGAATGGCATTATGATTTTTGTATTTTGGACCGCCTGTTTGCATCGCTTCTTGATTGTGTCTTTCCTGCTCACTGTTGAGGTTATGTAAGTTCCTAGATATTTTAGTTCTTTTTCAGGTTTCATCAGGGTTCCTCCTACGTTATACCAATGTGGTTCTGGAGCTGTTCTCATTGGATTTCGGACTAATAGTTTGGTTTTGGTTTCATTCAGGGTCAGGCCAACTGATTTCAGCAGCGGTTTCAGTTTTTCGATTATTTTACCCAGTATGTCGGTGTTATTTGCCAGTATAATTATATCATCTGCGTATGATAATATAATTGGAAGGATTATTCTGAGATCTTGATCTAGATTTAATTCATTAATTTCTTCTTCTAGGGTTCTCAGGATTTCGTCTCTAAGTATTGTAAACAGCCTTGGGGAAAGGGGGCATCCCTGTTTTACTCCTCGGTTTTTTGATATTACTCTTGATTGTTGTCCGAACCAAGAAATTGACGTTTTCTCTACCATGCACGCTGTGCTAATTCTATTGGTGAGGGCATGACTTATTCTGCTTCTCAGGATCGTAACCAATTGTTGGAGGTCTACCGTATCAAAGGCCTTCTCTATATCCAGTGACATAACGTAGGTTATATGTCCCGCCCTCCATTCTTCGTCTAGGATTCTTCTTATGGTGAATAAGTGGTCGTCTGTGGAACGGTTTTGCAAAAATGCCGTTTGATAGTTTCCTAACTCGTCATATTCTTCTTCTAATTTGTTTAGGAGTGTTTTCGCGTAGATTCTGTATCCAACATTGCAGATTGTGATACGTCTGTACTCTGAGATTGTTTTTGGGAATTTTGTCTTTGGAATTGGAACTTGGACTGTGTGTATCCATTCCTCCGGAATGATGTTATTGACCCACGCTTCTGCGATAATTTTAGTGATTTCTTCGATAAGTTCCGGGGGTGCTGCCTTGAACAATTCGATCACAAGCTGGTCCGTCCCCGGGACTGTTCCGCCTTTTATGCCACGAATTATGCTGGAGATTTCCTCTATCGTGGGGGGAGCTCTCAAAGGTTTGTAGTCTCTTTCTTCGATTGTATTTATTTGGGGGCCTTCGCTTTTTTCTAGTTCTTCTGTCCATTTTGACATAGGGATGAAGGGTTTCCTCTGGTTTTGTCGGGTTTTCTTTTTAAATTTACTAAAGTATTTGTATGTATACTTCATTCTTGCTGATGGTTTCAGATTACCCAGAGAACTAAAGAATGCGAAGCATTCTTTTTGCTCTTCTTCTTCCCGAATTGTGGTATAGTTTTTTCTTGCTTCTTTAAGTTTTCTGTTCGTTTCAGGGTCATGTGGATCTTTGTTTTTCCTAAACTGCGCTTTTAGTATCTGTGCTAAAGCTATCCTTCTCTCTCTAGAGAGAACTCTTTCTTTTTTCAAAGTTTCTTTTGCGGTGTGTTTCAGAATGTTTTTTTCTTCCGACCATGTGCACGAGTTGGTTTCGCTGTGAATCTTGTTTTTTCCCTCCATTACTTCCATGGTTTTTTTCCTCGCCGTTTCTTGAAACTTCTTTAAATCTTCTCTAGACTTGAGAAGTTCGTAGTTCCAGTCTCTGTGGTTAAATTTCTGTGATGTCGGGGTTCTTTCGTCGTTTCGCTTGACGGCGTGAGTGTTTTTCTTAGGCATTTTGGCGCGCACTTTCCTAGGCACAAGTTTTCCCCAAATCAGTTTGTGATCGGATTCGACTCTTTTTGACCATTTACCTTTGATATACTCAAAACACTCCGCCGTGTACATTGGAGTGATTATGTGATCGATTTGAGATTTTTTTGTTCCTCGCTGCCCATGTTGTTCTAACCGATTTTCTTCCCCATGGGCTGTTGATTTTAAGGTTGTATTGTATAAGAAAATTAATTAGGAATAATCCGTTTTCGTTCGAGGCGTCGTGATAGATGTTTGGTCCCACTTTTCCGTTACATGTCTGTCTGTTAAGGTCTTTTTTACCGATTCGAGCGTTGAAGTCTCCTAGAATAATCACTCTTGCCTGCCTGGGTTTGTTTCTTATCATCTTGGCTATTTCTGCAAATGTCTCTATGTTTTTACCGTTTCCCGTGTTTGCTTGTGGCACATGTGTCGTTATTATGAACCATGATTTGGCGGAATCTATCTCATATATGTGTGCTGCGATAATATTCACAGTTTTTCTGATAATTTTTTTAACTTCAACATTTAAATTTTTGTTGATTAATATGGCCACTCCTCTGTTTGCTTTTGCCTTTCCTCCTCCGTTTAGTAGCCATTTGTAGTTGTGGGATTTGAGGGATCCGGTTGCCAAATGCGTCTCTTGCAGCCCCGCAATGCTAATATTGTTTTCCTTCAGTTCTTCGTCTATGCGATTCTTTTTTTCCTTATTCGCGGCGCCTCTGACATTCCAGGTAGCTACTGTTGTCACTGGTTGTTTATAATTTTCACACGAAAAGTTAATTTCTTGAGAGTCTCTTTGGATGACATGCCCGATGTCTATGTCGACGTTGTTGAGAACATCATAGCTGCATGTCAGTTCGATTTTTTGTTTTGGCTCTGTTGTGCACTGCATGTTTTCTGTGTGCCCTTCTTTATTATTTATTAACACACTGTCGTAATGGTTTCCTTTATAGAAGAGATTTATCGTCCCCCTCGACTCTCCTACGGTTTGGTAGATTATTGGAGGTTGATCTGGTTGGTGTATTTGACTTGAAGTCCGTAGTACTCTGTGGCCGCTATTATAATATCTTCTCCCGCCCATGTGCCAAGCAGGTATTGTTCCCGTATGTATAGGTCTTGTTGCTCTCGTTCGGAGTAGGCTGGGTGGATTTTTCGGTGATCCGGGATGTTGTTTGCGATGGCTAAGATGTATCTTTCTTCCGACTTGTGTGATTCCACATGGAATGCCAAATCTTGGCGCACGATTTCGTGGTTGCTGGAACTCCCGATGATGTTATTAATTTGGTGTGATATTGCCCTGAAGAGACAATTTCCGTCCCTTGTCATCTTAACGATCTCTATTGGAATGGATGGTTAGTGAAACAGAAGAGATTCCCGACTATGTGGTACATAAATGTTTAGAGTAATTTTATATGCCTTCATAGGATGTAATTAGCAGATGCGGGCAAGACAATAACAGATGAAAACAATGTATTAATTTGCCCAACAATATCGACTCGAGTGTTCTGTCGATCCCTGTTTGTGTAATGTCTGAAATAAAAAGTTCAAAATATGTGTTATGTGGATAGTGTAATAAAAAACTGGAAAAATCTTATCTCGGTTTTGTCGCCAGAAGATTCCTCCGTTCTAGGGGGCAGGTTCCGCTGTAGTTAGCTGGCCAAGCTCTCGAAAACTCGGGAAGTGTCACTTCGTTGCTTTGTTACTCTCACTTACACTTTATGACACTTGAGTTAGAAAAATGCACTAGTCTCACTTTATAAAATGCACTAGTCGTTATGTGATAAATTCCTCTCAATTATGCACTGGTCTGAATTACAGATCAAGCACAAAAACACAATTATGCACTGGTCTGAATTACAGATCAAACACAAAAACACAATTATGCACTGGACCGAATTACAGATCAGACACAAAAACAATCGCACAATAAAAACTCGGAAGGAGTCACTTCGGACGCTTGTTCGCTCCCACTTTATGAACTTGAGTTAGAAAAATGCAATAGACTTGACTGAAAGTTGTGTGATTACACTGTTTTGAATTCAATAATGCTAGCAAACACAAAAACTAATTGTATTGTACAATACTGATGTCACAAATTACATTGAAATATCTACACAGAGTTGAGTTTGTAGTTTCTGGGAATTTCCAATGGAAACTTCTAGAATGTTCCAGAAACTTCTGTAAACACGTGGCCGGGGGTCCCCCTCGCGGGTTACTGTCTTCCACTTTTTCGCTATAATTACGTTTTTAGCACTTGTAACTATCTGGTTTGAGTGGAGGTTTTGTGTGTACATACGATAGGGTAGAAACACTTGGACAATATTGGATTAACCGGGAATGTACTGTTCACGGTATGAATTGTTTATTTCCTGCCACGTCGGCGCACGTTTTTAGGTTAGAACGCTCGGCTTGTGCCGTTTTCGCAACGTAAAAAACCTCCTTTTTAAGCACTATCAGCACGATGCAAAACCAAATGTCACAATACAATCATAAGCTTCCACTAAAACACGTCTTTTGACACGTTTTCAAAGACATTTGGCCGGAATAGCCAAAGTTAGAAAAATAAATAGACGGAGCGAAATATACACGTCACACCCCGAGAACGCCCGGCCACTCTCACCATTCTATATTTTTAGAGACAACCTTCTTAAATGTTAAAACTTAGACAAAGGAAAGTCAAACACTGCATTCTTAGATAAGGATTTGGAGAGAGGCAGCAGAAAACCAGCAAATGAGGAGAAGATTCCTCAATGTCATCCTGAAGACTTTCAATAGTCATTTGATTTGTTGTTGCGTCAATGATGATGCCCTTTCATTTTATCAAAATGACAAATCTTGTAAATTTACGATTTCTTCTTAAATGGTATTTTTTTCAGTGGAAGACAACGTATCATCAGCAGAGGTGAAGAGGACCAGTAGCAGTGAAACCTACCTGCACGCGCTACTGAAGTACACCAACTACTCCATCCAGGTTCTGGCCTACACGGGCGCTGGGGACGGCATCCTCAGTCCGGCTGTTTTCTGCACCACCGATGAAGACAGTAACATACACACATATATCTATTTATTAGCCATCTTTATCCGCGCAGGTGAAGTGGACCAGTACCTAAAGAACACGACGCCGCAAAGTTAGTAATTTGAGGTATCTAGCTTGACTTTATTATAAAACTCTAAGTTTCTTTCTGGATTTAATTTAAATTTAATTGGGTACCTAAATGTCTAATCTTTTTAGATATTTATAAAAAATTTTTTTTGCTGTTTTCGACTTCGCGGCAACATCGCAAATATTCACTACCTCGAAACGCGAACGAGTAATTTTATGTCTGTCGAGTTTGGATCTCACCGCGGGTGGACGTGTGCACGTCATCGTGATAATTTAACTATAACTTATGTGTTTTTCTGAATCTTTATGATGAAATCTAGGAAATCAGATGATTATCGTAACTATTTAACTTGTTTTTTAGTGTGATGAAAATTATTGAAGTAATGATTTTTCAAAACGTATTTTTTCTTTAATTTTAGAATTCATCGAGACTTTTAAAAATATATCCAAATGTATCCGACAAAATTTTACGTTTTCTGTCAAATTAACTTTAGTTTTGTGATGTATTCAGGGTTTACTTTAACAATTTTTAATTTTTTCAGCACCAAGGCAATTTTTGATATATAGATCGATATGTACAAATTTCATAACGCAAGAGCTTACCATTATATAGAGAATTACTCTTCTGTAAAAAAATTGAGACAATCTATCGATTACTTTCCGAGATTTGCGAACGCAAACATACGGAAACTAAATTTATATATATATAGATTGCTGAACGAAGTTTTAAAAATGACTGTACCAGGTTGAATCAACAATATATTTTTTTAACATTTTTTTCATATAATGATAATTTGTATTGTCCCAAAAACATACTATGATAATAAAGTCACGCTAGATACTCAAAATTACTAACTGTGCACCGGTTACGCGTACAGGTAATCCTAAGCGCGCCGTGATTAAAAGTCAAGTTTTTTACTATTCCGAATTTAACGCGCCGAGTAATACTTTCACTGTGTTTATTGTATTATTTCTAACAAATTATGATCCTGTCTTTGGAAACAGTTAACATTAGAGCAATGTGTGTATTGACTTTCAGTTCCTGGTCCTCCTGCAAATTTGAAAGCGATCTCTTTGAATGCCGACTCCATCCTCGTGAGCTGGTTACAACCAAAGAAACCGAATGGAAAAATCGTATTTTATACGCTTTACTACAGAGCAGTAGGAAGGTGAGCATTTCTTATAACTCCCGCTCCAATAATAATTGGCACATATGAAATTAATCAATCAACCTAGTGAAAAGTGCTGAAAGTAGTCAGTCGATATCACCGTGTAACAAACCTTAGCGATTCTTAAAGGAATGCAAGCTGAATTTTAATGATTATGATATATTTACTTAGGTGCACTTCTGGGTTATTTTTTTCACCGCCTTGCTAGGAATATCCCAGTGTTACTTATTAATGTTAGTATTATGACGGTGTCGAAAATTCGATTGGACAAAATATCATGTCATTGACACATTTTGAGCGCATAATCTTGATATTATTTTCTGATCAAAAAACCTGAAATTGAAACATTATTATAACGGCATCACTGTTAGAAGAAAAAACACATTTCCGTGACGACAATTAAAGTCGATTTTGTTTAACTACTACTCTATTAAAGTACTTACGTACTAATTGTTGTAATACATTCTTCTTTTGTTTTTTTAGCATTATTGTCTATTCTATGATTCTCAGTAAATGAAAGATACTGTTATACTTTTCGATGTTCATTAAAACACTAACTATCTCATTTGTCAATAAAGTATGCGTAGATGACACAAATTTCTTAAATATTCTCATTGAGTTATGCCTATCCACTTGGATGAAAATAATAATAGGATTATAGAACGGATATCTGGGACTAAATAATAAATTACTGATTTCAAACTGTTGGTCGAATACCAATCGTTTGATTTTGATACCCATTCTTATTCAATTGCAGCGAGAATGCTCCCACAAGTCGGCAGGCCAGCGTGGCAGATGTAACCGCCCCCAGCAAACCCGGACTGGGGGGGGCGATGGAAGTGCGGGGGCTGGTGGAGAAGGGGCGCTACGAGTTCTGGCTGTCGGCGAGTACGGGGGCGGGCGAGGGTAGTGCCACCTCCCCTGTCATCGAGACGTCAGTCAGCAAAGGTGAGTGAGGCTCTAAGATATTACTCTCTAGGTTATATTGTTTTTTGAAGATCTCAAGGAGAGTACGCTGCTCCTCGATTAACCGCATATATAAGACAACTATGAGGTCTAAAAGTCTAAACCAACAAAGCTAGCCCCATCAGGGTGCACACAATCCAATGCCGCTTAAAAAGATTTCAAATATATCAGAACTAGCTGACCCGGAGAACTTCGTACCGCCTCAGAATCAATAGCTGTTGTGATAACTCATTAGCTGAATTAAAGTCAGTTTTTTTATTATGTTAAAAATCACACAACGAAGCAATTATCGATGCGCAACTGTCCGTGTTTTGATTTTGTCATTATCAGAGATCACGTTGTGTGCATATTGAAATTTTTTGTGATTCTTACTTTCCCACTTACTGACGGGAATGCGTTTCATTGAATTTATACGTGTGAGGGAGATTTATTATAATTATCGTATTTTTCCTTTGGAGGGGTGTAGACATACGTTCACCGTTTGACCCATTTTCAACTTTTGACATTTAGTGTGTAAGAAGGAGAAGCAGCATTATATGTATAAGAACAAAAGCAAATCAATCAGCGCATTGAAATTTGACGTTTTTGAATTCACTCACTACTCAATATTATACTTATCACAATATTCCTGCAGCTCTTTCAAAGGATGAGAATTCGTTCCATACAAAATGTATGAGCAAAAGAATTTTCGGTAATATTTTTAGATTGCTGGCAATGGTTAGTACGCACTTTTTTTGAAAAAATCTTTTGATTCACCTTAATTACATTAAAAGACAACTATTTGCATTGGGGGAAGTGGAAAATATTTCATTCTAAATTTCGATTACGTAAAATAAAAATTAGCTTTCATTCTGTGAAACGAGACCGTCCATTTTCAAACATTATTTTCAAATGTCATTTTGTTATGTTGGTATTCTTGTTACTGTACGAAAAGATGCTAGAGCAAAGCGTAGCAGACTTCCTGGGAATTCTAGGTTTGTGTAACATGGTTTGTGATACAAAAGAAAGTGCCCCTTTATAACGCCTACTCGCGTCAAGGCAAGAAAAACATCCCAGTTTTCAAGTAGTTTAGCGGCTACGCTAGGTTTGTGTAACATGGTTTGTGATTCAAAAGAAAGTGCCCCGTACCTTCAAAATCTTCTAGCCGTTCGTTATACATTCAAGTGTATCAGGAATACCAACATACCAAAGTGACAGCGAATGAGCTAATAACTAATGGCGTACAATCTCACAAGACTAATTTCAATTTTACGTAATCGAAATTTAGAATTAAATATTTTCCACTTCCCCCAATGCAAATAGTTGCCTTTTAATGTAATTAAGGTGAATCAAAAGTTTTTTTCAAAAAAAGTGCATATTAACCGTTGCCAGCGATCTCCAAAAATTAATGAATTTTCTTCATAATTTTTTTTTCGTGAATCTTTCCGATGTTTTAATAGCTATTCTGCTATTAGGGGCGGAGGCAAATCCAACAAATTAAAGATGATAAAAATCGGTCTAGCCGTCCTCGAGTTATAAATGGTGTAATTTGGGAGGCGGGAATGGGTACCGCCGCCCCGGGAACCTTTATTGGATAACCAACACCTCTGCCATAGGTCACCCCAAGTGGTTCGCTACGTTTGGGGATTTAGCAGGGGTGCCTGGGTTCATGGGGTGAGGTTTGTCTAGGTCTTGGAGGCGGATGACCAGTACATACTGAACCCAAGATTCCTACCCACCCCTTAAACCCTTTTCCTTCCCAGAACTCTCCTCTCCTCCCTTTCCTTAAAAAAACCCTCCACACAGCATCATAGGTGAGCATAAAGATGACATAGGCCCTGAGGGAAATTATGTTTCTCAGGGCCTCCTGTGTGGAGCTCATGTAAAAAAAAAACTAACCCGACTTTGTTTTATATACTAAAAGAAGATATAGCCATTCGGTTATCTTAGGGAGATCCAAAATAATCGGAGGGTTTCGCAAGTACGTCGAGATTTCGAAGTTTCCCTCTAACATGTTATATACATACACCATACATGGTGTCCGGAAATTTAAAAAATGCGAAAAATACATCGCATCCGTATTTACGCATTCACCCAAAAAAAATTGTTTTGATTAATTTTTTTAATATTTTTCTCATTTTACCGTGCCGGGTCTGCACATCGACGCATTTTAAAATACATTAAACATCTGATAAAAACTCTCTGGCGACCTATTTGTTTTTAATTAACCTAAAAAATTACATCTTCCGACTCGATTTATTAGAAAACGAGTGCTGAAATTTTTTAAAAGTTATACCACAGAATCGACTTCAAATGAGATATGGATTAGCCTGTTTTCCGCTTGTAAACTATGAGTTTCCGAAGAGTGTATATAAAAGGTACAAGTATCTACCAGGCGTGTTCCCTCCATACATACTGTAGATGCGGCGCTTCCCTTGCTTTTGAGGCGTATAATAAATTTAATAATAACTGTTATTTATTTGTTCAGCATTGAAAAAAGCTTCGAGCTAATTTTTGTCTTACCGTAAACAGTAATAAATACTGCAATTTAACGACACCGTCCCAACCTCAGCGGCCAAAAACAACAAAACACAACGCGCGGACCGGACCGAAATATATAATAACAACACCATTCTCGATGCTAGTGTGTCGAATGTCGCGTTAACGCACTAATACCAACAACAGTGGATTCTCTGCTCCATTCCGCATCCACGATGTTAGAAAAAGTTTAGCATGCACGTTTAGTTCTGCCTGCCAAGTTTTGCCTGAAGCAGTATACGCATTCGATGGGAGCATCCAACGCGCAGAAAAGGACTTTAATGCGCTTAGGTATAGTGCACAGAATAGCATAACAAAGCGCATAGATTAATTCGGTACGCTTTAGAACATTTGTTCGTGCGACCATTTTGACAATTTGGCTTGAATAACGGTTGCCGATTGATAGATTAAATATCTTACAAATATCTATTTAATAAATTTAATTTTAGAACTGAATAAATGATGTGAAGCATAAAGGATTGATTGATTAATTTGACATCCTATTTTTGTCAGTAATCGCATCTTGTTCGTGGGCTAGTCTGTAGGTATTTATATTTAATATTGGGTAGGGGTATACTTCAGCATCCCTTACACAACCCGCCGCTGGTACCTACCGACCGCCACAGGTACCTACCTATATAAGTATATATTGATTTGGAAACTTTCTCGTATTTAAAATATTCACACTTTTTCAAAGGCAATATATATTTCATTTGAAAGCTGTTAGAACCTTGAAGGTATTGGTTGTAGCATTACACTAGAATCTAGTGACTAGATCATTAGTTTATCATGTCGTCGTAATCCTATTAGAAAATTTAGTTCACCCTGCATTATTTTCAGCTGGAGCACGGATAGCTTCTTTCGGTGGATTGGTCAGGAGCGGAGCAGGAAGGCCACTAACCCTGGGCTGTCTGGCCGCTGGAAACCCAACTCCTCGCACCAGCTGGGCCCACTCCAAGAAACCCATAAGTCATGGACACCAGTACAGAGTCACCTCTGAGGGGAACCTTCTCATACACAGTGAGTCGATGAATTTTCCAGATCATTTTGATAACCAGTTATCATTAGAAATCTTCTACATACAATAAATTGGAAGGTTTCTTTTAAATTAAAATATTGTTTCCACCTATACATCAAACGCATAACGTGCAGACCTATTATTAAAATTATCTTCCCAAACACCCATATCCCCTTTCAAAGCATACATAATAGGAACAAGGGAGATGGGCAATTAACTAGTATTGACAAGGCCTAGGCGTAGCGAAGTTACGTTTTAACTTTTTGCGTTTCGTTTATCTGTAAATTTGTTTTCGACTTTTAAGACTTAGGTGGCTAACTTTAACCAAGGCTCAGTTTAGAGTTTTTCACGTGGAATTGTCTTTTAGACTTTGCTATTCCCATTAATTCAATATTATAATTCCTACCTGAAAGTTACTTTATATTAATTTTATAATCCTTATTTAAAAATTTAAAAAAAAATTGTTCCATAAAATATTGGTAGCTCCTTGAGTACCTACCAACATACAAATCTAACGATTTGAAAGAAAAATTTGGTTATGATTTTGGTAATATATATATATAAAATTGGAAACTTAATTTTTGGAAGAGAGGTCAACAACTGTTCACTGAACTACTAGGTAGAATGACACCGCACGCACTAAGTTGCCAACATTATTCACTCGTACCATTCCAAATTGCATATTCCCATATCGGCAGCCCGACCTTTGATTACACGTATACTCCAAAGGAATAACTTTCATTAACTCGGCGAAGATCAGTAGCATGTCATATCTCCGTATGTTTCTATTATCTATGTTGGAAACCGCGGGATATTTTTCGAATTCTTTGTCTCTGTATTTAGGTGTTGACGAGTCAATCAGTGGCAACTACACTTGTTCAGCCAAGAACC
Organism: Limnephilus rhombicus; assembly: GCA_929108145.2. Lineage (NCBI taxonomy): Eukaryota > Metazoa > Arthropoda > Insecta > Trichoptera > Limnephilidae > Limnephilus > Limnephilus rhombicus. Next base: position 25,094,613 of record OV815287.1, on the reverse strand, counting down.
TGTATGGTTCTGACGAGATAACCTACAGCGTGATCTGCCTGCTGCCTCCAGGGCCCCCTTCTCTGCAGCTGCTCTACACCACAGCCTCTAGCGCCCAGCTGCAATGGAGCCCCAACTCTTCTGATGGGGGCTCTGCTATATTAGGTAAGAATATATATATATTATTTCAAGGCAAAACAAAATTTCCAATATATTACGGGTTACGCCGGTTTATTGCTACATTTGTAGAAATTAATTGGTCTTGGACAACGTCAGTTGATTTGTTCAAAATATGCGTCCCTTATCACCCCCCCCCCTTACATCCCCCCCCCCTTATCACCCCCCACCATCGGCCTCAGTGACGCATAAGGAAAATAGAATAGATCGCGTAGATTTTAATCCAGGAAAATACAGCAAAATTATTTTCACCACTTTATCAATTTGATGTAAATAATAGGTTGTGGTAAGTACAAGTAGAAGTCCCGAAAAACTTTTTAATAAAATTTCACCCCCCCCCCTCCCCCATCTTAGTAAACCCCCCCTCCCAACTACCCTCCGCGACATGTAAATTCTATAATTTTTTGATAAATTAATTAATTTAAAATTTTAAAAATAATTTATTTAAGACTGTAAAATCAAGTGATTCCAATTACAATTATTTATCTATCAAACGAAATGTACTCGTACATTATTATTCAATAAGTAAATCGATAGAAATCGTTTTCATGTTACGGTAGCACTTGACTTGGACTGGACTTGACTCACTTCTATTTTCTGATGTTTTTCTGATGTCCCTTGGTCTCTGCTTAATCCATAAATTATAATTAACTTATAATTTAAACTCTTCTTCTATTTCGTGTTACTTATTTTGTAAATTGGAAGTAAATCCGTTCAGAAAAATAAAAATTTATTTACATGTTAAATTGAGATACTTCTGACGACAAGTTAATGATTCAGCCACTTATCATATTTATTACGTCATAATATATTATGATATACATCGGATTATAGACTCGTCTTTTATCATCTCGCGATATTATGTTTCACCCTACCTTTGTTTCAAGAGCCTCTTAAAATAAATAATAAAAGCCCTAATTTCGTTACAGGATACACTCTGAGTTACAAAAGGTCCGACGAGAACTTGCAGGTTATGGAGCTGTCCCCAGAAGTGACTTCATATAAAGTAGAAGGTCTGAAGTGCGGGTCAAGATATGCCTTCCAAATTGCCTCTTACAACAGGGTGGGAAAGGGGGAGTTTAGCCTGCCACTTCACACGAGCACCAAGGGGGAAGGTTTGTTCTACATCCGTTCTTTTATTACGCTTTTACATTGGGTCGCACTCCCTCCACGGGGTGGCAATATTAACCGCACCGAGTTTAGATTCATTTATGCATTATTTTTAAGCATTTTAATTAACAACGTAGATTAAAAATCCTGATTATTTAAGTAAGATTTTGTTTTGCAAAACTTGTAAATGATTCGACCAACGAAATATGTGGTTGCACCAAAGATGGTTGCACCTAGTTTGGTGGGTCATAATTAAATTAAATATTATTTATTACGTATTTTCGAAATGATTACTTGTATATTATGATAAGTAAAAATAAATAAAAAAAATTGTTCGTTAGAAGGTTAATCCAAAATTTTTTTTATAATTTATTTCTTACAGAAACTACATTCTATTCGTGAAACAAATCTGTTGTAACATAATAGCTTTAAAAAAAATCAATCTATTCTTTCATAAATATAATTTAATTTTTTTTGTTAATAAAATGTCTTAAAACACTTAACAAATAATATTTGTGGGGACCTGGGTATCTAGCATGGTCGATCGATATAGGTTTTATCGAAAATGTCGGTAACTTGTCATCGCTCCCGAGCATGACTGCAAGCCGCTAACGATCAAACAACAGTTCACGTCAACTTAATTAGGAATCCTTAGTCGTTGTGAAGTGTCGTTTGTTCGTTAGCGGTATGCAGTCGTGCTCGAGAGCGATGACAAGTTACCGACATTTTCGATAAAACCCATATCGAACGACCATGCTAGGACCCCTGTAAAAGTAGTTTTATTTTCAGACTATGTTTAGTCTAAATTCTCGTTTTTTTGTGGAATTTTTGACTTTTTGGTAGATTACCGGAATTTTTTTACAGAAAATTCGTGTAATTTGCCAGGATGTTGCTAATTTCGGTAAAAATTCAGTTCTCCATTAATAGTTTTTGTGAAACCTATTTTTGTATGAAATGCGTACACTTTTCTTAATGCGAACCTTAAAACATGTTATTAAGTTTTTTTTTAATCTTTAGTTAACAAAATTAATTTTTTTTGAAAATATAATAATATGTTAGAAGGTTTACTAACGTTGTCAATAATTTTAAAACCTGTAATACTTACTAAATTATCTGCAAGTTGATAATTTTAAATTGTCAGTAGACTTTTTTTTTAGAAATCGTAGAGATCTGATATTTCGTGATATTGTACATATTTAGGCAAATTATGTAGACCAAATAACAAATTGCAGAGATTCCAGGTCTATTGTTTTTACACTCATAAAAGGCACCGAACGAAGATAAATAATACGTATTTTTTGTTCATTTTAGCCCCAAAATTCTCAAAAGACTGGTCGTCCCTAACGTGGAGCAACTCTACGAGCATAGTGGTTGACGTCCAACGCGCCCTGAGCGGCAATAACGAGGGCTCGCTGTGCCCGCTGCTGGCCCTGGCGGCCGAGTGGCGGCGGGATGAGCGGGGCGACAGTGGCAGCGGTGAGGGCGGTGGCACGTGGAACGCGCTCAGCGTGCAGGGCCGGGGGCCGCTGGCCATCCCCGCCCTTACGCCAGCCAGCTGGTACCAGATCAGGATCTCTGCGGAAAACCATGCTGGGAAGGGGGAAGCTACCCTCAGAGCCGCTACTACTACGCTTTCAGGGGGTGAGATCATTTTCAAATTTTATTTATTTTATTACTAGCTGGTTCCCGGCATGCGTTGCTACGCCACTTAATAAAGGAATTGTTTCTCCGCCTTCCTCTCCCCCATCTTCCGCCTGCCCTTCCTCTCCCCCATCATCTTCCCCTCACGCGTTCCCACTCGGCCTTTTCCGCCTTCCTTCTCCCCACTTCCCTCTCCCGCTTCTCCCGCCCCGCGAACCCCCTCTTGAGTTCCCCTACCCCTTCCCGAGTTCCCTTCCCCCCTCCTGCATTCCATACATTCATATTCAGTTTTCAAACAGGTCGCTCACCTATTGCAATTTTTTCTACAAATTTCATAATTCCAGAGCTCACCACTACTTTTATACAAACCTTGTCCTGACAATAACGAACACAAAAAAGAATTATCCAATTTGGTGCAGTCGTTTGGAAGTTATGCGCGTACATACATTTCGGCGATTCATTTTTATTTATGTAAATAAAAAAATAGATTATGGACTTTTTTGGGTTATCTTAAAACTACCCGAAGTCAGTTATTAAAACATTATTCTATATCAAATATTCTACACAATCTTTTCATCTGTATAAATATTATGGCTTTCAATAGGAATAAGATATCAGGTTAAATGATTGACATCAAGTTGCATAATTGCGTCTTTTTTTGTGGGATCACCGCACAATTATAACTGCTCGGAAATAGTGGTACTATGACTTTCCCATTTGCAGAATGATGTAAGATTGAGATGGTGGGGATGGGAAAGATTTGAGAAAATATGGAAAATTGAAAAGTACCGTCATAACAGGCTGTAATACGGCTGACGGCATTTCAAGCAATGTTCCAATTCTGAACATTGTCCCAACTCTCTAACGTGCCTCTAATTTCCCTTATATTATTTCATCTTAATGCTATGTGTAATGACAAAGGATATTTATTCATTTTTTGCAGCTCTGCTGTCATCTGACGTCTATGTCCCCGTGCCCATCCTGCCGATAGACCTCGATGCTTCCCACGAAAACATCTTCAATCTGATCTCCATAACGCTGGCTTCCTTGGCCGCCATATCCACACTTTCCGTGCTGTACCTCCTAGTCGCGAAACGAAGGTAATTTGGCATTTTATTTTTCTCAATTTCACAGAAATTTAAAACAGACAAAGAAAAGGTAACAACGAAAAAGAATCCTTTCAAGGAAAACTAACTTGCAGTAAATGACCTACAAATATATGAATTTTAGACGAAAAAGGGTTTCCGGCTTCCAAAAATTCCGGTTCACCACTGGTGTACAAAATAAAAACAAACGTAGAAAAAGTTGACTTTGATGTACTGGCAAATAATAGTGTACTTCACTGCCAATCGATTGGAGAAGAATCCCACCCGTTTTCCAGCGCTACATTTTCATTATTTATCAACTGTGTCTTCCTCCCTACTGGTGATTGCAGGATACGCTTAATACAATCACCCAGCGCTTGCCTCCTCGTGGTCTATCACCAATCTTGTTTATAGTCATACTAACACTTATTGTATCTTGATTTATCGCTAAACACTTGCATACTGCTTACTAACAACGTATGCAGGAGGACTGGAGGTCTAGATTCGTTTAAAATTAAATGTAGATTGGTTCATTCAAAAAATTTGAGTCCTTGCGAGAGCCTTGAAGGAGTAACCATCTGTTACTTATACCAGGGCGGGTAAGTGGTGGATAACCTCCAATGTACTTAACTTGGCTTGAAAGCTCTAGTTCCTGTATTAGAATGGGACAGAGCAACTTAATGGCAATGGTACTGCTGAAGTGATCGTAGTAGACATTGTGGTATGCACCTTTTATACATACGTTCACACAATCCAAAGCTCAAAGTGAATTTGTGTCAAATATGACTGAATTGTTTCCGATAAACTATCTCTCTCCAAAAAATCTGCAGAGTAGGTAATCCTGGAAATTCAAGATCGACATCGACAAGATACATGTGCCAAATCCGAGGAAAACCATTTGTTTCGTTTTGTTTTACATTAGCTTCACACAGGAAAATGAGGAAAACAAATTCCCTCGGGGCCTGTGTCATATTTGACACAGCTGTATGTAGGGTCTTTTCGGGAAAAGGAAGGATAGGAAGTTTTGGGAAGGAGAGGTATATGAGCAGTGTGTCGAAGGGTGTGGGACGTATAAATCCATTCCTCCCACCGCGGCATGAAGCGATGGGTCAAGAGAGTCCGGCTGGAAAAGTTAAAAAGGTCTCCCTCAACCAGTCAACCCTTGACGGCCGGCGTGGTCGAGCGGTAAGGCTCTTGACTCGCAATCCAAAGGTCGCGGGATTGAATCCTGGCGTGGCAAATAAATTTAATTTGATTAATTTGTGTTATTTCACAATTAATTCATTTAAAATAATTTATAGTATATTTGCGGCACGCTCCAGAGTGGAAAATACTTTCAGTACCGTCCTGGTGTAAGGACCACCATTCAGAATTGAAACATTACTTGAAATGGCTTTAGCTGTGTTTGGTGACCAGATCTGAGTAGCCAGGTACTTCCCCACCTTTCTCTCCCCCATCTCTTTCCCCTCCCCACAATTTTTAGCCTCACAACATACCCCAATTGGGGATGCCATAATCTCACTGGCTCCAGCCGAGAGCAGTTAGGACTTTTGTGCGGTATTCATATAAAAAAAAGTCTCTCACAATCCGTCCCGCCACGCAGTAGGTTTTCTTTCAAGTATCTACACATATCGCACCCGGAGAATAACAATGTCACAAGTTAAAAAAATGAGTTAAGTATGCAGAAATGTTCCTGGATATCTTTTCTTTATTCGATAAAAACGGCAAAATTCTTAAAAAATTCATTGTGGCTTTAAAAGTGAAAGTCGTTTTAATATTATAATATTTTACTCGAATTCAAGCAAAAATAGTGGCATAATGATCATAGAGCCACTTTTACAATATTAAACCTAATAAATATTAATATACTGCTTTTCAACTTTTATTTATTTCTTCTTCTTTGTGTGCCGTATCATGGTCGATCGATATAACCCTATATCAATACGATATCGGTATAATCCGTCATTTATGGTCAGTTATCAATATGTGCTAGCACGCTCAACAATTGATAAGGGATATTCCGACCGACGATTGACAAAAGCCCACCAAATCGTATGCATTCTTGTATGGATAAAACCCCAATATTAATACGAAATGTAATAAATCCATTGTCTATGGTCAGTTAGCGATATTTGCGAGCACAGTGAACATACAATTCCGACAGTCGGTTGACAAAAGACGCCGTTTTTACCGTGGCTTCCGGAGTGACAGATAAGCTGTCAATGTACAGATTTTTAAAAATAATGTCGTTTGTTACGCAAAATAACTGGCTAATTAATGAGTAGAGGTGAACTAAAAAAACTCTTAGAATTTAAAGAAATCGTATACGAGACCCATAGACTCAGTTAATTCATTTAAAAGGCGATCAATTAATTGCTTTCAATTTCGAGAAACGAAATTTGTTAAAATGTCGTTTAGTCTCAAACAGTATCAACATGCGAAACGTCAATATTTATTTGAGTTCGTATTTCAATTCGAAATTGTCAATTTATTGGTATTTTTCATTTGTACGTAGGAGCACATTTCAAATTAAGTAACGAAAATTCATTCAAAAGATCCCCAGTGTTGCCATCGTATGTCGATTCCTTATTTATTTCCCTTCGACGTCGGTCTGCCTATCGATGGTGCAAGCGTGCTAGGGCAATCGGTTCGTTATCGATACGAGATTGTAAATCACTCTGTCCTTTATTTAACTGGCGATATATCTACACAACTTTATTAATAATGACATTCTTTCTGCATAATTACTGGTTTATTAATGAACGGAGGCAGATTATCGAAGATTGCAGGATTGAATTAAATCGGAATTCAGACGTTTTCGTTTGACAATTTCGTACATACGAATATATCTCGTATTACGGCAAATGATCTCATTGTCCAATTAACTCCTTTTTTTATTGTCAAAAAATACATGCGGACTTCTAACGTATATTAAAGTGTGTGTATTTAATATTATTATGAAATCTCAGCAAAAATCTCGATGTAAATGGATCTTTAAATGTTCAAAAGAGAAGATTATTAGTTAGTTGTCATATTATTCCATTAATGGATTACGATATTTTTGACAGGTATTATTGACCGGGAGCCTGGCTATACAAACCCACGTCGTTGAGAACACTAGTCAAACTACTTTGTAGTGATAATGGACATTTAGTAAGCATTAAACAAGCTAGTCTGCCGGTGCACCTCTTGGCAGGTTCCACGCAGTCATGGAAATAGTGAGCGATTTTTGAAGTAAAACTTCTTTACGCACGATCGACATGGGGACGGGGACGGGGACGGGGACGTGGACGGGGACGGGGACGGGGACGGGGACGGGGACGGGGACGGGGACGGGGACGGGGACGGGGACGGGGACGGGGACGGGGACGGGGACGGGGACGGGGACGGGGACGGGGCGATACCATAGACATTGTGACAGCTACGTAGAAAGTACCTCAAGTGTTGCCAGCGTATAACAATTTCTTTTTGATTACCTTACATTGCCCATCAATATCGGTTCGGTACAAAATCGTCGGTTGTTATGCCATATCGATTCGATATTGTAAAGATAACGATTTCAGTGTGCTAGGACCCCCAGGGGTCATCTTTACCAATCGACCTTTATCATATGAAACCATTCCCGTTCGTGTACCCGATGACGCAATTTTTTCGAAAAAAAATGAGTGTGCCTTAGTTTAGACCACACGACTGAAGTAAAACTTCACTAACTTATGCCGGGTACCCGTTGTATATAATGTTATATAGCATGGAACCATTACAGTTGACCGCGAGGTTACAGGAGCCTTGCAACGCATGCCGGGTACCCATCCCCATCCCCATCCCCATCCCCATGTCGATCGTGCGTAAAGAAGTTTTACTTCAAAAATGCTCACTATTTCCATGACTGCGTGGAACCTGCCAAGAGGTGCACCGGCAGACTAGCTTGTTTAAGGCTTACTAAATGTCCATTATCACTACAAAGTAGTTTCACCAGTGTACTCAACGACGTGGGTTTGTATAGCCAGGCTCCCGGTCTATAATACCCATGGAACTAAGATTGAAGGGAAGCGGCAATACTTCGGAATATTACGGGGATAAGCGAAAAACCTATGTAGCTCTCCAAACTAGTAGCCGTCTAGTGGGAGGGGATAGAAACGGGGAATGTGGCTAGCTTGCGGGGGGAAGGCGGCGCTCTGGAGATAAGGGCCGAACTGTGAATGGGAATCATTTTTATATTTTTTAAACTTTCGTTAATTTTTTATTACATTTTGGACATAAAATATAATAGCTTAATTGAAAAATAAGTAATGAAATGAGGAAAGGGTAGTAACAAGGAGACTGGAGACTTATGTGTTGTTTAATTTTTATTGTTCCCTATACAAGTTATTATAACTTACCTTTATCTACTAGGACGTACTTAACTCATTTTTTGCGAAATCAAGATTTGTGAAGCGCTTGTCGAAATACATCGGCCTCACTTTTTACTTGACAAGTGCAAGTGGGTAAAAAACTAGTGTTATGAACTCGCTGTAACTCAAGGCGCCATTCCTTGGTGCCATCATTGCTTAACTCATCAGTTTGAAATAGATTTTAATTTATCATATAAATGGTAAGTATGGTTTTTTATACGTATTTTATAAAATCAACAGACTTGCAGTGAAAATTTTGTGCGTTCTATTCTGATGTAAGCTGGTGCTTGAGTTTTAAGAAAGGAGTGCTCGATATTAATCTTATAAAAGAACTGTATTTACAGTTTTACAATGATAACAAAAAAAATAAGTGATAGGAACAAACACTGCTTGACTTATTTGCGTGGGCAAATAAATTTTATTTGATTAAATTGTGTTATTTCATAATTAATTTATTTAAAAATAATGTACATATTATATTATACTAGCAGATCCGGCCACACGTTGCTGTGGCTAACGTAAAAAAATGCCACGCCATTACCCAACCTTTATAACCAACGCCATCTGTTAAATCAAATCCACACCGCCCATTTGCCAGCACATTGCCCGCTGCCCGCTGCCGCTTAACCAGATATATTATATATTTCAATAAATTTACACAAAACCTTGACAAATTATATACCTAAACCTTTCTCATGAATCACTCTATCTATTGGTGAAAACCGCATGAAAATCCGTTTGGGTAGTTTTTGAGTTTATCGCGAATAGATAGACAGACAGACGCGGCGAATAACTTTGTTTTATAATATGTAGAGATATACCATATAATATATCACAAGAATCCCAACTGCTTCCGTCTGTAGCATGTACGTTGTGAGGCTGAAGGTAAATGGCGAGGGGAAATAAATGGTGGAGAGAAAGCTGGAGAAGTACCCGGCTATACAGATCTAGTCGACAAACACGGCTAAATCAATTTCAAGCAACATTTCAATTCTGAATGGTGGTCTTCCCTACGCCAGAGCGATACTGAGAATGTCTTCCACCTGGAACGTGCCGGGAATATATTTTATAATGTTTTTAATTATAAAATGTTGAAAACACAGATCAATCGAATAAAATTTATTTCGGGATTTGAACCCGCGACCTCCGGATTGCTAGTCAAGAGCTTTACACCTCGACCACGAGGGCATGTCAATGTGACTTTTACATAACAATACAGTGATTATAAACTTTGAATTAACGTTGTAAACATATGTAAAAGGAGTGGTAAATTAGTAGGAAGAAAATCTAAAAATAACAGTGCAAAAAAGACAAAGAAAATTTTTTTAAAAATGAATAAGCTAAATGATAAAAAACATATACCTATGACATGTGTGAATCACGACTTTATATTTGTGCGTTATGATTAATAAAAACATAAAAGTTTTTTGGTAATTTTTAATTATTATAATTTAAGTTGACTGATTCGGCCCATTGGCAGTCGGAGTTCACGTGATAACATCGGGCTCATGGCGATGGCGGTTGAAATGAACACGCCGAAAATTACAAAATGTATATTTAAGCTATGTTTAAACACTTACATGTGAAAGGTAAGACCGTCTTTTTTCTTAAAGGTCTTCATAGAACTACTTTTACACAGTTTTACGGCACAGTGGACCATTTTTCTATGTTTTATGAACGTTTTTCTGGGAGCTCTATGCGCGACCGAGGTGTAAAAGCCAATGTCAGCCATCTAAAAACCGTTCGGTAAAATTTTTGAAAAGGCATGCTTTGGGCAGGGGGGCACACTTTACATGCCGTCTCTCTAGTATCCATACTCTTAGATAATACCTGTCAAAAATATCGTAATCCATTAATGGAATAATATGACAACTAACTAATAATCTTCTCTTTTGAACATTTAAAGATCCATTTACATCGAGATTTTTGCTGAGATTTCATAATAATATTAAATACACACACTTTAATATACGTTGGAAGTCCGCATGTATTTTTTGACAATAAAAAAGGAGTTAATTGGACAATGAGATCATTTGCCGTAATACGAGATATATTCGTATGTACGAAACTGTCAAACGAAAACGTCTGAATTCCGATTTAATTCAATCCTGCAATCTTCGATAATCTGCCTCCGTTCATTAATAAACCAGTAATTATGCAGAAAGAATGTCATTATTAATAAAGTTGTGTTGATATATCGCCAGTTAAATAAAGGACAGAGTGATTTGCAATCTCGTATCGATAACGAACCGATTGCCCTAGCACGCTTGCACCATCGATAGGCAGACCGACGTCGAAGGGAAATTAATAAGGAATCGACATACGATGGCAACACTGGGGATCTTTTGAATGAATTTTCGTTTCTTAATTTGAAATGTGCTCCTACGTACAAATGAAAAATACCAATTAATTGATAATTTCGAATTGAAAGTTCGTAAACTCAAATAAATATTGACGTTTCGCATGTTGATACTGTTTGAGACTAAACGACATTTTAACAAATTTCCTTTCTCGAAATTGAAAGCAATTAATTGATCGCCTTTTAAATGAATTAACTGAGTTTATGGGTCTCGTATACGATTTCTTTAAATTCTAAGAGTTTTTTTAGTTCACCTCTACTCATTAATTAGCCAGTTATTTTGCGTAACAAACGAGATTATTTTTAAAAATCTGTACATTGACAGCTTATCTGTCACTCCGGAAGCCACGGTAAAAACGGCGTCTTTTGCCAACCGACTGTCGGAATATGTTCACTGTGCTCGCAAATATCGCTAACTGACCATAGACAATGGATTTATTACATTTCGTATTAATATTGGGGTTTTATCCATACAAGAATGCATACGATTTGGTGGGCTTTTGTCAATCGTCGGTCGGAATATCCCTTATCAATTGTTGAGCGTGCTAGCACATATTGATAACTGACCATAAATGACGGATTATACCGATATCGTATTGATATAGGGTTATATCGATCGACCATGCTAGGACCCCAGGTCCCCCTGACGTTGGCGATCACTCTTGAGAATTTATTTATTTATTTTATTCAGGATCTCCATAAAACAGTTATACACTAAAAATTATGGAGATGATTACAATTTTTTTTTAGAGGTGCATGGGGGCAGTTTAACTATGTTGTGACGTATGTCAAGAGATAGTTACTGAATTCTCTGTAGGTGACATTGAAGATGTTGATGCTCAATGCACAGTCGTTAAGCAGTCGCCCTGCTTAATGGTGCATTCCGATCGGCAGAAGTTCTCGCTTTCGGAGCATAAAAAAGTGCGTGGGATCTCCCACGAGTATACGCATTAGGGACATATAAGTTGATTGAAGAATGTGTTTTTATTGGTTAATTCATTGATTAAATGCTCTCAAATTTTAATATTCAAACTGCTCTCCTGAAAAAGGAGGTTTTTTGTGTTGTGCCATTGTTATTCCCCGGGTGCGATACAAATAAATTTAGTTTATTCCCTGCTGGTTGCCAAATTGAATGATGTGTTCCACCCACCACAGTTACAACACAAAAATAGCTAATGAAAGATATAGTCTCAGAATCGGAACCAATTGAAAAACCCAGGAGTTCCTCAAGGATCGGCATTGGGTCCTGCATTATTTATGATCTGCCACGACCTTGGTTAAATGTAGATGCAATTCACTTAATAATAAATACATATTATATTTGTTTATGTTATTTCAGTGTGATCTGTAACTGCAGCGACCAATCAGTGTACGGTGGTGACAGACAGCGAAGCCAGTCGCAAGCCAGCGACGAGAAGACCATCTGCGCCGAGCAGCAGAACACGCGCAACTGTCAGCATGACTACTCAACGTCGCCGGTAAAGGGCCAGCCTGACAAGATGAGGAGAGAGACTGAAGGTACGATGTATGCTGCGAGACCTGAAGAGTACTTTATACAGATAACAAGGGATTACGTCGCACGCCGAAGAATCCGTTGCAGACTTTTGATCTTAAAGAAAGAACGGTTGCAATCTTAGATAACTCTTATCTGTGGTTGCAATGGATCTATTAATGGATTGTGCAAAAAGCAAATTGGCTAGTTTCTTTGGGATAGGCTTCACACAATTTATTTGCATTACATAATTACTTTCATCTATGTAAATTATTACATAATGTGAGAATCCACCTTCTAATTTTATTATTTGAATGATGTACTTAAGTTAATTTATTTTATTATAAATAATCTTTCAATTTCTTTTAGCTCCCTTTAATAAAACAGAAAACTTTTATGTAGGTACGTATAATTTCTACTCCACTTTAATGCATTATTACGACTTTACCGCCCAACCATCCAACCTCAAATACATTTCCAGACATGTACGAGATCAGTCCCTACGCCACCTTCCAAGTAGGGGGGGCTCCGAGATCCTCCACGGCCCCCATCGACCACACCCTGCAGTTCCGGACTTTCGGGCACATGGATAACGATGCTTCTCCATCTCCCTGCAAGAGGCACTACCCTCAGAAGACCCATAGATACACCAGATCTAAAGGTGATGAACGCCATATCTTTTTTTAATGTTATCAAATTTTCCTTTCGGCAATTGCGTAGCTTGTGAACATTGTTATTATTTTGGCTGGAAATTTAACTTTACACGTAGTTGCCTGGTGAAGAAAGGAACGACACCGATAAATAAACTTTATCAAGAATGCCGTAAAACTAACATCTGCATAAAATATTAGTAACAACTCCAAAGAGAATAAATACATCCACTTAGCCGCCTAAGGCAAAGCAGGAAAAAGCTATTATAGAAGCTGTGCGAGAAGAAGCGGGGCCTGCAATTGCCGGAGGCCACGATAGACACGCCTGAATGTGCCTTACCAAAGCGTAGGGTCCATAACCCATAGAGAATTTCAGGGAAGGTGTTTTTTACATCAGCTCCACAAAAATTCCCCTCAGACCCTATGTGTCATCGTCATCTTTGGGGATGCTGTGGACGTATTAATCCATCCATCCAGTATACCCACCTCCCGTGTTTGTTATTTTTGTAATACGAAAAATTGATATAAAAAAGGCCTACCCTCTCACCCCCTTCCACCCTCCCCCCCCCCCTTTCTGCACCACCCCTCTGAACCCCCCCCCCACTCACCCCCTCCACCTTATCTCAACACTCCCTCAACCTCCCTCCCTTGGCAGCTGTTTGTACTCTTGTGCGATATTCACTTAACAATAATTTACAATTAAAAAAAATAAAAAATATATTGTTTAAGCAGTTTGTACTCTTGTACGGTATTCACTTAACAATAATTTAGAATTAAACTTTTTTTTCGGAGCGGTTGGGACGCTTGTGCGGTATTCACAATATATGAATGGCTTACCCCTACCACCTCACGGTTCTAATACAAAAATGTCATACAATATACAAACACCTCACTCCTCACCACCTCACATATTATTTGTCCCATACGATACGTGGCATGACATGTAGTCTAATACACCAACCACCTCACACCTCACCTAATATTTGTCCCATACGTGACATGACATGAATGTAGTCCAATAAACCAACCACCTTACACCTCGACAACATGACATGACATTTGTAATAATACAAAGAAAAAGAGTTGGTTCAAATACATTTTGAGAGGTGGGGGGACATTTACGTGTTTGAATGGGATATTTGAGGTGCCTCTTGTATGAGGTACTCAACACTAGACCAGACGTTTCAATTAGTATGTCAATCCACAAAGTGCCTGCTAAAAAAGTATTTATAATATTATATAAATTATCTCTCGTGAATATTTTGTTTGAAATAAAAAATAACGAACGAATTCGATGAGGCGGACCGGACGTAGCGCCATCTGTCATGCAACAACTTAAATAAATTCGTTCTGTTTGAAATACGAACGACGCGTCGTTAAATTATTCATACAAAAATTCTAAAATCGCTATTAAAAATGGGAGGGTCGCGATAAAAAAAAAAATGGGAGGGTGGAGGGTGAAAATTTGAATTTTGTTTAAAAAAAAGAAAAATCTTTCTAATTAGCGACACCCTAATCACCTAGCGGTACGAAATACATATTAAGTCTATGACCTATTTTCATACCTACCAAATATACATTAAAAAAAATCATAAAAATCGATTTAAATAATTAATATTCCAAGTACAGAAGGCGAGTTGGAGAACGGCTACAAGCTGGCGCAAAGATTTCAGAAAAAAAGATTAATGTTATTAACATTTTTTCAACATTCCAGGGTCAGAAGACGAGCTGGAGAACGGCTGCGAACTGCTGCAGCCTATTCGGATGAGAGGAAGACCCCGACAAGGCTCGGGACCCTCGTACTGCGTGCCCATGGCTGGACAGGGCGAGGGATTTCAAGCCGTGCTACAAATAAACAAGAGTGACGTCTGTTAATGTTAAGATCATTTTATAATTATAATCACGGTACCAATAAATATAATAAATTTAAACACAAACATTGTAAACATTTAGTTTTCTGACATTTACGAAAAATTGAAGAACGCTCTTTCTATAATAACTGATTTAATTTTTTAAATTAATGTTCAAGAGTTTTTTATGTGAATTACTGTACAACCACCCACCTGGAATTTTAAATATTTTAAAAATATGTCATTGTATAATAATTGGTTTTACGTATTTTTATTAAGATTATTTATTTCCAGCACAAAAAACAAAACCCGGTTTACTCTGCTATGGCGACACCTCGACTTCACAGATAAATAATATACAAGCGTCTTTACACGGTGTGTAACAAAATAAATCTTCATTTTGAGGGTTTAAGACTTGGATATTACAGAGGGTTGTGAAAATGGCTGTGAATTTCACCTAGCGGATATTACATTAACTATTTTGTTCTCAGATTGAAGAATTTGTATAATATTTTTGAAATATTTTTCGATATTATATTTTGAATTACACATAAAAGAAGGTAATCTTTAGTAGCAGATTAATCAAAATATGGGGCTACAAAGGTATCCATGGCCATCTTTTCAAAAGGTGGGGAAAGGGAAAGCGCCCTTGAGGTGATTTTTTACAAAAACGGCGCTAAATAAATTAGATATTATTAAAGCGAAATAATGCTTCCCTTTTTATTATTGGCGACACTCAAACAATTTATTTTTATTTTTTATTTTGTAACTATACATTTATTTTTTTTTACATTTTTATATCAAACATGTTAGGTATATACATATATAAAATAGAAAATATATTCGTAGTCCTCCTCACTGGGAGATCCTGTGCTGAGGGGGGCTATGCTTTAGATAAGTTTTCAGCGACTTCTATGGTTTAACTTCATTGTTCGGATAAGGTTTTCCAGAAACTTCTATGACGATGTTTATTAGTAAGTTCATTTTCCGATAGTTCCTTCAGCCAACATTTAATGTCCTTAATGTAGCTATTTTTTTGTTTTAATTTGGTTGATACTAAGTGGGAGTTTGTTATATAACTTTCCTGCTAAATATTCAGAACTTCTTTGTCCAAATGAAGAGTTACACTTTGGTATATTAAGCATGTCTGTTTGTTTGGCTCTGGTTTTATAAGCATGTGGGGTGTCTTTTTTATTTTTGTGTTGATGTACTAGAATCTTTTTGGCATAGATTTTTTGTATGCTTGGAACATCAAACTGTTTAAAAATTTCCGTTGTTGACGTCCTTATGGGGACCTTTAGTAAGGTCTTTATGATGCAATTCTGAGTTACCTTAAGTTGTTTTTATGTGATTAGATGCTGCTGAGCCCCATCCTATTACTCCATATTCCAATCGAGAGTGGCATAAAGCATAATATACTTTCTTTAAATCCCTCATTGACAAGATGTTTCGTAATTTTTTGAAGAAGTAGATGAGTTTTGTTAGCTTTTTTAAGGTATGATCAATGTGTGAATTCCACTGTAGTTGTTCATCAATTTCAATCCTCAGATATTTAATACTTTTTGTTTAGGTTATAGACGGGCAGGAACATTGTGGAAAAGTATTTTAAGAAAAGACAAACAACTTTGTTTACATCACTTTTATTTGTATACAATCTACATGTTTCGTGAACGATGTTCACATCATCAGGATCAAATGTATACATTGATGTATACATTTGATCCTGATGATGTGAAAATCGTTCATGAAACATGTAGATTGTGTACAAATAAAAGTGATGTAAACAAACTTCTTTGTCTTTTCTTAAAATAAATAATGTCATCACAAAGTGAAAACCTTTCCGAAGAAGTTTTCTTCGTAAAATTGGAAAAGTATTTTCACATTCATGTAATTTGAGGGTATGGTCTCATTGGTTGTCCTCTTTTGTTTTTGGAGAAAGTTAGATATTTAGTTTTATTAACATTTAATGTAAGGGAGTTTACTTTAAGCCGTAATGGAGTTCGGACTTAGATTTACTTTATTAACAGATAATAATTGATTGAACGTTGTATGCCAGTGTGGTATTTCTAGATTTGTATTTAAGAATTTGTTTGCTGATGGACAACCATCGACTAACAATAGAGTAAGTAGTTACCAACCATCGATATAATATAGCAAAAGTTAAAAAAAATACCAACGATGACAACCGAAAAACGATGTGATGAGATGTGAAGTTCCTACTTCTAGACCACATAAGTAGAATCGTGGTGCTCAAGCACAGCGAATTTAAAAAAAAATGAGAGAACGGAACAGTGTTTCTTTTTTCATTCGAAGTAAGGAAATCTCTTTCTTTTCAGTAATAACACTGGTAGACTTATCATTATTTTTATTGTAATAATTTTTTTTACATATTTCTTTTTAAACAAAATATACAAAAAATAACAAAATAGTTCTTAATAAGTAAGACGTCTCATGACGCCGTTAATTATAATAAAAATAGTACAATAATAAATTCAATAAATAAAAGATATGACTTCAATCTTAATTGAATAAAAGTTTTGACATTTAACTGGTGTAAAAATCATAACAGAAGATGGGTGCGTTCAGTTTGTTATGAGTTATCTTTTTGTCTAACACAATTATTTTTCCCTGTTGGCCTTTTTATGCAGAGCTTTCTTTATTAGTATAGTTTTTCAAGAAACTATTTTTATAAATTTTAATAGTCGTTTTAGCGTTTATGTAAAATTGATAACGTGATTGACACACATTGGCTTAACGACTGCAGTCTCTTGGTAGGTATACTGACCATTTTATTTGCTTCATAATTATCAGCTATAAAAGCGCCAGCGTTATTTGGCTTTGCCTATTTCAGCATACATGCCAAGCTATATGCAAGCTGAAACAGGCCAAGCCAAGTAACGCTGGCGCTTTTGTAGCCGTGTCTGTCATAAGCATTATTTATGGTGGTATTTACTTGCGGTGGTCGAGTTTAACCAATTTGAAAGAATCTTGCTTTTTTAGAGACCGAAGGAAAGAAGGAGCATCCACTCCGGTAAGGCAGTCATATCACTCGTTGTTTTCGCTTTCCTTGTTTATACTCAATTTATCCTTTACTTCAAAATTAGAAGAGACTTAGGTACTTTTCTCGCCTCTTGCATAAGCAAGAATTTGATTTCATTGCTGTTTACTTGTTACGAATGTGGATGGATTAAAAAAATCCCAATTGTGGCAAAATTAACCGTGGCTTCAGATTTTTTTTTCATCTTGAAGTGAGCTTCATGAATGAAATGAAGGAAATCTAAATGCCTTAAAACACGGACTAAACGCACTAAACAAATAAAAATATTTCAAATAAAACACAAACATTTCAAGAGCGCTTGAAAAGATTAAAAAGAATCAACCATTCAGTCTAAGGTTTGACTTGCATGTTGCAAAAAGAGTCCTATGTACAATTTTGGCAAGCAATACAAGTGATTAGCTTAATAATTATCTCTAGGCTAAAGGTTATTCTTAAAGGGTCTGTATTACTATATTTTCATCAACGCAGCAACTGCACCAAATCTACAAATATCAGCAATGTTCTCCATCCTCGAACAAGAGATAAATAACAAAAATAACACAGGAAAAGACGAAAAAAAGTAACACGAAATAATCTTCTGACTTTCTGAATTTCTGACTTCATACATTGTTGAAGAAACCACCAAAGAGGCTTCTTCTTAATAAACCTGCAAGACGGTAGAGTGTTGGATAACTCAAACTTTTGGTTGGATGGTCTGGAAACGAAAGCTGTAGTCTTAGGCAGAACCAAAGGGAAACACTATAAGATTGGCTAGGTGCAGGCGATTTTTAGAAGCGACCAATGGGCTGTATATCACATGATGGAATACATAACAACGTTTTATTTCGTCTTCAACAGTATCAATCAGTTTGCAACAAATTAGCATCTGATCCTCTAGCTACTGCGACTTGAGCTGGTCTAGTATCCAGTCCATGTAGTAGGCCACCCTCGTGTACACGGCGGGTGTGCCAGGTACACCGCAGTTCTTGGGCCCGAAGCTGACAATGCCGTGCTGCACGTAGCTGAAGGTGTTTCCGACAGGGCCCGGCAGCTTCAGAGGCCCGCCAGAGTCACCGCCGCACGAGTCCACGCCGGACACTCCACCTGCGCACATCTGGCGAAAACCAACGCCATCGGCTGTTGACCTGGAAGTTTAAAACATTATTGTAATATTCGAAAGCAGTGTTTTTCGTCATAATAGTGGATTACTGGAAGAAGGGTTAATGCAGAAAGTACCATTATTGTAGGACTGAACGCGGTAGGCGCTAATAAGAGATGTCCATAGAAGCGAGGTTGGAAGTCCGCAATGGAGTGCTGATTAAGTTTAATAAATGATCAACGGATTGTATTATTGGAAATCACATATTTTTTCGTCAAAGTAGTCTTCTTCTTCTTTCGTATGGTGGGGGGTCAGAGGGGGACATCTAGGTCTGCGAGCCAGTCTAGGGCCTCAGGCGTTGCCCTGTGGACCTCATCAATCCCGCCGGGGAATGAATGGAGCGGGCATTCGTTGACCACATGTTCGGTGGTCTGCACCGCACCGCATTCACACGTCGCCGACTCTTTAAGGCCACATCTATGCATCATATGAGCACAACGGCTATGGGAGCACCTTATCCTATTGATGGCAGTCCAGAGTTTGCGAGGCAATGAGAACCCAGGCTGTCTCTCAGTGGGGTCTTGCACGAGATGGGCGTTTTTGACGTTGGCTGATTGCCACTCAAGCTTCCACCTATCTTCTGGGGTGAGAGGTGTTCGAAGGAGTCTTTCTCCTTCCGTCCAGAAGGGTTTTCGAGACTTTAAGCGGCATGCCGGGTGAGAAACGACATCATCGGGCAAGGGTATTTCGCTTTTTTGCAGCGCCTTCTTGTATTCCCTCAGTGTTGCAAAGTAGTTAAGGGCCCGCAACCCGGATTTTATTTCCCTTAAACGCGGTAAGTTTTAATGCTCTTAAAAAAATATATGTTATTCTTGAAGATAATATCTAGATTTTGCCCGCGCCGAAGCGCGAATTATATAAAATTCCCTTGATAGAAAAAAATTGCAAATTATGCTCCAAAAGTTATTATAAACACGTTTTTTTCAATTATTTTACAAGTTATATGTATGAAAAAATTCACAGTGTTTCTTTAAATGCTGTTTAAGATCAATTTTAAAAGAGTCGTGTTTTATTAAACATTTTCACAATTTTCGCATTGATTTTGTCGCTGTAAATGCTAGCGCTCTCCTCTAACATTCGTAATTTCGTATCTCTCCATCTTCTTATTTTCGATCCCGGTTGTAGAGCCATGGTGGATAACTTAGAACATTGGAAGAATAATGAATGCTGAAAACTCCATCAATGGAGGATTGATCGTGGTCGCTTACCACGATCAATCTAATAAAAAGATGTACAAAGAAGCGAAGTTAGCAGTTCACAATGGCGTGCTAATGAAGTTTCATAAATAACTAACAGGCTGTATTATTCGTAAGCACGATTTTGACTCGTCATAATAGTAAATAGTGAATAACTTATAATGATATTGGAAGAAGGGTGAATGCAGAAAACTCCATTAATGGAGGACTGAACGAGTCCACAATGAATTTTAATAAATAATTAAAAGGTTGTATTATTAGAAAACACGTATTGTTTTCATCATAATAGTGGATAACTGATAAGGAAAGTGGAAAAAGAATGAATGCTGGAATCTTCGTTAATAGTGGACTGAACAAAAAGATGCCCAAAGAAGTGAGGTTAGCAGTCCACCATGGAGTCCTGATATCAGCCCTGATGTACGGCAGTGAGGCATGGGCAAGAGGAGGAATGAAGGTGGACTGAATGCTGTAGAAATAAGATCCCTGCAGCGTATTTACGGCAAAGAATTTAAGCCATAAAAGGCGTAAGTAACAAGCAATAGGATCGCTTAGATATTTTGTACATGTGGAGCGGATTTAGGAGTGTAAGGAGAATACATGACGCGAAAGTGAAGATAGCAGCAAAGGACAAAGAGGTTCGGGACGCCCGAGAAAGACATGTCATAACCAAATAATATTTGAGTCATTGTGCCAAGAGTCCGAATAACAGAATAGTAGATCAGATACGATTTTAGATTTTCACCGCCAAAAATATTTTTGTTATTAGTTTTTGGGGTATTACGCCGTGTTGCACTACCTCCTTCTTTAGCGTTTAATGATGGACACTGCAACGCTGTCCGAAACGTTGGCTAAAGAAGAAGGTAGCGCAACACGGCATAATACCCCAAAAACTAATAACAAAAAAAAAATAATAGTAGGTATTTAAGAGACGATGTACGCATGTCGAATAAAGTAAGGAGCAGTCCTGATGATGGTACGGAGGTACCGAAACCGGTAGACGGAAAAAAAATAACAATAAAGAGACGTAAAACAAAGTATTTTCTTTTTATTTATTTAAGGAGTATGTGCCAAGACCTGTTTTGCCTGGCGGTCTATTCCTTCTGCCTACTCTATTCCTGGGAATCGGCGTGATGGTTATTAAGTTAACTTCACAGAGGGAGAGAAGAAAGGGGTAAGGTAGGTTCAAAAGCAATGTTTAATAGTTTACTTGTTATGTATTTCTGCGCATCGTCTATTGGAGACCACGGGTACGTTGATCTTAAGAAGGTCCGGACTAGAGGGACCTTTTTCAGTTGCTCCCCAACCTGCGACTACCAGATTCTGGTCCTCCAGATTAAACTCTTGCAGCCGTTTCGTCGTGGGCAAACAAATTGCCAGTACGTTAGCTGGAATGTTAAGACGCAAATGATTAAATAATTATGTAACGAAAACAAATATTACTTTGTATGCAACACCATATTATTAAGAGATTAATATTAATATTAATAAATGAAACAATTTAACTTTGTTTTAACCACTTTTATATTTGAGTAAATCCGACCGGTTTCAGAACGAACGTTGCTTCTTCAGGGCAAATGTATACTAATTTGACAGTTTTGAAATATGGATGGGAACAATGTATTATTATTTGCCCTGAAGAAGGAACGTTGGTTCTGAAACCGGTCGGATTTACTCAAATATAAAAGTGGTTCAAACAAAGTTAAATTGTTTCATTTATCTATAATGGATAACCACAAAGTTATAGCTACATTCAAAAGTATTAATATTAATCTTCGTCAAGTAATCTTCGTATTAAGAAGAAAACATTGTTTTTGAAACATGTCGATAATTCTAATAATATAGTGGTGCATACTAAGTTATTTGTTTTCATATTATTAATAATTTATTTATTTAGGTATTTATTTATTTATTTGAAGGAAACAAACAGCTTTTACATAATGTACAGATACAGTGATAAATATGCAAGTGAACTGAAGTCAAGCCATAGAAGTTTCTTTTGCTAAAGTACATCGGAAATGAAGTTTTAATAAATATCTTAAAATCAATTTTGGGTTAAAGGAATGGGAGGGAAAGAGGAATATAGGAAAAGGATAGGAGATTCTCCCGATGCATTCCATACTCTCATATTAATAATCGATCGTAAGCGTTACTTCATATCGATATTTCTTTAGGTTATTACTAAAACTGTCAATGTTGTGAAATTTTATATTATATTGTGCACATACACGAGGAATTGGGGATTTTTTTCTAATATTTGTTCTACACGTGGGTAAATAAAATAAATCGGATTGTCGGGTTGATCTTGACGGAATATGAAAATTTATTTATTTAGGAAGTTCTGTTGAGTCCAGGCCCATTATTCAGAATTTTAAACAATAGGATTTGATCAAAAATTAGACGTCGTGGTTGGAGGGATTTGAAATTGTGAAATTTAACGGTGTAATTTGAGAAGTGTAAGTTTAGTTTATTATTTATGTGTTTAATTTTTTTTTTAATTCTTTCTATTCTTTCAAAATGGGCTTGGTATAAAGCAGTCCAGATAGGTGTACAGTGTTCCCAAGTGCGGGCGAATATATGAGGTGTAAAGGGAATATAGAGTGTTTATGTTGTAGAAGTGGAAGTGTTTTACTATACGAATTATAAATCCCAGCATTTTATTGGCTTATTAATGACTTCGTCAGTGTGTTGAATAAAGTTTAATTTAACATCCAGTGTTACCCCAAGATCCCTGATATATTTTATTTCATTGATAGGTGTGCCGTTCAATGTGTAAACAAGGGAAAGTTTATGTTTATAACGTGTAAAAATGTTAATTTATTGCATTTTGAGATGTTAATAATGATGCCACAACGTATTGCGAAGTTTGAAGAAGTTATTAAATAATAAAATTATTCATAAATAACCTGTTGAAACAATTTCATCGCTCAAGGACATCGGCGTAACTTTATTACGTTCGTTGAGCAAGTTCCACACATCTGTACTTCACGAACTCATCAAATTCATCGACGGTCCCAACGAACAACGTCAGGCATGCAAATAAATAACTTAGCAAAAGAACTGTTTTTTTTAGTTTGAGAGCAAGAAATATATGTACAATAATTAATATTTGAAATCTGAAGAATCTTGAGCCAAAGAGAAACCCGTTTGGCCAAAGATAAGAAACAATCTATTACAAAATGTGTTTTTCTTTACATGATGTATAATTCCAAACCATCTTGTTTGTTTCATTCGATAAAAAAATACTTTTATTTATTTAATTTGTATTTATTTCATTGGTAAAATATATTGTGAGAACTTCAGACAGTTTTTAGGTGAGGAAAACAATTTAGGTAAACATCCGACATTGTTCTTCGGGACTGTATATATATTTATTTTTTTAAGAGCGAAGACGGTTTTCATATACATAGTTCCCGTGAGCACTTAGGCCCTAGGCCCATTGTGCTATCTCCTATTTTACCTCATTCCTTGGACAGTAACCCAGTCTATTTTATAAAGTTCACCAGGATTGTCATTGGAAATAAAAGAATATCTTCTGGTTCGACAATGTGTCTTCAGCTCTCCTCTCCGCGGCTTCTCCTCTTGGTTTCTCCTAAAGGCCCCAGGAAGGAAGTCCACGGAGGTGGCCTCAGCACTCCTAGGTTCCCAAAAGGCCCCTGATTTTTTAATGGTCCAATTTTTTTTTGTCCCACGAATGACCAGGGAAATAGAAGGTCCACTCCAGCAGAGCCCCGAGTGCCGGAGTAAGGTCTAAATACTCCGAGATGCGACCTTGTTTCTCGGAGGCACCGTTCGTGACACTGTTGCCCAGGACATTCAGCCTGAGCACGGTAGCTCACATAGGGTTGCCATCTGTCCAGCTTTAGCCCGATATGTTTGGCTTTTTTAGATCATTTCCGGCTAAATATGTATATGTCCGGCCTGTACGGCTTTTGTTAGGCTTTTTGTTAGTGTAACGCGATGCACGTGGCGCCTGCAGAACGAACGCAACGCAAGCTACGCAAGTTGCTATTCTTGGTTCGAGAGGGTTTGGTCTTTAGTCGGCTCATTCGTGGCTCTTTTATGTCAATATATCAAAGTCGATTCAAATATACGGAAACTTCAGATATTTCAGTCAACGAAGTAATTGACCCGTGTTCACAAATAATGGACAATATAAAAAATGATAGACTGGAACAAAATTTCTGCCCAATCAATTTAACCGCAATTTTACGACATTTATCGGGGGCTCACCCATATTGCGTGGAAGAATTCAGAGAAAACATGAATAATATGTACAAAATTGCCAAAGACTACTTAAACTCTTGGACAAGTGAATTCAGTGCCGAATTTAAACACTTTAAGTGAATGACTTTAGCTGGGGTACCAAGCTGGGAGCACGTAGCAGAAACGATAGACATTCTGTCTAAAAAAAATAGATGTCAGCAACTTTTTGACCAATGGCACAAGTTTGCGATTCCAGGCCATAACGCCAATATTGAAAAGTTTTCTCTTTAATAAGCGCCCAGTGGACCAAGGAAGGCAATAAATTGCAAACAGAAACAATTGCTAAGATGATGTACCTACACATTGTGTAATTTAAAAATGATATGTCAAGAATTTTATGAAATGATTTTCAAAGAAAACGACGTTGTGGATAATGTGGGTGAAAAGGCCAAATATACAAAATTGTAGATTTTTGTAATTTTTAAATAAATAGGAGAAGTCGATATTTTAATTTTTTATGATATTTTTAAGATATGTTTCAGTA
The DNA here is from genome assembly GCA_929108145.2 of Limnephilus rhombicus. Classification (NCBI taxonomy): domain Eukaryota; kingdom Metazoa; phylum Arthropoda; class Insecta; order Trichoptera; family Limnephilidae; genus Limnephilus; species Limnephilus rhombicus. Next base: position 25,069,740 of record OV815287.1, on the reverse strand, counting down.
TAAATTTGTTTCATGAAAATTTTCAGTTAATTGTTCAACCAGAAAAAGAGTTATGTTTTATTTGTTTGTTTTATAAGTTTATAATGTTATGTCTACACACAGAAGACTCAATATTATTTGTTTTTTTTATTGACATATTCTATGTAAATGCCAAATGATGACAACAATAAGACTGAAGATTGTTGTTATTAAACTGGTTAATGTGTGATTAATAAACAACTGTAACTTGTAACAGATTTTTTATTATTATGTATAAAAGTTATGTCCAAAATTAAGAGTAGAAAATACAAAAAATGGAATATTATAAAATGGAATACAAAATTTTTAGCATGGCATCATCTATTTAACTGTCAAATATTGTTTTAAAGCGCAATGACACTGAAGATATAACACTGTAAACCACATTTACAAAACCATTTTTTTGTTCTTAAAGAAAAAAATTAGAATCGAAGAAGCACTGTTGTTAAGGTACCTACTTAAAGTCATAAATGTTATTAAATGGTGTTTTACAAAGTGATTTGCTTTCATTTAATTTAACTTAAATTTGAATTTAACAGTAGGTCGAAAGGAAATGTGAGTTTAGTTACACTACTTTTAGATCTGAATGAGTTAAATATATTCATGTCTAAAATTACAGACATGATCTAAAGCCCAGGCAATGCTAGGTACCTACTTATGCTAGTATTAAATAAATGTGAGCAATTTTTAAACTGTGCTTTATATTTTACTACTAGTACAATATCGTTATTCTTCATTACGTTAACACAAAATTGCAAAGGTATAATATACCTATAAGCAATTCTAATGTTGAGATCAGTGGGTATCTATATTGCAATGATTTTTTTTTTGTTTTCACTTTTATGGCTTTTTAATTTTTTACAAAAATGTGGATTACACAGCTTTACATTTCACCACGAGTTATGTTTTCACTATTGCCATTTGAACAACAGTGGCGCCCTCCTATGTTTTCCGACTTTAAGGGCAAAATGTCAGGCCTAATACAGCGCAGAGCCAGGCTTTTTTTTTTATTTTAGAAGATGGCAACCTTGCTCACACCTTGACTTGGGATGGCTATTGCAGGTTTGTGTTTCAACTCCTTGAGCGATGGGCGTCGCAATATTTAATACTTAACCATTTATTAGCAATTCCAAACAACAGTACAATTATTTAACGTCCTAGATTTGGAAAAACTACTGTGCTATTTACTAGTTTAAGTAAGAATCTATAAAAAACAAAATAAAATAAACATTTGTAGAAAAAAGTTTCGATGCCAAATTTATTTAAAAACTTTCAATCTACCAGGCCTTAGAGTAACAATGTCGTGGCCTACGACTCGTAGCTACTTCTTCTGTATTCCCAAATAATCATTTAAAGACCATCGATAGAATACAATATACATTTCTGAATATCCAAAAATATGTTGTTTTTAGATATTCAGAAATTAAATTAAATTAAAGGGACCTGTACATAATTTTCTGTAGCCAATTATTAGCTTACGTAATGACTTGCGTTGGTAACTTCGTCATTGTTAAAAGTGTCAACTTCCCAATTGATCCGCTCGCAATTATTGTAATATAATTAGTACCTAGAGCAAAACCACATCACCGGGTAAACCACATTTATTTGCAAATACTGCAGCGCAGAACCGTGGAGAGAGTAAAATAACCTGATGCAAAAAGACAATTTACTGACACAGGAATCACTAACGCAGAAATAAGAAAACGACTGGAAAAAACACACGCACAAGTGGTTTTATTCATAAAAAAATATGTGAATCTTTCCGTCTAAATCGCCCATGTTGATAAACCGATTAAAAATAAAGGCGTACGTACATATTCGCTTCCTAGAAAATGGCGTCATCCAAACGTAATTTTGCATCGGGGTTAAGTGTGATAATTTTTTTACATTAACTCTACAAAAAGGAGGCTCTGAGGAAAATAATTTCCCTCAGTGCATGTCATCTCTGTGAATGGATGTCTTGAAGATACCCATGTTTTAGGAGAAAGGAAACACAGAAGCTGGAAACAGTTCCACAGTCGAGACTCAAGTACGAGCCGTAGAAACGACCCGTTTTCGTGTGACAAATGTCAATCGTGAGCGTGTGTTAGGCGCACTTTTTGCGTATTTCAAGACTATGCACTGTGTCGAGGGGATCAATGACGCTAGTTCTTTGGAGCATCTTCCAATGAAATACTGGTAGAACAAGGACTACATTCCCACCCGACGTCGCGACGTCTGGGCTCTAAGGATTGCAACCCGTTTGTTAAGATAGGAGAATCTATCAAACGGGCCGACCGTTTTTTTTGCACAGAGTCGAGGGTTTTTTCGGGCTCCAGACCAGACATTGCTGCCGAATTCAACCATGGGCTCACTTGCGATTTGTATAGAGTTAGCAGTTGTATACTATTAAAGTATCTGCGGGCCCTGTATAGTACATACGCCCAGTTTCTGAGGGGCTAACATAACTCTGACTTCGATGGCGTACATGAGCTAGTCACACCAAGCATATCAAAGGAGGGCCTGTTCAAAAGATTGCTCCGTTGAAGGAGACTAGATTCTCATTTCGATCCCTTTTAGTCGTAATCAGACATGATTGGGCCTTTGAAACATTAAACTCGACGAGGTTATTCTTACCCCAAGAGAAAACTTTCTCGAGTTAAACGTCCAATCTTTGCTTCAAAGGCCCCCGAACCGTTGGAGTTTGGGTGCCTTTCGGAGGCTTGTCAAACAAAAGCTTTCATGGATTGTACTATCATCCTCCTAACAATGAATTGTTGCACACGACAAAAGGTCATTTATGTGCGACAAAAACAAAGTCGAGGCCGGAACCGAACCTTGTATCGTATACGTATACAGTATGTTTGAATGTGAGGAAGAGGTGAAACCATCAGCGACAGTCTGAATACACCTCTTCCTCAAAAAGTTAGCAATCCACGTACACAAGGATGTGGAAAATCAGTGACTTCAATCTTGCGGCCGTGTGGCACATTAGGCCAAATAGATCTAACAGATTGAAGCGGTGAGTCTGGACATCAGCAACCCTTGTAGGTTTAACTGACGCCTAAATAAGTGACTCTTAAACCAGAAAAATAGGTTCCCATTAATGCCAAGTTTCGAAAGTTTTGTTGTTTATTGACAAGTGCATTTGAGGTGAAATTTTCATATAATGTTAGATTAGTCAAAGTTGATCTGCCAGAGATAAAGCCGTGTTGACTTGTGGCGATCGATGAGTTTACAATGAAGCTAATTTTATTTAGAATCAATTTTTCGGAAACTTTTGGTATAGATGATAGAACACAGATAGGCTGATAGTTTTCAACAATGGATTAATCTCTGCTTTTGAAATTTGTGGAAAAGATTCTGTAGAGAGTAACTTGTTAAACAGTATATTAACGCGAACGGATTAACTACATATGACCACAATTCTTAAGAAAAATAGAAGGAATTTTGTCAGGTCCAGAGCTTATTTTGGGTTCAAGTGCTTTAATACACAGTATAATGTCTTTAATGTCAATGTGAATTTAAAATAAGTGTAAATTTTTAACCGAATTGAAGAATGGAATTGAATCATCTAGGATATGTAGTTCATACACGTCCTTAAGATCATCAGCAAACATGTTAAAAATTTATTTAATTTTACTGGAATTATTTTGTCCGTTATGCATATTTTTTAACACATTTTTTTTCATTGATTTACTTTACTTTCAAAAGTGTTTTACGTCGTGAATTATCTTGTTCTCAACCGAATGTATGTAATTATTATAACATTTTGTACTTTTTTTCAATCTCTTCTTATATTGTTAAATACCATATAAATAGATAATGTTCTGTTTTCTTTAAATGTTTTATGTGTTTCTTTTATAATAACAATTATCTAAACTAACGCACTTCATTCCCTTTATCTATACTTGACAGCCTACATCTGACCTTCATTTAACATTTAATTAATGTCGTATGGAATCCGCTTTTGCATTTTTTCTGAGATAAACTCAATCGAATAGTAATTGTTTGTGTCCACCTTTCATTAACACACCTAATGACAGCTGCGGAACCAGGGCCGGATTAACCATGTTGGGGCCCCTAGGCAATGCACGTCTCGGGGCCCCTTTACCAAAGGCGGACTAACGAGGGGGGGATTGAAGGGGCCTCCAAACGCCTCCTTTTCCCTTGATCAAATCCTTAAAAGGGCTTTAAGGGGGGGGGGGGTAACCTTTTATTTTTTATTTTTTTTCTGAATGTAAAACATGTCAGTATATTGAGTATTGTGTCAAAGTTTCAAATAAATCGCAGCAAAACTAACGAAGGTACAGCGTTTCTAACGACCGGCCCTCATGCTCGATTCAATTATATTTTGAGTATAAAAAATTTTAAATCGGTTTTCTCGCAAACAACATCTCTGAAGTTTGTGAATATCATAACTCAAAATCTTGGCTTAACTTGACCGATGCTTTTGAAATTTTGTACACTATTTCTACACATAAATCAACAGGCAGTCAGAGGGAGTTTTTTTTACCATTTTATAACAAATTCACCGAAATTTTTGATCGTGAAAAATCGCGTTTTTCACTTCAAAATGATGCCAAAAATAACATAACTTTTGTATAGCTGATCGCTAGAAAACCTATAGGGTTTACGCATAATAACTCTAACTACTGATACTCATCCAACTCAAGATTTTTCTTTTTCCAGAGTAGATTTTAAATATTTTTTGCCCCCTGATTGTTTGATGGTGCAGATATAGGCTTAGTCTCAACAACAATCTCACCACCGGACTAAGACTCCAAGTCTGAACCTAAATCGCTCTGATACTCAAAGGCAGGGTCTGCAAACCTATCATATCATCCTCGAAGCAATCCTCACTGTCTTCATTGTTAAATAATAATTCTTCAATAATTTCATCATCTCTCAAGCCTGGGAAAGCCATTCGACAAGAAAAAATATACAAATCAGAAAAAATATACAATAACAAAAAAATGTAAATATATTTGTAGGCATATAGTATATAAACTTGTATGTACTAATACTCTATTCAAATATATTGCCTACGGAAAGGATTTGGTGGGATTTTTAGTTGTAATAAATATTCCTAAGATATACAACAATAATTTTCCTCACATCCCAAATGTACCAGCAAACATTTAGTGAATATGAACTTTATAACGCAATGTGACAGGAATGACACAAACTTAAATTACTTCCTCATGCCAAAACTACTAAATATATTGAGTAACTAAGAATATATTGTTCAAAACAATGAACTTACCTGTAGGTTAAAACAAAAATAAGCATTTGACAGCAAGTAGAAATATTTTTTTTGCATTTTTTAAATGTTTCAAATACGCCTCGTTGTCAATTTCACGGCGACTGAAGGTCAACTGAACTTTTTAGCTACTAACACCATCTGTTTGTTAGAAAATGTACTTGCATTATGAAGAATGGTGTGTTTCTGTGCTATTATTTTGATTTTAAATTAACTTTGATGATAATTTGAAATGTTGTGAGCATTGAAACGGTTTATAACAGAACTGTTACATGATGCTATAAAGAGTTTGAAATACTTAAAAACACTTTGTTTTTACGACGACAACCTTTATTTAAAAAATCAGACTGTTTCGAGAACGATGTTCTCTTCATCGGGACATTATATGTACTAAAAACTAAATTATCAAGTATAGAAAGTCATGCGTGGGTAGAAATGGAAGTAGTGGGGGGGAGAGGTGGAAAGGGGAGGTACTTAGAAGATCAACAAGTGGAGGGGGCGGAGGGGGGGGGAGAGGTGGAAAGGGGGGCTGGTTAGAAGATAAAAGATAAAAAATAAAAAATAAAAATACAATGGATATACAGGGTGTAACAGGACGTACCCGAGGGATTTTAACCAGTGATTCCTGAGCATATTTGGAGTAAAAAATGTAAATGAAATTTTCGTCTCCGGTGAAATTTTTATTTCAAATAAAATCATTTTTTTGGTTTTTTTCCACACGCCGTCACTGATCTCATATTTCGAGTAAAGGATACGGCAACTCCGCGCAAACCCCTCCCCCATATCCGCTAGCCAACCCGAACCCCGTTGTTGGCAGCGTACTCTTTCACTCTCTACTGCGCGCCTCCTCGTAACGCGAATAAACATATTGCCAGGTGGTTTTTTAAATAGATATTTTTTTGGAGATAATATTTAACATAACTTTCGCATACAGTATTTTTAAATAGTGTAACAGGACGTACCCGAGGGATTTTAACCAGCGATTCCTGAGCTTATTTGGAGAAAAAAATTTGTATATCATTTTGCTGTACGGTGACATTTTTTTTCAATTAAAAACATTTTTTTTTGTTTTTTCTACACACCTTCACTGATCTCATATTTCGAGTAAAGGATATGGCAACCTCGCGATAACCCCTTCCCCCTATCCGCTAGCCAACCCTACAGTTATCGGCAGCACGCTCCCTCACTCCCATACCGCGGCGAAGCTACCCCTTTCCGAATACCGCTCGGTCAGTTGTGTTTGGAGTTTGACGGTGAACGGGGTCGTGCGTAGTTGCTTTGAAATTTGTTTTTGTTTTACTGTTATTATTAGTGTTTATTCTAAAAGATGCCTCAAAATTATCCACCTGCCCATGAAGCAGATATAGTGTTTGTTTATGGAATTTGCCGAGGAAATTCAGTGGAAGCTGTAAGAGAGTATCGCAGAATATATCCAGAACGACGTCTACCACACCATACAACTTTCGTACAGGTTTGTACCTAACTACCTATTTATTATCGTAGAGCTAGACACACATTTAATGCCGCCATCTCATTGTAAAGGCTCCCAAAAATCCGCCTAATTGTGTCTTGTAATGTTACGGAAAAAGGTTATCACTACGTATGTTTATTTACAAAACTTTCCAAAATTTTATGTTTCACTCTCGGAAATCCAAGATAATACCTATCAAACGTGCCAAGTAAAAAAAATAGGGTAATGTTTCCCAACTTGGCTAATTCTTTAAGCTCAAATTATTTAAATAACACTTCATTTAACTTAATATCCTCCTCACAGCATCCCCGAAAATGTGTGGAGTTGATGTAAAAAATGAATAATAATACAACAGAAACAAGAATAATTTACGTAGGTTAATTGGTAAAAGATGCTTTAAAGTTCCATTTTCATTACAATTAAAGTTCGAAATTCTTGTGAAAAAAATATCAAGCCGTCGCGTCATTTTGAAATTGTTATTAACACTTATTTATAACCCAAATTAAGAACTAAATAATCATATTTTGTGCTTGTCCCCCAACGTAAATAGTTGCTAATCAAAATCGGTTCCAAGAAAGCTTGTTTTAAATAGTTTCACTCACAAAATAAATTAATTCGTACTTACGGAACGTTTTCTATGTTAATCAAATATTTCTATGTTCTCAGAAATAAACTGATATAAAACGCACCCGTCATTCATTTTTACTGATATTTTATAACAGAATAATGTTAGCAATTGTATTTTTGTTTGCAGATGTATCAACGCCTGCGCGACCATGGAATCGTACGGGTTCAGGGCGGAGGAAATAATGATGTTCCAGTTCGTGTTGAAGAGAGGATCCTCAACATGATGACAGAAGACCCGACGCTTTCCGTGCGTCGCGTCGCCATGATCGTTGGAGACATAACACACACGACGGTATGGAGAATCCTAAAAAAACATCGCCTGAAACCTTTCCACTACAGGCGCTGCCAAGGTCTACTGGCGAACGACCATTTCTCAAGACTAATTTACTGTAGACGGATGCTACGAAATGTGTTGAGAAATGGAGATTTCATGAAAAATATTCTATTCACAGACGAAGCCCAATTTACGAAAACAGGAATATTAAATATCCACAACCTGCATCATTGGGCCGAAGAAAATCCTAAGCTTGTCCGGGAATCGTCGAGCCAAGAGAGATTCTCAGTAAATATGTGGGCGGGTATTTTGGGTAACAAAATAATTGGTCCGATCGAGTTGCCTCCCAGGTTAAATGGACCGATGTATCTGGAGTTCCTGCAAGGGCAGCTGGGCGACATTCTGGACGAAGTAAACTTACAAGCACTGCGAAGGATGTGGTTCCAGCACGATGGAGCTCCACCCCATTATTCCGTTGCCGTGCGGAACTACCTGAATGTAGAGTTTCCTGGACGGTGGATAGGCCGAGGTAGTCCTAACATTGCATGGCCACCGAGATCACCCGACCTAACACCGTTGGATTACTACCTCTGGGGAACTCTGAAGGAAAAGGTGATTCGAAGCCGATAGCGACGAGAGAGCAATTGATCCAACTGATCATGGAGGCAGCAGACGAACTGAAGGCGAATCCTGCTAATTTAAGCATCCATAATGTGTTAAGATTGCATGCATGCATTGAAGCCGATGGCGGCCACTTCGAGCAACTTTTATAATAATAATAAAAAAAATATTATAACCAAATGTCAGCATTTTTATTCTTACATGTCATTCATAATATTATGTTCGTATCTGTGACAGATGACAGACACAAACGCGAACAAAACATTGCCGGGTGGGTTTTTAAATTATTTTTAGAGGTATTATTTAATTATAACTTTCGCAAATAGTATTTTTAAGTATTGTAAGTTCAGTCAACATTACACTTAAACAGTAGATACTAAAATGTTTTCAAAGCTTATGATCGAACCACCACGATTAATTTATTTGAAACTTCTATAAGAACTCACATTTTGTGTCAAAATTATGAAACATTCCAATCCTTCATAATCGGACTGTTTGTGGTTAGTTTGTATTTTATTGGTAAGGCTGAATACAGTCAACTTATTGACTTGATTTTTTTTTTCTTTAAATCGGCACCATTACCTTAGGGAACGTACTCATACTACGTAACCTCTTCGGGGGGGGGGGGGGTCTTCAAAATGTCACGCTTGGTACAAATGAGCGGCGATTTGCTTAGGATTTTGGTCACCGGGAGGGGGAGGGGGGGGGGGGGGGGGGGGTTAAAAATTGCAAAAAAAAAATGGTCACGTAGTATGGGTACGTTCCCTTCTGTAAAATGATAATATTATTTGTATCGGTAAAACAGGTTATTATTGCAATCCTTATTCTGGATAGTTCCTTGTAATCCAAATGTATGCTATTACATTCAAAACATTGCTAGATCAACTTATTTTCTAAGAACTTTGTCAACATACTTATTGATGGGTTGGTAAAACCAATAGTTTATTGTTTCAAAACACTGGTTAGGCCACATTATAAGTCGAGAACTTTCTAAGAATTGTGTTAGGTATCCTGTTCTTCATAATACGTATTAATAGATCGGTAAAACCAATAGTTTATTGATTGTAACCCTTATTCTGAGTACCTACATAACTGAAAAATATTAGTACCTACATTGTGTAGTTAGGTAAAAATAAATGGGGAATTTGAATTGGAATTTGAATCATGACTAGGTACTTCCAAGAATACACAATTACCTACTACGTGGAATTGCGAGGAGTATGCTAAGACCGAGTTGTTTGGCAGTTCATCCTCTCTACCTACCGCGTGATGTTTAATAAATCTTTTGAACAAAATATTTCACACGGTTTTAAAATTGTTCCAATATGTAATTGATTTATTTTTAAATTCATTTATAAAATTAAATATTTTTCTTATTCAAATAATTCAGCACCTGGCAGCATTCTAATTTTAAAATAACATCGTATTCTACCTATACATGTATGTATTTCATATTATTTTAAATTCTGTGGGTCAAGGTCACGGTTACGCATTTGCAGCTGTTGACAAGTTCGTTTTATATGAGCATTGATTTTATTGACAATAATTTCGCGATTATAATGCGCGTTTCGTTTTGGTGATTCTGGATACCTAATTAAGCAAGTGCAAGGGAGATTGTGTTTTTAAAGGTGGTTAAATATTTATCTTATCTTATTTCTTAATATTTATGATAAAAGGACCATTGGAAATTATTCTCAATTATTGTCAACAAATAAGTTATTTAATTACTGTTTTTGTGTTTAATTCGTAGAACTACATTTTTTTTTGTTTAAAAGTTATTTAATGGTGGGTTTCTTCATTTACCGAGAATGCTAAATGCAATGCTAATTGTAAAAGTAAACGGTCAAATGCATAGACATTTTTAAATTTCGATCGTTTACTTTTACAATTAGCATTCCATTTAGCATTCTCGGTAAATGAAGAAACCCACCCGTCTTCTAACCACAAATTATTTAAATTAGAATTTCATCAGGAATTTTCGGTACTTAAAGTCTTTACTTAAAGCTAGCAATAATATCTGAGTAAAATAAGCATAATAATTATTTACGCAATATTAAATATTACTTGTTTGGTATTGGAGCATATAATATGGTCCTGCCTTGAAGCGCGCTGGTCGTTGTCGCCTCCCTTCCACTGTGTGCACGTGTGAAATTGCGACGTTGTCTCCCGAGTAGACCAATGATCATGCCATTGGCGACGCGTGATTTAAAAACATAATTTTTGTTTTTAATAGAAAAAAAATATCACCGGAGAGCAAAATGAAATCTACATTTTTTACTCCAAATATGCTCAGGAACCGCTGGTTAAAATCCCTCGGGTACGTCCTGTTACACCCTGTATGTTTAAGATAGGGTTATTCACAAAATTAATTTGATTATTAATAATATTTAAATTTCTATTGACATTTTTCCTAATTTCTAGTATTTCTAAAAGATCTAAGTGAAAACCACTAACGTTAGTGTATAAAATTTTAAAACAAGTTTTTATATAAAATGAATGGTTAAATTCAATTAGATGGTTAGCAAATTCCGAATAATTATTGCTATTTAGACATCTGTTGATCTTCTAAGAACCTCCCCTTTCCACCTCTCTCCCCCCCACTACTTTCATTTCTACCCACGCTTGTCTTTCTATATCTAATTGATAATTTAGTTTTTAATATCTACATACATATAATGCCCTGATGAAGAGAACATCGTTCTCGAAACATGTTGATTTTTTAAATAAAGATTATCGTGGCAAAAACAAACAGCCTTACTCATCATGAAACCGTACCACGGCTCTGTAGCGTCGCGGTTGCTACATAGTGGAGTAAGCCTATACTGCTCAGGGTAAAAATCTTTACTCGTCATCATGATGTTTCTCGACAGCTGTTATGATTTTTTTACAGTAGCAACACTGCTCCAAAGCTGAAAAACGCGGTCAATTTAGCATTTCGCGGCGTGTTGCCAACTTCACGTTTATTCATACATCAACATCAGTCAATACAACATATTATTCGAGGAGCTTCAGCGAGATTGATCTGTGTTTGTTTACCGTTTCTAACGCAATTATAAACACTATCTCACCTCGTTTCTACCCCAGTATCGTATGGCACAAAGAACTTGGAGATCGGTAGATACTTTGCCACCCCGTTTATTATTCACATCCAAATACAGCCGTACCAAATCAATCAAACGTCTCATGTTGACTTTGGTAAATCTATATTTAGACCAAAAATCTCCTTCCGTAAATGCCGCAAATGGATCGTACCTTTTTTTAACCTTTTCCGTGGCCGTGGTGCACGAATGCCGCGATTACGGTCAATATTTGCCAAAGCTCCGTTCAAAACGTCAAGATTCTCATAAAAGTTCGTCAGTTACAACGCACGGGGTACTGAGTTAACCCTGGTGATCGGGTGGTTTAAATTCTGACAGCTACTACATCTTCCGTATAGCGACGCTGTAAGAACACGCGCATGCGCGCGATTAACCCACCATGTTGAGTAACAATTTCACCTAACCCGGTCTTACTCCGAGGTTGTATCTTATTTTGCGATGATGAGTAAGACTGAAAGTGTTTTTAATTATTTCATTGATAGAAATTAAATTAATTATAAACGGGTACCAACCTTTCCCGAAATCAATGACTCCATCTAGCTTAATCAGTCCGATATCATTTTGAAACTTGAACTTTCTGAATCTATCCCGTGTCCCATCATAGTCTGGGTGTACGATGATCTCCTTAACCCCGAAGTCCTGGACGGCGGGAGCACAGATTCTCATGTTGGGGGGACCCTCGCAATCTCTATCCGTTGATACATCGTGTTCGCCTACCCTAACTCCAGCTATGGAGAGGGCGCCAAGGTTCTTCAGGCAATGGGCTGCAGTGAGGATGTAACGTTCGTTGATGATGGTGCCTCCGCAACGAAAACTTAAAGCACGACCTAAATCAAAAATTTTCATAAAATAATTTTCATTTAGTACCTAATACTAAAAATTAAAATGTGTACCAATCGCATATTACATATCACTCAAAGAGTGTGTGTAACTGTCTCAAACGAAATGACATTTTACGAAAACTTTTTGTTATTACCGCTTCACAATTAAAGCTCTATAAATGAAACATTTCTGAACGTTGAATAGTAAAAGCTGTGTTAGAAAGGTTACAAAATAAGCTTTCAAATTATTATATTACAAATAAATATAAGCATTTATAAATATTAAATTTTAGAACGCAAACATTAAAAATAGGTAAAAATGACTCCCGTGAGGTTTTTTTTGTGAAAACGGTACTAAAATCACAGATTATGTAAACAACAATACTTATTCTATTGTATATATGTGTAATAAACACTTCTGTGACCTCATTTTTTATCATTTCATATAAAAATATTTAATAAAAATTAAAAATGTCGAGCGCGGACGGGCCGCCGGTAGTAAATTTGCGCGGGTAAATATTTTTGTCAACTACGCGACTGACAGCTGATTCTTGTTATGTATTTCTATAGACAACTTGATAAGGATGTACAGCTTGATCTACTATCGACATTTTACTTTTTGTTTTAGGGATGTAACTAAAACAATAACGGAGTTATAACGATTTCTATGGAAACACACGCGCTGACGTATAAACACGCTTATTGTACTTTATTTCTACCGCTTATATTTGCTTACGTTGCGTATGGGTAATACTAGATAATAATTACTATATTATTTCGTTTGTCAACCATTTCATAATACGCAGGGTCATGTTGCAGATCGGCAAGATACGTTGTGACAATGAATTAGATGTTTAGTAAAATTTTACCGAATATTGATGATGTTTATATTTACATTTTGCTGGTACATTAACATTCAAGATTTGAAATGCTCCCAGCACCAATTAATTGTAAAGTAGTTTAAATTTTTTATTGTGTTTGGTTTAGTTATCTTAGCAGTTGAAACGATGGTGTAATTTAAATCTAATCGCTAATCACAACCAACACAATGTGTTTGTGTGGTCGCTCTCAAAATGTAAATATCGTTACAGAGTATTCACACTCTTTAAAAGGGTCTTACTTGAGTTGTAGGATATCAAAGCCATCCAAGGAAATTCGTAGATTCCGGTTTTGTTTCCACCAAAAAGGCGGTCGTCATCCAAAGCGCCGCAGTCAGTTGGCAGAAGATGAAGATTTCTATGTCTTTCAACGGATGGAGGAGGAGGCGGAGGTGTTTCTTCAAACCTCGATATTACGCTTCCACCTTGGTTTCCATTGTTCCCCTGATTTCCACCTCCGTTGTTGATGCTGTTGCCACCATCGTACTCTCGAGGTAGCGGGGAACAGCACACCTGAAAATAGTTCAGAGAATCATTAATCAATCAATAATAAATTATCGTCATTTTATTCTTGTTGTCCTTTTCAGTTCAACATAAAAAAAAAACATTTTCACAAAATCGGTGTTTTTAATCTATAGTTTTGTTCCTGTTGAGGCCTTTTCGTTTTTATTTTGTTCATGCAATCATGAAATAAGTTCAAAGTTAGGATAAATTTGTTACCTTCGGAGCTTTCCCTTCAAAGCCGCACTGATACCTCCGAAGTAGATCTCGATTTCTCACCGAGACAGGCCTAGATTGACTCTGCAGAAATCTTACGATGTTACTACATGTCGTGAGTTTAATGCAGGTTCCTCGCTGCCCAAAGGGATTAGTGCAGATTTCTTCAACTTCTGAAACAATAATTTGAACATGTATACTTTTCAGAGAAACCATTGAAATGCACGATTTCGGGAGGGATTAATTAATTTTTAGCTGCCTAACTACTAGTTAACCCGAGCGATAGTTAGGCACGGTTGTTCAGGTGATAGAGATTATAATACGGTTTATTAGAATTTTAGATTATAGTCCGGTTTGTTCGAATATCCGGATTTTTAGATTTATTTGCGATAAAAATCCCTGGAATCAGATTTATTCGTATTTGAAAATTTTGATAAAAATATGTTATTCGCAACGCAATTCATAAGAAACTTAGTATGTAAGATATTTTTAAAGTATCGAAAAATAAATAAATAAGTAATAATAATATTGTTCACCCAATAACCAAATGCTCACATTATGCCCACATCATCGATATTTGTGATTTGGTTGGACGATGAAACAGATGCATAAATGTACTGTAAAATGTGCTTATTATTTACCCAGAAAAATAATACTAAACCAGCGAAAATAAAACCTTGTGTTAAATTTAAGAAAAATGAAGTATAAATTTTATTACGTATAAGGAATAGAACAAAATGTGGTATGTTTTGTCTGAGACTAAAATTATACATGTACGTGATATAGAACAAAATGTGGTATATTTTTTATGTGCCCAAAAATATATTCGTCTAAGGCAGTGGTGCTCAAACGGTCGATCGTGATCGAGCGGTCGATCGCGAGAGAAATTTGCCGATGTAAATAGTACAACTCACAGTTTTTGTTTTAGTTGATCCTCAATTAGGCCTCAATAAGACCGCCCATTTTCATGCCTTTTTGTATATTATTTATTTGTAGCTTATATTGTCAATGGTTGCGCACTTTCATTATTTGTTTACTCTATCCTCATCTATGTATATGATGTCACAAGCCCACATAGAAAAAAGTCTAATTATTGCATATTCATGGTGAAATATTGTCAAAAATTGCCCCTTCAAAAGCCCGAAGTTATCGATATAGTTTCTAATGTGTGGTCCGATTTATTTATGAGTCAGTCAGTCCGAGTTGTAACTTGAAGGCGATACGAAGTTTATTAATATATAATACAAAATGAGTGCGGTGAATAGAAGTAAAACGTATCATTTAATAACGATTGTTAGGAAGAATTCTTATTTTGTATGGTGAAGGATAAGTGCATTTGTCTCATTTGCCGCGCGTCAGTTGCAATACCCAAGCATGAGAACTTAGAGAGGCATTATAAAACCATTCATAAAAACTATAAAAAGGATTTCCCGCCACAGAGTGAATTAAGAAAACGAAAAGTAGGTGATTTGATAATTTGTTTTAAAAAAGAACAAACCTTGTTCACAAGACCAGCCAAACAATCTAAAGCTGCAACGATCGCGTCAATTAAAATATCTCATGTACTTGTATTGGCCAAACACAAGAAACTATTCGAAGATGGAATGGTTGTGAAGGAAGCATTTATTAAAGCGGGTGAAATTTTTTATGGAAATGTCCATGTGTTAAACCGTCCATGAGTTCCAGTACAAAAATTGCAGAAAAACCATTTTCTTGTTTTAAGTGTAGTATCAATTAAATATCAATTTAATTGGGTGTAGTATAAATTAAAACCGAGGACTCGCGTGCAGATTAAGTCTTACGTTAAAACCAGTTTCATTTTCCGAATGATTAATCTGCTGACGCATTTCGAAGAAAATCATTCTCTTATTCAAAGGGCAGTTATAAAATTCAAGTTGCAGACTATTTATTTATGTACTGCCAGAATCAAAGAAAAACCATTTTCATGTTCTGAATGTAGTTTTAATTCACCGCATACAGATTTAATTTAAACCAGTTTTTTGTTCACAAAATAGCGATAAATTAAATAACAATTTGCCGATTTTTCGTATACCGAGTGAAGCTTTGCATTTTAGTTGCCTGTCATGTTCTGCAAAATTCTGAGAAATTGACTGATCCGCGTGTACTTATTATTTCGGAACTCTTACGCAGAAGCAATCTTAAGTTAAAACCTGCCTTGTGTTATGAAGATGCAAAATCCTACTACATGAATACCATTCTTGATATCCGAGAGCAGTTATAAGTTTGTAGTAGAATATAAACATGATTTTTATTGCAAGAATAATCGTCACATGTGATATAAAAATGGGCATAAAATGAGTCACAATAAAAAATAGCATGTCTCGAATCGAAGGTGCAAGCAGCACCATGTCATCGGCGTAATTAATGTTGTTACTTCCTTGTCCGCAGATATGACAACCGATTCGTGTATTGTTCAACTCTTGTAAGAGGTCGTTAATGTGCACATTAAATAGAGTTAGTGACATATTTCCCCCTTGCCTGACTCTGCTCAAGGAATAAAGGTCTTGAAGAAGCTCCTGCCCATTGAATGTGATTTTCCTGTTGTCCGTACCAAATAGCCAGCATATTGACCATTGCTGCTGGAACATCTCGCTTTATGAGTTTTTCCCATAATAATTGATGGGAAACACGATCAAACGCCTTACTTAGATCAAGAAAACACCCATAGACGGTGGTTTTTCTTTTTTTTGTAGTAGGCTATAGTTTGTTTTACTCCATAAATGGCCATATCGGTTGATGAGGCGCTCTTGAAGCCGAATTGGTTGTCAAGGGTATATAATTTCTCTTTGACTAGCGCAAATAAGATTTTTTCAAATAGTCTCGAAAGCATTGTCGCCAAGGAAATCGGTCGGTAATTTCCTAACACCGATGCATCCAGCTGATTGGATTTCAGGATTGGTACGATAATAGTTTTGCTCATATCCATCGGCATATGTGTGTGTCGGAGGCTTGAGTACAGTATGAAGTTGATCTCCTGCGTATTTTATGTGCTCAATACCAATGGCGTCGTATCCTGGACTTTTACCGTGGGCGGTTTGCTTAATTGCGCTTTCAATCATTTCAGGAGTAACATTCATGACCAGGTCATCATTGGCCGCAGGTGGACATGTCATTATCGAATGTTTCGTGGTATCTCCTTGATACTCGCTTAAAGAAAAAAAGTCTCTAAATTCATTGGCTATGTTTTCATCGCCCATAATGTTGTTGACGCATAGTGGAACTTTGCTCTTGGCTTTCAGCACAGTTGAAGTTTTTTGCCAAAACTTTCTGAAATCTTTGTTATGCATAGATGTAGCTATGCTATCCATTCGTGCTTTGTTTTCCGAGTGTTGACATTTTCGGAGAGCAATTTTAAAATATTTCTTACTAGTTTTCCTTTCGTCTGCAAAACGGCCTTCCGGCTTGAACCCAGCAGAGGAATGCATGTCTTGAATGGCGGTACAAAGTGGAGACTTCATTATTCCACCCAGGAACAATGTCATACATTTTTTTGGTCCTTTCCTTCTGAATGCTTTTATGGCGGAGTTTTTTAGTATATGGACAATATTACCGTAGAGAGAATCTAGTTCAAGTTTATGAGTTTCGTTATCACAGTTAAGTCTTTGACATCTCACGGCATGGGTCGATAGGTCATCTTGGTGAGCGATGGTAGTGATGACAGTATCGCTTGATACATTATCACTCTGTACTGATTCTGAAATTATGTTTTACATGTATAAATGCTCTTATTATTTTCTATTTTTCTTGATTAGTTTTGGTTTCCATTCTTTGGTGGCGCAACTGAACTGTGCATGTTATGTATCGTCATTCCCCCATAGAAAGGGGGTGGGATAGACCCTGTCCATGCACATTGCCAGGCGAACATACAACAGAGCGGTCTTCCCGCGATCCGCCCGCGCCTCCCCCATCGACATGCGTTGGCCTGAGGCGTAACCGTGCGGTCTCGATGTCCTTCCGTCCCCCCTCCGGTAACCCGACGCTCATCTTTCCTCAAGGTCTTCAAAAACTTCCCCTTCTCTCCCAAGTACATTTCTTCGAGGCAAAATCGGGGAACCGGCTAAAGGACGCGGACTTCGAGCATCGTCTGCGGTTGGGCCGATAGCTATACGCATTCTCATTGGGACTGCCCGGTGGTCTATGGAATACTTTCTCTGGCTTTTTTTTAAAAATATATTTTATTTTATTTCCGCTACTATAGTAATTACTTACATTATAACATAATCATATAACTGTTTTTTCCTCATTACTTATTTTATTCACAGAAGGTTTCTTCGACTGGTCATAGCCGTTATTTTTATTTTTCTTTTTCTTTTACTAACACTATTATCTCTTTTTGATGTTACCTATTTCAGAAGAATTATTCCACGGGCTGCTACTTCTATTTATCTTTTGTATAATGTTAATGTAAGTACTTGCATACTGCTTACTAACCCCGTATGCATGGACATTGGAGGGTCTAGAGTCGTTCAAATAAATGTAGCTTCGTTCAAAAAAAAGTAGAGTCTTGACGTGTGCGGTGAAGGAGGAAACCATATGTTTCCTTATAACGCCGTTGGGAAAGTGGTGGGTCCCCTCCAATCTCACGGCATCTGGGGGTTTCATTTTTAACAGTAGTTTATTGGCCAGGGCGTTGTAAGTTTTAATATCATTTTCGGATTTCGCCGTCCATTTTCCAAAATCCTTTGATCGATTCTGTCTATTGGAAATAATGGGGGTTAGATTTAGATCTATTTCCACAGTTAGTGGGAGATGATCTGACCACGTCGCATTGTCTGTGATTTTTACGCTCCTCACTGCACGATTCAACCCATGTTTCATAATACAGTGATCAAGCCATCTGGTGGTTCCGTGGGTGTCACTTACATAAGTAAATGTATCAGAGCTTAAATGGACAATATCAGTGTATGTATAGTTATTTTCTGTACAGAACTGTGCAAGTTCACGGCCAAAAAGTGACCTCGGATCCGCGTTGAAATCTCCTATAATCATGTAGTTGGAGCTGTTTTGTTCCTCAAATTATAGTTCCTTATTTTTCCCAGACAGTCTGCGAATTCTGGTAAGTTCTCAGCTGAATTAGTCGGCATATAAACCGTGACTATAAGGAGAGTTCCATTTGCTGACTCCAGTTCAATAGCCGTGATTCGTGGATCTCTACAGTCAATCAGAGTGGCTTTTATTGTATTGCGCCATAAAATTGCAACGCCTCCGTAGCGGCGGCCAATTAATGGAGCGTCTTAGAGGTTCACCATAGATGTTCCATGACTGAGAAATTCTGTCTGTATTGACGACAGATATCCCAAGTCTGTAGGTAACAGCCAGGTTTCCTGTAATGCAATGACGACATTACAACTACATAATTCATTTATGAAGTGCTCTGTTCGACGAATTGATCTGCAATTGAATGAAATAATTTTTAGAGTATAAATACTTATGTGATCCATTTTGATTATTATTTTGAATCATTGGTTTGCGTTGTCGGCATTCGGAAAATGTATTTTCTCACAACAGAGAATTTCGGCCATATACTCGCATCCATAAGTTTTTCGTATGTTGACTCAGGAGTCCCAACTTTGAATGCACGATATTCGCAGGATTTCGTCTGTAGTTGGTAAGCGACTGCATCAATACCGCTTTGCTTGAGAAAAGAAATAACATCTTCACAGGTTAGTGTTTTCTCCAGTCTTGTGACGAGAGCATATTTCGTTCTCTGCAGACCTTTGATTTCTGCATTTTCGTTTCTGCCCAAAATAATGTTTTTTTATTTTTTTTGGTGGCGGTTGTGGTTTTTTAAACGTCTTCTTTTTTATGGATTTCGTTTTCGTCATTTTCGTTTTCAATTGAAGGATTGATGTTGGCGACATCTGCAAATGATTTTGGACGATTATTTGGTTTTTCGTTTAGAGGCAGGTCAAGTTTTGGGTTTGTCTCCATAGATGGCATTGCGATGTATGCATCTATCGTGGATTTGGCCTTGGTATAAGGCTTTGACGGTTCGTCAACAGATGGTACGATAATCATGTTATTGCTTGGTTTTTTAAGTTCATTAACATTAAATTTGAGACTTTTTATTTCGGATTTTAATAAATCAATTTGTTCCTTAATCGCCAAGTTCTTATTGTGGTCTGATTCATCTTACAGTTTCTGTAATATACAAACTCACTCATGTAACACATTACAATGAGTGGCAAGAGACATTAGAAATACGCGAGGCGTGCATAGAGAGACAATCGGCACAATATAATTAGTTAGTATATTTTACCGCACCCAGAACTTTCTTTTTTAATCCGTACAAATTATCGATGAACACATCTACTTCAGCACACTCTATCTTGTTATATAGTCGACACATCTTGGTCAGAGGGTTAAAGTAGTCGATGTTATTTTTAAATGTATTCATGTGAAAAATGTTATGGCGTCTTAAACAATGGTAATTGGGGACATTTATTTCAATACTGCTAAGACATAATGTAGTATCAAGATGGCCGTGAATAATTTTATGTAAACATATTAGATTAGTCAATTGCACGTATGATCTGAGATGGTCATGAAGTCAACATTTGTAGGATAACATTCATAGTATTTTTTTAACTGATTCTACAATTATTTCATTTTTGAAGTAATGTGGTTCCCAATCGTTAAACACAAGCGATTTTAAATTCACCGGGGACGAAAATTTCATTTACATTTTTTTAATACAAATAATGTCAGGATTCACTGGTTAAAGAAAGTCAAGTACGTCCCTTAACACCCTGTATATTAGACATATTACAAGTATTAAAGAAATGATACACTTAAAAGACTTTTTTTTAATAGACCAAATCTATTGCTGTGTGAACTGTGCTGATTGAACTACGTATTTGATATTAAGCGTGGTCTTTTTGTACGTTTTTGGAGTTACAAAAAGTGTTATATGCATTTGTTATTGATGGTTGGGATTTCCCCATTACAAAAATACACGCAGCAGTCAATACGTTCCGGTTCAGGATATAAAATTGACAGTAAAGTACCTACCTACCTAACAGTATGCACAATTATTAGTAGTTATAAATTTTTTCAGTTCATTTTATTGAGATATCGTAGTGAAGGTAGTCTCAAAAACTATACGTCACATTTTTGACCATACCTAACCACATTTTTAATTTTCAGATTCAAAAGTACTTGGTTGAGCTAGAGTGCTGATATTTAAAAAAAAAAGTGGCTTTATTGATGTTGATGTAGCTGACAATTTTTTTTTTTTTTAATCAGTTTTTTTATAAAAAATGTCAGGAAGTTTTCTTTTGGCGCACGGATTTCCTGAAAAATCTTCATACAAAAACCAATTTTTGAAAAGAAAAAAAAATTTCGCCTACGACAACATCCATGATGCCCTTTTTTAATATCTTAGCACACTCAAAAGTCACGAGCCGCCACTGCTTGTACCGAGGCTTGAATCATCTCCACCTCAGTATTTTATATCTAGCACGGTCGATCGATAAATATGTTATCGATATTGTCGGTAACTTGTCATCGTTCCCGTTCATGACTACACGTCGCTAACAAACAAACGACAATCAGAACAAATAAGTGTGCTTAATTTATTTTACGTTAACTCTTGATCGTTCTGCTGTGAGTATGCTTGAGTGATCTGCAGTCAGGGACAAGTTTCCGTAATTATTGATAAATCCTTTATCAACCGTGTTAATTACCCAGACCACTTATTTACACAAGATCCCCCTTAGAAATATAATATTAAAAGCTATTCCACTTTATACGCCTGTCTACTTTAAGTAACTACCTCATCAGTGATTTCGGATATGTATACTTTCCTACCGATTTCCGAAACCTTTCTAAACATTCTGACACATCGATTTCCAAAGCGGTTGAATTAATGTAATCACACGCGTGTCGCCAGGTAATGTCGTATAATATTTCTATCTATATAATCACAAACAGTGGTTTGATGTGGTTGTGGAATGAAACATCGTAGTAAAAAACTAAAAAAAGACGCACGATTTTTTTTATTATTTTTAAATCATTTATTGGAAACGGGAACCATTTATTGGCTAACCAACTTTCTGACTTAGCAGGTGTACCCGGGTTCTTGGGGTGAGGTTTATCTAATAAAATAAAATACTTTTTTAGAAAAATGCAACAATACAACTTTGTATAAACCACTTATATAATGTGCAAATCCCACCGGTTTCGGAACAAACGTTCCTTCGTCAGGGAAAGCTTATACTAATTTGACAGTTTAGAACAATGTTTTATCTTTTTCTGAGTTCGCTAACCATATCATTGAAAATAACCATAGTTTTGAAAAAAAACACAGGAATAAATATTCTTCATATTAATCATAAAGGAAAACGTTAAGATAACTAAGAAGCTTTGGAAATTTAAAAATCCCTTAAAAATAATTAATCTATTATCAACAAACAAAAAATATTGTCACATAGCCCAATCATGGATTTGTTCCCCTACCCACCCACTCTACACTAATACCTACCCACCCAATCTACATTATTAACTAACAACGGCTCCACCCCTACCATAATAAAACATTGTTCTAAACTGTCAAATGAGTATAGGCTTTCCCTGGCGAAGGAACGTTTGTTCAGAAACCGGTCGGATTTGCACATTATATAAGTGGTTTATACAAAGTTGTATTGTTGCATTTTTCTATAATGAAAAACAACAAAGTAATAGCTACATTCGAAAATATAAATACTTTTTTGTTCAAAACAAGAAGTACATAATCTGTGCTTATATATAACAAAATATAGAGGGAGACAACATGATGTAAATATTACAAACACATAGACGGCCATAAAATACATAAACATAAGTACCTACTCAAGTGACAACAGTGACAAACAGTGGCTGGACAGTAATTTGCTTACACTAAACATACAAAAAACAAAATATCTCACATTTAGTGCTACCCTTGCAGGGCAACCCAAAACACCTCATCACCTCACAATACATAATATTAAGTGTAGCCTTGGAAATAATAACCATACTTGTAAATGCGAAACCCTTGAATGTGTTAAATCTATTAAATATTTAGGTATAATAGTGGATAACCACCTTAAATGGAAACAACAAATTGAAAACACAGCTAATAAAGTGCGCAAGCTTATTTATATATTTATAGCATTGCGGGAAATTATAAAAACTCAAGACATTAAAAAAAATATACTACGGGCTCTGTAACTCCGTCATAACCTACGGTTGCATTGGATGGGGTGGAACAGGATTAACAATATTATACCCGCTACTGAAGGCACAGAAATCCATTCTACGCGTCATTATGAAGAAACCCTTCAGATACTCGAGCGACGCTCTCTTCAAGGAGTTTAATGTGCTTGATGTTCGACAATGTTACATAAAAAAAATAACAATCTGCGTCCACAAAAATATAAGCAAAACGATAACAGTCGATCATAATCATCAAACCAGAAGTAAGAGCAGAAACGACCTTTCCATTCCTACAAGCAATACTGCGGCTTATCAAAAAGTTTTCTCATACCTGGGACCAAAAATATACAACAAAATCCCCTCTCAATTTAAACTGTGTGAATTATCATCCTTCGGTACTAAAATTACAAAATGGTTATTAGACTTAGGTAGGACAGATTCTGAAAAATTATTAAAAAACGTAGTCTGAGTTGATTTCTTCGATTTTGTATTTTGTATTTTCCTAAAAAATATATTTTTTTAATTTTTCTTTCTTACATTTATATATTATATTTTTATTTTATATTTTACATGTATCTATCTGGATTTTATTGTTTATTACTGCTAATTTGTATTTTCCTAAAGAAATCCTTTTTTTTATTTTTCTTTCTTACATTTATATGTTATATTTTTATTTTATTTTATATTTTACATGTACCTACATGGATTTTATTGTTTATTGCTGATGTACACCTAGAATAACACAACTTATATCTGATATTGTACCTAATATCTAAGTAACTCCCCCAATATGTACCATTATTGTTAATTATTATTGAATCCATTAATGTGAAATTATGTACACGCAACCTGCCAATTTGACTGTCCTAAAACGGGAAACCTTCCTAGTTGGACAGTCAAAGCTTCCTTTTATATTGTTATATCTTGTATGTAATAAATGTAATAATAAAATAAAAATAAAAATAATAAAATAAGTAATGGGAAAAACCGAAAGATAATTATGTAGACTAATGGGTTATAATAATAAATTTGGAGAAACAAAGCATCAACTGGCATGGTGGTAAGGAGCACTGGGAATTTTTATTTTTAAGGGTTCATTGGAAACAGGCCTAATATAGGACTACTTGATATGTCTAATTGATTATTATATTGAGGTTTATCTATTGCGTGGATCACACAGACCGAGTAGATGGGCGAGACAGTGCTCTCGGCCGAGTACTCGGTACGTCTAAACACATCGGCCGAGTTAAAGGGCGGACCCTGTTCTACTTACTAGGCCGGGTGCCCACTGCCCACCCCCGTGCCTCACTGCACTGACTCGCGTGTCCACTCGGCAGGTATAAACATTCACTCGCTGCGTACTCGCCACTGTCGCTCGCACCACGCTTCCTTTTCCCGCGCGTCGTAACTGAATTGACTGACTGACTCGGTCCCAAATTAAAAATTACGCGTAAACACGTACTCGTCCATCCAACTGTCTCGGCCTAGTATCATTTTACTGTCTCGCCAATCTACTCGGTGCATGTGATCCAGGCATATGTCTTACTAACCTACCTACTGCATGGCGGGCCGGAGGGAGACCTAACCTATTCCTACCCACCCCTCTTACCTTTTTCCTTTCCAGAACTTCCTCTCTCCTTTCCCTAAAAAAACCCTCCACAGAGCATCTCCAATGATGATGTAAGAAGGCACTGAGGGTTTTTTTTTCTTGGTACCTCCTGTGTGAAGCTAATATATTAAAAATATGCTAATCCGGTTGTGCGTCTGTGATTGTAACTTTAGTTCAAATAACTCGAATTTGTTTTGAATTTAAGAGTAATTTCAAAAAGTTGTACTCGTGTGTCAAGGATTCAGACAAACGAAAATTAGGTACCTACCTACCTATTATTACAAAAATAATAATTAAATCTTGACGCGTAAATTCAGATATCCTGAGTTTTCAGGGGTCTGCACTTTTTATCTAGCGTGCTACGATGATTATTAACGATCATTCAATAATTTTAACCAGCAGTTAAAAACCCGCTCTGCAGGTTTTTACCGCTAAAAGCCCTGCGGGTGGCTTTGGGTTCGGCTTCGCCCAGTTGGTGACCATTTTATAAATCAAATAGGAACTGGTTCCAAAAATAGCCGATTCCTCGGATCCATTGGGATCCAGTGACAGCTAGTAACCGGGGCAAGGTAACCGCGACAGGCAATGACGTCATATATAATACGTAGACTCATGATATTATTATTCACAACTGCCAGTTACAATAATAATCATATTATCGTTAATTTATCCGTATCCGGAGAGATTTACGAAATTACAAATCTAACAGTAGATATTTACTGCTGCCAGGCAATGCTTCTCACGCTTGCTGTTAACGTAAGTGGTGCCATCTTTTGGCATTGTTTTAATTCGGTTCTATTACAAAAGTAGATTTGTATACAAAATCCACGTTTTTGCGTAAGGCGCGGCGTCAGAGCAGTATTCTTAGTCGGATTCTTAAATTTCAACCGTACAGTCTCTAGGCTATTAAAACTGTCTGTAATATAATAGGAATAATCACCTCACGCATTTTTCTTTTGTGGTTTGTTTACTTTTTGGAAGTTGGTCATTGTTTGCCGACTAAGAATTACAATCAATCCCCTATAAGAGGGGTCACGGGAAATCTATGATCAATACATTACATGTTGCAGTTTTAAAGCTTTATTTTTGTGTAATTCGCAGATGTTAAAAAAAAAAAAAAACTGTTTTTGGTCCGACATTGATTATCATTTCTGCTGCAGATATTTTTCGAAATTTATGTCAAGGAAAGATTCATGAAATCCACATACTAGCTGACCATATTACTAGCTGACCCGACAAATGTTGTTCTGCCATATAAATTATGTCTAGTGAATATTTTGTTTGTTAAATAAAAAAAATAACGAATGTATTGAAAGTGTGTGGGGATGGGATCTATGACAGAAAGAGGAATGGAGCGCTGTAGACGATGACCGCCGATATAAACAAAAAAACACCAACTAAAGTAGGAAATAAAGAAAACCAATATTGATTTCGAAGAGCAATTGAGTGTACGATATTTTTTTAGACTGTCTTTAGCCAACATAAATAAGCTCGATGGTTTGCCCACGCGAGAACACAACACGCCGAATGAAATATCAAAATCACGCGACGCTTCTCGTGAATGTCTTGCGCATGTGTAGCGCCATCTGTCATTCAACAATATAAATAATTTCTTCTGTTTGAAATACGAAAGACGGTTAAATTTGTTCATGCAAAAATACTAAAATCGCGATTATATAATGGGAGGGTGGAGGTGGGAGGGTTAAAATTTGGGGTTTTAGATATTTTTTGACGCCGAATAAAAAAAAATACAAAAAAATAATTTGTAAAAAAAACTGTTTTTTTTTCTGGATAGGGACACACTAATTACCTAGCGGTATGAAACATACTTTAAAACCTATTCTCATACCTAACAAATATACATAAAAAAATTGATAAAAATCGGTCAAGCAGTTTCGGAGGAGTGCGACCACAAACAACGTGACACGAGATTTTTATATATCAGATTTACTTTCATCTATTCGGCCCAAAATGTGCCATTAACATATGAATAGTACAACAATATAATGTAAAGTAAAAATTAAAAATAATGCCAGCATCAGAAATGGAGGACTCGGTTATTTTTCTTGAAATGAAAATATGTTATGAAATTTATAAAGCAAAAAGTGAAAAAAATGCATTATTTGTTTCACAGTATCATTCAGATAAGTGCGAGGTCAAAATATATATATGACCCATTCAGAATAAAAGTACATTATTTGTAAAATATTCGATTGTCCGAGAACGATAATAATTTGGTAGAAACACAAATTTTGAGCAAAAAACATTTTAATATAGTTTTAGTACCTAGGTACCTACGTAGAAATCAGAAATATGTCGGTATCATGAATTGTGCACAAATTGTATGCTTTGAATTTTCATGTAAACGCAACTTTTCAGCTCTTAGCGTATTTTTATCACGACAAAACTTTTAATACAAATATCTATCCCTCCGCAACGTAAGCAGATATAAGCGTTAACACTCCAATACACGCGTGTCATCTCACATCTCACAGATGACCAGTTCTGTTTTTTCGTCATAAGTTTGATGAAGGGAGGGGAGCATGGTCCCCCGCCCTAGTATTCCCCAAGCTCGCCTAGCTCGACATTCCCGCAAGTTGCGAAAAAACAATTATACTATTCGCTTTTTTGACAAATAAGTGAGCAGTCATCTGACAGATGACACGCGTGTATTTATGTCTCACTAGGGGGCGCGTGTATTGGAGTGTTAAAAATAGGACAGCAGTCAAGTACAATAAGCGTGTTTATACGTCAGCGCGTGTGTTTCCATAGAAATCGTTCTAACTCCGTTATTGTTTTAGTTACATCCCTAAAACATAAAGTAAAAGGTAGATCAAGCTGCACATCCCTATCAAGTTGTCTATGGAAATACATAACAGGAATCAGCTGTCAGTCGCGTAGTTGACAAAAATATTTACCCGCGCAAATTTGCTACCGGCAGCTTTACCGCGCTCCACATTTTAAATTTTTTTATTAAATATCTTTATATGAAATGATAAAAAAGTGAGGTGACAAAAATGTTTATTACACATACATAATCTGTGATTTTAGTACCGTTTTCACATAAAAACATCACGTGAGTCATTTTTACCTATTTTTAATGTTTGCGTTATAAATTTAATTATTTAAAAATGCTTATATTTATTTGTAATATAATAATTTGAAAGCCTGTTTTGTAACCTTTCTAAAACAGTTTTTACTATTCGGCTACGTTCAGAAATGTTTCATTTATAGAGCTTTAATTGTGAAGCGGTAATAACAAAAAGTTTTCGTAAAATGTCATTTTGTTAAAGACACCAAAAGCGAATATTCTCGAAAATTCGGAGGGGTTAAATGCGTATCCTCACAAATCAACCATATTTTATTTATTTATTTCTTTTTTCAGGTTCTCCATAAATCAGTTATACCTACACCAAAGTATTACGGAGAAGATTACAAAATTTAAAAGAAGGGAAAAAAGTCAAAGAAGGCAGTTTCACTATGTAGTGACCTATGCCAAAAGAAGTAACTGATCTCTCTATAGGTAACATTGAAGATCTCGATGCTCAATGCAGACTCGTTAAGCAGTTGAATTGCTCTGGTTTAATGGCGCATTCTGAAAGGAAAAATTTTTCGCTTTTGGAGCATAAAAAAGTGAGTTGGATATCCCACGAGTATACGCGTTAGGGACATATAGGTTAATCTCTTTCAACATAGGTGGATTCAGTATAACACCGGAAATCAGCTTAAAAATTTAAAAATAGTATATATAGTAATAGTATTAAGATTGAACATTCCTGATACATTTATGATAAGAATGTACCTACGATTGCATGCTCCTATTTATTTTTAAACCTGTTTTACGTCCTCTGTGTTGTATCTTTCCGCAATATTTTCCTACAAAGAAATAATATTGTGCTAACTGGTTTTGTGTTTTAATTAATCTACTGCTTTTTAATATAGTTTTAGTACCTAGGTACCAATGTAGTAATCAGAAATATGTAGGTGTCGTGAATTGTGCACAAATTGTATGCCTTGAATTTTCATGTAAACGCAACTTTTCAGCTCATAGCGTCTTTTTCATCACGACATAACACTTTTAGCGCCAATATCTATTAAAATAGGTATCCTCCCAAATCTAACCTTATATGATAAGAATGTACCTACAATTACATGCAGGCTATTTATTTTTTAAACCTGTTTTACGACCTTTGTGTTGTATCCTACCGCAATCTTTTCCCACGAAGAAATAATATTGTGCTAACTGGTTTGACGTTTTAATTAAATCTACTGCTGTTTACAAATGTTGTTAGTTATTATTCAAACTAATATTAATATAATTATAAACATAATTTAATAAATGGCACATTTACCTAGTGCATGCAATGTTCACACACATAATTTAAATAAATTGCATATACTTAATAATACATTTACGTTTATGGTTGGCTGTTTTGGTGCCTACAATGAGATAGTTATAATAATATCCATAATAAAA
Source organism: Limnephilus rhombicus (assembly GCA_929108145.2). Lineage (NCBI taxonomy): Eukaryota > Metazoa > Arthropoda > Insecta > Trichoptera > Limnephilidae > Limnephilus > Limnephilus rhombicus. Next base: position 25,040,692 of record OV815287.1, on the reverse strand, counting down.
TAAATTTATAAAACTTGTTTTTAAAATCAGTGGAAATAAGTTTTGTATCAGTTTTATTATAACAAAGGAATTCCAACGCGAATTGTCAGTTTTAAAAATATAAACATTAAAATGTGTTAGTTATAAGTAAACATTGTATTTTGTCTATTATAATATAATCTTACATGTGAGGTAAATATAGTATTAATAATAAAATTTATATGTCAATCTATGTTTGCAAATTTATAAATGTGTTTTTATAGCATTGATTCTTTTGACAAAGGGGTCACTGATCAGGGGTCTTAGCATGGTCGATCTATAAGGATTGATAGGATAACTTTCTTTAACTTTTCATCGTTCTATAGGACAACTGCAGATCGCTATAATACAAACAAAAGTTAACGTCGAATATATTAAGAACACCCAGTCATGGTGAATTGTTATTTATTCGTTAGCGATTTTCAATCATGCTAGGCAATGATGAGGAGTTACCGAAAATTATCCTATCAATCCTTATCGATCTGCTAAGCTAGCCAGCTATGCATTCATGCATCGGTTCAATAATAAATAAATGGTTGATTGGCTTAGGTAGGGTCGAGTCTGAAAAATTGTTAAATAATGTCACTTAAAACTTAAAATTTTACATGCCTAACTATTAAATGGCACAATCAGTAAAAACTTAGCATATATTTAATCTACAAAAAAAAAAACACTTTGTTTTTTTTTTAACTGTCTAGCTAGGAACTAATATAGACAAGCAAGACATAATAAGGGAACGTACCCATACTACGTGACCTGTTCAGGCGGGGGGGTCATCAGAATACCAAGCTTGGTCACAACGGGGGGGGGGGGGGGCTTAGGTTTTTATCACGTAGTCAAGTCTTTGAGCTATCGTCGACCAAACACTTGAATCGGGAAGAAATTGTGAAATGTGGAGAAAATTGAGTTCCGCGCTGTTATAAAGTTCCTTTAAGTTAATTTGTTTATAAAAATAACAAGACTTTCGTTTCCATAAATTACGTTCCGGTTTCAATATATTTTGACATAAGTTTTATCTTAATAATATTTTTTCCACTTGTAATGCATGCACTCTTGCTGTCACGCAGCAAGCGCCGTACAAATATAAGCCAAATAATGCATTTTTTATTTTTTGTTATGCAAAAAATGATTCGAAACCATATTTATGAAATACTACGTGAAAACTGTAGGGGGGGGTCTTGGAATATACTACACGTGGTCACCGGGTGGGGGGGGGGGTAAAAATTGCAAAAAGTGTGTCACGTAGTATGGGTACGTTCCCTAACACTTGTACACATTTTAATACTTACAGTTATTTTAAAATATTATTATTATGTTATTTTATGTATCTTATGTAATAAATAAATAAATAAAATTCATGATTTCTTCCGGGATGAAGCTCATTTTCAGCAGTGCCTCTAATATGATAACCAACCATAATATAGGTGTAATTAAAATCAAATCGTGTAAATTAAAATTAAAATTAAAGCAAATAATATTAAAATTCAAAATAAAATAATATAATCACAAACCCAAGTAGGTATTCATTTTGTCAAATTCTATTAATGTTGTTATGCGACTGTGCAGTCAGCAACCATTCGCTTCAGAGCTTCTTGAAACAGTGCAACGAAGTCGATATTCGAATTTTATTTGTTACTATTTTATTTCGTTACAAAATTCCATCATGCATAGCTGAATACTACCCTAAAATACAGCAGATTCATATATGGGGAGAACGAGTAAATGGCCTCTGTATAAGAAAGTGATAAATTTTGCAAAAAAAAGATTCTTCATGTTTTTGATTCCATGGTATCCACAGCAAAGTGAATTTGATTTTTTGGAAATTCATTAAAAAATTCCCCATTAATGGGATTATAGTGGAAGACATATTATATTTATGATAGATTGTAATGCTCTGGTTTAGTACATTACGAAATATTTAATTAATTTGTATATCTACATCAAAGCGATTTATCTCGGAAAGATAAGTAAAGTCAGTGTTACAAATTTTCTGGCATTCTAATTGTGTTCAGGGAGAATAAATCTATTTAGAATAATAGGTATTTGCCGTAGATAGTTATATTAGCTAAGGAATAAATGACCGGGAATCGGATCAGAAAAGTCGGTTAACCACATGGTCTTACCCGTGACCATTCTTGAGAAATCGATATGCGTAAGTACATTCCATCCACGTCATATGATGTCAAACTTAGGTATCTTTCAGCCACACTAATTCATCATCAAAGGGTTATAATAATAACAATCAAAGCCATTTCCCGAGTCATTATCGTATCAATGTACTGCGGTTTGCAATTAACATAAATATATATTTGTGTTTGAATACCACATGTTTGTAAATTATACTTAAATCTTAATCGACCACCACAACACGGGCATGTGCCTAGCATGGTGGTCGAAAAATCACCAACTTTTGTAAAAAAAGATTTTTTCAATGAATAAAGAAACTTTCACTTAAAAAAAAAAAAATTATGGCTTAAATAACAAAATAATAGGTAACCTTTATTGGAAACAGAAAGCAACAGTAAGAGAAGAACAATGTCTAACAGACGAAGTAGAAATAAAGAGAGGTGCGCGACAGGGTTGTATTCTTTCACCTTTCACCTATGCTGTTCAATTTATATTCAGAAGAAATATTCGATGAAGCTCTGCAAGAAGCTACTTATAAATGGGAAGATTACGAATAATCTGCGTTATGCAGATGACACGCTGCTTCTAACAAGTAACATTTATTTGCTTATTTATCTATGTAAGGTATGTTTACATTACATTATTCGACGCCTGTCTCACTAGGGTATACCTGTGTTGAGACAGGCGTAGAGGTACATAAATGAATATCATACATAAGAATATTCAATTATAACACAAGAATATTTAAGGTAAAATACATACTGATTTATACAATTAAAATAGAAAGATGATTTAAAGTGTGGGTAAATACCATAAAGAGAGCATTATATAGATGAAGGAAGAGATGAATAAAGTAGTAAATCCTGTCAAATCTATATAGGGAGTTATATTATACATATAGGATTTTACTAATTATTATAAGCAATAATTATCAGCCTGAAACACTCACCCACATTGAAAAATCTTCAGAGAAAAAATACATGACGCCAAAGGGACTTGAACCCGTGCTCTTCTGATTGCCGGTCAGCTGCTCTCCCAATTGAGCTATGGCGGCTTATCTTATACCCGCCAAATGATTCAATATATACTAGTGTTTCATTCAACAATTACTGCTTATTATATTTTTTCCACCTGAAAACAACCAACTTTATTTTTGCGATAGAGACACTGTTAGTGTTAAATCCGTCGCTAGGTGGCGTCGAGACAAATTATGTCTTCATTTATTGGGGAAATACTTAAACTTATCAAATATTAATTATTATTTTTAATTGTTGAACTAACGTTTAATACAAGATTTTAATGCATAGCACAAAGGGTAACAATTATTATAAGCAATAATTATCAGCCTGGAGAGCAGCTGACGGGCAATCAGAAGGGCACGGGTTCAAGTCCCGTTGGCATCATGTATTTTTTCTCGGAAGATTTTTCAAAGTAGATGAGTGTTTCAGGCTGATAATTATTGCTTATAATAATTGTTACCCTTTGTGCTATGCATAAAAATCTTGTCTCAAACGTTAGTTTAACAATTAAAAATAATAATTAGGATTTTACTATTTACATTGAGGATTTACAATTTCTGCTGAATCAAGTAGTGACGACTTGTGGGAATTTTGGGATAGAACTGAATACAATTATAATATACATGCTCATAAGCAAAAATTAACGCAGAAGACTTGAATGATAATCTTTTTATTGCTGGAACGAAACTAGATAAGGTAAAAAGTATTGTATACTTGGGCTGCAATTTAAATGAAAGATGGAATCCTTCGGTTGAAATCAAATTCCACATTGAGTAAGCGCATGCAACCTTTATCCGCATCAAAGAGATGTTTTGCAGGCATGATCATTTTTGATCGCAACCTTGGATTACGAATGCGAATTGTCAGATGCTACGTATTATCGATATTATTTTATGGAATGGAAGCATGGACACTTACTGAAGAATTGATTTTCGACTTGAGGTATTCGAGATGTGGATCTACAGAAGAATTCTAAAAATAAGCTGAATGAACAGAGTTACGAATGAAGATGTTAAGGTTCGGATGAATATAGAAAAATACTTAAGTAATTAAAAAATAAGTAACAATAAAAATCCGAAAACTTGAATATCTAGGACATGTGATGAGATATCCAGAGAATTGCGAGATCTTGCATCTCACAATGCAGGGAAAGATTGCCGGAAGACGGGGCCCTGGAAGAAGGAGAATATCATGGCTGAAAAACCTGAGACAGTGGTTTGGGTAGTTTACCCTTGAGCTGTTCCGGGCCGCAGTAAATAAAGTACGCACAATGATAAAGTACGCACGTTGATAGCCAATGTCTGTTGAACGGACAGGGCACGAGAAGAAGAAGAAAATTGGAGACGGGGCAATAAAAAGCAAACTTCCGTCATATTCTCCATAATAAAATGGAACCAGACTGACTTAGTACGACTAACAGGCGACGACGGATTGATTTCAGATTATGTCCTTGTTGGGAATGACAAAATTTGTTCATTTGTGAAACTTTTGTAATATTATTTTATGCTGCCAAGAAAAATCTTTGGGTAAGTTTTCGTGGATGCGAGAATTATGTTTTTTTGTTTGTTTTTGTTTTGTAAATTTTGGTACTATTTTACATGGACTAGGTAAAATAGATTTGAAGGTCGGTAAGGTCGAATTTTACTTGTAACGGACTGTGGGAAAGTCTTCGCCGCATAGACATCAAGACAGACGCAGATTTCAAAGATCTGAAAGACGTTGCAAACCCTACAATTTATATACACGTAGTACAAAAACCTCTTTAAATAAACAATTTTTATGAGATAAGATGAAAGAAAACACAAGATTTAAAAAAAAAAATAGAATAACAAACTTATTGATACGAGATTTTTATAAGATGTGTAATTATGGTGGAAGTGTGTCTATACTATAAAGGGTGTTAACGGGCGTACTTTATTTACTTTATGGTATGAGAGTAATCAGTCATTCCTGGTATTATTTGGATTAAAAAATGTAAATGAAATTTTGGTATACGGTGACATTTTTGACATTTTATTTTAACTAAAAACATTAAAAAAAAATAGTTGGCATTACTCGGGTTACTCAGCTGAGTGACCACTGAAGAAATGTGAAAGAATCATGTTTTTTATTTTTATTTTATTTTATTTAAGGATAAAACACAGATACAGATAATACTTAACAAAACAATACTATGAACAATAACTTGAGAATTCGCGTGCACTCCAACTATTTATCACTGATTGACTTGATAAATAAAGATTTTCAAATACATTTTTAATACATGTTTAAAAATAGGTCATAATTAATAATGAATCGAAAATTGTTTAAAAAGAAGCACATAAAAAGTGTAGTGAATGATATATGAGTTTTGTTTTTTTATAGGAAAACAGCCTTCAATTTTCTACCAAAAGTGCTATAAGTATCAAAAAATATATTGGAATCCTTAAGGTTGTGGTTTTTAAACAATTCTCACATTCTTTTGATTTGATCCCTGACACCAGCATTTGTACGTGTCCGGTTAATGTGGAATAAGTCGTTAAGCCTAGTTGTTCTGGGAGGTATTTTAAAATTAATTAGTTTGAGTAAGTCAGGACAGTCGATAACGTTGTTGCAGATTTTATACAGGGTCATTAGGTCAAGTTATGTTCGCTGGTTATATAGAGTGGAGACGTTTAGGTGCGCTCATTCTGTTTAATGTGGTATTGGAAAAAATATATTTCATACGTCAAAAAGGTCACCGGAAACCAAAATATTATTTACATTTTTTAATCACTTGTATGTGCCCTCTTTTTATCTGGTTATTATGGAAACAGTAAAGGAAATTAACAATTTAAATTGGAAACTAACTGCACAAATCAAACAAATGCAAGTTAATGATTCAATTATTACTAATCACTTTGCAGACATTAGTCTAACATTAGTCCGAATACTTTTCAATAAAATGAACACCGACTAATATGCACTTGCTGGTAAATATACCAACACCGTACAAGAAAATAATATATTTAGAGTAAAAACTTTCCAAACCATAGATATAATACATCTCATGAAGAAACGGAGAAACGATTGGACTCGACAAACTTTACAATAAACTATTTAAATAAATACAACACCATATAGCTCTTCCCTTCCCCTAAATCTGTAATCTCAGTATTAGTATTAGAAATTTGCCCTGTAGGATTTTCTCACGAAAATAGCGCTCTCAAAATGATCCGAGCATTATTATGATAATAACTAGCAGCACATTCCCTAGCCATTTAAAAAGTGCAATCATAGCGCCTATCTACAAATGCGGACATAAAAATAGTCCCTTAAACTATAGGCCTATCTCTTTTTAAATATTCCAATAAAAGTACTAAAAAATCTACTAAAAATACAACTTATTAACTATTTAGACAAACATATAATCTTATCAGAACAACAGTATAGTTTTTGATAGAATGTGGGAATACAAAATATAATATTAAAAGTAACAGAAACAATTAAAAAAAAATTTACCAAAAAAAGTTTTATTGCGGTTTTTTTGGATTTAAGCAAAGCTTTTGATACTGTGCACCAATAAATCGTCTTTAAAAAAAATAAGAAAAAGTTTGTATTAAAAATTCTGTTTATAACTGGTTCTAATCAAGTATAATTGGCCACAGCCACTCACTAAATGTAGGCAATATGACAAGCTTACACAAATACATAATTTACAGATTTCCTCAAAGAAGTACATTTGAACCAATCCTGTTTTTACTATATATCTATTCCTTGTATCAGTTAGTAATTAGCGGAGCTGTTATTTTATTTGCATATGACACAGTTCTTGTTTAAACTTCTTATTCTTGGACAAGTGTATATAAGAAAGCTATCAAAGCAATCAATAAGATTAAACGTTGGTTAGACTGCTCACACTAAACATAGACAAAACAAATTACATAATATTAAGCATAGATCCCAGACGACAACTGAGACCAGATGAAAAATTAATCATACAGTTACGCAACCCAATAATAAGGACTCAGGTAATCAAATACTTGGGCATTTACATTGACAAATATTTTAGATAGATGGGTAGTTATAAAACTTATATATTTTTTAAAGAACATGCGAAACATAATGCCGTTGAATACTCTTAAAACTTTTACTACATGTTAGCCCAATCAATTATCATTCACGGCTTTGGTTAGATGGGGTGGTGCTGCTAAAACTAATAGGAGCCATCTCGATAAAGCGCGAAAAGTCTTAATTAAAGGTATTATAAAAAACCTTATAGATTCTCGACCATACTGCTATTTAACGACTTCAATGTACTGAACATACAGCAACTATACATTAAAATTATATCTATAAAAAAAACAAACTTAACCATCATACTGCACAATACAATTACGAAATAAGATATTATAGTCACCGACACATGACTCTGAAGACAAATACCACCTTTGGAAAAAGACATTACCATAATCGGACATCAAGTTTTTTTTTATTTAATAGAAAAAGACATTCATCTAACAAAAAATGTAAACCAGAATACAAAATTCACTCACGGATAGTCAACAAAGGTGTTGTACACTGCAAACCCTACGATCAGATAACTTCTACAATATTATAGCAACACGTTCCACTCCTGTATTTTTATCTTTTCTTCTTATTTAATTTTTCTTTTCTATTTCTCCCATTGAGTTTATTTTTATATCTTTGATCTCCATTTAAATTCCTTAATTTATTTAAAACTAGCAGACCCGTCACACGTTGCTGTGGCTAACGAAACATAATGCCATAACCCAATCTTTATAAAATCCACACCAACCGCTTGCCAGCTGCCCGTTGCCCGCTGCCTGAATTGAATATTTGAATTTATCGGATTTTCTCTACTATAATAAGCATGTATTATACATATAAACTAATTAACTCGCCACTAATTATACAATGCTTGCAATGCAACACTGGATATTTGAAAAGGGAAAATCAAATACCTACTTACTCTAGGACACCTATTCTCCAATTTCTTCCGTAGAAGGAATTTCAAAAGTGACTATAGTACGACCCGCCAGCCGTTTTAAATCGCACAAAAATATATTTTCTTTGAATTTCTCGGCTTTTCTCTAATATAATTTACATGTATTATACATATAAACATTCCTCTTCAATCACTCTATCTATTGGTGAAAACCATATGAAAATCCGTTGCGTAGTTTAAAAGATTAACGCGCACATACATTTTGAGCGACTTCATTTTATACTATGTAATGATAATGATGAAAATTGAGCTTGAGATTATTTATGTCAACAAACCAATGTATTTGTTATCTTGATTAATAAATAATTTTAAAAAAATACAAAGGTTTACAATACATGCCTTTGTATTCTGGACTTTTACTTACGTATTTTCTTCAATGACATAAAATTTTATTATCTTCTTTATTATTATTACTAAGTATAAAATGAAGTCGCTCAAGCTGTATGTGCGCTTAGATCTTTTAAACTACGCAACGGATTTTCATGCGGTTTTCACCAATAGATAGAGTGATTCATGAGGAAGGTTTTTAGGTATATAATAGACAGCAGGCAGCGAGCAGCGTGGTGTGGATTTGATTCAACAGTTGGCGTTGGTTATAAAGGTTTCGTTAGCCACAGAAACGTGTAGCCGAGTCTGCTAGTTATAATATTCTCAGAACTACAGAGTGTACTAAACAAATCCGTCTGGTGGTCGTATTTATGTTAGGCAATATCAATACAGTAACTTGTTATTGTATTGATAATAAAGCTCTTCAATTGAACTTTGCGACAAGCTTTATACAACAGCTTATTTAAAAATAATATATCAGTTATTCTGGAGGCTTACACACGTGCCTGATCAACGATACGGGAAGTACAGCTTGCTTTGTTGTAAGTGCGTCAAAACTAGAACTGATTAAGCAATTAAACTGGAAAAACATATTTAATTGTGTATTGCGGGAATGTTATTATTGCATTACTATGGCCTTTTATCTAGCGGTTTTCCCATGCGGCGCAATCAAGGATAATATGAACTTTACTTATCGCATTACGAATGCATTTCTGATGATTAAATATTATTTTATAATTTAATTGCACCAAAATTGACGTAACATTACGCCAAGTATTACACTGTTCATAAGTACAAACTAATTCAAAGTAAAAACTTCTAGACACATCCTCTAGAAATCTTTATGTAAGAAAGTGCTTTCATAATACATTTTAGTGATATACCATCTCATTTCATTTCTGCAGCATTCAGTCTACTTTCATCGTTCCTCTGCCTCCAGTTCCTTGCCTCACTGACATACATAATGGTAGGTACCAGCACTTCATAGTGGACTGCTATCTTCGCTTCTTTGAACAAAACATTGTTACCGTCAACGGCATTACGTCCACCATTCCAATTGCTTGCATTTTATTAATTTATCATGTTATTACATGATGTAATATAATTAGGGAATAGGTATTTTGCATTCACACACAATTTTATAAAATGGGTTAAAATTCGAATATTGCAGGTTTACAAAGTAGGCAAAAATTACACGAGGAAAAAACGCACGTGGAGAAAAAACCACTCGTTAAAAATATGCACGGTGAAATTTTACACGGAAGGGTACGTTTTTGAAAATGTAAGAATGGGATAGAATGAAGTGGTTTGTGCCAAGACAGAGTTCTGTGTCGTTTATCCTCTCTGCCTACCACTGCAAAGAAATGATACATTTGTTAGATTATAAAATATGTAGTAAGAAATACATAAAAAATCTCCCTCGTTTAAACATTTAGCATCACGATAACAGATGGATTCTTTCAACAAAGACTACTATGGGAAATACTATTTTCCATGCCATCATCCCACTGACTCCGGACAGTCAAGAGTAGTTGGGACTCTTAAGCTGAAGATGCTCTTTCCCCCCACCCCCTCCTCACCCATTATGCAATGCATACCAGTAAAGTGGATTCTGTTAAAAAAATAGCTTACAAATCTGAATCTAGGTAAACTATGCTGAAAAACTTACTCGCTTCAGAGAAGTCCATAAGAACAGAAACCAGAAATTCTCTGTTTAAAATCATGAAAAACAAGTATGATTTATCTTTAACTAGCTTTTTCCCGCGGCTTCGCTCTCATGGTGTAAGGGGGGTTCCCACTCCGCCACTTCCACCCCCCCCCCCCCTTTCCCCCATCTCTCCCACCCTCCCGCTTTCCATATATTCAAACCCAGTACAATCAGTTTTTAAAACAGCCCGCGTGCCACCTTTTATAATTTTTATTCAAATTTCCATTTTTCATGTATATTAAATTTGGTATTTAACATAGGTACCTATTTAAAATATCTAAAATTCTTGATTCGATTCAAACTATTAGGGGAGTACCTACTTTAATCAAAAATAGAATCCTGATTTAAAATGTCATGTCAAACGTGCGATAGTCGTTAGGTTTTCTGAAATTATCCAATTTTCTTAATTTTTCTTAATCATCCTCGTACTTCAAGGAATATTCTAAAAAAAGAATTAACGAAATCGGTTCTGCTGATCTGGAGATTTGCGCTTAGCAACACATTTAGCGATTCATTTTTATATATAAGAAGATTAATCAAATTAATAATAATGAATAGCCGAAATTTACTAGAAACCCTAAAACTATTTGAATCAATACCTATAGTTAGTCAAAAAGACTCGAATTTATAATAAATATTTGCCGTCGTAAAGACTTGAATATGTTTTTGAAAGCAATCTCTACCTTCAGAAGGGACTTATAATTCTATTTACCGGATGATACCCGCACTTAGAGCCACTTTGTATGTATTTTATCGAGCAACAACTTATGCATTGGCTCTATAGTATGTGTAGGTATATATGTATATGTGCACAGTTTACACATGTATGCATATATGTATCGAGTATGTGTGTGTTTATATATGAATTAACGCACGGACCGGAATGCTTGAAAGGCGATTCTACCAGTGTAGTTACGACGTCAGAAAATTGCTGCACTGCCCTGTACACACTGTACACATCTGAGCTCTAAATGCAATAGCCAGCAACGCAACGGGTCAAACTGAGGGCGTGCTACAATAATTATTATCCATACAGGCAATTTATGCAACTAACAAGATTCTGCAGTGCCTCCACGATGTTCAGTGAAGGGAGAATGCACTCGTTCCCAGCCTTATTCGCTACCGACTAGCCAGCTTCTGGAGCAGGACACAGAAATCAACTAACATCATTGTCGTGCTGCATCGAGCGAGTGGCTCAGTTCCCCACTAAATGAGCGATAGATGCAGATGATGAGGCGACCTCCCTGGATGCATCTATATTAAATTTTTATTGTTTTATTTTTTAATTTAATTTTCAAATTTATTTACGTGATGAATTTTATTTTTATTTTATTAGGTACCCACCTAATAATAGATAATCTTATCTTATTTCTTTTTTTTTACAATTTTTATTTTACTTTGTGTTATAGTTGTATATGTAATATGATAGTTTGTCACAATAATAAATATAATGAAACATATATACGTAAATATGAAGTATATATTTGCAAATATTTATTAAATTTTTGACCTCTTTGTTTTATGACCTTGTTATTTAATTTATTATTATTTGTCATAACTGGTCATATTACTGTATTTAATTCGTAGAACAATTGTTTTTGTGTTTAATTCGCAGAACTCCATTTTATTTTTTAGAAATTTAATTAAAGATAGGTACATTAAATCATCGACATATGAATATATCTGGACCTGCCCTAAGTGATAAAAGCGTATTATTTCCCCCTCCCCATAACGGTTCCATGGAGCTAGCTCGGATCGACGAGAGCCTCGCTTGAATCTAAAAAAATGTGACGTAATCATTCTTCTCCTGACCAGTGCCATGCACGCATCATACATTTTACGAACAAAAATGAGAACCTGTGCTATACATTATACCCTAATATATGTGAATATAGCGAATGTGGGCGTTTCTCCAGTGAGCTCGTCGCTGGTTACAGGGGTAAGTAAATTATGAAACATTTGTAAAAGTGTCTTAACTAAATACGGCAACAAAATACTCCTCTGTGAAAAATGTAACGAACTTTCTTTTCCCAGCTTTGGACTACGCAAATATGTTAATAACGTGGCGGGCAATTAGCGCTCCCATGTAAAAAGGTCTATTCATTCAAAAGCAGATTTTGCTTTTAAGAAATAAATGGTGATATTATAATGCGAGATGCCTATATACTGTAAGATTGATTTTTTAACGAATCACAGTCATCTTTCCCCTCTTCGCCCTTCCAAAGTTTGGTTTTACTCCTTATCCGTATTTTCTTGTCTATCTATTTGGATGTCTATGCATTAAATACTTACAGAACTCGATAATAATATTATCAAATTTAATTTTAATTAAATTTCTAAAAAATTAAAAATACTACATTGTAACTTATCAGTACTCATGTTGTAATGAGTGATGTGTGCTCATATATAATTGGAATCATCGCTGTAACCGCATTGAAAATGTTAATTTCTGTAATAACTTTGTGATGTATTATGTTGGTGAACCAATAAATAAATAAAAAATAATGTATCACAATAACGGGTTTAGTCTTTAGGTACAATTAGCATTTGTAAAAACTTGCTTACTGCGTTCTTATAAGTCAGTTGGGTCCAGAGGCAGCCCGTGACAAAATTCGCGAGCAGTGCATTTCACAAAAAAGGTAATATTAACATGGGAAAATAAAGTGATTAGGGGGTGACATACGTAATGCAAACGTTCACTTGTAGAGTAAATCCATTCGTCGCTCTTTCATTTGTGAAAATACTTCAATGACACGATTATTAAATTCTGGTATAGAAGATATCAAACCTTTTTCGATGCTCATCATTGACAAAGCATTAAGCCGATCTTGTGACATAGTGTTCCTCAGAAATGTTTTTAAACGTTTTAATGTAGAAAAACACCGTTCGCACTCAACAGTTGTCGTTGGAATAGTACAAATTATTTATTTTTAGTTTAACCGTTTCACTAAAACACTCCACTAATTACATTTGATAAAATCTACGCTAATCGCAATGTTTTCAGTAACACTCATTTTTAAATAAGTTTTTTTTTGCAGAATAAGACTTGCAAAACTTGTTAAAATTCTGTCAATGCCGAAACAATACAGCGCCGCGCTGGCGGCCGATGGCGTTAAAACATAACATTGTTATTTCGTCTTAAATTCGTCGAACATAACTATTCCATTCCAAAGGTCCGGTATCACATCACGCAAGTTTAATTTTTTGTCATTTGCTCCGCTAATGCACCCAGGCACCATATGTCTTCTCAGCTTTCACACGTCAATCGTCGTTATTGGTCTATACCTATCTTGCTCATTTCACGGGCATGAGCACTCCAGCATCTGAAGATGATCCCAATAGAAATATAACTTCATGTGACGTCACGCCTGGACATAACAAAATGTGCACGAATTCCATTCTCTCATGGGAAGGAGTGTAGACAATTGGTAAAGATTTTGTAACGAATTGGCGGGATTCTTCGTGAGAGGATGTAGATACTAATTTACACTTCTGACATATGCTCGGCAGTGCAGTGCACATATGCACTAAGGAAGCGGCCGCCTCTGGTTGGGTCTACCTAAACCTAAAGTACGCCGCGAACTGCCCGCGTGCCTCTCACTCTCCCTCCCACCCGTACAGCGCGCAGAGATATCCACAGCTACTCTTGCACTAGGCTCTGGTGCGCGTGCTTCTAAACTACGCATATACATCTACCGGATCTGCCGGATCTGCCCTGATGATGGACACTGCAACGATGTCCGAAACGTTGGCTAAAGAAGGAGGTAGCGCAACACGGCATAACACCCCAAAAACAAATAACGAAAATACGCATATACTGCTCATACTTCGTCCAAGGTGCGGAGCAGAGTAAATCTTTAAGTGACTTTTTTGAATTTATATCTTCGTTGTATACCAATTTCCCTGATGATGAATTCCTTCTATTAAGAGATTTCAACATACCACATTCCCAATGGCTTCTGCCTTTGACCGCAGACGGTGCCCTGGTACTTAATAGATCCTCAACCGATGCACTAACTTCAACACTTTCTGATTTTTTAGACTTTACCGACTTCCATCAATTCAACAACCAGATTAATGTAAACGAGCGTGTTCTCAACCTGGTGATTTCGAGTTGCATGTGCACTGTAAGGGGGTGCAATACACCGCTAGTGCCGGAGGATGCACACCACCGCTCGCTAGAGGTGGTGCTGCACATGGCCCGCGTGCCGTCCCTCCAAATCCCATGCTCGCGCACGGTCCGCTCATATCACAGCGCTGACTATGTGCAGATTAATAGCGCCTTAGCAGCCGTTGACTGGACAACGACTCTTAACAGCAGTAATGTAGACTCAGTCACGGCGCGCTTCTATTCAGAATTAAATAAGGTAATTGTCACGCATGTACCATCTAGAACAGTTAACATAGATTCCAGGTACCCCCCATGGTACAGCGCTATCTTAAAAAAGTAATTAAAGATAAACTTAAATTCCACAAAAAATATAAAATTTACAACCGCATCTCTGACTATCAAACTTTCTCTCTTCTCCGAGAACGACAAAAGCGTATGGAGAAGGTGTGATATGATAATTTCATTAATATGGCCGAAATTAATATCAATACCGATCCCAAACACTTCTGGACCTTTGTTAAGTCTAAGCAAAGAAGCTCTGAACTACCTAACAATATGTTTCTTAACTCCCAGCTTGTATCGGGTGGGAAAGCTATAAGTAACTTATTCAACATACATTTTCAATCCTCCTTTGAATCCCCCGCCCCGTCCACCTCGTCTACCAATCGAATATATAATCCAAACACCTCAGTACTAAATCTTAATAATGTTTATATAGACACTGAATTAGTTTGTAAATATCTCAAATCATTAGATCCTACCAAAGGCAGTGGGCCTGATGGTATACACCCGGTATTTTTAAAGAATTGCGCTAATGTTTTATGTTATCCGCTAAGTCTAATATTCAAAACTTCTTTGTCTTCTGGTATTTTTCCACTAGAATGGAAAAGTTCATATATTGTGCCTATATTCAAAAAAGGCGACAAACACAACATAGAAAATTACAGACCGATCTCTAAATTAAATGTAATGGGTAAACTTTTTGAAAAGATTGTTTTCGATATCATTTTTCCTTGTATACGACCACACATCATTTCGAATCAACACGGCTTCGTGAACAGAAAATCAACAGAAACTAATCTATGCGAATTTGTTGACACAGTCCTTGTTGCTATGGATAACGGTTTTCAAGTCGATGTAGTCTACACAGACCATTCCAAAGCCTTTGATAAAATTCCACACAGCATTTTAATTGAGAAAGTCGAAGCAATGGGTATACACGGTGACCTCCTTCGTTGGTTAGCCTCTTATCTACGCAAGCTGTAACTGTACTGGGGTTCTGCTCTTGCTTTGTCCCCGTAACCTCAGGAGTTCCCCAAGGATCTCACCTTGGCCCCCTTTTATTCAACATTTTTATGAACGATGTTAACAAAACGATTCGTAATTCTCAGCTGTTCCTATATGCGGATGACAAAACGATTGTCAAAATCATTAAATCTGAGATGGATTATACAGAGCTCCAGGATGACCTGAACTCACTGTTCAATGTGTATTGTTTAGAAAACCGCCTTCTTTTGAATGCAGGTAAATGTTCCGTCATATCTTATTCTCGAAAGAAAAACACTATACTATATCTGTGCATAATTAAAAACAATCTTTTAAATAGGGTAAATGTAATTAGAGATCTTGGAGTTCTATTAGACAGTAAGCTTCTTTTCAATCTCAAGTCGAGCACATCACGTCTAAGGCTTTGAAAATGCTAGGATTTATACTTAGAGTAAGTTCTGTTTTCAAAAATCCACAAACATTTAAGATTCTCTACATATCATACGTCAGGAGCCACCTAGAGTATGCTTCAACAGTATGGAACCCTCATTGTTCTACATATAAATCAAATATAGAAAGAGTCCAGAAAAAGTTTTTGAAATATGTTTCGCTTCGCATGCGAAATGTTGTAAATTATGTCTCTATAAACCTCAAAACCCTTGATCAACGCAGAGATATCAGTGACCTAGTAATGCTTTATAAGATAATCCACAATTTTATTGATAGCCCTTACCTATTACAAAATATCAATTTCAGATGTCCAATAAGAGTCACTCGATCTCCAGACATATTTTACATTCCTAAGAGCAATGCTAATTATCTTCAAAATGTGTTCATAAGAAGAAGCTGTAGCACTTTCAATAGATTATGCACAGACATTGACATGTTTAACACGAACCTTGCTAACTTCATAAAATTCGTAAAAAGTAATATTCAACGGAAAACTTAATGGTTCATTAATTCCTTATCTTTCTTTTTCATTTTTCATATTCATTTTTCTTCATTTTCATTACATTTTTTTTTTTTATTTCAGCAGTTTGCATTAAATAACCTCTTCAAAAATGTTACAGTATATATTACCCTTGAAAATACATTTTTTGTAGATTTAAGTGAGTAGATGCACTTTTTCAGAACTGTTTATATTACATACATATATTGTTTTGTTTGTTTTTCTTTTTATTATGGTCTCAAATTTTTATGTCGTTATTTTATTGGTCAATGATATGACTATCTCTTACACTGTTATATATGAACTTGTAATGACTGTTTATAACGCTAACTAATAAAATTTAAAAAAAATTATATAATATAAACCTTGGCATGCATTCAAACAGGTTTAACCCTTGAAATGTCCGGGGTAAAACGCCAATTGTCGCGTCGTCTGACACTGGATAGCCACTTTTGTATTCAGAATTATTTTTTTCTGAAATGTTACAAAAAAAATATTCAATTAAGATGTACGAAAATATTTCCTATATTTATAATATTTTACAGCTAAATAAGCGTTCTTCACAATTAAAACGCATCATGGAAGAGGAGTTCCTATGAATAAAAATACAGTATATTACATTTGACACGGAATTTGCGACGAGCTTTTCACAGATAAAATTAACTATATTTTCAAGTTAGAAAAATCTTAAGATGCATTATTTCCTTGCCAAGCAAATAAAATATGTGTTAGTATGCTAGAGGCCTTTTTTATGATTCAAAATACCATAAAATCGAGGCAAGTGCGGTGAGCTTCTAGCAAATCCACAATGGATGTTTTTTGTTCCGCGCGTCTTGGTCCCCCGACAAAATCACAAAACCGGTCAATGGCTTAGTTGGCATCGCATTTGGATCCCACCCGGGCGTTGCGTGTTCGATTCCTCGGCTGGCTAAGTCCTCAATCACAACGAAAGCAACATTTTTCGTTTTCTGTGGTGGTAGTAGGAGATTTTCAAACATTGTTGGGTTATTCGTAACCCGGGAATGTTTGTCATTCTATAAATAAATATCTACTAAAACCTAACCTAACCTAACAAAAAAAAATCAGCGTAGTGGAGATACATTGTGCCCTTGGGATATTATGTTGATGGATATTTTGTCGGAGGATATTTTGTCGGACAAATTTTGTCGGAGGAAGAAAACGCGCGATACCGGATTTTTTGGCACGATAGAGGTTAAAGTTAAGACGTTCCCAAAAGAATAGATCAACTCACATATTTCAAATACAATGAATTGTGGCAGACAATGTTTACAATTATATTTCACAGTACCTATTGGCATAGTATTCAAACGATAATGTGTTCAAATTATTAAAGCATGTGGCGGGCGTTCCCATCCCACGTTTTGTGGAAATGGGGTTAGTACTTTTTTAGGAGGCCCTGAGGAAAATAATTTCCCTCAGGGCCTATGTCATCTTTGAGAATGCTGTGTGGAGGGTTTTTTTTAAGGAATGGAAGGAGAGGAGAGTTCTGGGAAGGAAAAGGGTTTAAGGGGTGGGTAGGAATCTAGGGTTCACCATGTCCTGGTCATCCCCCTGCAAGACCTAGACAAACCTCACCCCATGAACCCGGCCACCCCTGCTTAATCACCAAACGTAGCGAACCACTTGGGGTGACCTATGGCAGAGGTGTTGGTTATCCAATAAAGGTTCCCGGGGCGGCGGTACCCATTCCCGCCTCCCAAATTGGAAAGTGCTTGTAACATTCTTTACATAAAAAGGATTTCCAGTCAAATTTTTTGTTGTTGTAAATTCTAACTTAAATACAAGAATTTTGTTTTACAGATGTCGATTTATTACTAAAAAATATTTTCAAAGTTTGCTTGCCAGAGCAATCGAAGTCCGACGGGGTACGCGTGACGTCACACGTAAAATATCCCCCACAAAATATCCTCCGACAAAATATCCTACGGACAAAATATCCCCCAACAAAATATCTAATCTAATCTAACCTATCCTTGTCTACGCAATGCAATTTAGCACAAAATTGTACGCGGCCGCCCGACCCGTGAGGTTGCGGTGTAAGTTCTGTCAAAATCCGCCGACCAATCACAAGGCACATCAATCTCTCACGGTTTTAAAAATTTTCTTATGTATCAATCGTCCAGTTGATGTATGCAGTTATATGTAAAAGCTTACCCTATATCTGGTACAATACTCAGATAACTCATAAACACCACCAAATCAATCATAATTCAGAAAAAAACTTGTAGTGAATTAAACAAAATGTTGATGTTTTCCGGGTCACTAGTAGGATATTTCTAAAGGTCGTATGTTCGGACCGTTATGCCTTCCAGTGTTATTTTATAGCATATTTAAAATGTGAAAACACAGACGCGTGTAATTTGATTTAAGGGCCCGCAACCCGGATTTGTACCGATTTATTACATATTTCCCTTAAACACGGTAAGTTAAAAAGCTCTTAAAAATATATGTTATTCTTGAAGATAATATCTAGACTTTGTCCGCGCCCAAACGCAAATTATATAAAATTCCCATCGATAGAAAAAAACCGCAAAGTATGCTCCAAAAATTATTGTTAGCACGTTTGTTTCAGTTATTTTACAAGTTATATGTATGAAAAAATTCACAGTGTTTCTTTAAATGCTATTAAAGATAATGCCCGCGAGATTTTTGCTCTATTTTAAACGAGTCGTGTTTTATTAAACATTTTCGCAATTTTCGCATCGATGTTGTCGCTGTAAATGTTAGCGCTTTCCTCTAACATTCGTAATTTCGTATCTCTCCATCTTTTTCTTTTCGGGCCCAGTTGCAGAGCCTTAACACGTTTGTTTCAGTTATTTTACAAGTTATATGTATGAAAAAAATCACAGTGTTTCTTTAAATGCTGTTTAAGATAACGCCCGCAAGATTTTTGCTCTATTTTAAACGAGTGGTGTTTTATTAAACATTTTCGAAATTTTCGCATCGATTTTGTCGCTGTAAATGTTAGCGCTCTCCTCTAACATTCGTAATTTCGTATCTGTCTATCTTCTTCTTTTCGGGCCCGGTTGCAGAGCCTTAATTTTATTATTTCAAAACTTGGTATTTGGAGGCATCTGACTAATCGATGAAAAAACATATTTTTATATAAACTCCGCACTGGAAGCTCTGAGGGAAATTATTTTAGCCTATGTCGTCATGGAGCATGCTGTGTGGAGGATCTTTTTAAGGAAAGGAAGGAGAGGAAGTTCTGGGAAAATGGTATGAGAGATGAGTAGAAATCTGGAGTCCATCGATCCCTCCAACTTGGAGGTGATGAGAGCAGCTAAACCGACCTCTCCCAATCCGCTATACAGTAAGTGAGCAGGCCCATCCGCCACCAAGACCTGAACACGCCTCATCCGATGAACCCGGGCACCCTTGCTAAATCGCCAAACGTAGCAAATCACTTGACGTGACTTACGGGTGAAGTATTTGTTATATCTACACTAAATGGTTCCCGAGGCGGTGCAGTGGTTTTCATACAATCATTATTGATTGACACGTTGACCGGACTACTCAGAATCCTGCAACTTCAACACATCCTTTGAAAAGTCATTAAAAGTATTGAAAAAATAGGTTACGTTAGGTTATGCTAGATTACATTATCTATCTTTTACAGGTCTCAAGATTACCGGATGCGCCAATATGGGATGGTCCAGTTTTATTCATGCGGCAATCTCAATACTTGATGTGATAACCCGTGTGAGATATGTACAATGTGTTCTTAGAACATATGGACAACAATCACACCCTTTTATCCATAACTCATGCTGTCTCACTCATACACGCAAGTCTCTTTCGTTCCCTAAGGTATACGTTCACAACATTTACTGGCTATTTTATTTAATTTGTTTTTTTTTTCATAACTTTGTAGACTTTTCAAAGGGGTGTTGAAATTGCATGATTCTGAGTTATCACGGAACCTACTAACAACTAAATACTTTTTGAAATAAAACTTCTTTACGCACGCTTGACTTGGGGAGTAAGCTGGTGAATGCTTGACGAGAGCGCTATGAAAAGTGTGATCGGGCGAGGCGAACGGAAGTTGAGAGGGAGATATAACTTTGTGAAGTTTTACTTCAGTCGTGTGGTCTAAAGCACACTCGATTTAATTCTATTTTATCTATTGATAATTCTGTCTGATCTGACCCATTTCACAGTCCTAAAGATATTTTTACATTTAGATACCGTTCTTAACAGTGTTTTTTTCCTATGTGTATAACAGCGCAGTTTTTTTTTTTTAAATTATGTTCTTTCTATCTTTGTTCATTAGGTTTTTTTTTATTGGATAAAATTGCGGAATAATTAAGCTTACTTAATAATTAACCTTACTTCTCTGAAAGCATTTTTTTCTACGCGTACAATTTCAACACACGATCTTTTGTTTAGCTAATTATTCTCTTCTTGATTTGTACAGGAAATCAATCACAATGCCAATCGAATATATTAATAATTACAACAACTAGAGACGTTATTTGACAAAGAAATTGAAGTTATTTTACAAAATACTGAAGTCATTGCTCTAACCAAAACATGGTTGCAAACCTCTGTATTCGATGCAGAACTGTTGTCCACCAATCAGTAGGTACACAGTACATCGCCGGGACCGAGAGGGGGACCGAGAGGGGCAACGAGGAGGAGGGGTACTGCTCGCAATACGCACACCACTGGAATCAATAAGAGTAAGAGAGCTAGAAACAGACGGTGAACACCTTTGGGTAAAAGTCACTAAAGATAACTTTACTGTGTTTATATGTGTAGTATACTTTTATTGCACAGATGACAGTGAAAATAGATGTATTTTTTACGAACATTTAGATAATAAAGACAACATATTATTAAATAAGAATATATTAATTTTGGGGGATTTCAATTTGAATAATAAACCCGAAGACGTCTAAACTGATTTTTCTTATTTTACAAACTCAAATGGACTGACTCAGTACAATAAAGTGAAGACCCGTAGCGACAATATCCTTGATCTTATCCTTAGCAACATTAATATGTGTGACGTGACGAGAAGCGAGGAACCATTGGTGAGTGAAGACCAGCATTACCCGACGCTGGACATATCCGCGCGACTATCAAGAGCGGTTCGGTGCAGAAGGCGATGCCGCCAAAACGTTCGCTGCGTCCCCCCCGGGCCTCCGCCTTCGTTCCTCAATTATAATTTCTACAAATTTAATTATAAGCGAGCAAACATATAACTGTGCAATAATATTCTATCGCACTTTGATTGGACATTTTTGTACACCACAAAATCGGTGGACGAAGCAGTGAAATATTTATATAATGTATTGTTCAGTGTTTTTGAATTATGTATACCCATTAAGAAACCCAATATCACAAACGATGTATATCCGTTATGGTTCAATAAGAGTATTATAGATGAATGAAAAGAAAGGAAACGCTCCGGAAAATATATCTATTGCACAAAAAGCAATCTGATTATCTATCATTTTCAGCGAGTAGATCCGAGCTAAAATATGAAATAAATTTTGCTAAAAAACAATACATGAAAAATGTTCAAAATGGGATCAAAGACGATATAAAGTTTTTCTGGGATTATAATAGGTCACAAAAAGTTAACCCAACCTCAACAACATGCTTGACTGAGGAGGCGTAACTTTTACTAACCCTGACACAATTGCTAATAAGTTTTATGACTATTTTCATTCCGTTTATAGTCAAGTAACCCCAAAACTTGAAACCAATTTCCCAACAGCATCACCCTAGAACATTGGTGATATCTCACTTGGATTGACCAACATCCAGGAAATAGAAGTCTGTATCCGGAATATGCGACCTGACAAGGCTACTGGTCCGGACAGTATTCCTCTTTCGATAATTATAAAAATCTCTCCAAATATCTGTGTATCCCTTGCTTACATATATTTTTTTTTTATATTATAATATTTAATCGAGGCTTCTGACTCGCATACTGCTGTCATTTTTTGCCTCATCTGTTTTATTTATTTTAAGGTTTCATTTTTTTTTTTTTTTTTAATATATCCTGTATATTAATGTTGCAATATTAATATATGTATGTATCTTTATAAAACAATGTATCATATATTTTCCATGTTGCACCATCTAATGAATTTCATGAGTCTTGAAATGGTATAGTAGTCGGTTGAAGCTATCAAATTATGAATTTCCGATGGGTTTGAGGTCATCAATATTGTTACTCTCTGTTGTTCAAATTTAATGCACTTTGTGAGAGTGTGTTCAATGTCTTCAAATTCTTCACATATAGAGCACATTGGAGAATCAGAGAGGCCTAACAGACACAATATTCTTCCCATTAGTGCATGTCCGGATCTTAATCTAAAAATGACTCTCATTTCTGATATCTTCAGATTGGTTTCAGTGAACCATGGTGTTTTAAAGGGTTCTTTTTGAAGCTTTCTATACCATACGCCCTTATTGGCAGATAAATTTTCAAAATGCTCATTCCACATATTATTACATAGTAAATGTATTTTTTGGGAGTAATCTTCGTTATCTGGCGTCCAGTCATACTCGTGACCTTTCACCCCTGCTTCGTCTGCCAACAAATCCGCCTCTTCATTTCCATGTATCCCTACGTGAGATGGAATCCATTGTAAACGTATGTCAATGTCTTTCTGATGTAACTTCATTAAGTGCTCTACAATATTATATGCTATTTTTCTGCAGGCAACTCCTTTCGAAACTCTCTTTATATGTTGAAGCGCACTTTTGGAATCACTTAATATAAGAATTTTATTCCAGTTGTTTCCATCTGCATACTTCACCGCTTCTTTGATTGCTATACATGCTTACATATTTAATCTCTGCATCATGTCATCCACGTTTCCACAGTGTTGGAAATTAAAGAGGGTCAGCCCTATTCATAAAACTGATGAAAAGACTGATGTCAGAAATTATAGACCAGTTGCAGTACTGTCAACAATTCCAAAAAATTTTGAAATGATTATCTGTGATAAAATCAGTCCGCAAATCGCGCCTTTCTTAGGAGAAAATCAACATGGCTTCTTACCGAGGAAATCAACGGTAATCAACTTACTCTGTTTTTCTCGACGGGTAGCAAAGGACCTAGACAGTAGGACAAACGGACGTAATCTACACGGATTTCGCAAAGGCATTTGACCGAGTAGATCACGACGTTCTATTAAGAAAGATGCACAAAATAGGTTTTAATAAACCCTTACTGATATTTTTGCGTCATATTTAAAAGATAGAAGCCAGTATGTAAGTTTAAATGGATACGACTCCCATAAGTTCGTAGCTCTGTCAGGAATTTCTCAAGGATCGAATCTAGGTCCCATGTTATTCCTTATTCTAATAGATGACATTCAGGACTGCATACGTCATAACTCATGTCTCCTATTCGCGGATGACATCAAACTGATGATGGAAATCGAATCAGATGACGATTATTCCAAACTGCAGGCAGACCTCGATTCAATCATGAAATGGTCGTTAGAAAATAAACTTAATTTCAATATAAAAAAATGCATCGTTATGACTTATAGACGTTCACAAAATCCGTTATTATACCCGTATAGAATGAATGGAGAAGTACTAACACGCGTAAATATCATCAAGGATCTTGGGGTGACCTTTGATCCCAGGCTGACATTTTCAAATCATATAGTGCAGCTTACTTTGGCTTGCTCCAAAATGCTTGGTTTGGTAATTAGAACTTGCAAACAATTCAGTAACATAGAAGCAATGACCGCCATGTTCAACGGAGTGGCCAGAAGCAAGCTGGAGTACACTAGTACTGTCTGGATACCTTATCAACTTAAATATATAAATATGATTGAACAAATAAATAAAAAATCCTAAGGTATGTTTACATGCGATCATACGGAATATATCCGAAATTCATGCATCCCGTGGAACAGCTAAAGGAGACAAATTATCAAAGCCTGGAGACCAAATATCAAATACTGTCGAACTCGTAGCCACGACCCTACATACCGCAGGGTCGGACAGATTTCATGGCTCAACACAGCATGACAAGAGGTATGACATTGCTTAATGCCCTACCAGCGGATATAGATGTGTTTGATATCACCATACCATTTAAAAAAAAAACTGTATACATGTGTTGTTAGTTGTAAGAAAATTGAACCATCATTGTTTGTCGTACAATAAAAAAAAATAATAAAAAACAAAAAAATAAAAAAAGTGATAACTAAATTTATAAGTGTTGGTATTTTTAAGGTAGAGTTTTTACGAGTATGTAGCTAATGTTGAAAATATTCGACTTAATTGATGTTTTTTCACCTAATTATATTTTTTCAAAAAAATTTTTTTATGTACCAAGATTTATCCGAAAAAGAGGAATTTTGAATTTTTTCAATCTTGGAACTCTATAACATTAAAAAGTCACGCGCCGCCAGTGAATGTAGGTACCTACCAGTGCCTACGGTACTGACGTAGTACGAACAATAATTTATTTAGTAGATTTAAGGGTTTAAAAAAATCACTTTTGTGTTTTTTTTTTTTTACATGAATACCGCACAAGAATCCCGACTGCTCCCGTCTGGAGCCAGTGGGACTATGGAATCCCCAATCGGGGTATGTTGTGAGGCTGAAGGTAGTGGGGAGGGGAAGGATATAGGTAAGAGGAAGGTGGGGAAGTACCTGGCCTATTCAGATCTGGTCACCAAACACGGCTAAAGCCATTTCAAGCAACGTTTCAATTCTGAATGGTGGTCTTACACCAGGGCGAACTGATAGTATCTTCCACTCTGGAACGTGCCGCAAATATACTATATATTATTTTAAATGAATAAATTGTGAAATAACACAAATTAATCAAATAAAATTTATTTGCCAAGCCGGGATTCGATCCCGCGACCTTCGGAGTGCGAGTCAAGAGCCTTACCGCTGACTACGCCTGGTTCCTATAGTTGAGCAACTAATAGTTATAATAATTTAAAAAAAACGAGTGTGTTTTAGACCACAGGACTGAAGTAAAACTTCTTTAGCTCCATCTACATGATAGGAAGAGAGAAAGAAAATGTGCGTGCGCACGTCTCTCTCTTGCTCCTACAGTGTGATATAGACAATAGGCCTGCACTGTGTCTTAGAAGATATGCAAAACGTAACTGGTTATTAGAGAAAGAGAGAAAAAATGTGTGCTCGCACCTCTCTCCCTTACAGTAATATACGGAACGTACCTCTCTCTTTCTATCTTTACTAACTTATATCTCCCTCTTAACTACCGTTAGCCTCGCTTTTCGTAACGCTCTCGTCACGCATCCACCAGCTCACTCCCCAAGTCAAGCGTGCGTAAAGAAGTTTTACGTCGAGAAAATATAAACCAGAACATATTATGAAGTAAGTTAGTACCTGTTAAGTTACCAGGAATTTGATTTACTAATAGATATATTCTGAGAATTTACCCAACGCATTAGTAAGTAAAATGGGTAAAATTTACGAGTTCTTTCAAAAGCGATGACGAATTGTCAATATTGAACAGGGCAATTTTATTAACAACAGAACAGCTCATCGGTTGGCCGTAAACGCGGGCACTTCTTTAATAATGTATTGTTTTATTAAAAACCGTGATGTCATTTGCTTCGAACGTGTAACAAGGGAAAGTAATCACTGAAAGTGAAAGGGTTTCTGATTTGTTTTCAACTATATTCATTTATTCACTCGCGATTGAAAGAATCCAAAATAAATTTTTAAGATATGTGAATTTTAAAATGGGCATTCCTAGTGAATGCCTAAATTACGATAACGTACTTTGTTCATTAAATTTAATAAATTTATCTTATCGTAGAATCATTTCCGATTTAACCTGTTTGTATAAAATCATAAATTCAATGTTTGATACCCCTGATTTATTATATGTAATTTCTTTTCATACTCCAGGCAGGTCAGTCACAAGACAGTACCTACCATATTATTGTAGCAATTCTAAGTCAACTAGCCAATATTATACTCCTATGCGACGGATTCAACAGCTTGGAAACAAATACTCCGATGTTGTTGATATATTTAGTACATCAATTTTATTATATAAGCATACCTTATTGAAGTTTTTTTCATCAAATAGGGGAATATTTTGATAAAGCTATTAAAATTGACTAACACATTGACAGTATTTTGTTGGCTGAAAAAAAAAAACTATTTCGGATTATTTGTATTTTGTACCTACATCCTGTGTGGTTCAAATTCAATACCTAATATTTTTACTTAGTATTTATTTTTGTGCAAGTGTTTTAAACAGTAGTTTCCTGCACTATTTACTAGTATAATTTCGTTAATATTGTTATATAAATATGTATGTAAAAGCCTAAATAGGCGTAAATAAATAGATAAATATATAAATATATTCTACTCGTAAACGAAGCAATTACAAAATATGTTAAAGGTTTTATTACGGAACTAATATCTTCCGGTAGGTTCTTCGACCAAGTATACCCTACGTCAGGGGTCATCAAATGGCGGACCGCGGTCCGGATCCGGACCGCCGCGCCGACCTATTTTGTGCGGACCTTGTGTTAACAATACAAAATGTAACAATTATTATAAGCAATAATTATCAGCCTGAAACACTCATCAACATTGAAAAATCTTCCGAGAAAAGATACTTGCCGCCAACGGGACTTGAACCCGTGTCCTTCTGATTGCCGGTCAGCTGCTCTTGACCACTGAGCTATGGGGGCTTATCAAATACCCGCCAAATAATTCAATATATACTAGTGTTTCATTCAACAATTACTGCTTATTATATTTTTTCCACCTGAAAACAACCAACTTTATTTTTGCGAGAGAGACATTGTAAGTGTTAAATAGCTCAGTGGTCAAGAGCAGCTGACCGGCAATCAGAAGGACACGGGTTCAAGTCCCGTTGGCGGCAAGTATCTTTTCTCGGAAGATTTTTCAATGTTGATGAGTGTTTCAGGCTGATAATTATTGCTTATAATAATTGTTACCCTTTGTGCTATGCATAAAAATCTTGTCTAAACGTTAGTTTATAAATTAAAAATAATAATTAATACAAAATGTTTTCATTAAGGATCTTATCGGAATTTTAAAACAAATTCACATATTTTAGGAAAATTGAGAATATCGTCGACATCCTCAGTAACTAACATATACTCTCCGCATCCTGGTGATGAATGGTCGATTACGAAGAAAACACATTTTTAAACACCAAAAATAGGAAGTTTCTTGTTAAGAGTTTTGGATAAAATTTGTTCGTGCTAATAAATAGGTAGATACTCAGAATTAAAAAAAATTGCCTTTAAACTTTTCACTTTGTTTGGGTCAACATATGTTTGTGAAGCAGCATTTTCCAAGATGAACTTCATTAAAAATAAATTCCGGAGCAGACTTACCGATGAACATCTCCAAGATTTAATTACAATAGCCTGCACAAACTTGTGTCCAAACTACGGACGGATAGTCCAAGACAAAAAATGTCACATTTCTTATTAATATTGTAAAAAACCCTTGGTACTTCTTTTTCTTCATAACATTTGTTTATTATTTATTAAAATAATATTCCGGGTCCCATTCGTTTTATTTTTTCATTGATATTGTAACTACACATATTTAAAGAGAACAGTTTATTATTTCAATTGTTAAGTCGTGTGTAGGAGGGTGGAGGGTAGGCTTTTTCCTTTCCGGACCGCGGCGGTCATGTTATTTTAAAAAACGGACCCCTAATGAAAGTAATTGGTGACCCCTACCCTACGTCAATGGGTGGGTTAGCCTTTGTGCCTATTTATCTACGTCTCTAAGAATGTAAAATAAATACACCTTGCCACGCTATTCATGACACAATAAGATACTAATTTTATATAGATGGGAAATGTTAGTTATATATACACAGTTGTAATACATACGTAATAGACGATCGTAGGTAAACTAATATAAAATCACACTGTAATGCCTGGATCACACGCACCGAGTAAATAGGCGAGACAGTGCTCTCCGAGGCCGAGCGCTCGGTACGTGTAAACGGTTCCATGCCAACTCAGAATGAAACCAACTCAGAAACACCTCAGAAAAGTCATTAAAAGCTACGAAAAAATCATTTTAAAATAGCCGGTAACCCTAACCTAACTTCTTTTTAACCAGTTTAAAAAAAAAATTATCATCACTTTTAATTACCTTTCTGAGGTGCTTCTAAGTTGGTTTCATTCTGAGTTGTCCGGTTACCGTGTAAACACATCACCGAATGCTCGGCCGAGTTTAAAGGCGTGACAGTCACTCGGACCATGTTCAATTTACTAGGCCGAGTGCCCACTCCCACACTTCCCCGCACTGACTCGCTTGCCCACTCGGCAGGTATAAATGAATCCGGGCACCCCTGCTAAATCACCAAACGTAGCGAACCACTTGGGGTGACCTATGGCAGAGGTGTTGGTTATCCAATAAAGGTTCCCGGGGCGGCGGTACCCATTCCCGACTCCCAAATTGAAAAAAAATACGTCTAAACACCTACACCCAACTCTCTCGGCCTTGTATCATTTTGCTGACTCGCCCAACTACTCCGTACGTGTGATCCAGGCATTATGCACGATATCCGTAATCTATGGTATGAGCGGGATTCTAGTAAAACTACATAACTTCTTGAATTTTATACTGCTCAACCATGCCTCAACCATCTTTCTCATCCCCTTTCTTATCCCACTACCACTTCCTTCAGCATCACAACTTTCACCAATGGGGGAGGCTATAGTCCCACTGACTTAATATGTATTAAAACTCTATTTATCATAGTAGCATATTTTGATTTATACAAAATAAAAATATTGTGTAAAGTTTAGGCACAAAAATGAAAAAAAAATTCCGATCATAATCTAAATAACTGTATTTTCCATGTAATAAAATAATAATACTATTTCCGAAAAGGGGTTTTGTAAGAGATTATGCACCAAAACATTTTTTTTAAACTTTATTTTTTCATTGGAACATGTTCTGCTGTTATAAGTACAGGTACAAAATTGTCAATAATGCATTAACTTAAAAACATTAATAAATTATTGTTTTACTTGGCAATAATATTTTTTCTATGATTGGCAGCATTGATTGATTGTCTATGAAATGTTAAATAAAAATTTTAGATGCCGGATTATAACAAAGGCTTTCATGATATGTTCTATTCGCAGTATTTAATTAAAGTACTTATTAGTACGTATTAGTAATCTACATTCAAGGGCGGATTTAGAGGGGGCACGTGCCCCCCCTCCCCCCCCTCCCCCAGACGGTATTTTTGTGTACTGTGGAGATTCCATCACAGTACATACTTAGAAGCAAAAACTGACTTTATTAAACATTTAATTTTTCTATTGTTTTGACACTTTCATAAACCTTCCTATACATTGAACTTGATGTATGATACTTCAAGTTTATTTCTAACAGCAATTATTGATTATTTTGCCCGTCCGCCCATTGTACCCCCCCCCTCCCCCCCCCAGAAAATATTCCTGGATCCGCCCTTGTCTACATTATTTCTAATCGATAACATTTTCAAACCAAAAACACAATTTAATTCTGCATTACTTCGCATTGCATCGCCTAAAATGAAATTAGTGTTGAGTGTCAATTAAAAAAAAAAAATCTCGAAAATATAAATGAATTCAATCCATATAAAATAATTTGATAAAATTCACCTCTCCTTACTCAAATAAAATAACAACAGGCAATTAGCTAACTTCCAGAAATAATTTTAACAAAATTGTATTTTTAAGGGTTAAAAGGTATTCCAAATAATATTGAATAATGTATTTATTTTTAAAAGCAGAGTTGGAAGATAACACGTGTAAACCTATATAATAAGCATTTCAACCCGTTTGATTTATTTTGACAATAAATTTTGACAGACGTAACAAAAAAGGTTCTACAGAAGATGTTAATATGAATTAGAAGTATATATGCGTATAATTAATAAAGAAAAGTACTTACGACATAATGCCAAACCACAAAATGTCAGAAGTAAAACCGCCTTTAAGCACGCACTTTTGTTCGTTATCATGGTGGAGGTTTATTATGTCACTCAAACAAATAACATTAATAATAACACAAACGCCAGAAAAACTATCGCACAGATGCTAGAAAACCACCAAACAGTGCTATAAAATGGTTGAATGGGCTACTGGCTCGAACACCAGATTATCACTGACAAATATAACCACGAAGATCTCAGAATCGCAATGACCAATCGGGAAAACCGGTATTATTATCTAAAACACAACACTTTGAGATAAATGTTTAAAACGATTACCACCGCTATTTTAACCACAAAAACCTCAAACTCAAACCAAAATACGCCAAAAAAAATGTAATCAACTAAATTGATAGTGAAACTGAAGCGATTGCTTGAACTTTGACATTTGTTATTCAATCATTCAACACGGTGTTCTACCGTCAAATGTTGAGAACATACTGAGAATTTCGTAATTATAAACCAGTCTTTCATCGATAACAATTACTATTCGGGTAAATTTGGGCACTGCGGCTTTCTCCAGCAAGCATTTACAAATGACTGAAATGAAAGCTGAATACGAATTTAAGGATTTACTATCAACTTGATAATACCAGTTTCATTGACTGATGATTTTGCTACTTCTTGTGTAAACTGTAAATAAAGCAATATCAACGACATCTGTGGCCAGAATAACAAACGGCAAAGATACATTTTCAATTACTTATATAATATACGATAATAATAATTGATACCTACTTTCAATTCTTTATAACATAATAATTAATAATGTTTCTTTTATGTGTTACAACCCATGACAAATCACAGGATATGGTCAGAAATAATATATATCACATACATAAGCAAAATAATCTATGTCATATACACAAGCAAACGCTTCTAATAAAATAGTAGTAAATAATCTAAGATGTAAAATTATCATCATGTGTTTTGTAAAACATATTGTTAAAAATAAAATTAAAATGTACTATATTTGGCTTGCCAGGATCATTGCTTAACAAAAAAATATTATCCATTCAGAAATTTACCATTCGAATGAACATCGTTTGTAAATTTATAAATGAATCAAAATGATGACTAAAGAAATATTCAAACTCAGAATTATTATAAAAATTTATCACTTGTTTGAAATGATTTAATACTTATAAGTCCAAATTTTAAAAATGAAAAGTTCACCAACAGGATGCAAAATAAGAAAGCGAGATTCTTGGAGTGCTCCGTTCCTCATTGGCGACCGTACACGGATCGGTACGGCTCGGAAGCAATGTTGCAAACTTCCATTGCCCGCATTATCTTCAAACGCTAGTACCTATAACCTGTGTTCATTGTTGGGAATTATCAGCGCTTTGGCTCCTTGGCGCCTTGCTGGAGCGGACTGCTCTAAGTGCTCCTGCCCAGGGCCGGCCCTGCCAGCATTCTTACTTCACCCGCTTTTCGTAGACTATTCCTCAGCAACCCGTGATGGAGCGGGACTAAAGTGATAAATTATTTCAGTATCGCCTCGTTAAAATTACCTTTCAGAATCGAAAAGTTTTTTGTAATTGCTTTCACTGTGTCAGCTGCATATCCATCTTTTTCCTCTTCCCACTCATTTCAGCCTCACAACATATCCAAATCAAAATTTCATAATCCCACTGGTTCCAGCAATTGGGACTGTTGAATGGCCTTACAAACCCGAAACCTCCAAATCAGTGGATAAGAAGTTCACCGCTCTGCCACGGAGTTTACTGTTTGAATAATAATTTACTTTGCCTTTTAGCATTCATTGCATAACGTGAGCAACGGCTGCACGACCTATTTCACGTATACTTTTATTTTGGATTTGTGGTCAAAATACCCAACCAAACTGAATAACAATTTTTTTAATATAAAGTTATTTTAAATATCTTGTACGGATTTGTGCGATTTTTTTTTAAATGATGATACTCGTATATAGCAAAGTTCGTAGAAAATGCTTTTGACAAGGTTCGCTCATCGAGGGGGTACAGCGGTGATTGGCTAAAAATTCGTAACGTAGCTTGCAGTCCAAGTTCCACTAGGAAAATTGAATTAACTGCAATACAAGTGGCAGTCTTTTACTTCCAGCTTCGTCACGCGTTCGGAATTTTGAAAGCAGCCTGACGAGTTTTTTTTTTCGAAAAAGGTCCATAGGTACGAGCTAACTTTGTTAAAAGCATTTTCTATAAACCTTGGATAATATAGGTAATTAAATCATTCAATTTTAGAATTCAAGCTTTGAAATTATTTTGTGAGCTAATTATAATTATTATAAAAAAATATCTTGTCTTAGGTATCTACTGTGTAACGAAAAAATCTTGTCTTAGGTATCTACTGTGTAACGAAAATATCTTGTCTTAGGTATCTACTGTGTAACGAAAATATTTTGTCTTAGGTATCTACTGTGTAACGAAAATATCTTGTTTTAGGTATCTACTGTGTAACGAAATATCTTGTCTTAGGTATCTACTGTGTAACGAAATATCTTGTCTTAGGTATTTACTGTGTAACGAAAATATCTTGTCTTAGGTATCTACTGTGTAACGAAAATATCTTGTTTTAGGTATCTACTGTGTAACGAAAATATTTTGTCTTAGGTATCTACTGTGTAACGAAAATATCTTGTTTTAGGTATCTACTGTGTAACGAAATATCTTGTCTTAGGTATCTACTGTGTAACGAAATATCTTTTCTTAGGTATTTACTGTGTAACGAAAATATCTTGTCTTAGGTATCTACTGTGTAACGAAAATATCTTGTATTAGGTATCTACTGTGTAACGAAACATCTTATCTTAGGTATCTACTGTGTAACGAAATATCTTGTCTTAGGTATCTACTGTGTAACGAAAAAATATCTTGTCTTAGGTATCTACTGTGTAACGAAAAAAAAACATCGTAAAAATGCATTTTTTGGGTATAATTTTAATTTATATATCACAAAATTGTGTTCCAACATAAATGGGTCATTGAAATTTACACCCATCAAAATACTTTCCTTTAATTTTTTTTAATATTTCGTCATACTTTAACAAACATAATAAAATTATTTTTTACTCACAAACAATATTGTCCAAGTTGGTTCTAAAATCATGAAATATATGCCGTAGCTTTGCAGATACAGTCGACTCTCGTTAATTCAAACCTGCGATAATTCGAACCTCTCTATAATTCAAAGTTATCACGAGTTCCCTACGAAATCTCTTTATATTTCGAACTAAATCCATACATTTTTGTACACTTGGTAATTCAAACGAAAAAATCATTGCTATATAACAAAACGACGCGTTAATTCGAACACATCGGCGTTCAACATTCGACAATTCAAAGTTGCAGAGAGAAAGAGGCGGAAAGATTGTTACACACACGTTAGTACAAATACAATTTTGCGACAAGTTCAAACGTGTATTGTTTTTGTTATGATTAGTTTGTGACACACACTCTAACGATGTAACGATGAAGATGAGGACGATACATCAGAACCTTTGGCAAAAGTGTCAGTTAAGGAAGCAAGATCCTCATTCGATACCTTACAAACCTTCTGTCTACAAAACGAAAGTGATGAAAAAGCATTTCAGGCACTTTTTCTCTTAAAAAAAATTATTGAGAAGTCTGAGCATCAGCAATGTGCTTTGAAGCAAACCAGTATAACAGAGTTCTTTCTTTCGAAAGATTAATTAATTCACATTATGAGTACATGTATGTACACGAATGTACCTATAAACTGTTGTCATTGTTATAGAATAGGAGTTAATAAATAATAATTGATCAACACTTAAGAATTCGAAGTTTTATTTATTTACTCTCACAAATTTCGAACCATTTGATATTTCAAACACTCGATAATTCGTGATATTTTAAGAGTCCCTCGAGTTTCGAATTATCGAGAGTCGACTGTACATATATTGTAAACAAGAAAAAAAAATACTTTTTATAATAAAAAGAATATATATATATATTTTTTTTTTTTTCTTTTTATTATAGAAAGTAGGTTTTTTCTTGTTTACAATATATGTATCTGCAAAGCTACGGCAAGTAGCTTGTCGGCAGGAAAATAGTGTGGATAAATAGTACAATATAAAATGTCTTACAATAGAAGAAAAAAAAATTGCAATTTAATAAAAACATAAATAAGTATAAAAATATAATAAGAATACGTCTAAAAAAATTAAAAATGCACGAGGAGTCAGTTAATGCAGAAAATCTGATTCCAATAGCCATG
Source organism: Limnephilus rhombicus (assembly GCA_929108145.2). Lineage (NCBI taxonomy): Eukaryota > Metazoa > Arthropoda > Insecta > Trichoptera > Limnephilidae > Limnephilus > Limnephilus rhombicus. Next base: position 25,005,978 of record OV815287.1, on the reverse strand, counting down.
TTTTTAACAATAGAGCAAATTTAGGTGTCGAGCAACATTTTTTCAAATCATATGGCAGCATATTAAATATAGTGGTACAATGTATTCAAAAATTCGCTAGCCATGATTATTAGAAAATCTAGGTACCCCTTTCATTTTGTGTAAGCCTAGTTAAGTATTGTACATGTGATCCACCATTGTTTTGTATGGGCAATTTTATTTTTATTATTTCTTAATACCTTTATTGGATAACCAACACCTCTGCCATAGGTCACCCCAAGTGGTTCGCTACGTTTGGTGATTTAGCAGGGGTGCCCGGGTTCATGGAGTGAGGTTTGTCTAGGTCTTGGAGGCGGATGACCGGGACATACTGAACCCCAGATTCCTACCCACCCCTTAAACCCTTTTCCTTCCCAGAACTCTCCTCTCCTTCCCTTTTCCTTAAAAAAAAACCCTCCACACAGCATCCTCAAAGATGACATAGGCCCTGAGGGAAATTATTTTCTGTGTGGAGCTCATGTAAAAAAAAAAAAAAAAGGCCCATATTTTATAATTAAAACCCAAATTCATAAAGGAGTACAGATATTTGATGTACCTTTTGATGAAAAAATAATTTTTCAATTTTTTTTTGTTTTGACCTCAAACCTAATATATGGATTTCTATGAAACGGGCCGCGCATCCGTTCCCCTTAACATTGTTTACAAAACATACATACATACTTCACAGTACAGTAAGTTGTTAATAGTAAGTAGGTACCTATACATGAATCATGGCCGTACCATCTCGGTTGGTCATTATCTATAGATAATAATGTATGTAATTAATTAGTAATATAAAATCGGGTTTTTTCAAAACCTTACCTGTTTTTCTAATCATACGTGTAATTTTATTAGTTTCCCATAGCATTTTAATAGTTCTCAACTACAGGCTGCCCCGGATGTTAATAGTACAAAACTGCTGACCCTGTACGAATCGCAAGTCCGCCAATCTGTTGAATTTGACATACACCTCTGGTCTGGAGCTCCAAAATTCCTTAAAAAAACCCTTGACTCTGTGCAGAAACGGTCGGTCCTTTTGATAGATTCACCTATCACAAGCGGATTCCAATCTTTAGAGCGTAGGCATCGGGTAGTTATGCTGCCCTTATTCTACCGGTATTACAGTGGAAGATGCGCCGAGGAACTAGCATCGTTGATCCCTTCGACACCAGTTCGTAGTCAGGAAACACGCCAAACGCGCACCCAACGTATGTACACAGTTGAAATTTGTCATATGAGAACGGGTCGCTTCTACGACTCGTTCTTGAGTTCAACAGCTCGACTGTGGAATGATTAGCCGGCCTCTGTGTTTCCTCCCTCTTACAACATGGTCTCTTTCTCCATGGGTCTCTTCAAGATCCGTGTTCACTTCTTCCTCTCCCCAAAAAGACCCTCCACACAGCATCTCTAAAGATGACATAGGAATTAATATTTAAAAAAAACAATAAAACAAAAAAACAACAAAAACAAACAAAAAATAATAATAATATAGCAGTTCGGATCGCACCGTGAAGCAGTATAGACGTGTATTGTGGTTACTTGCTGTGTTGCTGTCTACACTCAGATGAGAATTTATTGTTACCTTTACGTTTTCGTTACTAATCCATAGTATTATTTGATTTACGATTGAGTGCGTACAGTCAGTCTAATAGACTCTATTTATTTTTAATTATTAATTTTTGTAATTAATTTTTTGTTTGTTTTTTTTTTTTTGTTAATTAATTTGTAATATGGAGGAAGATAAGAATCGGCCACCAGACCCTGAGTCCATATTTAATATTTCTGATATTTAATATTTCTGACGGCAGTCAAGTATCTATAACTATTCCTTCCCGAAAACGACGACCTTCGCTTAGTCCTGATGTTCCTCTCAAAATTAAATCTATTTCTATTTCTCAATCCAAGCAATCCCCAATCCTTCATAATGATTCCATTCCTACAGAAGCTAAAACTATTGAATTGATGTATTCTAGTTCCTCTTCAGCTCCATTTATTGTTAATGTGCAAAAGACTGAACAGGGGAAAATAATTCATCCTCTGGATTTCGGAAAATTCATTTTTAGCTCTAAAAATAATAACCTTGGAATAATAAATGGTGCAATCAAGCCGGAAGGCAGATATAAATTGTCCTTAGAATTTAAATCCTCCACCTTTGCTAATGCCTTTGTTAAAAAAATTGGTTCTTTGTCAAATAATAAATTCAAAGCATTTATACCTACTTTCAACTTAACCAGAATGGGCAGAGTGAAAGGTATACCTACCGATCTCTCTGAATCTGAAATTGTAGATGCTCTTAATGACTCCGAAGTTACTCCTAAAGTTTTAAAAGCTCGTCGTTTAAATTTCAAAGATTCCTCTTCTGGAACCACCATTTGGAAACCCTCTCAATCCGTAGTTATAACTTTTGAAGGCCAAATCTTACCATCCCGGGTGTTCATTTATTATAACTCTCTTCCCGTCGAAATATATAGATTCCCCACAATCCAGTGTTTCAACTGTTGCAGATTTAGGCATTCTAAACCCATTTGTCGTTCCCCTGCGTTGCTTCCATTGCGGAGAGGATCATCAATTTGAACAGTGTCAAAACTCAACTAAAAGCCCAATTTGCTTTAATTGTAAGGGTAACCATACTGCTGTAAGTGTGGCCTGTCCAGAGTTGTCTAGACAGAGGAACATCAAGCAATCAATGGCTTCAGAAAATATTTCATACTTCCAGGCGTCTAAATTATTCCCTCCTGCAAAAAAATCTTTTGCAGAGATATCATCTAATCCATTTATCTTTCATTTTTCTTCCCCTAAATCTCCTCAGTCATTTTCCCACAGAGAAACCATTTTCAAGCCGTTAAAATCTAAACCTAAACTTATTCCTTCCTTTAATAAAAAACAACAAAATGATCTTTTGCTTAACCCGAATGGGAATAATAAATCTCAGGCTCCCAATGGGAATGCCTTAAAAAGTTGTCCCTCTACCGATAATTTCCCTAAAGTCATAACGGAAAATTCCTCTTTCATCCAAACTTTAATTACTCTCTTAATTTCGATTCTTTCAAATAACAATACTGTACCGTCCAACGCTGCTGAGTATATTAAATCTCTACTCTCATGTCTCCCCAATGTATCCGAAACTGAGCAAAATTCTTCAATGGAATAGTAGAAGTCTATTCTCTAACAAAATTGAACTTGTAAAATTACTTGATTAACATAACATTTCAGTTGCTGCCATTTCTGAAATATGGTTAAAAACCTCGTATCATTTTAAGATCCCTGGTTATCATTGTCTTAGACATGATAGACCTGATGGTAAGGGTGACTCTGCTCTTATCATTCATAACTCTATTCCTTTTAAAGAAATCTTTTTTCACTCCCTCCCCAATAGTTTTCAGATAGTAGCAGCTATTATATCTGATATTACAATATTATCAATATACATTCCTCCCTCTACTATTTTTGTTGAAAAAGAATGGGTTTCGTTTATATCTCAGATTCGTCCCCCGTATATGTTACTCGGTGACTTTAATGCTCATTCTCCCTCTTGGGGTAGTGAATTAACAAACCGTTCTGGCCGTAATCTGTTAGATTTTATGGATACATATAATCTATGTATATTAAATGACGGATCACCAACTCGTTTCACTGCTCCTCAACATAGAAAAAGTGCGGTTGATTTGTCTCTTTGCTCATCTTCGTTGATACCCATATGTTCTTGGGACATTCTTACAGATCCCCTTTCCAGTGACCGTTTTCCTATAATAATCTCCTTCCACCATCTAACATCCTCTCATTCCTTTTCGACAAACAATAGTTTTAAATTTAAAACTAAAGATGCGAATTGGCGAACTTTTTCTTTGGAATTGGACTCCATTATTCTTTCAACTAATTCTTCTCTGGTGAACATCAGATCTCAATGTGAATTATTTCCCAATATGGTAATAAAAGCCGCAGAAAAAACTCTTCAAAAACGTAATGATAACATTAAAATAAAACATTCCACTCCATGGTGGGATAAAGAATGCACTGATGTCGTTAACTCCAGAAAAAATGCAATTTCTATTTTCCGGAAATGTATGTCTTTCGAAAATAACCTTTCTGTGAAACGCGCTCAGGCAGAAGCTAAACGTATTTTGAAAAATAAAAAGCGGTCTGGATGGCGAAAATTCTGTGAAAGCCTGTCTCCGGAATCTCCTCAGTCTTCTGTTTGGTCCAATTTTAAAAAAAATCGGTTCTTCTTATGCTCCGCAGCGTTCCAAACATATTCCAGAAGAAATTATTATAGGTTTTGCGGATAAGATAGCGCCGCCATCAGTTGCCAGATTAGAAGAAATGCCTTCCTTTATTTCTTATCCAACTCATTCCAACTGGATGGACTCTCCTTTTTCAGTTAGTGAATTGAAACGAGTAATTAATTCCCTACCAGACTCTTCTCTGGGCCCCGATGGAATATTATATAGTTTCATTAAAGCATTCTCTCGGACATGTCGGTTGAATATTTCTTATCCCTAATTAATTACATGTTCGAAACAGGATTTATCCTGGAAGTCTGGAAAGTTCAAAAAAACCTTTCGTTTTTAAAACCAGGGAAAAACCCATCTGATATCTCTTCCTATCGTCCTATTGCTCTTTCGTCATGTTTAATTAAAGTAGCAGAACAGTTGATAAAGAACAGATTGGAATGGTTTGTTGAAAATCACAGAATTATCTCTCCAAATCAGTATGGCTTTCGGAAAAAGAAATCAACCATGGATAATTTAAGTGTGTTGACAACAGACATCCGTATCTCTCAGTCCCTTAATTCTTCAACATTTGCCACATTTCTTGATCTTTCGTCAGCTTACGACGATGTACTAATTAACATATTAAAAAAAAAATTAATAAAATTAAAAATACCCTTAAAATTAGTTCAATTTATTATTAATTTGCTAACAGACAGATCCATTATTTTGCACTTTTCTTCAAAAACGATAAATCGCAAACTATGGAAAGGGCTACCCCAGGGGTCCGTTATCAGTCCATTGTTGTTTAATATTTATATAAGTGACTTAGAAATTGCAATTCCTTCATCTATCAAGAGACTTTATTTTGCTGATGATTTCCTAATATACTTATCTCACAAAAATCTATTCCACGCTGCGAAGGAATTAAATATGGCTTTACATAATATTAAAGTGTGGTTGTTGGCAAATGGGATGAATTTAGCTACTTCTAAAACCAAGGTCGTGGCTTTTACACGCAAAAGAAAATTACCCCCATTTTCTGTCTCTTTTGATAATGTCCCTCTCCAAATCGTTAAGCAAATTAAATTTCTTGGGCTACTTTTGGATCATAAACTTTCCTGGCTCCCGCATATTCAAAAAATTTCGTCTAAGTGTGAAAAGGGGCTTAATATGATGCGTGCTGTTTCGAGAGTATGGTGGGGATCTCATCCTACTACTCTTAAATTAATGTATAGTGCCCTAGTGCGAAGCCATTTGGATTATGGTACATTTCTTTTCGATCCTCTTCCTGAACATTTGGATAAAAAACTTGAAAGAATTGAATCCAAAGCTCTCAGAATGATTATTGGAGCGATGAAATCTTCTCCAATTAATTCTCTTCAGGTAGAATGTGTTGAGCCTCCCTTAATTTTGAGAAGATAATTTCTGACTGATAAATATATTCTGAAATCTTTTTCTATATCGTGTCATCCTTTAAAACAAAGCCTTGATCATTTGTTCAACAATTTAAACAACGACAAAAGATTGACAGATAAAAATCGATTTCCACTTCTTCTAAAAAGTTTTCTTTCATTCAAATCTCTTTCTTCCCTACAAAATCTACAGAAAGATCCAATCCTTTCTATTTTCACTATCCCATTTGATTCTATCAATTTTATCCCCAACATAATAACTTCTGATTTTCGGACTAACATTTTAACCTCATCTAATCAAAATGTCGAGGAAAATTTTAAAAACATTATTTCTTCCAAGTATTCTGGATTTTCACTCATCTATACAGATGGTTCTAAGTCTGAAAACAAATATTGTGGAGCTGCGGTGCATATTCCCGAATTCAATTTAGATCTGTCTTATAAATTGCCTAAAGAAACTTCATATTTTAACTTCATAAAGAAACTTTTAATTCAAATTCAGCTTCCCAATATTCGTCGAGCCTTACTGTGCACTGATTCTCTAAGCGCAGTACTGAAAATTTCTTCAAATGTCATACATTATCCAGAAGATTACATTATTTGTAATATCAAAAATACCCTCAAATCATTGAATGAATTAAATTTCGAACAATATTGGTTTGGATCCCTGGACATTTAGGAATTGAAGGTAACGAGAAAGCCGACTCCCTCACTAAATTTGGAACAATATCTGGCTCTATTCCTTTAGATTTTAGAATTCCGTTCTCTGACGTCATCCCTATTCTTAAATTCAACATGATTCGCTCCTGGGAAGAAAATTGGGCTGATACGAAAACCCGAACTGGTGCTTTTTATGCTGGAATCCAAAACCATATTCCAAGTAAACCTTGGTTCCACGGCAAGAATAAATCCAAAAGATTTATTTCCTGTATCTCGAGAATGAGAATCGGTCACTGCTCTGTTGCATCCCACTTATTTAAAATCCGAGTCCTAGATAGTCCACTTTGTCAGTGCGGCGTGGAAAATGAGACTCTTGACCATGTATTCTTTAATTGTAAAAATCATTCGTCCTTCAAAGGCATTTATCGTTTACTTATTAAAATCACCCACCAATCTCCCCTTAGTATTCTATATTTGCTTTCTCTCAATAATTCAAGAGTTTTTTCCGTCCTATATAAGTTCATAGACTTAAATGACTTCAATATTTGAGATTTTCCATGCCCTTATCGATTTTTCATAAAATATAATCATCTCCCTTTATTTTAACGGCACATAGCACTCTTTTTAGGGTGAATTGCCTTAAACAAAAAAAAATAATAATATAACTTTAAAATATTAACATAATCATTTTGAACCACAAACAGATTATTCATCCGGGACACCACCGGTGAGACCGGGAGTCCGGTGGTTTATAATGACGTGCTACGCAGAAATCCACCGCAACACCCAAAATTATTTCATGATGGCTCATTTTAGAGCAGTGACAATCAACCTTTTTAACCGGAGGATCAATTTATCCATTTTCAATTTTTTCGCGGGCCCCACGGGTAGGATACCTGCCGTCCTCTTGACATTATTTAATTTGCTGTCGGTGATGTCGCAAACCTGTTTGTATATATTAAAACGATAATTTACTAATACTACAATTATGAGACCCAAAAAAGCGCCTAAGGCGAAAATTTTATAGCACCGATGCCAAACCGATAAAGGTGTCGATTTTTTTACATTCTGAATTATTAAAGAACATGTAAAAAATACCTACTTGCATTTTTGGGAAACTGTTGATTTTTATCGTTCAGGAAGTTAAACAAAATTTGGTCAGGAAAACTTTTAGTATTTTATTAAACCAAAAAGCGAAATTTATTTATGTATTTATTTATTTATAAACAGAAACAAGCAGTACATAGTTGCAGTGGTGAAAACAATTTACAATTATTTAGTATATTACATGGTGGGTACCTATGATGTGTTTATTTGTAGTGTCTTATTTATGGTATGTATATTAAGTAAATTACCGGGTGATGTGCGTAGTGGGAAGGAGTGTGTGTGTATGTGAGTATGTATGTATGTATGTGCATTGAACAAATTATATTATTAATATGATGCTCTTTTTAAATTAAGGCGGAAATATTAGACAAATATTATTGAACATATGAAGAGCACGAAAGATTGGCGAATTACTTGCTGCATTTGTCTATTAATTAAGCGTGTGGAATAGTTATGTATGGTGTGTACGTCTTAAGGATACATTTGTTCAAATTAACTAGGGAAAGAAGAAAAAAGTTACAGTCAATGTTATTATTATATATAGCTATTGCTCGCCTTTGTTGCAAAGTTTGAAATGTGCATTCAGTGTTATTGTTAAATTTGAAGGTAATATATTTTATAAATTTTGTTTTGAATATTTTCTATGCTATCTATGTATACTTTGTACTGCGGGTTCCAAATTAGCGAGGCATATGCCAGTGTACTTCTAACTAATGCAAAATATAAGATTACTAATGTACGCGGGTTACTGAACACTTTACTTATACGAGTAACAAAACCAAGCATTTTATATGACCTGTGAATGATTGAGTCGATGTGCTCATTAAATATAAGTTTGGTATCAAGGTAAACACCAAGATCTTTACATTCCATTTTAGATATGACAGGTTCATTTTTGAGTGAATAAGAGTAGTTAATTACATATTTATTTCTGGTGAATGTCATGGTGTGACATTTGGAAACATTAATATCTAAACAGTTAACTTCGCAATACTTTTAAAGTCTATCTGGGTCACTTTGTAACGCTTCACAGTCAGAGAGAGAATGAACAACTTTGAATATTTTCATGTCATCAGTGTAAAATTCGGAATTTTGAAATCATGATCCCATGTCGTTTACATAAATGTTGAAGAGCGGACTTAAGTAGGAACCTTGCGGGACTCCGGATATTACCTCTATAGACTTTGCGTAGACACCGTTGATTAATATTACCCGATTGCGATTACTAATGTAGGACTTAATCCATCTAAACAGCTCGCCATGTAAGAGTGTACCAAGTAGGACCAGTTTTTTTCAAAAGAATTGAGTGAATTACGCGATAAAAGGCCTTAGTCTGTGTTGATCTTTATCGTCAATTTTGCTGTGCAAAAAGTTAATGAAAAGGGTGAGGTTGGATGTTGTAGACTGACCTCTCATAAATCCATGCTTATTCGGCGTAATGTTTGTCGAAATAGTTGAGTACAATTCATCAAGGACGATTTTTTCAAGAACTTTGCTAAAAATAGGGAGTTGGGAAATTAGTCGGTAGTTTGTAACGTCATATTCATCACCAGTCTTAAAGATTGGTGTAATAACAGCTGATTTCCATTTGAGAGGAAACTATCCTTCCGTTGGTGACTTTTTATAGATGTCGCAAACCGGAAGACAAATATTATTTACTGCAGTTGCGTATATAAATTACGGGCAGCCTATCTATTCCTGGTCCTTTTTTAATATCTATGTTTGAAAGGTATTTTAAGGTGATTTCTTCGTTTATTCTGCTTGAGGATATTAATGTGTTGTTAATATCTTCCTTATTATCAGCATCATAAGTTGGAATTTCATTTGTAAAGACCGTTGAGAAGTAATCAGCAAAAAGGTCAGTAACTTATTTGCTGTCGTGTGCTGTTGTGGAATGATACGTGATGTGTTCTGGTATAGTGGGAGATTTTCTTTGTCTTAATATAATACCTTTTTTTTTAACATTGTGTTTTATGTTGGATTCCAATGAAGCAATATAGGTTTTATGAGTAAGACTAGAAATCTTCTTTTGTCTTTTGCGGAGTAATGCCAAAGATTGATAATCCATGAAACTAATAATATGATGAAAAGGTGAAATTTTTTCCACGCTTCATATGAAAAACACAAAACTTTGTCCTTTTAAGACTATGTAAGCAAAAACTCTTTATTAAGAGCAGCCGATTCAAAACTTTGAAGCAAGACTGAGGTTTTCCACGACAGAACTCAAACCGTTGAATACACTTTATCGCTAAAATTTTCCACTGGTTGCTCATCACTTTTAGAGGGTCTTAAAATAGTTGTTTTAGGTCCTTATTATGACAACGCGTTTCTGAAACGAGCCGCATTTTAGTCAGCAAATATTGTAAAATTTAAAAAAATGGTTTTCTTCACAACATTGTGCTTAGTTATACAAAATTATAGTTTTGATTTAAAAGAATACGCCCGTTTTTATGTATTTCCATACCAGAGTCTACAGTAAGTGGGATTATGGTCTCCCCAAGGCGGGAAATGTTTTCTAGCTGATAAAGATGGCGAAGGGAAGGAGATGAGGAAGATATGGTTAGGAAGTACCTGGCTATACATACCTGGTATTTAAACACAGCCAAAACCAGTTCAAGCATCATTTCTATTCTGAGTGGTGACCTCTGAATGCAGCAATACTGATACTGGTTCTTAACAAGAATGCTAAATTTCAACACCTTTGAATCTCGTCAAAAATATTTCAGGTAAACATGTTTTTAAGTTAATATTTAGAACTATACTTAATCCACCAAAAGGTGTCAACTTATATGGGCCTAACAGGTGTACTCATGGGAGATCCCATGCACTATTTTATGCCCCGAAAGCGATGACTTTTCACCATCAGGAGGCGCCGATCAACAGATCGACTCATGTGCTTAACAATGATGGTGATAGTTTAGAAACAATCTTTGGAAGTAGGTCACAAACTATTTCAAAACTGCCCAATGTCCATTTTATTCGTGTACCTTAAATTTGTAATCTTCTCCGTGGTATGTTGGAGTGCAACGGTTTTATGGAAACCATGAGTAAATAATGAAATATTATTATCTTCAACTGTCTAGTGAAGTGGGTGAAGAAAACCATCGTACATACCAAAATCAACATAAAATAAACGCTCGGGTTGCCGGCGCAAAATTTAAAAAAAAATTCCCTTGCCGCGTCGGTCACGCTTTCAAAAACTTGTCCTAGAGTTTCACCAATAAAAACAGTCAGAAAAATTAAGTTAAAGTTGCGCTTAACTCTAGATCACTAACCTTAGTCAAAACGACGACGCGGACTCGAAAACAGTGATATAAATTTTGAGTGCGTCGTCGTACGTATTCCAGGTTCCAGCTAATCTCAGACGACCCGCAGCTCGCGCGGCGCACGTGTGTGTTTTTTGTGTAGGGGCCCTGTGTGCCCTATGTGCCCAAGTGCAACAAATCCTCGTTTGGCGAACACAAACTTGACATTTGTCACAAATGTATTAATTAATTTTTTTTTATAAAATGTTTCTTTCTTTTTTTGATTTTATTACTTAATTTTAATATTTTAAGTCTTTGTTATTTTTAGTTAATAAGATTTAAGCATTTTAAAAAACAAAAATGTTCAAATGAGTAAAAACTCTGGTTTCAATTAAAAGACTGTCAAAGTAAATAAAATGTGATTTTAGTAAACAAAAAACTTATAAATATGTTAACAAATAATTATTGTAATATAAATATTTGATTCCATAAACCCTTAGAAGCCTCCCTTTTACACGGGGTAGCCGAAACGACGAAGGTTAGTAATAAGCGTTGTAAAATAAGGTTAGTGAACTAGGGTTAAAGAAGGATAAGACCAAAGAATTGTGTCTACTAAATTTGGTGACAAGCAAGATTGTGTTTGAGTTTTTGCTTTTTTGATTGGCTAAAGCGTCCTTATTGTACATGCTCCAATATCAATTATTTACATTTTGATAGAAAGCAGTCACTTTGTGGTTTGACATATTAATTGAAATAAAACAACAACTTAGTTTGTAACCACGGTTTAATTATTTAAACATCATGATTTTAAATCATCTTATTGATAAAGATCATACCTTCAGTCAAAGAACCGGTGCTAGGATTTTACACAGAAATGGTCATGGTAACAGACTAAATAATTTAGAATTACTCGAAATAAAGAATGCCCAAATCCTTAATAATCAGTTAAATGTGTCCAACAGCCCAATATTAGGAATATTTCCCATAAACTAGTAAAAACTCTTAATCACCTGTTCAAGTGACGGTGTGTCCCTGAAGACATAATATGGTAATTCATTAAATATCACCCATCTCTTTCTCTTTATCCCTACGTAAAATGTTAGTTTCGCTCTCTCACTGTTCCTTTGTATTATGTTTTATCTCTTTCTTTATTATACATACATAAGCCCACACAATGTATATTTGTGATCAGTTTAATTTTATTTCCTGAATATGCTTGTGTAAACTGAAATCTGTCGGTATATAAAAAAATAAATAATTAAATCGTGGTTTCAAACCATGTTATTGTTATATTTCTGTCAATTATTTTCTTTATTGTTCACGAGCATTGACCAAAAGTATTTTTTCTGATAAAAGACTAAGTAAACCATTGACATATGAATATTACTAGACCTGCCCTAAGCGATAAAAGCGTATTATTTCCCCCTCCCCATACCGGTTCCATTGGAACCGGCTGGGATCGAGTATGGCTTCGCGTAAATCTAAAAAATGTGACTTCATCATTCTTCTGCGAGCCAGCGTCGAGCACTCGTCGGTGCATTTTACGAAATAACACGGCCAAAAAGTGCCTTGTGTTTTGAAAACGTGTAAAAATAGAAATGAAGAAGAGAATAAACCCAATTGTCGTATTACATTCCATAGACAAGCATTATTTTACTTTATTTTAAACTTATTCGTTGATATGGTCGTTTTTGTAACACACACTATCACTCGAGATATATGGCGTGTGCTCGTCGCTGTTTAGTGGGGTAAGTAAATTATGAAACATTTGTAAAAGTGTCTTAAGTAAATACGTCAACAAAATATTGGACTATGAAAATAGGCGAGCTTTACTTTGCCGTATTTGGAATTCGCAAATTGTGCATTACGCGGCGAGCGATTCACTCTCCCATATAAAAAAGGTCTATTTATTCAAAAGCAGAGTTTAATTTTAAGAATTAAATGGTGATATTATAATGCGAGATGCCCATATACTCTCAGATTGAGTTATTGGCGAATCACATTTCACCAAATTCATCTTCCCGCTCTGCGCCCCGCTAGTTGGTTTCCCCCCTCACCATTATGTTCTGGTCTACTAATATTCATATGTCTATGAAGTAAACGGATTAATTGCCGTGTCTGTGATTTTTTTTTCTCGGAAAATTAATGTTTCCTTTTATTACGTAAACGGATCTGGTTCCACGCTAAGAAATCACTAAAACATATTTGTAAAGGGAAATAAAGTTGTTTTAAAAGGGGACCAAAAGGATTTTGTCATTAATTCACAAGCCGTCACCGAATACAAAAACAATTTAATGTAGGCGGGCATTTCGGTTCCAAACTACAAATTTTTATATTTTTTATTTATTAAACTATAAATAGAAGTACGTGTGGCCTAATATAAGCATGCATGATTTATACATTTTAATTTACACTTGCTAAGTTCTAAAACTTATAATTAAACAACAGTTTTAATAGCCTAGAGAACGAACGGTTGAAATTTTAAAATCCGGCTAAGAATGCAACGACAACTGACGCGGCGCCTTACGCAAAACCGTTTTCGTATACGGAGTTTGTGTAAAAATATACTTTTGTAATAGAACCGAATTAAATCAATGCCAAAAGATGGAGTCACTTACGTTAACAGCTAGCGTGAGGTGCATCGCCTGGCAGGTGTAAGTACTACTGAATTTGTAATTTCATGATTCTCTCCGGATATGGAGAGATTGACGATAATATGATTATTATTGTAACTGGCAGCTGTGAATACCACGCTTTTATATATTTTTGCATGTCGCACTTCATTTATCCCGGTGACTAGTTGTCACTGGATCCCAAGGGGTCGGCTGTGTTTGGAACCAGTTTCTATCGGATTTTTAAAATGGTCACTATCACTCAAACGGGCGAAGCCAAACCAAAAGCCGCCCAAACAGCAAAAACCTGCGGAGCGGGTTTTTAACCGCTAGTTACGTTCATAATGTTCACGTTTTACTTTGAATGTACTTAACTAGGTACATTTTTAATTTCACTGGGAACTAAGAAGTGTGGAAGTCTTTATTGAAATTTAGTTTGTCTCTAAAGTAAGTTCGTAGCAAATTCTTAAAAACTTTGTAGATAAAAAATAAACGTCAAGAAAAAATCTTTGTTTAACAATTATTATTAACTCTTAATCATTTATAATTAGGGGCCATCCATAAATTACGTCAGACCTTAACCCTGGAAAGATAGTCTGCGTAAATTTAGCACGAGTGTTAGAATATTGCTCTCTCGTTCTAATTAGTGCAAATACGTCGCTGTGCTTTTTAGATATCTCACTCTCTGCTTGGTCCTTCCGTGGGGCGCACGCGTCGCTTAGGTAGGTGTCACCAGTTTTGAGATATAATGACCTCATGAGTAAAAAGCATAATATTAATACGTTCCAAAGCTGTTTTGATTGATTTTTATATAAATATATGTTATTTTTAAATATAATATATCTTAAGACAACAATATACCCTAAAATATATTCAGAATCTTAACGACGTAAGTAAAGAAGTCCTGTATACAAATTGTATACAAATTGCGACTTGCGACCCGTGCACTGGACGGACCTACTGTCGAATTTGATAAATAATGTGGGAATCTTAACGACGTAAGCGAAGAAAGCGTGTAAACAAATATACACCGTGGCACGGCGTATTGTACGAACGTACGGTCGAATTCACCCTAGCAGGCCTGGAGATTCGACCTTTCTGCCGCGTTCATTTTAATTAATTCTGAAGAAAGCGTTACAAACATTTAAAATGTGTCTCCATGTTGTCCTCCCGAAGTTATTAATTCATCGTCTAGACAAATTAAATCTGGTGATTACCGCTAACTTTATAGTTGAAAAACGGGTTATAAAGTTTTGAAATCGTTGTACGTAAAATATATTAATGGTAAGATACTGTTTTTATTAATCTTATATATAAATAACTCACATTTCTTGGGCGTCATGGAAATCAAAAAGTTAATATAGTTACGTATTTGCCGTAAATTATTAAAATGTGAGTTTTTAGCAAACAAAAATTATTAGGATTGTGTACCGCCTTAATTATAAAGTACGTTAATCAAAATGGCTGATTATTAGTATGAAATAAGTGATTTGAGAAAAATAAAAATATTACTAAGTTTTATTGATTATTGAAGAAGTTTCGCGTTTGGTTTTTTTTTCATGTAACAAATAAATATAAATTCACAAATTGTTGTATTTCTTACGTCTTTTGTTGGTAAAAATATAATACCGATGGGTTTATTCAAATCAATTAACAAAATAAAATTTTAACAGTTAGTTAAAACTTTACGTCAATTTTACGTATGATTACCGTGTATCAAAATATGATTATCTTTCTAGGTTTAAAGGGAGGGGAGGGGAGTAGAGAAGTGTGACATTGCGTGACAAGGGGGGGGGGGTCATCAGCTCTGCGACGTCACATGTAAAAATCTAAATTATTTAAAAAAATTGCAAAATATGTGACGTCACATAAGGGGGGAGGGGTCTCAATGTGACGATGACAGGGCCGGGGGGGGAGGGGGGGGTAAAAAAATCATGTGACGTAATTTATGGATGGCCCATTATTACACTTCAAACTTTGTCTCATTGCTCTATTCTGGTGAATGTTAAATAAGACTAGAACAGTAGTCTACGTGTGGTGCAACAATTGTTTTAGGATATCAGTTAACACCAGGGTAATTAAGTACTTCATTTTTTTATAATAAACTATCCTTGTTACAAATTTAAACATATTTTTTAATATTTATCCAACACCGGCAATTATTAAAAGAGCAGTCGGAATCTGACATTACCTGCAGCCATGGGAGTAGCCCGGTTTTGATTTAGGGTGGGGCAAAAAATATAAATTTATTGTACGTACCGATGAAAGTAGGATTCTACAACATAAGCAAGTCTTAGGCTTTTTTTAAATTAGCTCCACACAGGAGACCCCGGGAGAAATAATTCCCCTCAGGGCCTTTGTCATTTTTGGGTATGCTGTGTGGGGGGTATTTTTGGTGAAAGAAAGAAGAGGAAGTTCTGGGAAGGAAAAGGTATGAGGGGTGGGTAGGAATCTGGGGGTCAGTGCGTCCAGAAGTGACGAATGAATTCATCCATTCCACTGCGGTCCTAATCCTGCTGTAAGTCCTGCTGAAGAGGTCAAAAGATATCCTTTCACCAGTCTCTCTCAATCCGGCCTGCCACGCAGTTGGTGAGCAGACGCATCCGCCGCCAAGATCCGAACAAACCTGACCTCCCATAAACCCGCGCACCCCTGCTAAGTCACCAAACGTAGCAAACTACTCTGCGTGACCTATGGCAGAAGTGTTGGTTATCCAATGAATGGTTCCGGGGTGGCCGTACCCACACCCGCCTCCCAAATTTCTACGCTCTATAGGCTCCATGAGCTCTAGGCTCTATGATTAGCTCTAGCTCTATCAACGGAAGAAGAAAAACCATCATATTATGAAGTGTCGTAAATTTGAAAACGCAACTCGGTCGATAATCCCAGAAGTCATGCGCCGGCCAGCTAGTGTGGGGCAAACGTCCCACCGTGACCCACCGTGCCTACGCCCATGCTTGCAGACAATATGCTCTTGCATTCAAAATACCTACATAGTGTTATGAAGCGATTGTATAAATCGTAAGTTAGGTACTATTTTTTAAATGCATTTTTATTGGTTAGGTTGGCAAAGCTGGGGGAGTTTCGTTCAACGCGTCGGTAGGCGGCGTTTGTTTTTTTCCGTTTCCGTACTCTGGTTTTGACGGCGTAATGTGCGGTACGCCGTGAAAACAACGGTCACTTAATTATTAAGTTTGAAATACGATGTGATTGAAATCCAAGTTTTGGGCATCTGCATCCGGGGGAAGGAAACACGTTGTGTTTTTTTAAAAAAAGAAAATATATTAATTTCGAAGATTATTCACGTAAAATGTGAGTTTTCGCGCGGGTCCCCAAAAGTGAACACGAGTTAATGGCGGTGTTCGATTGTTATGTTTAAAGTACCTCTTTATCCGAGAGATCGGTGTAAATAATTACCCGCCGCGCCTGTCATTGAATGCAGGGCAAACATTGAATTCCCACCGGGGGTTTATTTATGGAACAAACCCGAGATTACCGCAGGGTTGAACGATACTCCGCCTCGATTGCTAACGAGCCTTCCTATACAATTTGGAGGAGTGTTTGGGTACTCCTCCCTTTCTCTGAGGGTCCAGGTCCATCATCCCTTCCGGGCGACCGCCGTGGAGGTCGCAGGCACATGCTGGGCCGCAGAGGTTGGGACCTCCCTTGCCACCAGGAGGTGGTGTTGGTTCACGCGACATCGGGGGATCGGCGGCAGTAAAACTTAATTAGTGTAGCTAGGAATAGCATAGATTACGACATTGGTCCCGGGGTGAGTCCATCCACTTTGTTTTATTATATTTTATAATTTCAATACAGTGTACCGATTGTCTACTCTACTCTGTGTTTTATTATGTAGAATTCCTTGTGCAGCCTTTTCAGGAATGTTATAAAACCATGACCCACACTCTGAGAATTGAGTACCGTGATCTCCGCTAGTTGACATACCCAGACATTAGACTGGGTTTGGCGTCCAAGATTTCCTGAGTAGAAATCAAAGTTGACTGGCAGAATACACCCGAGCCCGACCAAGGCTCAACGTTACTTTTCCCTTTAAAATATAACACCCACACATAACAATATGTCATTACCTACATAACCCATAACAATATGGCGCTCCATACGCTGTCTGGTCACGATTTATAGCATTCCTGAAAATGTTTTCTTCGCCCGGTAATGTAAAGAGCCCAAAAAAAATTATTATTCATCTGTTCAGTGGAGGTCTTAATTTCGTTTGTTATTATTAAACTTGGTCGCTGTCATAACCTATGATTGCAGTGACGGTGTTTGGAAAAGACAACAAATCTCATTATTTCAATTCGCTGGCACTATTACCGGCGTGAATTCGTAAAGAGATACTATGCGTAATAATATTGTGGGTACCTTATAAATGATTAATCTCGTATTTATTGGTTTTTTTTTTTTTTCAATACCACACAGTTATGCATAGTATCTGAAATACCTACCTCCTATAACCTAAAATGGATTGTCATTTTCATTGTTATTGTTTGAATGCATAGAAATCGGTCATAGACTATGGACAATGTGCTAGGTAGAGCTCTATATTTTTTTTTTCTTTTCGGAACTAATCAGTGCTAGCTGTTCTAAGAATACCTCGGATTGTCTATGACGGTTTCTCGTTACATTTTATCTATGACTTCGGCTTATGTTGTGTTTACATGTCAAAATACCTGATAGCCGAAGACAAATCAATTTATTATGTGTTTAAATAGGAATGGAGGATGATTATTAAAGATTATTCAAATATTTAAGATATTTATTGAGATTTTAATGACAATGCGGGTAATTCATTTTTGCTTCGAGTGGGAAATTTGTATAAGGCTTTGTCAAAACCTACTATAAATTATACTTGTAAATTGTTTATTTACTAATGTCTAACTGACGTTTTAAATTTTATTTAAATGAGCTACTTACATATTAATTTAAATGGACAAATTTTTTTTTTAACTAAAAAAATATTCATTTAAATGGGCAACATACACATTTAAAAAAAAAAAAAATATAGCAATAACAACAACAACGTACAACTACAACGTTCATTAACAGCAATAACAATAACAACAACATCAAAAACAAAGAATAAAGTTATTTTATTTTATTTTCTTCTCTTTCTTTCCATTTCTGCTTTCGTGTCAAGCTTATCACATTACCGTTACAATGTCTACTCCGATTCCAAATGTAAATAATGCATCCAAGGATGAACTTATAAAGGAATTAACTTCACGATCCATCGAACCGGAGGGCACTGCCCAAGCGTTGCGTTCGCAAGCGCGCGCCTTTAACAAAACTATGAAGAAATCATTAGATGTGGTTAGGGAGGAAAGTGATTCGGATCTAGATTCTGACAATGAAACAGAGGAGAAGGTCACGGTTATTAAACATACCAAGGTTATTTATAAAGACTCATCATCGCGGGGGCTTACAAATTGGGATGTCAAGTACGATGGTAAAAGCTGCGTGAGAGATTTTCTGCTTTTGGTCGAAGAGCGTTGTAGGACACGCAACATTTCACACAAAGACTTAGTTAAATCTTTCAGTAAAATTTTAGACGGGTTAGCACTTCTATGGTATAGGTCAATTTATAGTCCAGACTTAGAATGGGATGACTTATCCAGCTTATTAATAAAACAATTCGAGGGACAGGATAGACAATTAGATCTGGAAAATGAGATTCTAAATTATAAACAGCCAAAGGGAATGTCAGTTTTGGAATTCACTTTGAGACTTAAAGCGCTTAACAATAAATTGGATTGCAAAATTCCTGAGGTTAAACTTTTGCGGGTAGCCATGAAAGCATTGTTGCCTATGTATGCTAATTTGCTGTCATCCAGAGACTTTTGTTCGTTTGAGGAACTTACGAGGTGCGCTGCTAAACTCGAGTCGTACACTGAAGCCTCAACATCCACAGCAATTCCAAAATTAGTTGACACTCAAAATAAGCCCAGTAACTTTAAAAAATTTAACTCGTTCCCCAATAGTTACAATAAGCCTTTCACTAATACAAACAATTACAGGTCATTCAATAATAATAACAATAATAATAATTTTAACCCTTCTAGAAATTCAAGACCTATGGGGAATAATACGAATAATTTTGCTAAACAGGATATAACAAATCAACAAAATAAATCTCTTGTTTGTACTTATTGCAAGATCAAAGGTCATTCATTAACAAATTGTTGGAAAAAAGATAGCGACAATAGGAAACCGCATGTTAGTAGTATTAACAATAAGAAACATACCAATGATCCAAAAAACTAGAAACGAGTCAATCTTACCGCGCCCCTTCTTGTGCACAAAGAAAGAGGGAGTGGAAGCGTTGGCTCCGCCTAGTGCAACAATTCCTTTCTAGCCCGTCTCCTCAAGCGGTGGACGCACTGCCACAGGAGAAGGATAGTACAGAGGATGAGCGTCCTTATGCCGACATTTTTATTCTAAATAATAATTTTAAAGCACTGCTAGACAGTGGTGCTTCCTTGTCTTGTTTAGGGGGGGATAGTTATAAGATTTTTTTAGAGTTAGGAGTAGAATTAGTAAAAACAGATTTTAGCGTTACGACAGCAGACGGTACCAGCCAGCCTGTTTTAGGGTATTTAACTTTGCCGGTGACGTACAATTCAACCACAAGAGAAGTTATCTTTTACGTCATTCCAACGTTAACACCTAATTTCGTATTGGGGGTGAACTTCTGGAAACAGTTTCGGATCGCGCCGGAACTGTTCTCAAAAGTTCGCGTACCTCAACAAAAAGGTCAAATCAATGAGGTGAGAGCAATTCGGCCTGCCTCTTCTCTAACAAATTCGGAAAACAAAGCCCTTTCGGACATTGTCAAAAAATTCGAATCCATTTCTTACGAAAAGAAGGGATTAGGGTTGACTCATCTAGTCCAACACAAAATACATACAACAGGTCCGCCTATTAAACAACGTTATTTCCCACTGTCTCCGGCAAGACAACGTCAACTTGACGCAGAAGTAGATGAGATGTTAAAACTTGGAGTCATCCTTCCTTCGCGATCTCCATGGTCGAGTCCAGTGCTCATAGTACAAAAAAAAGACGGAACGGGTCGTTTTTGTCTGGACTCCAGGAAAATTAACAATGTTACAACATGCGATTCCTATCCATTACCATACATAACAAGGATCCTAGACAAGCTAGGCGGTGCCCGATACATCTCGTCTATAGACTTATCTAAAGCCTTTTGGCAAATTGCATTAGATAAGGAATCCTGTCAGAAGACAGCGTTCGTTGTACCCGGTCGTGGATTGTTTGAATTCACCCGGATGCCCTTCGGACTTAAAAAACGCACCAAGTGAGCTGCAAAGACTGGCCGACGCTTTGTTCGGTCCAGAATTTGACGACAATGCCTTCTGTTATTTAGACGACCTGATCTTGGTATCAGAAGACTTAGAATCACATCTTTGTTTATTGAACCGTGTCTATGAACGACTACGAGACGCAGGTCTAACCATAAATCTGAAAAAATCGGAGTTCTGCAAAGCCGAGCTCAAATACCTCGGGTACATGGTTGACTCGCAAGGTCTTCGTACAGACCCCATAAAGATAGACAGTATAAAAAACTTCCCGGTACCCAAGAACGCAAAGCAAATCCGAGCCTTCATTGGATTATGTGGTTACTTCAGAAGATTCATAAAGGGTTTCTCGAGCATTGCCGCCCCTCTTACAAGACTCACTGGTTCGAAAAAAGGAATCAGCAACTTTGCTTGGTCTCCAGAGGCCGAGACAGCTTTTAACGTGTTGAAAAAAGCATTGACATCAGCTCCGGTTTTAAGTTGCCCGGATTTCTCAAAACCCTTCGCGATACACTGCGACGCCAGCTCCGGTGGAATTGGCGGAGTTTTAGTTCAGACCATTGATGGGCTGGAGCACCCGATTGCATATTATTCAAGGTGTTTAAATACTCACGAACGCAACTACGGAATTACAGAACGTGAACTATTAGCAGTATTGGATTCAGTAACGCACTTTAGACCTTACATTGAAGGAGCGCATTTCACAGTTGTTACTGATCATTCAAGTTTAAAGTGGTTAGGTTCGTTATCTAATCCTAGTGGCCGTCTTGCACGATGGAGCTCACGGTTATCGCAATTTTCCTTTGATGTTGTTCACCGTAAGGGAACTCAACATATTGTACCGGACGTCCTTTCGCGTATGGATGTAGCTCTTATATCGGGATCTAACCTTAGTGATACCACTGATAAATGGTATCTAAATGCTTGGAAAGGTTGTCAGGAATTCCCTCAACGATTTCAGAACTTCCAAATTAAAGACAACGAGTTGTATCGTCACACAAAAACCCAGTTGGACTTATGCGAGGACACCGCATGGAAACGGGTAATTCCGCAAGAGGATAGGAAAAATATTATTTCAGACTCCCATGACTCCGCGCGCGCCTGTCACCCAGGGGTTTTCAAAACCTATAAAAAGCTTCAACTTAGGTATTACTGGCCGAACATGTATAAAGATGTCAAGGAATTTGTAAATCGTTGCCAAACTTGTAAAGCCCATAAGATAAGCACGGCACCTCCTAATGGAATATCCTCAAACCCTAAACGTGTCACTAGACCTATGCAAATGCTGTCATTAGATTTAGTAGGTCCTTTACCGCGGAGTTACTCCGGCTTTACGGTAATATTGACATGCGTTGACGTTTTTTCCAAATTCACTTGGTTATTTCCGCTGCGCAACGGCTCCGCGAAAAGCATAGTTAAAAATTTGGAAGAGAACGTTTTCCTGGTTCACGGGGTGCCTCGTACGATAGTGTGCGATAACGGTCGCCAGTTCATCTCACGGGAGTTTAAAGAACTACTACAAAGTTACAATATACCACCTCCGTTTTACAACTCTCTGTATACCCCACAGAACAACGTGGTTGAGAGGTATAACCAGACATTAGGTACTGCTTTATCAATTTTGGTCGAATCAGACCATCGTAACTGGTCAAAATTTTTGCCCCAGGTTCAGTCCGCGATGAATAACACTGTCAATTGCGCGACAAACTTCACACCGTATTTCCTAATGCACGGCCGTGAGCAGATACTTGATGGGGATTTGCACCGTAACCCTATTCATGATAGGGATAGCGACGCGCAAAAGGAAGCTTCGCCTTCCACATATGCACAAAAGCTGCAAGGTTTGGCAAACGTGTATGAACAAGTTTCAGATGCTCTACTCAAGGCATACAAAAAGGGGGCTAACCACTACAATTTGCGTAGGAAAAACGTCACTTATCAAGTTGGTGACGTCGTGTGGAGACGAAACTTTGTTCAGTCTAACGCGTTAAATTACTTTTCTCAAAAATTGTCCCCACGATTCGTGCAAAATGTTATAATAAAGAAAAAATCGGACTTAGTGTATACCTTAGCAGACTTGAATGGTAAAGTGTCTGGCGACTTTCATGTAAAGGATATCGTCAAATTGGACAACATACCTATGTAGTCCCTCCTCTTCAGTACCTTAGAAAGTCTGGCCATCTTTCTCGGGGACTGTTGGATTTGAGGAATTTTATACTATTCTTTTTCTCTTATTTTTTTTACAATGCACAGAACTTCATCCGGCCTGATCAACCGAGATAGAGATTCCATGCGTTCAGACAGTCATTAGTCCTGTCATAGGCTCATTTCTACGGATATGGGGTAATTACTTCACGGGGGGTGTTTTGTAAGTTTGACATTGGTAATGATGATGCTGGTTTGTTTCTTACAATAAAATCCTCAACTCTGGTGCTAATGCTCGAGTTGAGAATGTATTTAAAACTATATATCTGCAAGTGTATGTATAAATTGTCATAGTATTAACGCTAAAACAGACGCAAATTCGGATGTCGGCTGAACAGATGATTAAGTTAGGATTATTAGTTGTAAGTCTTGTATCCTGAAATACGCGGGCATATCCGCACACTATCTCTGCGAGTTTCAGGCATACCTTTTTTTTTTGGAGTTATGTTCATGCTTTTGATAATGTCAATATTTGTTATTCCAGATTACATAGAAAACACAGAGACGCAGGGATTGTATCTCTTTGTTTTCTAAGTGATTTTAAATGAAGAATTATTGTTATTCACCGTCAGTGCATTGACACTATAAGACCTTATTTTGTCAGGTTACGCAAGTAATTGCTAAAATTCAAAGTATTTTTTTTCTCGCTCTTCTTCTGTTTTATTGGTAAATTGTCAAAATATTGTTTTACTCTATAAACATAGGCTGCGTCAGCTAAGCCTCAGCTTTTGGAAAAGCGTTTTAATTTTGTTTTTATTAGTTACAGAAAATGTTTTGTAATGTCCACCTTGTTTATAAGATTTTTTTTTTGAGATCTTATAATGTGGGACGATATGGTATCACATATCCTTCCACATTTTAAGCCAACATAGGAAGTAGAATCAATTATATTTGAATAAGATTTTGGATGTATTCTGTTATTATTGTCCTGAGAGACTTATAACATTGTTATTATGTACTATATGGTTGAACAACGGTTTACAGTGAAAACCAAAAAAATTTGTTCTTTACTTACCGATTACGCCTTCTATAGAGTTGGACGTATACTTGCACTAAATTATAGCTGCACATCTTATTAACAAATGACACCTTCTAAAACAGTTGGTTGTATACTATTAAAAATTATTTGGCACCACCCGATGCGTTGGTTGTATACTATTAAAAATAATTTGGCACCATCTGATGCGGTGGTTGTACACTATTAAAATTACCTTTACAATGTATAATTGTTGTTGGTTAAATATTATTCACCCAAGGACCAGAATAGGAGGTTAGTTAGGAATACTCTTCCAAAAGAGGGTTAGTTTTTATCCTAAAAGATAGAAATTCAGTGAAGTGTAGATGGTAAACCCATCAAATATTTTCGGCCTAAGAGAGGCTATATAAATTCAGTGATAGTGTTTGGAACAGTGATGCCTAATGCATAGAATTTAACTTGACGTATTTGGAGGAGTGATTTAATCATAAAAATGTATGTTTTTTTAATTTTAAGACTTATCTTTTAAGTTAGTTTATGTGTTCTGTTCCAGATGATACGTCAATGGTAGTGCTCGGTAAGAGTGAATATTACAACCACCCAGATTTTTTTTTCCCAGTGCTGAGGGTGCTTGTTGTCCATTCACGTATCATCTTACAAGAAGTTGTTCTTAGGTTATATTGGTTTACTAGTTTTTAAGTTCGAGAATGGTTGCATCGTAAACCTACTATCCGGCCTACACACAGGATAGGCGCGATTGGGGTTACGATGCACTCATTCGTCATAAGAGTATTATTTAAGGATTTTTCTTTTCTTTTTCATTTCTGATAATTGTATTTTGCATTTCACATTTACTGTTTGTTTCTTTTTATTTTATTACCAGGTACTCCTTGGGACCAACGTAGATAGTTCAGGGCATGTTTAGATTTTTGGTAGTTTTGTTTGAGGGCAAACATTTTTGTGGGAAGGGGGGTAATGTTATGAAGCGATTGTATAAATCGTAAGTTAGGTACTATTTTTTAAATGCATTTTTATTGGTTAGGTTGGCAAAGCTGGGGGAGTTTCGTTCAACGCGTCGGTAGGCGGCGTTTGTTTTTTTCCGTTTCCGTACTCTGGTTTTGACGGCGTAATGTGCGGTACGCCGTGAAAACAACGGTCACTTAATTATTAAGTTTGAAATACGATGTGATTGAAATCCAAGTTTTGGGCATCTGCATCCGGGGGAAGGAAACACGTTGTGTTTTTTTAAAAAAAGAAAATATATTAATTTCGAAGATTATTCACGTAAAATGTGAGTTTTCGCGCGGGTCCCCAAAAGTGAACACGAGTTAATGGCGGTGTTCGATTGTTATGTTTAAAGTACCTCTTTATCCGAGAGATCGGTGTAAATAATTACCCGCCGCGCCTGTCATTGAATGCAGGGCAAACATTGAATTCCCACCGGGGGTTTATTTATGGAACAAACCCGAGATTACCGCAGGGTTGAACGATACTCCGCCTCGATTGCTAACGAGCCTTCCTATACAATTTGGAGGAGTGTTTGGGTACTCCTCCCTTTCTCTGAGGGTCCAGGTCCATCATCCCTTCCGGGCGACCGCCGTGGAGGTCGCAGGCACATGCTGGGCCGCAGAGGTTGGGACCTCCCTTGCCACCAGGAGGTGGTGTTGGTTCACGCGACATCGGGGGATCGGCGGCAGTAAAACTTAATTAGTGTAGCTAGGAATAGCATAGATTACGACATTGGTCCCGGGGTGAGTCCATCCACTTTGTTTTATTATATTTTATAATTTCAATACAGTGTACCGATTGTCTACTCTACTCTGTGTTTTATTATGTAGAATTCCTTGTGCAGCCTTTTCAGGAATGTTATAAAACCATGACCCACACTCTGAGAATTGAGTACCGTGATCTCCGCTAGTTGACATACCCAGACATTAGACTGGGTTTGGCGTCCAAGATTTCCTGAGTAGAAATCAAAGTTGACTGGCAGAATACACCCGAGCCCGACCAAGGCTCAACGTTACTTTTCCCTTTAAAATATAACACCCACACATAACAATATGTCATTACCTACATAACAGATAACAATAGTGCCCTTGTAAAAGTGTGCCAATGCATTGCAAATCATTTCTATATTTTAAAAAAAAGTAGATAGCCTTCTTAACAGTGTTGACTAGTAAATATTTTCATGCCACATAGAAAGGTGACGTAATTTTATCATAATCATCGTGGGTGTTTCCAGAACCTTGCGTTTTAAAGATCTCATTACAAAGGATTTTATCAATGACACATTTGAAATGTTTAATCCTGCTCCTTTTAGATTAGTCTTTCGAATGTTCCCGGACCTGACGCAGGGTATTGGTGAAGAATAATGAAGAAATACGTTCACTTATCTGTCGATTCCCCATAACTACCTGGATGAGATCCATGACAGGGAGATGACTAGTTTGAACTGGTTATGCATGCCTGGCGGGGAGCAAAAGCTATTAATACGGTACATAAAGACAAGTTTTCATTTTGACAGCAGACTGTCAGGAAGTTCAAAATATGTGGCTCTTTATGAACAGACTACCGAATAATCTGGAAAGACTGGGAGATTATCAACAGTAATCAACCAACAGAAATAAGACACCATCAAGAACTCTAAATCCTTACAAGAGTTGGACCAACCATTACAAAAATATTAAAGCAGCTCACAATTCTAGAATTACGGACATAGTAGACATTCTACAATATTATCGTGCATTATTATAAGGGCTAACAGTATGATCATAGGCCGATTCCCGAGGTCAATAGATAAACAGATAAAATATGAAAGATGTCCCCTTCAGGATTGTTGTGGTATAACTTTACGAAGAAAGAAATTATACATAAATATGATGAATGATGACAGTATCTACCTTATAATGAATGGATACCAAACATCGACCAAGTGTTATTACAAAATTATGTATTATATTTAAAATCATAAGTCATACCCAAACATTACAATACTCCCTTACAAAATTGTTAATCCAAAAATATATCAGAGCACACAGAAGCAACACTAAATTAATATGCAAGTGTGTGAATATTTTACCTGTCAGAGGGTTATTGTTTTTTTTTTAATTGTAAGTCAACATGTTACATTGTCTGATTATATAGGGAAAAAGTTTACCGTAAACATAATACAAGATTCATCCAAAATGAAGGATTATGCTTCCGAAATTTACCAATAAATACGGTGAAAGAACCCTAAACTATATTGCACCCTGAATATTTAATAAACTACCAATGACATTTAAAAATAATAATATTTTTAGTGGTAAAGTCAAATATAATCTTAGGAAATGGCTATTAGATACTGCTGATTTATATTAATGTACTACCGACGCCCTTGTGTTCCTAATTGGAATTCACATCATAAGGAAATGGAATATCTTATAATTTTTTAATACCTTATATGTATGAAACTATTGATTTGCTTGTTGATTTTATTTATTTGCTCAAATTACATTCATTTGTACACGTCTTACATATAAAAATCTCGTATCACTGTGTTTGTGGTCGCACTCCTCCGAAATGGCTTGACCGATTTTTTTGAATTTTTTTTATTTTGTAGATATGAGAATAGATTTTAAAGTATATTTCATACCGCTAGGTGATTAGGGTGTCCCTACCCAGAAAAAAAATCTATTTTTTAACAATATTTTTTGTATTTTTTTTTATTTGCCATCAAAAAATTCCTTTAACCCCAAATTTTAACCATTCTAACCTCACCCTCCCATTTTTTAATCGAAATTTTATTATTTTTGTATGAACAAATTTAACCGTCTTTCGTATTTCAAACAGAAAGAAATTATTTATGCTGTTGAATGACAGATGGCGCTACGTTCGCCTCATCGAACTTTCATCTACACATGCACAAGACATTCACGAGAAGCGTTGCGTCATTTTGATATTTCATTCGGCATTATTTTCCCGCGTGGGCAAACCATCGAGCTTATTTGTGTTGGCTAAAGACGGACTCACAAAAAATATTGTACACTCAATCGCTCTTCGAAATTCATATTGATTTTCTTTATTTCATTTTCCTACTTTAGTTGGTGTTTTTGTTTTGTTTTTATCGGCGATCATCGTCTACAGCGCTCCATTCCTCTTTCTGTCATAGATCCTATCCCCACACACTTACAATACATTCGTTATTTATTTATTTAACAACCAAAATATTCCCAAGAAATAATTTATATGGCAGAACAACGTTTGTCGGGTCAGCTAGTTTAATATATAAGGCTTACACAGCTATTTACAATTACATTTATACTATTATGTAATTTAACCAATTTATCTAATTTATCATCAACATCATACATGTATATATCCTTTGAAAATGAACCAGTTTATTGCATAAAATGTTGTCATTATGTACCTGCTGATAAAGTTCATAAGTAGTTTAGTAGGTTTGGATGTCAATAATTAAATTTTTTTAAATACACCTATTACTTACCTACCTACAAATAGTGCCAGATGATTTCTGACTCAGGAACAGATATCGACGATAAACTCAAATTTTGAGGCATCCAGCAAGGATTCGGTCGAGACATAAGAAAACAATAACGAGGTACATATGTAGGAAGGCAATAGTCGATTCCAAATGTCATGGACATTTCCGACGCATTTCAAATTAGAATAGAAGTCTCCCATCGCTACAAATAATGTATTAGTACAACCCAATTATTTATGTTGTTGTGTCAGGTGTTGGTAATAAGCCAGAAATAAAAGATAGTAAATAAAAACAAAGAAAATATCATTTAACTCTTTTGCCAAGAATCCTCGATTTCAAGTGTTTCAAGATCAGGCAAGAATATTTCAAAATACGCGTGCAGTATTCCATTCCACCTTGCAGGTATCATTTCTGTGGGCGATTAAATTATTGGCCCATGAAAATTCGAGGCCGTGAGACAAAACTAGAGACACCATGCGAAAGTATTTTCAAGTTCCAATTTTTAGTGCTTTACAATAAATAATATTAAAAACATTTTCATTTCGTTTTCTTATTTTGACATGTTTTTATGTTTGATTTAGTGGAGATGTAGGTATAATTACGAACTATATTGTAGATATTTTATAAATATCTTACATTGTATAATATAAAAGTGACATGACAGAAAATCTAGTTGCCTGAAGCATAAAACTCTGTAAAGTGAACTTCAAGGTCATTACATCTATCATTTTCAAGTTTTATAATAAATTTTTTTTTTCATATTTTTCCCGTTTAAATATGTATTGTAAAATAATAAGGAAAAAGCTGTTTTTCTTTATAACCATAAGTGGTTTGCTTCGAAAGTTCATGGATCACGCATCCAAGCAGCGCTTTGGTTAGGTGTAGATTGCGTCACAAAGCAGCCCAACGCATCATATGCCATTTTTGATGTACGCATCCCTTTTTAAATTCTTAATTTCTGCAGAAGTAGCCAGTTTTTCCGACAAGAGAAAGAATCCCAGGACACTCTGGTCTTATCTATACAAAGTGTTGTGGTCGGAAAGACGCCGGCATAACGCTCGCAATATTCCTGTTTGTGGTCACCCTACTACATTTACCTGCACAGTGTTTTCCTTAAGCATCAAGTCCATTTTTATTATAAAACTTGTATATCTGAGAGAAATAACCGGTTGCTTCAGACTGTTCTTGTCGCGCTCTCAGTAACACGCTGCGAGGCGAACTCAATAACATTGCCTTATTACGTCTCGCTTCTCTTTATCAGTGGACAATAACAAATAATTTAGAGTTCTGTTCTGGTATACAATGTTTTCTTGTGTCAGAGCACTGTGCGTGTGTGTTGTTTTGTGTACATTTCTAGGTCTCTCCCATTCTCGTAAGTATTGCAAATTTGTTTTTCTTCACTAATTTTCGCGTCTTTATCTTTGTCTGTAAAAGAATATCTACTTTTTTGGGGTATCGGAAATTTTATATCTTCAAAACACTTTGTACAAATATGGCTCGTTTTAAAATTATAAGTGCGTTGTGTTCTTAGATTTCTACCACTATCGAAAATGCATAAACGGTACATATCAGGTGCATTGCAATATATTTCAATGGTTTGATCAATTACCCAGGAAAGATGATTTAGTCGCCAATCGTCCCAAGAATTGGAAAAGTTTTTCGTTATCACTTTTCATTACTTCCTTATTTCTAAATAAATTATTTTAGGGAATTTCAAATTGATAATGAATTCCTAAAAAAATATTTTCTGATTACATTTTTGGAATGAATGAATGGATTTAAATAAGTCCTAAATGTCATCAATGATAAATATTGTCCAGTATCGCAAAAATGTTAACTTGTGTTTTTTCTCTCTCCTTACTTGTTTACCTACTAAATTATTTAAAGGAATTTGAAACAAACATAAAACATCATCACAACTAATTCAGAAGTTGGTTTTGCATTAAAAAATGACACAAAATACAGTAAATACCTCGTGTGAAATTCTTTTTCATCTTTTTTGGGTTTTCTTC
The DNA here is from genome assembly GCA_929108145.2 of Limnephilus rhombicus. Taxonomy (NCBI): domain Eukaryota; kingdom Metazoa; phylum Arthropoda; class Insecta; order Trichoptera; family Limnephilidae; genus Limnephilus; species Limnephilus rhombicus. The sequence continues at coordinate 24,975,703 of OV815287.1, read as the reverse complement.
GCAATCCTTGTTATCTGTTTAGATAATTATGTGTAGGCAGTTTTTATTATGAGTTTCGAATCTGGATAGGAGAGGTAAATATTAGTGCCAACGATCATCCCAGGCAAGATTGTTAAAAAAAACAAACAAAGTAAAGAAAGACGCCACATCATTTGACTTCTAAACTTACATATCTGCTACGAGTAAAAGAGCAGCGTGCAGGGTGAAGATTAGGTGATGATATGCAGCCTCGGATATGTGGGGGCACTTATACAAGAACACTATGTTTTTCAAGTTAGTCATCATTTATCTTACCACTTCTCGGCAGCAGCCAATCTTTCGGATGGTGAGCTGTATTCATGATCACTTTATTTGAATTTTAGTCAGGGTTTCCCGCCGCAAACATAATATTATTGCTGTCGTGTCATTTAAAATTTATTTACTTTCAATCCGCTAATAATGATTTCCAGAAACTTGGAGAAACTGAGAGGAACTTGATAAATAATATAATTCAGCTATAACCACGATCTTTAATGACTGGAAATGATAAATAAAACCATCTTGATCGTAAATTTAGTAAAATAGTAAATTTAATTGCCGGCAACCCGGGCATTTATTGAGATAAAATAAATATTCTGATAATTCAGTAAGTTATCGGCCTCACTGAGGTGGGTAATAAAATATAATAAACATAAATAACATTTACAATCATAATATAATGCGTAATGTATGTATACCTATAGTATACACGAGCTAGATTAAATGTTTATTAGATTTCAAAGAACAAAAATGATTTTAAAAACATGTTAATCATAACTATAAATAGATTATTTAAGTCGCACTATTATAAAATATCAATTAGAAATTTGTAAACTTAAATGTACAAATTACTAAAATAAAATTATTATTATTATTATTATTACTAAAAACAACGAACAAAATATTGCAAAACGCCATATTGTTCTTTCCATCCCTTTGAACTTATTTAATAGAAACACTAGTGTACCCGGGAGAAGTCGGGTAGTAACTATTAGTCAACAATAGTTTTTTTTTTATTCTTTCCACAAAAAAATATTATTATGTTAAAGTGTTCCCTAATGAGAGCTTATATGTTAACTACGACAAACATACAGAATGACGACATAACAGGGAAGCAAAATGAATGGATTTTTAATGAAGACACTTTTATAATAAACGTGAAAATTTTCACCACGCGAGGTTCATAAATGCTTTCCGTGGGAAATTCGCCCCAACGCCAATGGACTTACCTAATAACGATGTTTTCCTCTTGCAGAAAATGGGCCATCCTGCAAAACCAGACAAGGTGGGGTTGGAAAATGCACGCGTAGAGAGGCCTGTGAACCGCTGATAAAGGCAGTGGGTGGTAATTTTAATTCTCCAGAAAGTATACAAATCCTTCTAGATTGGCGCTGCAACAGGGGAAATTTGGTGAGTTTCCTAAAAATACTAACCAGCATTTACTTACACGACAGATAGAATAAAACTTTCGGACTGGGGATGAATTCAAACAACCGCTCATATCCTACTTTTTCAACAGAAACCCTCAACTCTGGAAACCCTCAGGGCTTGGACTTGGACGTCTTCTGTTTATAATTTTCATCAAACATGTCCCAAAACAACAGAATCGTTTGGACTTCTGTTTTATTGCTAGGCTGATGATCAGCAAATCTATGTTATTTGATTAAATTATAAAAAGTCAAAGATTAACATTACAATCAAATAACGCGTATCTGAAATACATGTTAAACATATTTTCTGAATGAATTTCTCTAAACAACAGCAAAATAATGACATATTAATATATCTCTATTGTATATCAGAAGATAAAAGGGGACTTTTATTTATTTTATATGCGCACATAGATATGCACATTTCAAAAGTTCGTGAAGAAGAATTCAAACTTTGCGGAAGGGATTGATAATGGTTTCCCGCGGGATGTGGTTAATGGTTACCTTTAGATTATGTCGCAATATTTATTTACATATATTGTTATGTAGTTAAAATTTGCAGTTATTTTTATTTTTATATTTTTGAATGTAGCTATTACTTTGTGGTTATCCATTATAATAAAATGAAACAATGCAACTTTGTATAAACCACTTATAAAATGTGCAAATCCGACCGGTTTCGGAACAAACGTTCCTTCGTTCTTTCTTTGTCTTAATAATAATAATTTTTCTGAGTTCGCTAACCATATCATTGAAAATAACCATAGTTTTGAAAAAAACACAGGGATAAATATTCTTCATATTAATCATAAAGGAAAACGTTTAGATAACTTAGAAGCTTTGGAAATTAAAAAATCGCTTAAAAATAATGAATCTATTATCAACAAACAAAAAATATTGTCATATAGCCCAATCATGGATTTGTTCCCCTACCCACCCACTCTACACTAATACCTACCCACCCAATCTACATTATTAACTAACAACGGCTCCACCCCTACCATAATAAAACATTGTTCTAAACTGTCAAATTAGTATAAGCTTTCCCTGACGAAGGAACGTTTGTTCCGAAACCGGTCGGATTTGCACATTTTATAAGTGGTTTATACAAAGTTGCATTGTTTCATTTTATTTTTATTTTTATTTACAGGAAATTATTTATTATTACAAAATATTTGGACGGAATGAATGTCTGTTGTTTGTGAAGATTTTTGAATTTGGGGTATTTGCGTGTATATTATATTCTGCGACTATATTAAATGCGCATGTTCCTCAGGTGTGCTGTCCCAACGAGAAATTGTATTCTCGGCCCCCTCCTTCAATCGCCCGTCATAGGAACTTGAGGTTGTTGAGCCAAACAGATTGCGGGGAGTACACCGAGGAGAGAGTTTTTGGCGGCAACAAGACAGGAGTAATCGAATTCCCGTGGATGGCGCTTATCTCCATGGATGAAGGTTGGGAAATCGTTTTCACTATCATCGATTGTATGCCAAAATACGCACGTTTAATGCTTGTGTCAGGCGACGCCATACGCTCAAAGCGTTTTTTGGATATCAATATCGCTCGCCTTACAATCCAAAACGGACGTAAAACGCGAGACAGATATAATATATGTACCGTGAACTGGTAGTCATATTTTAAAATGGCGCTATCACCTGGGGATCAGGTAAATTAGGGAGCTGCCATGGTCATGCGGCAGTCAGCTGTCAAGGTGACAGATCCCGTAAAATATTTTATATTTCGTGCTCTCCCACTCACCCCCTAGCGCATGCTAAAGTGGAGAGGAAGATTGTAGCTTCCGTGTGAACAATCTGTACAGTAGCTTGTGTCAAAGAGAGAAAAAAATCGCCTTATTTTTAAATGTCTGGGGTTTCAAAAGTTGCGTATGATCTGTAGCTATTCAAAAACGTAAAAATAAATGAAATTGGTGTTCACTATTGGCTCGCTTAAATGGCCGGAAGTTTTGAAAAAAAAAATTTCGTGGTTTGAAAAAAAATTAAAGAAAGGGTCCATATTTTATATTTTGTAGCAAATTTTATTTTTATTGCATAACTGCAGTACAAATAACGCAAAAAAACTTTTTTTAAACATTTGTGATGCGTTTGTTAAAAATATAAATGGGAAAAATAACACTTTTTCTGGAAAAAAAGTCAGTATTCTTGTAGACTTCCTTGTATTCATAAACTTGATTTTTTTCTTCATTTTTATCAGCTATACGCAGTTTTTAATAACAAACAAACGTTAAAAGGTTAAATTAGTGAAAAAAATTTAATTACTTACCATAATTTAAAAATCCATGTTTTTTTTCTGATTTTCAATTCATTTTAGCGAACTATTAAATAATCATTATTAAAAAATAATTTTAAATGCAGTTCTCATTTTCTTTGTAAGACGCAACTTTTGAGATATCAGGCGTTTCTGAATTTAAAAGTTAAAACCCTACTGTATAGGCCGCCCCCAAAAATTGCATGAACGCATTTCATCGTATCACACAAGCATTAAAGTCTCAGAATTCTTGTTGTATCTTTATTATCGATGGCGCCTGACAAATGTAAACATTTTTGAAAACATATTATTTTTTTAATGTAGCTATTACTTTGTGGTTATCCATTATACAAAAATGAAACAATACAACTTTGTATAAACCACTTATATAATGTGCAAATCCGACCGGTTTCGGAACAAAAGTTCCTTCGTCAGGGAAAGCTTATACTAATTTGACAGTTTCGAACAATGTTTTATTATGGTAGGGGTGGAGCCGTTGTTAGTTAATTATGTAGATTGGGTGTTGTTAGTTAATAATACCCACTACAATATAATACTACCGTTAAGTTACTAAAGTTAAGTTTAGTTAAGTTACCGTTAGTTAATAATACCCACTAAAATATAATACTACCGTTGTTAGTTAATAATACCCACTCTACACTAATACCTACCCACCCAATCTACATTATTAACTTACAACGGCTCCACCCCCTACCATAATAAAACATTGTTCGAAACTGTCAAATTAGTATAAGCTTTCCCTGACGAAGGAACGTTTGTTCCGAAACCGGTCGGATTTGCACATTATATAAGTGGTTTATACAAAGTTGTTTTGTTTCATTTTTCTATTTTTGAAAATATTTACTGGCTCGCCAATATTTCAAGAGTTCTTTACAAAGTTAGTCAATGACTTTACGATCTTTCCAGAAATGTCAACACATGACTACTCATCTATTTACAATCTAGAATTTAGCTTTTCGTTATAATTATGTATCTAACTTTAAACTGCTACTAGTATTTAATTTATGTTTACGGTCGACCCCCAGTCCCCTTCTTGACAAATATCAAGGAACAAACTGTGTGTTTTACTTCGTACGTCGACAGAATAGCACTTAATCCTAAATAGGCAAATACCTAAGCGCAGGTTCTCCCAGTAAGGTGTTCACAAAATGCTACAACTAATCTTTTTACATACAGAAACTAAACACATTTAAAATGTATTTTGTGACTTAAATTCGTTTAGTTAGATAATAATAATAATAATAATAATAACTTAGTATTTATATAGCGCAGTTTTGTGATATTTCACTTAAAGTACGCTTAATTATAATAAACTTAAAATTAATCCTATAGTGTTCCTTACGAGTCCTTACAAAATACAAAATTGATTAAATAATGTGAAACAAAGAATATACAGTATATACAAAGCAATTCCTAAAGAACAATATTAACAAAAAGAATCATTAATACTTAATTATAATAGATACCATTTTAGATAAAATTAGCGATAGTTGATGCAAGCCGCCCTAAATATTAACATTAAGATAGTTACTGATTATTAACTTTTTTTTTGTATTACTGAACCTTTTTTTTCTACGTAAACCACTGTATTTATTTGTAAAATTGCAAAGTAAAATGTATGTTCGAGAACAGAAAAAATAAAATAAAAATCATTTTGAAAATGATTCTAGATTGTTAATAGATCAGTCATCATGTGTTGACACTTCACCAGCATGGTCATAGTCATTCACTGGCATTCGCAGGCTCCTTTGCCGGTACTCTCCAATAAAAGGTGTGGACAAATATTCAACGGGTAATTCAATTTATTCTAATCTATATAATATATAGTCTAATAAACAATAATGGAAATAAGGGCTTTTACATTCTTTTAGAATTGCTTATTTGAATACTGAATGTTGGTGAGTCGTAAGCATCTGCAACGAATATCAAAGCGATGTATGGATGTTCACATACCAAAGGGTTAAAAAAAACATGTGTTCCCACCAGTAATATCCTTTTTCCCACCCATCATTTTTTTTTTAAATTTTACTTCCTCCTTTTTACAACTGTTTCGAAATTGGAGAATTTGTAGATTAGGGTGTTTATTTATTTCCAACAATATTAGCACCACCTTATACATGGCCCAACAAACCCCAACTCTCTCATGTGGAATTCAAAATTTTGAAACGGTACCAAGATTCACTTACCTAGGCTCCCTGATAACAAACAATAATAATACTACAGAGGAGATCCAGAAGGCCATAGTGAGCTGTTTTTTCCACCTACAAAATCACATAAAATCCAGACTGCTGTCCAGAAACACCAAGATATTCGTGAACAAAACACTTGTTGGACCTGTAGCTCACATACGCAACTGTGACGTGGGTACTAACTAAAAGAGGAATGAGCGAGCACTGGACGTTTTTGAAAGGAAAATTTTCAGGCGTATCTTCGGACCGGTTCTAAATGGATTTTGGCGCAGACGTAACAACAATGAGTTCTATACTCTGTTTAAGGAGCTAAACGTCACAAAATTTATAAAACTGAAAAGACTTCGATGGCTGGGTCATGTGGAGAGAATGACCCTGCGAAGGAGCCTGTGAAGGCCAAGATTAAGGTGGAGCGACAACGTCCTCTAGGTCTCTAGGACATATCTATCTTGGAGCTTCTAAACTGGAGAGAGCTGGCACAAAACCGAGATGAATGGAGGTAGTCTCTTGAGGATGCCAAGACGCACCAGGGGTTGTAGAGCCAAGTGTGATGATGATGATGATTAGCACCACCTAGGTATTTAACTCGATAAGCATTGATCCCCTGTGCACAAGTACACAAACGCGAAACCCGACGCACAAGAGCGGAACACCCATTCACAGTAGTTGTTGATATTCGCTCTAAGAGTACGGGTCGTTTCTTCGGTTCGTTTTTGTGTAACGAACAAGAACGAGATACTTTAATGAAAGAGATAATGACATCTGTAATCCTACTTCATGTATTCAATGCATCTTTAAGACTCGCATTAATAAATTCCTTCCTACAGGCCCATCCTCAACCCGCCTTACAAGATTGTCCAACCGGGTGGCGACACGGTTTCCCTGTCTTTCCACTTTAGATAGGGGCGCTCTTGTGAGTTGTGAGTATCTGGGTCTATTGAAGGAATGGCAGTTGGCAGTTGGCAATAAGCCTGCAACGTAATTTATTACTAATATGCAGTGAAATTAATTTATCGTGTGAGTAAATAAAATCAATGCTTTATAAACATTTCCAGGCTACACTCGGGACTTCAAGTGCGGTGGAAGCATTATCAACGAGCACTATATCCTGACAGCCGCCCACTGCGTCACCGGCCAGGGGGTTAAGCTGGTGGGGATCCGGGTGGGAGAGCACGACATCTCAACGGAGCCAGACTGCGAACCTGCTACTGGCTTTGGGCGTCCCTACTGCGCCCCACCCGTCCAAGACTTCGCCATTGCCAAAGTCATTCCGCATCCAGCATACGTCGGGACCAAACCCGCCAGGAACTTGGAACTCCAGAATGATATTGCGTTGATCAGGATCGATGGGAAAATAAATCTACAAGTAGGTCTGTATTGTATCCTCTATATTTGTTATCTTTAATAATATTTTTTATGTTTTTATTCATGCAGTCAATTTTTGTTTCATGTATTTTTTAAATTATTTATTGAGTTAGTTATCAAATCTACACCGCCCGTTTGCCAGCTCGCTCGTCCACCACATGCAGACCTTCTCCTTTATATATTATTATATATGTCAACCAATTTACACAAAACCTTGACAAATTTTATACCTGAACCTTCTTCAACCTCATGAATCACTCTATCTATTGGTGAAACCCGCATGAAAATCCATTCGGTAGTTTTTGAGTTTATCGCGAACAGATAGACAGACAGAGGCGGTGGAGGAATTTAATTTATAATATGTAGAGATGAATATAAACTAATAAACACATTGTAACATTTCATTTGAAAATTTAAATATTTTTTACAGTAAGCATAACATTTATTTTTAAATACATGCATTCTTTCTCCATTCTTCATACTTTCAGATATTTATTTCATCACACATCTTTAGTCCTCTATACATTAGGCAGTTCTGAGTTTATGATTTTTTCTTGTGTGCCAATCTAAAGTATATTTCTTGTTTCGTATTTACGTACATCTCTATTAAAAACAATGGGGTATTTCCACGTTTTTTTATTGCTTAAAAAATTAAGCAAAAAGTTAGGATGATTACAGCATTTTTATTTTATTTTCTCAGTGTCTGAGAGGTTCCAATGGAATGGGATATTTGTGACCGGTAATGTTTTTCTCAGTGTCTAAGAGGTTCCAATGGAATTGGATGTTTGTGACCGGTAATGTTTTTCTCAGTGTCTAAGAGGTTCCAATGGAATGGGATGTTTGTGACCGGTAATGTTTTTCCGAGGCATGAAGGATTAACATATTTAATATTCTGTAACACATCCTTACATTATTTATCGTTACCAAGTTTCATTTGTAGAATATGAATATAACATAAATTAAACAGCCTCCATGGCAATGTTCAAATCCTGGACGAAATATTTTTGTATCATAGAAGAAGATCACAAAATCTAAACGAAAATATGAAACAGAACAAGACACAGAAAAACAGAAAAAGACAATGATTGCAACTGGGACTCAAACCCAGACCTCTCGTCTAACCGGGACGTGCGCGTTAACAATTCTGTTGTCAAACCGTCATAATAGTCAATCTCATGTTTCAAATTTTAGACTTAACAATATTATCTTCAACTAATTATTTTTCCATATTATTTTTTTTTTTTTTTTTTTACAATAATAATGTTACATTATCAGTTTTATGGTACATTATCAGTTTTATGGTACATTATCAGTTTTTACGGTTACCCAATCAGTACAGAAATATTCTCGGGTCTAATTGGGGAGCTAGTCTATGTACATACTTATATTTAGAACTGCTTATAGATAATGTGTTACAAAAATGAAAATAAAATACTGTAAGATATTACAAAAAATTGTAAAATTAGAAAAATACATATTATTATAGAAATATAATATCAGCAAAATATTGGAAACAGATTGTATCTGAAAATCATCGATACAAATAAGATAATCTGTTGCTTATCATGGGCAACTACCCTTTTTATTGGAAACAATCATTCTAAGAATTGGTTTGTATCCTAGATAGCGTCTCGGATAAATGTATCCGAATTTATTCATATGGAACTATTGACTTTTTATCAAAGTTTTAATGAATATTCAATTTTTATAAGAAAAACTCTCTTTTTATAACTTTTGAAGGTTTTTCCCACCAATTTAATATATCATTGAAGAAGAAGAAGATAATAATAATAATAATCTAAACGAAAATGTGAAAGAGAACAAGACACAGAAAAACAGAAAAAGAAATAGTCGCAACTGGTCCCAGTTGCGACCATTACCTTTTTCCGCATTATGAAATTTGAGATTGGCTATTATGACGGCTTGACAGTAGGGCGCAATGGCGGAATTAGTAAACGTACGTCCCGGATAGACGAGAGGTTCTGGGTTCGAGTCCCAGTTGCGACCATTATCTTTTTCCGTTTTTTTGTGTCTTGTTCTCTTTCATATTTTCGTTTAGATTATAATTATCATCTTCTTCTTCAATGATATATTAAATTAATCATGATTGTTAAATAAAATAAATTTATAAATAATTACACCTTTAAAAAGGCCTGTCCTCACCTCTACATTGATAATGATGGACCACTGTACAATATTAAAACCCAATGGCAAGCTATTGATGCATTCTCTATGCGGCCTTTGTTTTAGTTTTTGAATCGCATTGTTTATTTTGATTTCCAGACAATGCGCTCCCCATCTGTCTTCCCACCTACAAGGCTGTGCAAGAACTGAATCTGACCGGCATGAACCTCACCGTGGCTGGTTGGGGCAGGACTAACATGGACCAGCAAGGAAACCGTTTTTCTGGCTCCTGGTCGCAACCCAGCCCGGATCTGCTGAAGGCTCATTTGCCGGTAATCTCAAATAAGAGATGTGGACAAATCTACAACGGGTCAGTCAACTTATTCTAGTCTATATAATATTTAATCATAGTCTAATCCTAATCCTACTAATATTGTAAAGGCGAAAGTTTGTATAGATGTATGGATGTATGTATGTTTGTTACTCTTTCACGCAAAAACTACAGAACGGATTTTAATGAAACTTTACAATAATATAGCTCATACATCAGAATAACACATAGGCTATAGTTCAGAGCTCTGGCATTATGAAATTTATATAAAAAAAATTGCAAAAATTCTTCATTTTATTGTTGGAAGGCGGAGGGGGGGAGGGAAAGGTGGAGGGGAGACGTTTGGGGTGGGGGGTTTTCAAACAGCTCGCGTGCCACCTATTACAAATTTTTATTCAAATTTTAATTTGTCTATTACAAATAATATTCATTTTTGTATATTATAACAACAATCAACCAAATTTGGAACCTAACATAGGCACCTATTTAAAATATCTATAATTTAAAAAACCCACAGTCAATTCTTTAAAAAAAAAGAAAAACAGCTGCCTGCTAAATCAAACTTCATCAAACGCGCGAACTGTCAAACGTACGAAGTTTAGTATCGTCATTGAGTTATCTGAAATTATTAAACTCTCTGCGAAATTTTCTTAACTTTTTTTCCGCTTACGGAAACTTACCTTCTACACATTATTAGAAAACTTTAAAAACAAAGACGAATGAAATACATAGATAAAGTCGTTCTGAAGTTATGGTGTGACCAAGGGAAACATATTGAATTTGTAATGAAACGGATTGAAGAAGTAGATAATAATAACAAAACTAAACGAAAATATAAAAGGATGCAGATATAGAAAAATAAAATAAAAAGCTAAAGGTCGCCACTTAAGACTCGAACCCAGAATCTCTCGTCATACCGAGGTTAGCGCTTTAACAAATTCGGCCACTTTGACCTCTTATTTTAAGTCATTTTTGTAAATCTCATACTAAATTCAGAATTAACAATATTATCTACGACTATTTTTTTTCATGTATTTTTCGCAGCTACCTTTTTAAGTAATGAAATTGTTCGATGAACTGACACGAATGTAAACAAGATAATGTCTCGGGTAAACAAATCGATTTTATTTATATGGGACACCTGTTTACCTTTTTCGAAAAGTCTAAATGAATATTATTTTTTTAATTCGAATAACTTTCTTTTAAGTATTTTAATTTTTTTTTTGGAAATTTGACAGCATATCTGTAATATGATAACGGTTGGAGGTTATTCCCATCAACGTACGAGTAATATATCATATCAATTTGGGAGGCGGGAATGGATAGGTACCGCCGCCCCGGGAACCTTTATTGGACAACCAACACCTCTGCTCTAGGTCACCCCAAGTGTTTCGCTATGTTTGGTGACTAAGCAGGGGTGCCCGGGTTCATGGGGTGAGGTTTGTCTAGGTCTTGTAGGCGGATGACCAGGACACACTGAATCCCAGATTCCTACCCACCCCTTAAACCCTTTTCCTTCCCAGAACTCTCCTCTCCTTCCTTTCCTTAAAAAAAAAACCCTCCACACAGCATCCCCAAAGATGACATAGGCCCTGAGGGAAATTATTTTCCGCAGGGCCTCTTGTGTGGAGTTCATGTGAAAAAAGACCGGATCGAGAGAGACTTGTTGAAGGAGACCTTTTGACCAATCGGACTCTCTCGACCCATAGTCTTGCACCGCAGTTGGAGGGATGGATTCATACGTCCGTTACTCCTGGACACACTGACCCCCAGATTCCTACCCATCCCCCATGCGTTTTTTCTTCCCAGAACTTCCTCTCCTTCCCTTACTTTTGAAGACCCTCCATACAGCATCCCCTATGAAATTATTTTCCTCGGGGCCTCCTGTGTGGAGCTAATGCGGAGTTAATATTTTAAAAATTAGTCTAAGATCATGTTGTTAATTCTGAAGGCCCCACAACCGCGCACAAAAAAAAGGAGATGGAGCGATATGTAATCACGAATGTTAGAGGAGCGCGCTAATATTTAAAGCGATGCGAAAATTGTGAAAACGTTTAATAAAACACGACTCGTTTAAAATAGAGCAAAAATGTCGCGGGGGTTCTCTTAAACAGCATATAAAAAACCCTGCAAATTATTTCATACTGGTAACATAACTGAAACAAACGTGTTTATAATAATTTTTGGAGCACACTTTGCGATTTTTTTCTATCGAGTTAATTTTATATAATTTGCGTTTCGGCGCGACGAATGTCTAGATATTATATTCAAAAATAAGATATATTTTTTTAAGAGCTTAAAAACTTCAAATGCTTAAGGGAGGTTTGCAAGAAATCGGTGGAAAATCGGGAAGCGGCGTCTGAAATTGAAGTATGAGATTCATAAAAATGACTTAAAAATTAGACGTGTTAGTGGCAAAATTCGTTAAGGCGCTTGTCCCGGTGGGACGAGAAAACATGGGTTGTGTTCGTTTTTTTTTATTTTTTTCTGTGTCTTGTTCGTTTTCATATTTTCGTTTAGATTTATTAGTATTCACTTCTTCTTCACGGAAATCCTTGTGACGGTATTTTGTTTGTTATCTTGTAGATCGCTGGGTGACGGAATCAGCTACAAACAGATGTGCGCCGGAGGAGTGAAGGGGGTGTCTTCTTGCGGCGGAGACTCTGGCGGGCCGCTGATCCTGGGCACGACCTACAACGGCATCATCCGCGCCGTGCAGTACGGAGTGGTGAGCGGTGGATACGGGGCCTGCGGCAGCAAGGACTGGCCCGGGGTCTACACCCGCGTGGCCTACTACATGGACTGGATCCTGGACAACATAGAACCCTAAAACCTGAACCCTTCAAAATACCAACACATAAATGGCTTCATACCAAAACATCGATCAAAATCAAACAATGACATTATCTAGTTGACTGATACGATCTTGAGGGTCGACACAAAAAACATTATTGCCGTATTACGCCTATTATGCCAATAGAAATCTTTTCTATTGGTACAAGCTTTTAGAGTCACAATACGTAGATGCATTATAGTACATTATCATGTAAGTGTTACTAACCTACGAACTCGTTCATTAAAACTCATTACACTTTTGAAAGCCCCAAGCGCTAATGTTAAAGTGTCCAAAACTGCTCAGCGGCATTTTGGAAACAAAGTGCAACCTTCCTAAGAAAAAATCAAATCAGTGATGTTTTTTCTGAGTAACCCGCACGAACGTATTCAGTCATGCCTGCAAGAGTTATTGGGTCAAACGTGATTTTTTTAATGAAAAATTAACGAAATTTTGTAAAACATTCTTAATTATAAATAATATTTTTTATTCGAAAGGTTTGTTTTCATGTGAAATCACGGATGAGAAATTTTGAAACCCACATAACCGCGTGGCTAAGACATTCCCATAATATAGATTAATAATATGCTCCTAACAGAGTGGGAAGGGGAGGAAATGGGGAAGAGGAAGGATCGTAGTACTTGATATAATGGCTAATAAATTGTGAATATTATGATTTATGAAAAAGGAACTGCTTTTTTACATGAGCTCCACACAGGAGGCCCTGAGGAAAATAATTTCCCTCAGTGCCTATGTCATCTTTGGGGAAGCTGTGTGGAGGATTTTTTTAAGGAAATGAAGGAGATGAGAGTTCTGGGGAGGAAAAGGGTTTAAGGGGTGGGTGGGAGTCTGGGGTTCAGTGTGTCCTGGTCATCCACCTCCAAGACCTAAACAAAGAAATGAACGATCAATCATGAACAATCACCCATGAACCCGGGCACCCCTCCTTGGTTATCCAATAAAGGTTCCCGGGGCGGCGGTACCCATTCCCGCCTCCCAAATTGACTGCTTTCATTGAATCATGCTTAAGAATGCTTAGAATAAATATTTCCTACTGGCGATTGTAAAATTTTTTATCGTCTTCGGATTTCATCAGTCGGGGCACAAATCTTACATTGCAGCCCACAGAGCCTGAGTTAAAGGCTCTAAATTTCAAAAGTTTTAAAAGTTTCCAAAAGAATTAATTGTTTTGGAAAATTTTTCAGTGTTTTGTTCACGAATTTAATCTTACTACATACCAACCGGTACAATATAGCCTACATTAACGGATTTTAATTTTGAATCCATGTGTTTGCGTTTTGCATAAATTTCATTATGTATAAATAATATTATAATAATTTTCACGATTGTATAATGGATAAATTTTGGGATTTTTCAACAAAATCTCTTTTGGTATATTTTCATATAATCATATTCAGACCACTAATCAGAGCACAAATTCAAAATTGCAATTCAATCCAATTGATTAAAAAATTCAATCGCACAGACAGATAAGAGCCATGGAGTATCTTACAGCCTGAGAAAAGAGAATTGAATTATATATTTTTTTAAATTTAGTTTGTCCTGCTACGTAACAATCTCGATAGGTTAAAAAAATTATTTTGGGACAGGAACTTTTTACGAAAGGTACCTAGGTTTGCGAATTAAAATTGTTTAGATAAATCGAGACGGTGCAATTCTTAAAACATATATTTTTATGTGCTCTCCCTGGAAAGAATAGAAAAGGGTCTGCTAATGACCCCTAAAGATAATATAAGATAGGAGAAGAGATACAGCAGATTACGCTTTGAGGAGGAAAAAAGATGTTGTTCACAATGACCGGTCAGTGGTATCCGGTTGGCATCGCGTTTGGTTCCTATCCAGGCATCGTGAGTCGTGAGTTTAATTCCTCGGTTGGCAAAGTCCTCCATCATGACACTAGCAACTTACTGTCAAGTTATCCGTGACCCAGGAACGTGTGTCATTCTTTTTATTTATGTTATGTTGAAGTTATTTAAGCCTTCTCTCATCAGTATCGTCATAATAATTTTATTATCAACTAGCGACTTCCCGGCATGCGTCGCTATGTAATAAACAATCTTAATTTTTAAAAAATCTCCCAGCATATCCTTTCTCCCATTCGTCCCATTCACCTTCCGCCTCCCTCTCTCTTTTGTTTCACCTGTTTTTAAAAAGGGGGACAAACACAATATTGAGAAATACAGGCCTATATCAAAGCTATGCATTTTAAGTAAAATCATGGAAAAAATCGTTTATGATCAACTCTCTAATTTATGTAAAAACACAATTATCAATCCCCAACAACACGATTCGACGATCTCCGTAGTCCAGTGGGTAAGACTCTTGACTCACAATCCGGAGGTCGCGGGTTCGAACCCGGCATGCGCAAATAAATTTTATTTGATTAATTTGTGTTATTTCACAATTAATTCATTTAAAATAATATATAGTATATTTGCGGCATGTTCCAGAGTGGAAGATACTATCAGTTACGCCCTGGTGTAAGACCACCATTCAGAATTGAAACGTTGCTTGAAAATGGCTTTAGCCGTGTTTGGTGACCAGATCTGAATAGCCAGGTACTTTCCAACCTTCCTCTTCCCCACCTCCTTCCCCTCCCCACTACCTTCAGCCTCACAACATACCCCAATTGGGGATGCCATAGTCTCACTAGCTCCAGACAGGAGCAGTTGAGATTCTTGTGCGGTATTCACTGTAAAAAAAAAAAAAAAAAAACACGGTTTTTTTCAAGGCAGATCTATTGAGTCGAACTTGGGCATCGATTTTTTTCTTAATTCTATGGACAAAAAGAAACAAGTTGACTCTTTCTATAGTGATTTTTCTAAAGCTGATTCCAGGCGAGAAGTCTCGGCGAGACTTCTCACGAGAACAAGCACTTATCCACACTCTCATTTTTCTCACTCGTGATCTGTTTCCCATCCGGTATGGATGACATTACAGACGGTATTCAAAATGCAGCAGGTTTGGCTCTGTGCGCCATGGCATATTATAATTTTGTGAACGTTGTAACTAAAAATAATTCCGGTAACTAGCAAAAAGGGAATATTTTTTCTTTTTGAGTTCAGGTACTTGCATCTCCATTAAGTCTGTTCCACGCATCGTGGTTCAAATTTTTGTCTTTATAATTCCGATGTTTTGCATCCCATAACACCGGTTCAGATTGAAAATCATCATCATCATTACATAGTATAAAATGAAATCGCTCAAAATGTATGTGCGCATAGATCTTTTAAACTACGCAACGGATTTTCATGCGGTATTCACCAATAGGTAGAGTGATTCAAGAGGAAGGTTTATATGTATAAAACATGCTCATTTTAGTAGAGAAAAGCCGAGAAATTCAAATATTCAATTCAGGCAGTGGGCAGCGGGCAGCGGGCAGCGGGCAGCGGGCAGCGGGCAGCTGGCAAGCGGGTGGTGTGGATTTTATAAAGGTTGGGTAATGGCGTTGTGTTTCGTTAGCCACAGCAATGTGTGGCCGTGTCTGCTAGTATTCTATAAATTGCAACTCTTGTTGATTGTTCCACATTTTAAAGTAAACAAAATTTTCGATACAAAAACAAAAATATAACGCACGTCTACTCTCAACCGCTCACTAAACAACACTGAGACAAAACGTTAGTGTAGTAGCCTTCTCGCTTCTCGCCCGAGAAATCCTTTGAAGCGGCCAAATTTACCGACAGCGATCCGAGAAGAGGCGAGCCGAGAAAGAGAATGCGAGAAACTCATCACATTCACGCTTCTCGGGTGTTCTCGGGGCTTCTCGCCGTGAGTCTGGAGGGGCTATAAGGCTTTCGACAAAGTGAATCATGATACACAACGAGTTAATTCCAAGGAAAAGTTTATCAATAAAATTTCGTAGAAGACGAAGAATATTTTTGGAATAAAAAAAAACAGCAATATAAACGCGTATAAAAATTTGAGTGTTAATACTCATTTTGGGAGGCTGGTATTGGTGCCGCAGCCCAGGGAACCATTTATTGGATATCAAACACCTCTGCTACAGCTCACACCAAGTGGTTAGCTACGTTTAGTGACTTAGCAGGGGTGCCCGTGCTCATGGGGTGAGGTTTGTCCGGGTCTTGGCGGCGGATGCGTCTGCCCACCAATTTCATAGCAGGCCAGATTGGGAGAGACTGGTTGAGGGAGACCTTTTGATTTTTCCAGTAGGGCTCTCTCTGAACTTCGCCTTGCACCGCACGGGGAGGGATAGAATCATTCGTCCGTCACTCCTGGACACACTGACCCCAGATTCCAACCCACCCCTTCTACCTTTTTATTTCCCAGAACATCCTCTCGTTCCTTTCCTTAAAAGACCCTCCACTCAGCATCCCCGAAGATGACATAGACCCTGAAGGGAATTATTTTCTTCTGGGCCTGTGTGGAGCTATTGTATAAAAACATAATCTTGTCCTTTGTTAATATGTCAGATTTGAATGTCAAATAATATGTGTAACTTCACATTCAATTATACTGTAAAGTTCCAAAATCGGCGTCTCGGAGTTTACTACATATATATATATATATATATATATTTGTTTTCTATACATACGCCTCAGGGATCTCTTTCTACAGCTTTTTTTTAACATTAGCTCCACACAGGAGGCCCTGAGGAAAATAAGGGGTCTTTTTAGGAAAGGAAGAAGAGGAAGTTCTGAGAAATAAAAGGGTAAGCATTGGGGATGGTTAGGAATCTGTGGGTCAGTGCATCTAGGAGTGACGGATGCAAGAATCCATCCCTCCCACTGCAGTCCAAGGCGATGTTCAGAGAGAGTACCTACGGCTGGAGAAGTCAAAGAGACTTCCTCAACAATTCTCTCCCGATCCGGCCTGCCATGCAGCCGGTGGGCAGACGCATCCGCCGCCAAGACTCGGACTAACCTCACCCCATGAACCCGGACAACCCTGCTAAGTCACCAAACGTAGCGAACCATCTGGGATGACCTATGGCAGAAGTGTTGGTTATCCAATAAATGGTTTCCGGGGCGGCGGTACCCATACACGCCTCGCATTCAGTCTACTTTCATTCTCCTCTGCCAGTTCCCATGCCTCACTGCCATACATACCTAGGTAGGTAGGTGCCTACTCCGATATCGTAGAAAATATTTAAAAAATAAAAGCTGAACTACAAAAAATGTTAATCTTACTACCAACCTAGTAAACACAAATACGTTTAATATTTTGAATACGTTCTCGATTTTTTCGGTTAAAAGTAAAGAGTTCTAAAATGATTCTAAAACAACCAACACACACCTGCATTGCATATTGTCAACAAACAAAGACATAGATACACCCATTGTAAATATATGGCGATTGAGTTATGTATTTATTAGTTTGTCTGGCGCGTCTTTTACTTCTTCCCCCGGCCCGCGCAAGCTACGCCCCGTACGGCTGGCAAATGAGTGGATGAGACGACAACAAAAAACCTAAGAAATTTTACTACGAATTTGCGCGTAACTAAATTCGGTTTTTGATGCGAATAAAACTGTTTTCATTGCAGAATAAAATTTTATCGTATACTTCATCATATTCCTGTGAGGAGTTTTTTCAAAAAATTGCGTCCATTTGCCCAGAAAAAAATTCCAAAGTTGCCTCCTGAATTGATGGATAAATCGTTATCTTTGGGGCCTATATTTTATAATTTAAACAAAAATCGAAAATCGGATTCACATCCTAACTGTATACATGCCTAACTTATCAATTAAAAAAAAGAAAAAAACAATTAATTTGGTATTTTAGCCGTAAATCCAAAACAAAATTTTGTATGAAACAGGCCACTTGTATGATCGTACGGTATGCACTTGTATGATCGTAGTACGATCTCACGCACAGTGAGATCGTTCGAACCTATTTAACTCGTTTAGTCTGCTCCTTTCGCCTCGTTCTTGATGGAAACACTTGCATCCAGTTAACGTTTGCTAGTCGAGCGGATTCTGTACTAAGTCCGCTCCGCTCGCAGTGGAAGGCGGGCTTTAAGGCTCTTTCGAACACCCGAGGTCGCGGGATCGAATCCCGGCATGGCAAATAAATTTTATTTGATTAATTTGTGATATTTCACGATTTATTCATTTAAAATAATATATAGTTTATTTGCAGCACGTTCCAGAGTGGAAGATACTCTCAGAATCGCCCTGGTGTAAGACCACCATTCAGAATTGATACGTTGCTAGAAATGGCACTAGCCATGTTTGGTGACCAGATCTGAATAGCCAGATACTCCCCTCATGACATGTAGGGCAGGTGCAATGAAAGAATTCCTATAAATTAAGTTTACTGTTCAGTTCCTAAGGAGAATATCATTTTAAAGGTGATCAGTTGATCAGTGTCCACAGGTAGTTTGCGGTTTTGATCGGAATATGCAGATAGAGAACATAGTGTATATTATTATTAAAATATATATCAGTATTAAATACCATGTGTTCCCAATTATGTCCTCTGCGTGCGTACTGTACCATAGTTTCTCTAAATATACAATAAACACATAAACAGTGTTAATCTCAAGTGACCTCCCAGGTTATGGTCCTGTATATTTTCTGCCTGTAGAGAACATTTTTACGCAGCATTGCGTTCATCGGTCAAATCATTGTTATTGATTGACCGATGTCGATAACATTTTCACGTAAACATCACCCAATCAGCCATACTTACCATCTGAACCATGTTCCCCTTCAATGAGTAGAAAAAATCAGAGACCTTCGAGTATTACTTGACTCTAAATTACTATTTAAAGATCATATTGAACACATCTTAGAAAAAGCCTTAAAAAAACTGGGCTTCATTCTTCGCGTCACCAAACCATTCAATAAACTTTTTACACTTGAACTAGGTACTATATATGGCATATGTAAGATCTCATCTTGAATTTGCATCTGTCATTTGGAATCCTCAATACCAAATTTATATTAACCGAATTGAAAACACTAAAAAAAATTTCGAAAAACATTAAAAAAAATTTCTGTCGTTTCATTTTGAAAATCATCAGTGTAACTCTTTTTACGTAAGCTCTTTACAAACGGAGGAAAAATTTTGATTTACTGTTTCTGTACAAAATTGTGAACTGCCTCATTGACCTCACTGGCCTTGTTAGAAAGGATTGCATTGCGTTGCCCTGAACGCAATATGTGATCGAATACCTTATTTCATACAACATTTTAAATCGAAATACGCACAAAACTCCTTGCTCGGGCGAATCTGCCAAACTTATAATGCCCGAAGAGATATTGACATTTTCCATTGTACCCTTAAATCGTTTAAAATCAAACTAACCGTACAGTGTACTTAAATGAAAACTATTATTTCTTGTTTATTATTTTCTTTTTAATAAATTTTTACTTAACACCATGTACTATTATTTTAAACAACTACTGGAAACTATTATTTCTGTATTGATTATAATCACCTTTTTGATCATTTTTTACAACGTACTTACACCAGATAACTGCTATAATTGTTTAATTACCACTTGATTCGTAATCATATTATCATTAACCATTAACAAGTAAATATTATAAATGGAACTTAACTGGTTTAAATTATATTCACTATTTTATGTACAATTACTTTATACACAACTGTATGCTTCCTAAATAAACTTAAATTAAAAAATTAAATTAAATAAAAAATAAACTACTAAATATCTGAAACCATACTAAATGTCTGAAACCGATACCGTTCTGACGCGTCACGACACGACGCGACAGACAAATGTAATTCCGTCTTTACTCGCTCCAGCCCAGAGTAGTTGGGACCCTCGTGAGGTATTCACATTTAAAAAGGTTAGGTAATGTTAGAATATGACTCGTTGTTTTGATAGATATGTTTTGACACACTTTTCTTCAGTGTGCTGTTTTGCAACGTTGCACAGTGCTGCAATTATTTCGCGATAATCTCAAGGATCCAGTCCATATAGTGGACGACATTCGCATAGAGAGCTGTGGCCCCGGCTCCGCACCTCGAGGATCCCTCACCGAGGATGCCGAACTGCACGAACTTGGAACGTGTCCCTGCCTGCACATGCAGCGTCATAGCACCACCAGAGTCCCCGCCGCATGATGCTGTCCCCTCGAAGCCACTGGCGCACAGCTGTCTGGGAACGGTCGTATCGCTGGGGGACCTAGACATACATACACATGAATATTATTAAAAATCT
This sequence comes from Limnephilus rhombicus, assembly GCA_929108145.2. Classification (NCBI taxonomy): domain Eukaryota; kingdom Metazoa; phylum Arthropoda; class Insecta; order Trichoptera; family Limnephilidae; genus Limnephilus; species Limnephilus rhombicus. The sequence goes on along the minus strand of OV815287.1, from coordinate 24,954,957 downwards.
AAAAGCATTTTTATAATGCTTTAAGTTTTTTTTTTTGATTTGAGATCAGGACTTAGAATATTTTAAATAAACTAGTATTTTTGTGAATTCGTGGACCTCTCGTTCAAAAAAGCCGTTTCTAATGTTCTCTTTTGCGATAAATCATTTTCAAGATTTCCTCTGAATTCATAAGAATTGTAAGGAGGTACTTAAATACCTACCCACAATTTTAAATCATAACATATGTGTGAAACTTTTTTTTGTTTGTTTCAAAGGAGTTATACAGGTTGTCTGGGGGTAAAGTGCATTAACTTCAGGAGGTGATTCTACATGATATTATAAGTAAAAAATATACACAACTTTTTTCGAAATTCCAACTTTTAGGGGTAGTTCTGTGGTAAAAAGATAAATTTAGACTAATTTATTATTTTCCGCTTTTACGATACAGACCATACAATGGTGCCGCGATCGTGCCCTGCAGGCTCCCGGCCAGTAAGATCGTACCTCATACTAAGGATTTTTAGCAGGTAGATCTTTTTGTATGGGAAAAAAAGTTGGAATTTCGAAAAAGTTATTAATCTTTTTTACTCCTACCATCATGTAGAATCACCTCCCGAAGTTAATGCACTTTACCCCCGGACACCCTGTATAATAATTTGTCCAATAAGAAAGTCCACATAAACACGATGTTTTCACATTTAAAAGAGGGAAATTGTTTTTCTTTGGGTCTCCTGTATGCAGTGTAAAAATACACGAGAATACATTACGAGACATAATAATAATATTTGAATGACTTGTGTAGCACCATTTTTTATATGCAAACTTATAAATATATATCTCTACAATCTTACTTCTAACTACAAACTAGACAATCCGTTATAACAAATTATGGCAAAAAATTGGATCCACCGGTTCATCAATCACCGATACGAAACAGTGGCGGATACAGAAAAAACTCAAGGGGGGGGGGGGTGCTGAAGATATAAGAAAACTAAAAAGCAGACAACGGGGAGAATACGACGAACCGCACAAATAGGAGACCGACTGCTTTTGGCAGACACCTCTGGTCTGGAGCTCCAAAATACCTAAAAAATACCCTCGACTCTGTGCAGAAACGGGCGGTCCGCTTAATAGATTCTCCCATCTTAACAGACGGATTGCAATCTTTAGAACACAGGCGTCGGGTGGGAATGCTATCATTGTTCTACCGGTATTACAATGACAGATACTCCGAGGAACTAGATCCCGTCATTGATCCCTTCGGCACCGGTGTATAGTCGGGAAACACGCCAAAAACGTGCCCAACATTTGTACACGGTTGAAATTTGTCACATGAGAACGGGTCGTTTCTTCGACTCATTCTTGTGTTCAACTGCTCGGCTGTGGGATGATTTGCCAGCCTCTGTGTTTCCTCCTTCCTACAACATAGGTCTCTTCAAGACCAATGTTCATTCCTTCCTCTCCTCAAAAAGACTCTCCACACAGCATCCCAGATGACATAGGCCCCGAGGGAAATTATTTTCCTCAGGGCCTCCTGTGTGGAGTAAATGTAAAAAAAATACTATCTCATTCTCTCGCAGGCTAAAACATACAGATGGATGGATGTGTTTGTCAAATCACAACGGTGCTAAAGAAGTTTCCACTTCAATAAATAAATAAAAGATTGACGGACCGCACATTTAAAACTTGGCTGGCCACAGGGAGCAGTAGGGCTGCATTACACGATCAAGGGAATCAAATACTTGAGTCGGGCCGTGTTAAGGGTACCTTTACATGAAACGACGTATGAATGTGAATGAAGCAAAAGTTTCAATTTAGGAGACGAGTGTGGGTACCGCCGCCACGGGAATTATTTATTGGATAAACAACATCTCTGCTATAAGTCATCCCAAGTGGATCGCTAAGTTTGGTGACTTTGCAGGGATGCCTGAGTTTGTGGGATGTGATTTTTCAAAGAAGCGGCGGAAGCATTTGCCCACGTACTGCGTGGCGAGCTGGAAAGGACTGGTTGAGGGAGACCATTTAACCTCTCCAGCAGGAATCCCTCGACCCATTTCCTCGCATCGCAGTGGGAGGTAAAGTTTCATCCGTCCATCTCTCCTGGACACACTAACCCAGAGAGTCCTAACCACCTATCATACCTTTTTCCTTCCACTATTTCCTTTCTCTAAAATGACCCTTCACATAGCATCTCCAAAGATATATATTTTTTAATAATAAAATAATAATAGGTATATTTTGTAATAGTTACCCAAAAATGACAGTGGATAAGTTTATGTAGTCGAGAAGTATATTTACGAGAGATGGGGAGTCTGATAGAGATATTGAAAGAAGGGTAAATGCAGGTAACTCCGCATTTATGGAGGACTGAACGCCGTTGGCGCTACCAAAAAAACTGTCGAAAGAAGCGAAGCTAGCAGTCCACAATGGAGTGCTTTTTTTACATTAACTCCACACAGGAGGCCCTGAGGAAAATGATTTCCCTCAGGGCCTATGTCATCTGGAGGGTCTTTTTGAGGAGAGGAAGGAATGCACATTGGTCTTGAAGAGACCCATGTTGTAGGAAGGAGGAAACACAGAGGCCGACAAATCATTCCACAGCCGAGCTGTTGAACACAAGAATAAGTCGAAGAAACGACCCGTTCTCATGTGACAAATGTCAACCGTGTACAAATGTTGGGCACGCGTTTGGCGTGTTTCCCGACTACGCACCGGGGTACCAACCCTGATGTATGGCAGTGAAGCATGAAACTGGCAGAGGAAGGACTTAATGCTATAGAAAGCCATGTATGATAGTGTGAGAAAAATATGAAAATAATTCAAGGCTGATACAACCGTAATAAGTAAGATTAAGAAAGGGACGCTTAGATAGTTTAGACATGTAGAGCGAATGATTGAAGAAAGATTTTCTTGAATTTAGGGTAATTTAGGGGCGCGCCCCCCCCCCCCCCTGAATCCGCCACTGATACGAAACTATATGTACAATGATTTGACCAATGCTGTGTAAAAATGTTCTCTACAGGCAGAAAATATACAAGACCGTACTTACCTGGGAGGTCACTTGAGATTAACAATGTTTATTGTTTATTTAGAGAAACTCCGGTACAGTACGCACGCAGAGAACATAATTGGGAAAACATGGTATTTAATCCTGATATTTATTTTAATATTAATTATTAAATTATTATTAACCAATCAATGGTCCCGAGTCCCAGACTGCCCTTAAATGGGCCAGGGGTGCGAAGAAGATAAAATATGTCCTCTATCTGCATATTCCGATCAAAACAGCAACTACGCAAACTACCCGTGGACACTGACCACCTTTAAAATGGTATTCTCCTAAGGAACTTAACATTAGACGTAATTTAAAGGAATTCTTTCATTGCACCTGCCCTACATGTCGTAAATCTATTCTTCAGGGAGCCTGAGCTATTGAATGCATGTTACTTTTTCATTATTACCTGTTTAGTATTTTATCGCAATCCCTTTTGGATGCAGTGGTGACATTGGATTTAATGGGCTTTTCTCTTGTGATTCCGTTTTCAGTAGCTCCCCAGCCCGCCACAAGCAGAACCTTATCATTCATGTTGATTTTCTTTAGTTGTGTGTTCATTGGCAAGCAAATTGGCTGCGCGTTTTCTGAAAAAAAAGGTTCCACTTCAATTGTTAAAAAATTAAAGTCATTTATGAAAAATATAAAAAATATTATTGAAAAATAAGATAATTCTAAACGAAAATGTAAAAAAAAACAAGTCATAGAAATATAAAAAGGTAACAGTCGCGTCTGGGGAATTCGAACCCAGTAACTCTCATGTTACCGGAACCAACTAAGCCTTAACCAATTCAGATACGCTTATCCGAGACACTATCTAGGTTACAAACCAGTTCTTCGAACATTTGTTATCATTTAAAAAGGAAGCTGCCAAAAATATTAGAAAAAATTATCCGAAGATTAATTTTGAGTTTGAAATATGAGAATGAAAAAAAATGCTTAAAAACCACGGGTCTCAGTGGCTGAATTTGGCTAAGGCGCTTGTCACGCATAGACGAGAGATCCTGGGTTTAAATTTTTCACACTTTTTCGTTTAGATTAATTATTAGTATTATCTTCTTCTTAAATTATATATTACATTGATGGTAATAACCTTCGAATGTTATTATAAAAGATATATTCTAATAAAAAAATGAAAATAATATAAAACATCAAAACATCTGAAATGCATTTAAAAAGATGAAATGTATTAGTATACCTTTAAACTCGATTGCCTTTGCAAGTTTGATCAGACCGACATCATTCTGAGATGGTGGGGATCGATTTGAGCCCTTATATGAAGGGTGGGTGAATTCGTCATCAATTAGAAAATCCTGAAAGGCTGGAGAACACTTCCAGAGGATGCCTATATATTGGCAGTCATCATCCGTGTTGGTATCATGTTCGCCAACCCTGACTCCAATGAGTGAAGATTTGAGGCAACTGGCAGCCGTCAGAATATAACGTGAAGTGATGATGCTGCCTCCGCATTGGTAATTAAGACCACCAGCTTAAATGACATTAAGAAACAAGGAATTAATGAAAATCACGCAATTATTCTAATATTTGTAAAGAAATCATTTTTAACCCCTCCTCGGGTTAGAAAAATCTATCAGATGGGTGATTCTGTATCTTTTGCGACAGCCTACCACGTGTTAAATCGGCCGTATACCACAAAATACAGAAAATTAGACAGTTTTCTTTTTGAGCTTGCATTAAGATGCCAACTCTCATGGGGTAATTCTAGTCTAGAAAAAAAATTCTCTTCATATTTCGATAGTTTAGATATTCAAGAATATCTCCTTAAAAGGATTTTTAATAATTCGAATCATTTTAAAAGTTATAGTCATTTTAGTTCGACCGATTTAGGCGAAATCTGACTAGAATCTAAATAGATTAAAATTTTAAGCGGTTTTTCTTCGAAACGTTTGTCACAAAATCTCAAGTTCTGATTGACAGATTTTCTTGAAAGTTGGCATAATGTTTTTTTTTAATATATCCTTCTATAGTAGGAATCAACAAAAAATCTAAAATTTCAAAAATAATTGAAAAACATCAATTTTTTTTGAGTACCCGCCATTTTGCGATTTTTTTTTCATTTATATTTGGTTCCTATCAAAGTGACATTTGTAATGATAAAGATTCTACCTTTTTTTTAATTTTTCAGATGACCAGAAGGGTAGAAATCGTGACAAGATTGGCACGCTCTTTTTTTGCCCCTCTACTTCAACAGCGTGTAACTTAGTGAAATATATATAATTATATGAGTTCTTAAATATAAATAAATAAATTATTTATTAATGGGGTTTTTTTATCGACCGTTAAAAATGCCAGAAATTCGAGCTTCTAGAATAGAATACCCCCTTACAAGTAGTTACGCTTAAGGGAGAGTGACGGAGGGTTATGCTAAATCCTCGTTAAGAGTTGTTAGTCGCGAGAAAATTTAGGAATAGATTGTCACTGCTTATAAAAAATTCAAATATCAAAATAGTATAACAAACGGATGGTTATATATGAACGCCTATTCGGCTTATATTATAATTAAATATATACACGGTTATAATATATTAATGTTGATATTACGACAATACTTTATGTACATACTTCACCCGATAAGTTAAAAATTAGCTTTTGCGTATTTTCTTTCCTTCAAACATAACTTTGATTGAGAAAAAATTAAGTTTAAGGCATCTTGTATCGTCTCCCCGAGCATAAATATTGTTTCTTGTAGTAATTAACTTAAAGCCAAGTTATTTAACATAAACAATTCTTGTAAATTCTCAATTGAATAATGAATTGACGGACAACTTCCGTCACCCGACGGATTTTACCTTTTTTCATAATTGTCTCGTAATGATGTCTTAACACAAAAGATACAGAACCACCCTTCAGATTACAGATTTATGTTGACATATTTCCACAGGACGTTTAATTTCAAATTTTCGAACGTATTAGGTACTCGGATAGTTTGGTGTTCTCTCTTTCTAAATCTGTTGATTTAATAAACAAGTTTCCGGGTGTAAAGTGAACTAACTTTGGGACGAACGTGATAATATAAGTAATAAAAGTATGACGTTTTTCGAAATACGTTTGAATTTTGCAGGTTAAAAATTGTATTGAATTATTCGAAAAAAATCTTCAATAGAAAATCTATTACCCCCCGAAGACAATGCACCTTACCCCCAAACATCCTGTGTGTGAAGCCATAATAGAAAATCAGGTAAAATGAGTTTCAGATATAGCACAGCGTGATTCAACGGCTTTTGATTTTTTGTGACAAATACAGCACTACATGGTTCGAGAGATTTTAGATCCGAAAAAAAAACGAATAATATTTATTGTAACTTGAAACCAACATACATGGTGTCGAGGAACGTACTTGGGTGATTCCTGACATTATTTGGAGTAAAAAATGTAATGATATTTTGCTTTCCGGTTACTTTTTACAAACGATTTTTTTTCCACATGTCATCACCGGTCACTCCGTCACCCCAACCCCAACTGTCCAATATATACTGATTTTTTTATGATTTAAGTTTAAAAAAAAAAACTAAAATGATACCACCGGACACCAAAATTTCGTTTACATTTTTTACTCCAAATAATTAAAAATACCTCCCATCCATTTCATCATAATGGAGTTTATATTTGTTTATTTTCTACACGTAAAATGCAATAAAACAATTGATGATAAATAGGGAATTTTTTGTATATATTTTTTGTACCGCCGCCCCGGGAATCATTTATTGGATAACCAACAATCCTGCTATAAGTCACCCCAAGTGATTCGCTACGTTTGGTGACTTAGCAGGGGTGCCCAGATTCATAGTGTCAGATTTGTCTAGGCCTTGGCGACACATGCGTTTGCCCACCTGCTGCGTGAAGGGTCGGATCGGGAAAGACTGGTTGAGGGAGACGGAGCCAGACTCTCTCAAAACCTTATACCGCAGTGGAAGGTATGGATTCATACCTCCACCACTCCTGAACACATTGACTCCCAGATTCCTACCCACCCCTCATATTTTTTTCCTTACCAGAACTTCCTCTCTTTCCTTTCCCTAAAAATACAGTCCGCACAGCAATCCGCAAGGGAAATTCTTTTGTAAATAAATTTTTCTCGGGCCTCCTGTGTGGAGCTAATTAAAAAAAAAACTGAGAATATTTGAAAATCTCCTACCACCACTACCACAGTCTATTTAAATTTCCTACTTACGTGAATCATCACTGTACACCAAAAGAGCCATCCACGGAAAATCAAAGATGTCCACGGTATTTCCAATTTGATATCGATTAGCTTCCAATTTTCCACACATTTCCGGTAGTAAATTAAAAATATTTTGATCTTGGTTGTTGTAGTTTTGCGGTGTTCTTGTTTCAACGGGTTTTGGTTTTCTTGCGTACCCTTGAGCTTGGTTGTAGGGATAACCTTTGGTTGTAACTACGTATGGCGATGCCGTTTTGTGTTCAACTGTACTTTGTGTAGGGGAATTGGTATCAAGCACTCTAATTTTTCCCAGTGGTATTAGGGGTCTTTTTTCCTGAATTCCGGAACCTAGATTTACGTAACTAGAAATTACTGGAAAAATATTGCTTCGAATTCCAGCATATGGTTCAAAAACCCACTGACCAACACCTATACCTATACTATTAAGAATTGTCTGTATGTACGTTTGATTTAGATTTTCTCTTCCCGCTACATGAAAACTGTCGGCTTCTAGATTTGTTTCAACTTCATCAAATGCCCTGAATTGGTACGGGCAGCAGATCTGTAAGGAAGTGTAAATTCAGCTGAGATAAAATTTGTGTGGTTTTTTTTTCAGTTATGGTGTAAAAAGTACGAGAAGTGTGATGGATAAAATGGCTTAGATGGGTGAAGGAAATTTAAAAAATACATACCGTGTCACGTCCAGTATTGTCCACTACATGACATTTCGAATTAGTTATAAAACTTTGAACGCTATTGGTCCATGGGACGCTCCTCATTTGAAGGTAGTCCATCATGTCTTTGCAATCACGAATATTTGTACATTTTCCTGGGTAGCTTAGAGGAGTAATGCATGGAAAATTTTCTAAAATATAATTTTTTTTTTCATTAGAAAAACAACGCATGAACAAGACCACCTCTCAAATGTTATGTATTTATTTATTTATTGCTTCTTCACAATTTAAATACATTTTTTTAGCATGTAATTATTAACCCCACTAGGGTTCGCCTGTATCGGGGTTAATAATTTCACAATTTAATAAAAATAACACACACAAATATCGGTCATTAAACAGTTTAGTAAAAGCAAAATAATAAAATCTAAAAATAAAATGATAAACAGATAAAATTATAAGTGATAAAAATATATGAATTAACAACAAAGTGTTGAGAGATCAAACAAAATGTTATCATTCATTATGTCATTAATTCATAACATTTTCAACAATAGATAAAATTAAAAAATATGTTTAAATAAATAAAGACAATATAAGCGAAACTCAATCGAAAATCTGGAAACAGAAAAATCAGAAAAACATATTGACACCTCTGGGACAAATAAAAAAAAAAAAAAAATATATATATATATATATATATATATATATATATATCCTGAAGGTTTTTTTTAAAGATGTGTAAAAAATAACTAATGAAAAAACGAAGATTTATAAACGATTACATTAAAGCGAATCTCTCTTATACAATATTAAAGTGACTATCAAATAATTATGAAATAAATATGAAAGAAACCGTTTTGATCACAACATTATTGTTTTAATTCCATTTAAGTGCCCGTTTTCATTAAAATATGATTGTATTTTATAGCGTTAGTGATACCTTAGAAATGCTTTCCGTGTGATCTTTTAGTTTTTAAAAGTTATGGGATACGATAACCCCTATATATTTATTGTTTCTTTACCTTTTTAATTTAGGTGTTATTGTTTAAATTGAAATTTTGAACCTCATTTTGACTTGAGATTAACAATTTTATAAAGTACACAAAATAATATAGGTGTTGAAAGACAATATTGTTACAATAATATTTCTCACAGAATGGGCCTCTACTGTACTATAGGAACTAATAATACATTATAACGTAAAACATGTAGAGTGACCATATATTGAAATTAGCTTTGTTTCAAATTATTATTTTTTTTTTGCAAGTTGTTTCATCTATAATATTTAAAATTAGGTTCGGTTAGAAAATTAATATGTAATGGTAAGTTAAGTAGAAAATAAAAATTATTATATTAACAGTAAATATACTGTAATATATTATCAATATGCTATTAATTTAGAAATGACAATGTAGAAAAAATCAATTGGCAATCCTCGGCTAACACAAATAATTTAACCATATTTTTATAAGTGCACAAGGAATTAGATGACTTAATACGTTCTGGAAGGCTATTTGGAGCCTGATAGAAGTAATTTCTTTGACCAAAAGAAGATTTAGTTTGACTTTAGGTCTTAGGTTTAGGTTTTAGGTCTTCAATTTCCTTTACATTTTTGAAATTACACATATTATTTTTTTACTTCTAATATTAACGAGTGTATATTGAGGTAAAACCTGCAGACAAGCAGCCATGTGGCAGCTTCGCGGGACTACCGATAAATTGTTTAAATTATATATTTATGTAAACTATGTTTTTGTTGGAATAATAAAAAAATAAAAATAAAAAAATTGCCACGAAGTTAAGACCAGACCCAATTCTGCGAATATGCTGTGTTCTTTCTGCAATATTAATAATATTAAAAAAACTACAAAGTGTTTGTGTAATAAACAGCTGTTTTAAATTCATGACATTACATCACATGTATACGATGTGACTCTTTATACATGGTCGAAATGTGTAATAGGATGAACCAAAGATATATCCACAGACTTTAATCAGGGATTCCGAAGCTAATTTAGACCAGGGATTACAGTGACATTTTTTAATTTAAAAAAAAAATATTTATGTATTCTCACCTTATTCTATGTTTCAACTCTGTATTTAATTTAGAATATTTTTATAAATCTCTGATGAAGGTTCAGGTCGAATCGACACCGGTAGGTTTATGTATTATAGATGTACACCTACTTAATAAAGTGGTATTCAGTTATTTTAGATAAGTTTTAAGATTTTCACGGCCAAAAGCATTTTCGTTATTTGTTTTTGGGGTGTTATGCCGTGTTGCGCTACCTCCTTCTTTAGACAACGTTTCGGATATCGTTGCAGTGTCCATCATCAGGGCAGATCCGGCAGATCCGGTAGATGTGTCCGAAACGTTGGCTAAAGAAGGAGGTAGCGCAACACGGCATAACACCCCAAAAACAAATAACGAAAATAAGTTATTTTATTCTAATTATATGTGTTAACTTGATCGTTCGTATTATCAATTTTAACTTCATAGTTCGCAGTTTCAAATACATACTCGTATCAATGTAGATGAGTGTTTCAGGCTGATAATTATTGCTTATAATAATTGTTACCCTTTGTGCTATGCATAAAAATCTGGTCTGAAACATTAGTTTATCAATTAAAAATAATAATTAATATTTGATGAGTTAAAGTATTTCACCAAAAAATGTAGACATAATTTGTCTCGACGCCACCTAGTGGGAGATTTAGCATTTACAATTTAGCCTTTTTCCCATACGAAAATAAAATTGGTTGTTTGCAGGTGGAAAAAACGTAATAAGCAGCAATTGTTGAATGGAACACTAGTATATATTGAATTATTTAACAGATAGGAGATAAGCCGATGTAGCTCAGTGGTCAGAGCAGTTCATCGGAAATCAGAAGGACGCGGGTTCAAGTCCCGTCGGCGGCATGTATCTTTTCTCAGCAGATTTTTTCAATGTAGATGAGAGTTTCAGACTAATAATTATTGCTTATAATAACATACTCGTAGTTACGAAATTGAGTCCATCGTTTTGAATAACATACATTTTGAGTACATACATTCACAAATCAATGTTTCCTATCTTCATTGTCCGTTAGGGTGTGTCAATTTTTTCAACTTTTAAATTCAGAAACGCCCGGGGTCTCAAAAGTTGCGTCTTACAAAGAAAATGAGAACTGCATTTATTTTTTTTAAATGATTATTAGCCCGCTAAAATGCATTAAAAATCAGAAGGCAAACCTACAACCATTTTTTTTTTAAATTTTTAATTATTTTTTTTTCAATAATTTAACCTTTTAACGTTTGTTCGTTATTAAAAATGCGAATAATTGACAAAAATGAAAAAAAAGTTCAAGTTTATGAATACAAGTAAGTCAACAAGAATTCTGATTTAATCCCGAAAAAGTGTTATTTTCCCCTTTTATATTTTTAAACAACACATCACATATGTTTAAAAAAAAAAATCGGGTTATTTGTACTGCAGTTATGGAATAAAAATTAAGATTAGTACAAAATATAAAATATGAACCCTTTGTTTTATTTTTTTTTCCAAATCACGAAATCTATTTTTTTTCAAAACTTCCAGCCATTTTAGCGGGCTAATAGTGAACAATAATTTTTTTTAAATTACGTTTTCGAATAGCTACAGATTATACGAAACTTTTGAGACCCCGGGCTTTTAAAAATGAGGCCATTTTTTATCTCTCTATGGAGAGATTCTTTATGTCCAGGTTTCCACTGTTTCCACGATGTATAAAATACAGGGCCCGGATAAAACAAAACAGTGAAAAGCAGAACATAAAAGAGGAATAGTTTCAGCTAGGTGAGGTTATTTAAGTTAAGTTTTTTTTTATTTGTTTTCCTTGACTTTATTTCACTTTCATCAATATTCTGTTTCGTCACTGTTCTGTTATGTTGATGCAATCTAATCTACAATAAATCCTAAAGTTTAGGGCACTTCACTGAAGTAAATAAACTTATGTAGAGTTAAATGTGGTACTCACGGCACAATGATGGAATGATTATTGATATGAGGGAAATAATACTAATATAATTTCGACGAAACATTATTTTTTTGAGTTGCACGTCCAATTTTGAACAAGTTCACAAACGCACTGAGAGAACCCCAGCGAATAACATATGGCTTTTAATGTTTGGAAAATCCTGATGTTAAAAAAACCAGTTTATGGTATCTGTTAAAAATTTATTTATAGAATTTTTACGCTAAATCAATTATTTTTAAAAACTTGCATATTATCAATTCATACAAGAAAAATTACTATCTAAGAAATCACGATTACTTATTAAAGATTTTTTTCTTTTCTCGTGGGATACGAGTAACTAGTGGTTATAAAATGTATTCTGGACGTATAGCATAGGGACATATACCTAACATGTATAAGCGAAAGTGAATATTCCTGAATGAATTTAAGCGAAAATGAATAATGTTTTGAAGTATTTTGCCAAATGCGTGCTGATGATGGGTTATTTGTATATACAATATAAATACCTATGTGAATTCCTAATGCGTATGACACTATATCGATTTAAAATTCTGTAAAGCAGCGCTCTGCAACCGGTGTGCCGTGGTATACAGATATGCCGTGAGCCGAATACAGGTGTGAAGCCGTCAAATATGTGACGAAAAATTATTTAATTAGCTATAATATTGTCTATTCTTCAACATGTAATATGATAAATATTATAACTAAATAATAATCTTTCAATGATCCCCCAACGCCTGGTGCCAACGGGTGAAAACTTCGTAGTATGCTTTGTACACGCCCACGTCCAGACCTAACGAGCCACAGGACAGAGAATAATGAGCCTTCGGCGCCGCGGCGGGCCGCCGTAGGCTCATGCGCATGCGTATGCGGATGCACGTGCATGCGATACGGAGTATGCAGAAACGAGAGAATTTTGTGTCTAACGGAATTCCTGTTGGAATCGAATATACAAAAATTTGTGGAAAAAGAACTCGGGTTCTTCGCGGGAAGCGGATCCTACAGTATAACATTCCCACTCCGCCTCATCCACCTACCCTCTCCACACTCCACTCCCCTTCCCCCCTCCCGCGAACCACCCTCCCGAGATCCCCTCCTTTCTCACAGGTTCCCCTCCCCCCACCCGGGTTCCCCTCCCCCCCCCCCCCCTCCCGCGTACTCCCTACCCGATTCCCCCTCCCCCCACCCCCTCCCCATCACCCATTCGCCCCTCCAGCATTCCATATATTCAGTCCCGGTACATTCAATTTTCAAATGGCTCGCGCGCCACCTATTGCAATTTTTTATACAAATTTCATAATGCCAGAACTCATCAGTAGTTTTGTATAAAACTTTGTCCTGACAATAACGAACACAAAAAAAAGTTATCCAATTTCTCGCAGTAGTTCAGAAGTTATGCGCATAGATGCGCGTTTTGCGATAGATACATATATGCATATATTAGAAAACATTCATTAGAAAAACAATCAAGAAAAAACAAGGATTGGAACATACTGTAAGATATCTGAACACCTCAAGCCAGTGGGATTATCACCTTGTTGATAGGAATTGTTGCATGATGTAGGGATAGGGAGTGGTGAAATTGAATTTATAGGATCTATTTGATAAATAAAAATCTTAATATTGTTATCATTCATGATGTATTTAATCATTTTAACAATTTTTCATATTACTAGGAAAGTTTAAAACCAAATTAAAAAGTAAGCTTGTTTTTATTTAAAGGTTATATTTTTTAATGGGTTTTGTCGTATTTTGGGAAACTTCCTTATAGTTTCAATATTCGCTTTGCTCAAAATTCCTCTAAGGTCATATCCATAAACAGATACAAAGAATTGCAAAAATAATTTGTAAAGTCTAGTCTGCATATGTAGGCTGGACATTGGTACCTAAAACCACTTAGAACGCCCGCATGAGAGAGACTTTAGTCGCGGCGACAAGCGACGGAATTCTGAACTATTCCAAATTTATTAGAGTCCTGACGAGTACGGTGAAAGAGGAAACCATCTGTTTCCTTAGAACGCCGTGGGAAAGTGGTGGGCAACCTCCAATATTCCAAAATTCACACAAATTCAAAAAAGTGTCCCAACTAAAACACTCAAGTGCGCAGTGCGCACCTCCATATACTCGTACCATAATGGATTTTTATGCCTGCAAATGTTTCAACGCAACTGTCTCCGCAAGTTTAAAAAAATAAAATTGCACAAGTGCGTAAATTATGATCAATTGTATCAATATTAAGTCTGTAACTTTTCACAGCCGTTTAAATAATATATAAATTATAATAAAGTATTATCGATTGTTTCATATTTAAATCCAGTTAAGTAAAAAGTATATATGTGTTTAGCTACTGGGTTTCGATATTTTAAAACTTTTTTAAGCGCCCTTGGTGATGTGGTGATGTCACAAGACAAGAATTGCCATATAAATTAGCTTACGTGTTGGTATTATCTATAAGCTAGTTTTAATCTTTTAGATTGATGACTGAGGGTGGGGGAGATCTGAGCAAAGGGCCACCCTTCGCGGGGAGGCAAGGAAGAGACGATAGACTATTGGAACCAATTGGAACAATCGCAATCCCGTAACTCCAGTGGCCTTTAGGGGGCATTGTTTTTCTGAGCACACTGGGCAGACTAGGTACAGTGGGTACACTGGTTACCCTGGTGGGACTGGGCGCACTGGGCTCATCGGTTACATCGCTTTGATAATCAATTGATTCCTCATACTCGTCGTAATTGACGGAATTTTCCCAATCTTCAAATGGAACGAATTTTTCTGGACAGCAAATCTATAACAAAACAATTATTATTTATGATTTAATTTGATATCTGTGCGTAGAGAATTTTCACAACTTCATGGAATATTAATTTAGTTTAAGTTTAATTGAAATCTGAAAAAGATACTTTGGTTGACGCAAACGTTATAATCCGACTTATCGGATCAAATGTTACATATTTGATTATTATTTGCTTATATTTCATTATGTATTTATATATATTTAAGGCAGGATTCATCAAATGATATGTTGGCATGTGTAAAACGAAGAAAAAAAATAGATGCAATCTCACAGGTGAAAGTGGTTGGGTTTTTAAAGGGAAAAATAACGAGGTAACGCACAATAATTGAGTAGAATTTTGAAGATTTACAAAGAAATTGAGTTAAATATATTATATTTAGACAACAAACTAAATGCCCGTTTATTTTTTTGGAACATTCGACTACGAAAAACATAAACCAAAAGAAACATAGACTGAAACGACTATCGGACTAGAGGAATTAAACAATGACGAGCAAGTAACGGCAATTTGCTTGAAACGTGGGGTCTAGCTTTGAAGCCGAAGTATTAGCAGGCTTTTTTTCTTAGGATTGGCAAGTTTTACTGTGGAAGGGCCTCCGTATAAAGAAGCGATTGATATCTAATATTATAAGTGGTACGTAATTGATATAAATATAGTTGTATCCACATCAAAGATCCTGTGCACATCAGCTGAAAGAGGATAGTTTGCTGACTCTGTGTACAAGCCGGGTCGCCGTCATTAGACAAAGATCATGTGCACATCAGCTGAAAGAGGATAGTTTGCTGACTCTGTGTACAAGCCGGGTCGCCGTCATTAGACAAAGATCCTGTGCACATCAGCTGAAAGAGGATAGTTTGCTGACTCTGTGTACAAGCCGGGTCGCCGTCATTAGACAAAGATCCTGTGCACATCAGCTGAAAGAGGATAGTTTGCTGACTCTGTGTATAAGCCGGGTCGCCGTCATTAGACAAAGATCCTGTGCACATCAGCTGAAAGAGGATAGTTTGCTGACTCTGTGTACAAGCCGGGTCGCCGTCATTAGACAAAGATCCTGTGCACATCAGCTGAAAGAGGATAGTTTGCTGACTCTGTGTACAAGCCGGGTCGCCGTCATTAGACAAAGATCCTGTGCACATCAACTGAAAGAGGATAGTTTGCTGACTCTGTGTACAAGCCGGGTCGCCGTCATTAGACAAAGATCCTGTGCACATCAGCTGAAAGAGGATAGTTTGCTGACTCTGTGTACAAGCCGAGTCGCCGTCATTAGACAAAGATCCTGTGCACATCAGCTGAAAGAGGATAGTTTGCTGACTCTGTGTACAAGCCGAGTCGCCGTCATTAGACAAAGGGTTAGGCATCCAAATTATGAAGGCCATTAATTATTGTGAAACGGTATATTATCTTTGAGCTTATACACTTTAAATAAAATCATATTTACCGGAAATCGCCCAGTTGCCGGATCGATCTCACATTTTGAAGTTAGGATAAACTTTTTAACAGATTCCGTCCAAGGAGTTTTCAATTTTCTCAGATAAGCCATCTTTGCATAACAAGTCCTTATATACTTGCAGATCCCCGGACTTCCTAGGGGTGTTACGCAGGAATCGCCCAGTACATCTTAAATAAAATAAATGGATTACTTATAATGTACATGTATAAAACTAGAAAACTTTTTGCCAATGCGAAAGAAAAGGTCACCAGAAACTGTAGATTTTAGCGCAAAAGTGGTTTTAATTTATTTTGTTAATAATTTTCAAGTAAGCAATATAATTAATCAAAAGAAACAGATGCAGTTAATATTAACCATAATATTGTAAGTTAAGACTTGTTTCTTACACGCGTTCATACATTTCTAATGAAAAAATACATTTAAACACTTATATTTTTAATGCAAAGCGATAGGAGAGCTTTAATCTATCCGAACCATATTTTTTTTTATATTCAATGATTTGTAGTAAAGATTAGTAAAGAAAGCTTTACCAAACTACAGTGCAGTTTGATAATGTCTTAATAAATAATAATTACACTGCAAACTTGTTCATAAATAAACGTTTTTAAATTAAAATGGAGTTCTATAAATAAAAATGGATAATAATAAAAATTATATATCCCTAATCTTTGATTTAATTTCAGCCTTAAACCCCAAACAAAATTTGTATGAGTCAGGGTGCGTGCGTTCCTCTACTAGGTACCATGTAATTTAATATGTAAGTAAACAAATAGTTAATGTTTGAACTCACCACTCAATGCAGGGGCAGTGATAATCGTTAGTACGAAGATCGCACCACAGAGACGATACGTCATTTTAGGCGCGAAGAGCATTAAAACCAATTAGTTTCAGTGACGTTATCGACCAAGAGTTGGACGTTATACTGCTAGGCTTTATGAAAAACCAATTCGCATATATTATACATCTTTTGGTATGACTGCCCCACACTATCAGCACGGAGCACTAGAGTGGGCGTGTAATGGCCTCATCTCACCGTTGTTCGCGGTTCCGTGCCAACTCAGATTGACACCAACTCAGAAACACCTTAGAAAGGTAATTAAAAGCTATGAAAAAATAATTTTAAAATATCTGGTAACCCTTACCTAATTTAACCCATTTAACCATTTTTTATTTTTTTTATCATCACTCTTAATGACCTTTCTGAGGTGCTTCTGAGTTGGTCGGTCACCGTTGTTCGCACGGCACACGGTTTCATAGTTTCGTATAATTTAGACTGTAAAAATAATGCACTTTCGAATTATTCAACGATGACATCATGAAGAATTGGTGTTTTAGTGCAAGCGTTGATTAATGCCAGAATCCTAATAGAAATAGAAAAAAGTACAAAAGAGGTGAGGTATGCATTCATTACTTGTGTATGAGAGAATGTACATACTATCCAAACCTGTATCCATCCTAGTTCTTAATAGGAATGCTCGATTTCAACACACAGTTGTGTGCCTAACAAGTAGATATTATACTCATGGGAGATCCCATGCACTTTTTTATTCTTCGAAAGCGAAAACTCTGCCTGTCAGAAAGCGTCAATCAATAGAGCGACTCAATAAGGAACTCCAGTGAAAAATATTCTGACTTTAAAAAAATATGTTCATATATACCAATAAACGCTGATTCTGAATATATAAGTTTTATTTAATAATATTAAACGCAGAGTTTTTAAAAAATATATTAAAAAGTCCATTTTTAATCGGGTCGTAAAAACACGCCATCAAGGTGACGTCACTGTTCGACGTGTCGTGACTTTACCGTAAAGTCATTGTATGGGAATGTATGATGACACAAGCCATCGTATTAATTTATTCGTTTATTTACATACTGTTTATAGAGATTTAGTTGTTGTGTTTATTGAAACATTATTTAGGCCTAAATAATGTTTCAAAAATAAAGATATCTCTTATTAGTTTATCTCTATTATTGAAAATATTCAAAAACTACTGTACAAAAAAATAGTAATGCTATTTCTATGGAGAATACTTCGAACAACGGAATTTAAAATGGCGGCAATAAATCAGCTGATTACCCGATCTTATACTAATTTTTCAGGAGTGATGACGTCACACGATTCACCATACATACACTGGTTTTCGGGGAGTATTGAAAAATTAAAACTTTGACAATTATTTTAACTATTCAAACTTACTCTAAAAATAAAAATAAAAATACAAATGCAGTTATTTAAGTTAGAAGGTCATTATTCATAAAAAAAAAAATTTAAAAATGGACTGGAGTTCTCTATTGCCTAACTACCATCGATATTTTCAACGTCACAGACAGTTCAGCAACTATCTTTTGATACATGTCACCAAATAGTAAAACTGCCCCCAAGATCTTTTATTTTTATGTGTACCCCAAAATTGTAATCTTTTGCGTAATATATTGGTGTTTAACAAAAGATATTGAAATATAAGAGATGTGCTATCTGCAGTTTTTACTGGATGGGTCTGTGCTTCCTGGTGTCGCCGATATTGTTTATCAATTAACGATTAACTAAATGAACGAATAAACTAAACGAACGTTAAACTAAATGAACGAATTCTTTCCATATTCAAACTATATTGTTGACCAATACTACAGCACACCTTCAAAAAATCAAGGAAATGAACAAATTATTTTCGTATGCAAACTACTCCCATTAGGCAGTCGCGCGGACATCATAGCATATCTCTTTTGTATTTCAATATCTTGTGCTTAACCGTTTTGTGGAGTACGTAAATAAAAAAAATAGGCCCGGATGTATGTATTCGCTCATTGTCGAGCAACAATTTGAATTGTTTTTTGATTTGAGAAGTTCAAAGGGTTATTTTCCTACATAACCCTGGCTTATTTTATTACCGTACAATGTGCAGGAACCACGTACGAGTTGTTACATGGAGGAGGTTTTTCGAAGAAGGAGAGGTTTCTGGGAGTAATATTCATTCATCTTCAATGTAATAAAAAGAGTCCAGAATTGAATATTGTTGTAAAACATGTGAACAAATTTAATTTAAGAATATGCAATATATTCATAAATATTATTAAAACAAATTCAGTTAAAATAGAAATATATAGGTATTATTAATTTTTTTAACACAAATTTTCACTACATTAGGGGTAAATACCCACAGGTGGGTTACCAAGTACATACCTGATTGGTGTGTTAGAGTTTTTAGCGTCAAACCTGTATTAAATGAATCACTGTATATGTCACATATCCTGCGCCACGTCCCGAATAAGTAATTTGGGCCTGAATTAACAAATGGATTACTAATAATATATAAAACTAGAAAACTTCTTGCCAATGCGAAACAAAAGGTCACCGCTAAATGCCTCCGTTCACGGAGATACTTACAAGCTAATCGATCCTCGTGCGCGTATCATACGCACCGATCGTAAGTAGGACCCCTGTACGATTTAGCTGGTGCCCGTTCACGGCGCTACGCGGTGGCCGTCGGCTTCCAATCAGTATCACGATACCGACAGTGCTGATCGCACGCGGCGCGTCGCATCATTTTTGTCTGATGCTTATTCGTTTGACGTTTGACAGAAATGGCGTCGGAACATGAAGTAATGTTAGATTTGTTCTGGAAGTGGAAGAAATGCATGTTTACATAACTATACTTTACCAGAAAACGTAAGAAAATATTTAGGGGAGAAGGCATGGATTGATGTTGGAAAAAAGTCATATGACATCGCATGACAGCGTGTTCACTCCACGGCTGCACGTGAAAAATGATCAAATTCAGTATATTTCGGATAGCGCCGTGTACGGAGACTAGCATTAAAAAGTGGTGTATCAGCAGGGTACTTGTGGTTTCGTCACAATTACGTAGATTGTAAGTATCTCCATGAACGGAGGGCCTCAGAGGAAGCCGTAAACCAAAATTCTTGACGTGCCTTCATATCACCACCAATATGGGCAAACGGAGTCCAGAAATGAAACTGTCGATTTTAGAGCAAAAGTGGTTATTATTTATTTTATTGCAAAAGTAGTTTTCAGTAATTTGAAAGTACATTAAGTAGCTTAAGTGTGTATCAATAACATAGAGTATCTAATGAAGTCCAGCAGATTACCACGCATATTAAAATTTCTGCACGCAATTTTTTGTCCACCCAAACAATATTAAAAGACCGAACAAAAGCTATCTCTACTGAAAATAAACGCAACAATAAAAACAAAGAAAAAATAAAGCAATTTTTAAGCAAAATTTCGATTCTGAACGATGATCTTTTACCAGGGCGATACTGAGTATCTTATCTACCACTCCATGATAGTAAGGAACTTGCTTGATGTCTCGGTGAGACTTGTCGCCATGAGTGTAGAGCAGGTATTATATTTTTGGTAAAACCCTGAAATCATAAAACAACCGGCTCAAAAGGTGAAATTCCGGTTTGAAATTCAGTATAGCACATTTAATACAAGGTTTCGAGCTGAATAATATACATAAATATGTATATGTTCTGGCTCTGCTAAACGTTTGCATATGTATGCTATTCAATCGCATCTGTTATACCCATATGAAATATGAACCCAACAAATCCATACCGCTAGAATTGGCTACACAATGAACTTTATGGCAATACATACTAAAACATCTTTTGGCCGAAGAAACTTTTATACCAAGCTCCACCTATGTTTAATATTCTGCCAGACTACATTAAATCTTCCAAATCATTAGCTAAATTTAAAAATAATGTTAAGATATTTGATAATGTCGACAGAGGATTGGCATACTATTTTTTCATCCTTGTCCTTTTTTAAATAATAAGATTTCAATTTTTGAATAATAAGATTTGTTTTTTAATAATATTTGTTTTTTGAATAATAAGCTTTTTTTTAAACAAATAGATTTTATTTGAGTTCCATTTGCCAAAATTGGAGTGTCACCCTAGATCAGGGATGCTCAAACAGTGCTTTTTGAGTCGATCTCGAGAAAAAATTGGCGATGTAAATACATTTACAGTTCTTGTTTTAGTTGATCCTAAATTAATAAGACCGCCCATTTTTCACGCTTTTCTGTTTAAAATTTATTTGTAACTTATGTTGTCAATGGTCGCGCATATTGGTTGTTGTATAGTCTATTCTGATCTATGGTGTGTGACGTCACAAGTCCCCATAGAAAAAAAAATCGTTAAATTATTGCATATTCATGGTGAAATATTGTTGTAAATTGCCCCTTTCAAAAGCCCGAAGTTATCGATCTAGTTTCTAGTGTGTGGTTTGGTTTATTTATGAGTCAGTCAGTCCGATTTGTAACTTGAAGGCGATACGAAGTTTATTAATAAATAATTCAAAATGAGGGTGGTGAATAGATTCACATTTAATTCAAAACCAGTTATGTGATCAGAATGTAAAATCCCAGTTCTGGATTCATCTGCTGACATATTTCAAAGGAAAACATTCTCTTATTCGACGTATAAAATTCTAGTTGCAGACTCTGTATGTGCTGATAGAATAAAGAAAAATCATTTTCATTTGAGTGTAGTTTTAATTCGCCGCACACAGATTAAATTTAATCCAGTTCATAACGTAAAATTTCTGTTGTAATATTTCGAAGGCAAACATTCTCTTATTCGAAGTGCAGTCATAAAATTCAAGTTTTTTTTTTATTTTTATTATTTTTTATTTAATTGAATATAATAACATGTGATACAATATAAAATATGGGTAGTCCCACAAAGCTGTGACAGATCAGCTTGTCTGTAGGTTCTACCATTTAATATTATTACATAACACAGATTAGCCTAGGTTACAATATTAATACTTAATATAAGATTTAAGATAGATAAATATGTTGTTCATTTATTAACCACTTTTTTGTGAGTTTATGGCAGGGTTCCTCATTATTTTTTAAATTAATGTTTTGATTTAACATGTTGTAAATCAAGGGTATCATATATTCGAGCGTTCTGCTACCATACTTATTTGATATTCGTGGTATTTTTAGGCCTTTGTTTTCAGTAAATCTTGTTGTGTGATTATGCACCAATAAATTTTTATACGTGCTTTCTCCCGAATTATCCATAATTATAATGTACCAGAGAAGCCCTTTAATTGGAAGTAGGCCCTCAGACCCATACAATAATTTTAGGTTGTTTCTTTGATTGTAAATGCTAGGTTTAACAATTTTTTTAATTATAGCAGTTTGTAAATTTTGAATGTATTTAATATTAATTTTGCTCGAGTGTCCCCAAGTTCGAATTCCATATCTAAGTATGGATTCGACCATAGAATGATGTATAAGTTTGAGAGTGCATCGAGGCAACACAAATTTTAATTTATAAAAATTGCTCGCCAAATTTGCAGATGTATGTGCTGCCAGAATCAAAGAGAAGCCATTTTCACGTTCTGAGTGTAGTTTTAATTTGCCGCACACAGATTTAATTTAAACCAGTTTTGTGTTTAAAATATAAATTATCCAGTTGTGGATTCATCTGCTGAAACATTTCGAACATTATCTTATTCGAGGTGCAGTATTAAAATTTTTGTTGCAGACTATAAATGTGCTGCCAGAATAAAAAAAAAACATTTTCTTGTTCTGAGTGTAGTTTTAATTTGCCGCACAGATTAAATTTAAGCCTGTTTTGTGTTTACAATGTAAAATTCGAGTTGTGGATTGATCTGCTGACACATTTCGAAGGAAAACTTTCTCTAATTCGAAGTGCTGCTATAAAATTCTAGTTGCAGACTATTTATGTGCTGATTCAAAGTAAAACCATTTTCATATTCTGAGTGTAGTTTAAGTTCACCGCAAACAGATTAAATTAAAAACCAATTTTGTGTTCAGAATGTAAAATTCCAGCTGTGGATTCATCTGCTGACACATTTTGGTGAAAAACATTCTCTTTTTCGAAGTACAATTATAAAATTCTAGTTGCAGACTATGTATGTACTGAGTGTAGTTTTAATTCACCGCATACAGGTTTAATTTGAACCAGTTTTGTGTTCACAATATAACGATAAATTAAAGAACAAATTGTCGATTCACCGTTTACCGAGTGAAGCTTTGCATTTGAGTTGCATGCCTTATGCCGCAAATTCTGAGAAATTGATTCCGTGCGTAGCTGTTGTTTCGGGACTCTTACACAGAAGAGGTTTTAAATTAAAACCCGCCTTGGGTAGTCATAAATTAGAGTAGAATTTATGGACATTAGTTTTATTGGAAGAATACTCAGTCACATGTGATACATAAAGTGAGGTGGTCGCAATAAAAAAAAATTCAGAGTGTAACACGACTTCGGACATTTTTAACCAGTGATTCTACTTCGATATTACGTACCCCCAATTTGGCTTGGCAAACCCCAAGTGGTACTCGAAGCCAAATTGGGTGAAAACCACTAGTCCAGATCTTAATCTTTTACAGTTTCCAAAAAGAAACCTTGCATTTTGTAACCTATATTGGTTGAATTGTTGCCTTGATGATTGAAAACCACTGATGTGGTGATAGAAGAAAGCACAAGAACATTAATATAGGTTATGAATAAAAAAAATCCGTTTTGTTTCAGATTTTTTTACGTACATTTGTTACTTTTTTAATATTTCGCTTCCGGTTTCAATACATGCTTGTCGAACAATTTAAAGTACAGAAAAAAGAAGTATAAAACAAACTAAAGTACAGAAAAAAATAGATATTGACGATGTGTGAGTATAATGGAGTTGGAGAGTTAGAGGGTAAGTTAAGCCACCGCTACTCGAATTTCTACCAATTTCTTACATATCTCCCATAAACACGTTAAGTTTAAAGCTCTTAAAAAATATATGTTATTCTTGAAGATAATATCTAGACATTCCACGTGCCGAAACGCAAATTATATAAAGTTCCCTCGATAGAAAAAAATCGCAAAGTATGCTCCTAAAATGATTATAAACACGATAGTTTAATTTTATTTTTATTTTAACTTTATGAGTAAAACCTCAAATTGTAATATTTAATTAAATGAAGACAATATAAGCGAAACTCAATCGAAAATCTGGAAACTGAAAATATTTATACATTTTGTTTGTTACAGGTTTGTTTTACATTGGTTTTTCGACTACCAAGCTAGGCAAATGCCCGTATTTTGGTACTTGAGATTCATAAGATGTTATATTAAGTATAGAATATTAAGTATAATCATCCATATATGTAGATGAAAGTACAAACATATAGCATACATATATTAAGGAAAATATTCATACCAGTATTAGGTACATGACAACATACAGGAAATGAGTTAAACTAGGTGAATCTTGTATAAATAAAAATAAAATAGAATAACAAATAAAAATAAAAGTAACAAATAATAGTATTTTAAGGATAATAAAATAAGAATAAATATATAAATCATCTATACAGATGAACAATGATAGTCTTATGGTGGGTTTCTTCATTTACCGAGAATGCTAAATGCAATGCTAATTGTAAAAGTAAACGGTCGAATGCATAGAAATTTTAAAATTTCGATCGTTCACTTTTATAATTAGCATTGCATTTAGCATTCTCGGTAAATGAAGAAACCCACCCGCCGCGTATGAAATGGACGAACGATGTCAAAAAATATGAAAACAAGCATCAGTGTAATATAAAGTTTTGGTTGAAAATTAATTTAGAGATAAGATTTTTTACTCGAGAAATATGAAAAAATAAGAACAGTTTTTAAGATGTAAGGCATTCTTTATAATATTTCCTTCCCTGAGTTCTGAACCAGTTCTGTATATTAATGGCATAAAGATCATCAGTTTTCGATGTCTTAATATCAATACTCAGTAAGTTGAACATTTTAGGCGCGATGTAAGAGAACTGTCGTTGGGCGAAAGCTGTTTTTGTTGGATGAATTTTGCATTTTTAGTGTGATGAATAGCGGGTGTAAATATTTTGTTGAGTTTTGAGTGTTACATAACGTTTCCTTATGTGTTTGAGAATTGTCTTAACGTATAACTATCTAATGTCTAGGATTGCGAATTTTTTTAAAAGTGGCTCTGATGGGTGAGATAGGTGACATTTTAATATAATCCTTAGTAGAAGCTTTTGAATTAAGATCATGGGATGTATAATTGAAGCTGCACAGCCTCCCCATCCCACGATACCGTATGTGACTATTGATCGGAAAAGTGCAAAATATATGCATCTCATTGTTTGAAGGTTTAGGATTGAGAGAGAAATATATAGCACAATTTGCGGAGTCTTTTTGTTGCGAAATTGACATGATCCTCCTAACGCAGTTGGTCATCTATAACAATTTGCTTAGGTAATACCTAAATTAATTTTATTTTTTGTTTATTTCGTACGTTTCTGAGGCGAGCAATTTAAAATATTATTGTGGTGAACGTATGTCTTGCGGTATGAAAGAGACATGCGTGTATGAGTGAGACAGCATGAGGAACATATAAAAGGGTGTGATTTTTGTCCATTGTCCCCTTTGCCGTTAGACTTCCTACGAAGCACCATTGTACAATATCTCGTAATAAACATCAATATCTACCTACGACTTATTATTGCTACACCCTGTACTGAGATCATCTGAATATATTCAGAAGAATCTGGATCCATCCAAGAGGAGTCCAGATACATGTTGATAACCGGCCACGGTCATCACAATTATTATAACGTTTTAAATTTTTTCTTTATTAAAGTTTGACCTGTTTCCAACAATGATAGAAAAAATCAAAAAATATGTTATTCCTTAATTACAATTGTTCGTGTTCCCGGATCCCAATTTTAAAATTTCTAGTTATCATTCATACTGTTCCTCACATTCATCAGATCCCAAAATCCTTTAAAAAAAACCCTCGACTCTAGTCGACTCTGTGGAAAATTGTGCAGTCCGTTTGTTAGATTCTCCTAAGTTAACAAATGGATTGCAATCTTTAGAGCACAAGCGTCAGGTGAGAATGCTGTCCTTTTTCTACCGGTATTATAATGGAAGATGCTCCGAAGAACTACCGTCATTAATACCCTCGGCACCGGTGCATAGTCGGGAAACACGCCTAACACGCGCTCAACACGTATACACGGTTGACATTTGTCAAATGAGAACGGATTGTTTCTACGACTCGTTTTTGAGTTCCACGGCTCGACTGTGGAACGATTTGCCGGCCTCTGCGATTTCCTCCCTCCTATAACACGGGTCTCTTCAAGACCTTCAACTCCTTCCTCTCCTCAAATAGACTCTCCACATAGCATCTTCAAAGATGACATGGGACCTGATGGAAATTATTTCCTTTGGGCCTCCTGTGTGGAGTTAATGTTAAAAAAAATCTAAAGTGTAATCTAAGATGAAGTAACTAATAAACATTAAAAAATAAAATTCTAAATCAAAATAGGTATATAGAAATTGTTACATTGTTAAAACCAAATAATTACAATAAAAAATTTAAAAAAATAGTTTTCTCTTGAAAAAATACATTTATTGAGAACATGCCTTCTAATTGAGGTGAACATTGAAAAAAACTTTTTTTTGTTAATCTGGACAACTCTTCCATGTTTTAGTAATCGGCGACCTCGGGAGTGTCGTCTTCAGGTAATGAACCAGGATCCGAATCGTCTTCATCTTCTCCAAAAGGAATCAGCTTACTCGGACAGCACACCTAAAACATAAGTTTAAAATGTTGTAAATTTTTTTTTATGATTTTTTTTAATGCAAATAAATTATTTCAATTTACTCATTATAATGCATAATACTGAATAAATAAATACGGGTTGTTTCCCAGAATTTAAACAATTCATCAAATTTCAAAGTTAATTTTCAAGTTCTGTGAAAGTTATTTTTAGTTCTGTTTTATTTCAGTTCTGTGAAGCAACCGGCCCATAATGACACAGTAACAGAAATAACAGAACTCGAACAGGGCTTTCATAGAAGTAAAAAATTAATGTTGAAGTTTGATGAATTGTTCAAATTCCGTGAAACAACATATCCTAAATGTTGTAACTTTAAATCATTGTAAAAAAAATGGGAAAAATTTAGTTCTGTTATAGGCGACTCACCTTGAAGCGAGTGGGAATGTAATGTAGATTAATGGAAACTATAGGTAAACATAGCGATTTTACAGTTATTACTACGATACAGCTATGTAGACATGAATTATACTTTTAAGTTTTAAAATTATTGTATTATGTATTACATATTATTATGATTTTACATAGTATTATGATATTACATATTATTATGATATTACATATTATTATGTAATGGTGTTTTTAAAACCATATTGGTGATTAAATAATATTATGTATTACAAATTATAATGCTATTACATAATTAATTACTGGTGATGGCACAGCATATAGCATCTTTGTGCTCTTAAATTAATAGCATAATATATTATAAGCACATGGTCACCGTATATATTTAAATTATAATTATTAAGTTCGTACAGTTTAGTAAGTACCAAAGATATTTTTAATACAAGAGATGTGCTATCGGCAGTTTTTACTGGTTGGGACTGTGCTTCCTGGTGTCGCTGATATTGTTAACCAATACTACTGCACACCTTCAAAAAATCAACTAAATGAACGAATTCTTTCCGTATTCAAACTATATATATTAATTATTATTTTTAATTGTTAAACTAACGTTTAAGACAAGATTTTTATGCATAGCACAAAGGGTAACAATTATTATAAGCAATAATTATCAGCCTCAAACACTCAATCATTTGGCGGGTATAAGATAAGCCGCCATAGCTCAATTAGGAGAGCAGCTGACCCGCAATCAGAAGGGCACGGGTTCAAGTCCCGTTGGCGTTATGTATCTTTTCTCGGAAGATTTTTCAATGTGGAAGAGTGTTTCAGGCTGATAATTATTGCTTATAAAAACTATATATATTGTTAACCAATATTACTGCACACCTTAGGGCGCCGCATCCCCGCTAAAAAAGAAGAAGATCGAGAGATATGTAATTACGACTGTTCGACAGAGCGCGCTAATATTTTAAATGACAAAATTGAAGCGAAAAATGTGAAAAAGTTTAATAAAACACGACTCGTTTAAAATGGAGCAAAAATCTCGAGGAAGACGTCTTAAGTATTATTTAAAGAAACATTGTGAATTTTTCATAACCGTAACTTGTAAACTAAGTGAAATAAACGTGTTTATAATAATTTTCGGAGCATACTTTGCGATTTTTTTTCTGTCGAGGGAATTTCATATAATTTGCGTTTCGGCGTGGAACGCTTCTAGATTTTATGTTTAAAAATAAAATATATTTAAAAAAAAATCAACTTAAATCCGTATTCAAACTAGGACCATTAGACCATAGTCCGCCGACAGTCGGACGGCCATCATAGCATATCTCTTATATTTCAATATCTTTGGTAGGTGTATCTGTAAGAAACATTAACATGAAAATATTTTTCTTTCAATACCTACTCCTATTATTTTGTGTTATTTTTATTACTTTATAAAATTATTATTCTCAAAACAGGCTTTTGTAAAAATTAAAACGTAAACAATAATACCTACCCTGTAAAGAAACAATTAATAAATATTTCGGTAGAAAATCGAAATAATAATAATAATAATAATGTTCTTTATTCCAGAATGTTGGGAGGTGAGTGCAATCCCACACATCCTATATAGAGTAAGTACATACATGAAACACAAGTAAGTACATAAAAAAATACATATATTTTCGTTATTTATTTTTGGGGTGTTATGCCGTGTTGCGCTACCTCCTTCTTTAGCCAACGTTTCGGACATCGTTGCAGTGTCCATCATCAGGGCAGATCCGGTAGATGTGTAATTTTTAGTCGTGAAGTGTGTGCTTATTTACTTTGAAGCGATACCGTGTCGCCAGCACCACTAACTTTCACCAGTACAAAATAATCGTGACAAGCAGTGGTATCATCGCCGCGGAACGGAATAGAAAGTTCATTAAAACGTGGTATTTATGCTAGTCAGGGGCAAGTCCGTTTGCGAGATGCTGACGGAAGTGGCTCATCTCTTAATGGAATCTAAAATTAGAAATCACAATGGTAAGAATTCAAGCAAAAAAAAAAAAAAAAAAAAATGAAAATCTTAAAACTTATCCAAAATATATATAGTTAAAAAAATAAAATAAAAAGTAGTAGGCATCATTAGATAGTAGATATGTGAGGTTCTATAAATCTTCGGAATACAATTCCCTCCGGCCAAAGTTCTTCTGCCAGGAATTTCTTTATTTCGATCGCTTTAACAGTGAGTTTAAAGGTGTTAAAAGGCGTAGGACGAAAAGGCTTGATTTTTTCAATCTTGGTACATTCCAGATCTTTTTCTGTTAGGTAGTTATTGCTGTAGTTTCCACAGTAAACCTCGAAATGTATACCGTTGTTAGTATGTCAGCTGACTTTAATGGTGTTGATGTTGCTTTACCTCTCAAGTTTCGGTTAATTTTCCGTGTTACTAATGTGAAACCGCTTTCGTCAGTAGCGGAATGAATACTAATGAATACTACGAAATGAATACTATTAATCGGCAATATTTTTTGCGACTCGTATAAAAAGTGCTTAGAAGTCTATTTTTTCTTTGATTATGATTTTGTAATGTTTTTAAAATGAATAATTATTTTAATTTATATTAAATGCAATTTTTTATAAGAGAAACTCTCTTTTTATAACTTTTGAAGGTTATTGCCATCAATTTAATATATCATTGAAGAAGAAGATAACAATCATAATCTAAATTAAAAATTTGAAATACAACAAGACACAGAAAACCAGAAAAAAGACAATGGTCGCAACTGGGACTCGAACCCAGAACCTCTCGTCTAAGCGACCATTCTCTTTTTTCTGTTTTTCTGTGTCTTTTTCTCTTTCATATTTTCGTTTAGATTATTATTGTTATCTTCTTCTTCAAAGACCTATTAAATTGATGGGAATAACCATCAAAACTTATAAAAAGATAGTTTTTCTAATAAGAAATTGAATATTCATTTAGACTTTTATAAAAAGTCAATAGTTCCATATGAATAAATTCGGATACATTTAACCGAGACGCTATTCAGGATTCAAACCAATTCTTAGAATGATTGTTTCCAATAAAAAGGGTAGTTGCTCATTTTTTTTATTTTTATTATTTGTTTTTATATACAACATGTAATATAATCATGAGTAATTACATTTTCAGGTTACAATCGGATTAAATTCAAATCATTAAATACTAACATGCAACATTGATTAGAAACAGTATAAACATATATATGTATATAATAAATAACCTTTACGAGAGTGTAACTACTCGTGTGTAAAGGGAAGAGAAAATATGTATATATTTTACATTAAAAAAATTAAAAATTATAACACATACATTATAAATACGTACTTACATAAATCAAATGTAATAAAAAAAATAATATAAAATAAATTGTTGAATAAGTATTGTTAGTTAAAGGTTAATGCGGTTCTAAGTGGCTAAATTATTTTAGATATTATTGTTTAATTTATTTTTTAATTTATTGTAGTCAGATTCTAATCTCAGCTCTATTGCTAGTTGATTAAACCACACCACTCCATTGTACATGTAGTAGTGTTGTGCAAAACTGGTATGCATTAATGGCGTACATAAGCGACCCACTGTGTTTTGCCTATTGCTCTCAATGCGTACCATGGCGTGGTGCGACTTCTTAGAATAGTCTTTGTGTATTTGAAGCAGCGTATTTTTTATATATGTATTTTTTAGAAGTGGGACTGGAAAGTCTTGGAAAAGATAATATGGAAAAATAATTAGTCAAGATAATATTGTTAATTCTTAAATTTGAATTATGAGATTGACAACTACGACAGTTTGACAGAAGGTGGCAATAGCGAAATTAGTTAACTGCACGTCCCGGATAGACGAGAGGTCTGGGTTCGAGTCCCAGTTGCGACCATTGTCTTTTTCCTGTTTTTCTGTGTCTTGTTCTCTTTCATATTTTCATTTAGATTATGATTGTTATCTTCTTCTTCAATGATATATTAAATTCAATTACCGTTTTTTTTCCATCCTTCATTACCGAACACACTGAACTTGTAATGTAATTTTGAACTCCTTCAGACCACGGGACTGGCCTCGTCATGAGGTATGCCATCAACTCTCGGCACTCCCTAATTCGCATGCAAGTCCCTGGACCCTGGTATGGCGTTTTACATGGTTCTGGAAAAGAATGTGTGGCTTATTAGTAGGACTCCGTATCGTAGCAAAATCACTGCATAGAATAATTGAGCCCTTGCCCGGAATAATGTCGTATCCAACAAAACTATCAAAGTTGATTTATTGATGGAATAATGTTGGGCATATTAATATGCATCTTTTAAGGGAGATATTATAGTAATGAAAATCCTTTTAGGCCTGTGGTAGCTTTTTAAAGTTTGGTTTGTGGAAGAATGTTGTATAATGCCATTTATCCGAATCTCGGCGCATGGTTTAATTTATGGGAATAAATGGTAAAAACGAACGTTTTATATGGCTTCATCTAGAAAGCCTTCAAAACCAAGTAGCTTTTTAGCCGTTGAAACTGTTTTGTGGAATGTGTTGTATGTTGATCTAGAACGTAAATGGTTACATTTCTTCATATCATTTTTTTTGCTTTTTAACCCGTTTAATCACAGGAGGTCTCATATAAAACGCTGTAACTCCCTTACTATAATAGTTAGAAATATGTTTTAATCGTTGTTAGAAAGGAAAATCACCAAGCTTTATATTCCAATCTAAAAAATAGCCACCAAAAAAGTAAAATGTACACTTTTATGTACTCAAAGTTTTGAATCGCAGATTTAAAAAAAAAAATTTGAAACTTCAGGAATTTTTTATAAATTATTTTTACATAGAGCGACAAAAAAGTGAGGTTACAAAATGTGTTTGTTATACATTTGTCTAATAAAATATGTATTTTTTTGTATTTTATTTTTATTTTCAGTAACTTTAGTTAGCCATTTTGAAAACTTTTTATGTTTGTACGCAAAAATTTTATAATTAAAAAAAAAGTTTTATATATCTATAATTTGAAAGCGTATTTCATCACCTTTCTAAAACAGTTTTTGGTTTTTGAATGTGCTCAGAAATATTTCAAATATTTGCATTTTATTGTAAAGCGAAAATATTTTCACCATCTGAAAATAAGCCTAATTTTTTAAGGGTTTTAAGCTCAAATACATCAATGACACGCGTATATTTATTTTAGAAGAGCAGTAAAAAGAAAACGTTTTGCGGTATAACGTTGGGTGAGAAATTTTTATAATCAACATAATTCCATAAATTCAGCGTAAATTCTTCTAATAAACTCTAATTTAATTGCCTTTCTAGATTACTTTTCATTTAAAACTATTAAGAATTGTATTTTTTATGTATTTTAAATATAAAATGTTTTGAATCATACTAACTGGTTGCCTTTTTTCAATTTTTCTCAGTAATATTGTTGGATACAATATTCTTCCGGGCAAGGGCTCAATTCAAAATGATACTTAAATACACATGA
This sequence comes from Limnephilus rhombicus, assembly GCA_929108145.2. NCBI lineage: Eukaryota > Metazoa > Arthropoda > Insecta > Trichoptera > Limnephilidae > Limnephilus > Limnephilus rhombicus. Next base: position 24,922,381 of record OV815287.1, on the reverse strand, counting down.
AATAACAGACAAACCAAACAAGAGAGGTGGACAACGAAGCATTATTAGTATGAAACACAAAAGCTTCGCCAACTTTATCCATCCATATGTAGAAACTATTCCAAATCAAATCTAGTTACCCTTTATTTCTACCTGCATACCAAACTAACACATAACATTGTCACTTTGATAGTCTCGGTGTCAGTCAATAAACTTACATAAATGACGTATATTTGGAGGTCCTGGGGAAAATAAGTTCATCTATGGGGGGTCTTTTTAAGTTAGAAAGAAGAGGAATTTTGATTCTGTAGAATTTTTTTTCTCAGTTTTCATCTCGGTTAGCCTCTAGTTACATATCACGATTTTTTACAGATAAATAACTAGTATTATTAAAATTTGGAGATCACGTATTTATATACGAAAAAGAAATACGTCGGAATTGAAATTCAGGTAAATTCACACAGATGTCGTCTATCAAGCTTAGCAAAGTTTCCAACCTTGAAGTATAGTTTGAGTTTAGAATATTTTAAATGTTGGGGTAATAAAGTAAAAGAATACGACATCTTCTTCTTATATATAAAAATCAATTGCTGTTCGCTAGTCTCGCTAAAACTCGAGAACGGCTGGGCTGATTTAGCTGATTTTGGTTTTGAAATGTTTGTCGTAGTCCAGGGAAGGTTTAAACGGTGAGAAAATATGGAAACATTGCGAGGAAGATAGTAAAAACAACCATTTCGTTGCCCTTTATAAACTGTTCTACCTACTTTCATTTCAAACATTTGACGTTCGTCCCTTCGGTACGGTAGACTGGGGCCCACTCGAGATTGCGATGAAACTTTGGCGAGTTGTTGTGAGCACGCCCGCGAAGTTTTTTATATATACTGGTGAGCTCTGGCATTATGAAATTTGTATAAAAAATTGCAATAGGTGCCACGCGAACTGTTTGAAAACTGAATGTACCGGGACTGAATGTATTAAATGCGGGAGGGGTGAGGGGGGAGTGGGGGGAGGGGATGGGTGGAAGGTAACTCGGGAGGGGGACTAAGGAGGGGGGTTCGCGGGAGATGGGGAGGGGAACCCGGGAGTGGGAGGGTAAATCGGGAGGGGGGAGAAGAACTCGGGAGGGGGATCCGCGGGAGGTGGGAGGGGGGAGGGGAACTCGGGACGGGGGAAGAAAGGGGGGGGGGGGAGTAGAGTGAGGAGAGGGACGGTGGAGGAGGAGGAGTGGGAAAGCGATAGGGGAAGAGGACGCGGGAGAGAAAGGGGAGGAGGAAGGTGAACGGGACGAATGGGAAAGGACAGAGAAACAATTTCTTTATTAAATGGCATAGCAGCGCATGCCGGGTGCCAGCTAGTAATGTATAGATTTTCATGGAAACAAAAGGGGAATGTTGTGATTCATTCAAACGCATTTTTTTGTTTATTTTCTTATGGCTTAGAATTGCGCCCGTTGTCCATCTTTGAATTAAGTAGGAACTAAAGGAATAAGTAGTGATCTCATAAGTTCTGAAAAAATGCACTTGGTGCCAACATTCAAACTCGTAATATTTATGTAAAATAGGTAACATTCCTTATTATTTACTTCTAAATTATGGGTTAATCGGTAGAGTTCCAAGACACAGTTCAACAACGAGACATTTCAACACCCCTTTGAAATGTAATTAAAAATTATGAAAAAAAATAGCCCATAACCTAACGTAAAGTAATCTATCTAACCATTTTTTCAATAACTTTAAAACCTTTTCAAAGGAAGTGATGAAGTTGCATATTGTGGAGTTGTCCGGTCACCAGTTGGGAGATATTGCCTACCCTTACGCTACGACGGCGACGTAATAAATTATAGGTAGGTACTTAAAAGTAAAGTAAAAAAATTTTAATCATTCACTTACCACACAGGACAGCTGCAAATGATGCGAAAAGAATTAACAGATAGATTTTAGTTCGGTAATGCTTCATTATGAACACAAAAAGCCAATTAAACACTGAATCATTCGAAGACCGTTACAACTGTGATACCACCGACTACTATAAATTAATTTGCAGGTATTTACAACTTAAAAATTCTACGAGATTCTGCAAGCAGCTCTTTATGGTCTTCCGTCCACCAGAGAAGGCAGACTAAAGAAAAAGAAAATAAATTTAAAACCAAATTAAAGTCATAACCGGTATTTGGTTTTACTATTTTATTTTTGGCATATAGCTACCTACAACCCAAGTCAAGTTTAGAGATCGGATGCTAAATGTGTAGGATAGAAGTATAGTCAATGTCATGAAGCATTTTATTAAAATATATTTATAATAATAATATGTATATATTTATTGAATGAAATTTGCATGATTTATAACTAAAAAGTACATATTCAGTGTTAATGTTTACGGTGGTTTATAAGAAGATAAATAAGATTCAACCGGTCAGTGGTTGAGTGGGCATAGCAGCGGGTCCCACCCGGGGGTCGCGTGTTCGATTCCTCGGCTGGCTAAGTCCTCCATCACAACACAAGCAACATTTTCGGCTTTCTGTGGTGGTAGTAGTAGATTTTCAAACATTGTTGGGTTATTCGTAACCCGGGAATGTTTGTCTTTCTTAAAAAAAAAAAAAAACAAAAAAAAAAAATAACAACAGAAAATAATATAAATATGAACAGAAGGTACTTGAAGAATAGAAAATAGTTATAAATTTAGGTTTCTCGTAATCCACCTCAGTACGCTAGCCTGTGTTGGGGCAATAATTTTTAAGGCAATTTATAATACTTAAACCTACACTTATTTTAAAATATAATCACACAATAGATCGGTTGCATTAATAATTTCGAATTTGGGTGAGTGCACCGGTTTAGGCCCTATCATTATTTTTTATCAAAATTTTTATGTTATCTTTGAAATTTTTTGGTAAATCACATTTTTTTATTCTATCTGGCAGAATGTTGTAAAATCTTGTTGCAAAGTATCTGAAGTTTCGTTTTTTTTTATTTCATTTAACAGGTGTAAAAAGAATTTTGTGATTGTAAACGCAATAAAAGTTAAAATACTCAATCAATGGGGTCCTATCTTTATAATTTAATTGTTGATTATTGACAAATTTTGATTCCAAATAGTAGTAGTAGCAAAATATTATTTTTTCACATACTTCAATTATTGTTTTTATTTTTTATTTATTTAATTTAACAAGTGTTAACTGTCTGAATGAGTGTCAAAAATATACTAAGTAACAGTAAACAATCGATTTTAAACATGTCTAAAAATCTAAAAACACCGAAGATTCGGTTTCGGTGGAAAGTCCTCTTTCGGTCGGACACTAATTATTTTTTCTCATACTTCAATTTTTGTTTTTTTTATTTTTTATTATTTAATTTAACCCGTGTTAACTGTCTGAATAAGTGTAAAAAACGAGGGGTCCTATCTTTATAATTTAATTGTTGATTATTGAAAAATTTTGGTTCCAAGAAGTAGTAGTAGCAAAATATTATTTTTTCACATACTTCAATTATTGTTATTTTATTTATTTAATTTAACAAGTGTTAACTGTCTGAATGAGTGTAAAAAATATACGAAATAACAGTAAACAAATCGATTTTTAACATGTCTAAAAAGACCGAAGATTCGGTTTCAGTTTCGGTGGAAAGTCCTGTTTCGGTCGGACACTAATTATTTTTTCTCATGCTTTAATTTTTTTTGTCTTTTTTTATATTTATTTAATTTAACACGTGTTAACTGTCTGAATAAGTGTAAAAAATAAGCCAAATAACAGTAAACAATCGATGTTTAAAATGTAACTTACTGATCTAATCTTCAAGAACTTTGATCATTCTCCTACTCTCACGGTATTGGGATGGAAGTGGAGGTCACCAGACATTCCACCCGATGACATTCGTCACGGGAATCATTACACTGACCAATTATCGCTCTTGACAGTTATTGCATCTAACCATCGGCGTCAAGCATCATTGGTTGATAATCCATCGGATATCGCTTCACCTGGCCATTCTCCGGCCGATCTAAACCGTAGCGTGTTATGGTGGGCGGAGCCCTCCGGGCTTGTCCAGCTAAACGATTCTTGGCTTATCTAAGTTAAGATGGTACGAGAGATTTTTCAATATTTAATGATTTTTGCGCGTTTTCGAAGTCGCCTACGTCCATAACCGTACAAACAAAAGAAAAGTTATACCAAAAGAATGATAGTTACATTTACGTTCTATCCCTAGAAATATAATTAAATATTAACAAAAAATATTTTTCATACTTTATTACTATTTGAAAAATAGTTGTTTTTAACAAATCTCAATCGACCTACAAATATTTTTCTTATGTTGTCGTACGCATAAAGGAAAAAAAAATATAAAAAATATTTTTAGATAGAAAACATCTCAACGTATGCCGCTTCATTTTTTAATTTTTTAATTAAAGAGCCTTTTTAGCTAAATTACGATGTGATATTATTAAAAAAACTGCATAAATCAGTCAACTTTAGAATCGTTTTAATGTACCAAAAAACAGGTTAGTTAATAAAATAAAAATATCATCATATAAAACAGTATTTTAAGAATCTCAATTTAAAAATAAATATAATAAAATCCAATGATTTATTTGGTTTGCATCAATTTTCGTATCATATATTTAGAGCAGATCTCAATTATTGTTTCAGTGCCTGGACAAGCCCCAAGACGGAAGGTTGTCTGTCACGCTACTTTAAATAATTTAAGTAAAAGCTGAATCACCCAAAAGATCAGTCATTTACTAGACCTGAATACATTGTCGGAATTATTAAATGGCCCTTTTTACAATTTCTTCTTTAATTTACTCTCTACTCAAATCGCACGGGCGAGCTGTGTCGGCGCTGTTCAGGGATATTCAAAGTTAACATAATATTATATGTTTATGATAATTAAATAATGTTTTTGATAATTAAATAAATGTATATGATAATTAAATAAATGTTTCCGACATTTAAATAAGAAGAAATAATATGAAATGCGAAATATCTATTCGATGGCAAATAACTATTTTTGAAAAATCTTAATGAAATTTTATAAAATTATTCACATAAAATTAATCACTTATACCTACCTTAGTTTTATTCACGTTTACATATCTTTATTTATAATATATTTTTTTCATTTCTAGTTTTGTTATTTTCGATAAGGCTCTCGACTGACGTTCCGGAGGTCACGGATACAAATTAAGCATGCGCAAGTAAATTTTATTTGATTGGTTTGTGTTATTTCACAATTTGATCATTTAAAAATATTATAAGGTATTCTCTTATTTGCGGTACGTTCCAGATTGAAAGATAGTTTCAGTATCGCCCTAGTAAAAGACCACCATTCAGAATTAAAACTTTGCTTTAAATGGCTTTAGCCGTGTTTGGTGACTAGATGTGAATAATCAAGCTATCTGATCTGACAGTAACCATGTAGCAACTTAAACTTTTTTTCCAATTTAACCTTAAAAATTTAGTCTTCAAACTCTATTTACTCGAAAACTAAGGTTTTTTGGTTTGAGTTTTATATATAAACATGTATATACCCAGCTGAGTAGTCGACCAACCCTTCACCCCTCCTCCAACTGTACAACACCTACCATTTTTTTATATTTTTGTAGAAAAAAAACATCAAAGATGTCACCGGAGACCGAAATTTCATTTTCATTTTTTACTCCATATAATGTCAGGAATCACTGGTTAAAGTAAGTCAAGTACTTAACATCCTGTATATGTGCAGTCCTAGTGCTGCATATATACATTATCCATTTTACCCTTAAATCGACTAAAATCAAACTAACCGTACAATGTACTTAAATGAAAACTATTAATTCTTGTTTATTATTTTCTTTTTAATAACTTTTTACTTAACACTATGTACTTTTATTTAAAAAATTTTTGTATTTAGTAATTTTATTTAAATAACTACTCGAAACTATTATTTCTGTATTGATTATTACCACTTTTTGATAATTTTTACAGCGTGCTTACAATTTATACCTACTATAATTGTTTAATAACCACTTGATTACACTGAACTTAACTGGTTTAAATTATATTCACTATTTAATGTACAATTACTTTACACACAATTGTATGCTTCCTAAATAAACATAAATAAATAAAATAAAATATATGTATTGTATAAATATATGTACTGTAAATATATGTAAAATATTGTATAAATATATGTACTGCATATATACCTACAGGGTTTTAAGGGACGTACTTGACTTACTTTAACCATTGATTCCTGACATTATTTGGAGTAAAAAATGTAAATGAAATTTTTAGTCTACAGTGACATCTTTGATTTTTTTTTCTACAAAAAACATAAAAAAATTTTAGGTGTTGGACAGTTAGAGATGGGGTGAGGGGTTGGTCGGCTACTCGGCTGGGTGACCAGTGATGACATGCGGAAAAAAATTGATTTTGAGGAAAAAAGTTTTGAAAAAAAAAGTCGCCGGAGACCAAAATTTCATTTACATTTTTTATTCCAAATAATGTCACAAATAACTGGTTAAAATACGTCAAGTACGCCTAATAATACCCTGAATATGTAATATTGTATTATACTCGTAATATAGGTATGCACATTTTGTAGTAATAAAAATTCTTGGTGCATAATTCCACAAGCAAATACTTTTAATGGAGGAAAAGTAACACTGTAACATGTTCCATTTTTTAAGATAATAAAATTATTAAAATTATAATCGTCTAATCAACCGTTATTATCAATTTTGTTAAGTTTTCAAATAAAACAATGACAACAAGAGGTTTTTTTCTTTGCGATGATATTAATAACAAAAATAATTATCGATTCATTAAAGTAACGTTTACCTTTTGTGTTGAAAAAGTAATAATTTACATTGGAAAAATTATCATTTTTTTCACTTTCTGCAAAATTTTAAATAAAACTGCTTTTATACCCCTGATATCACCAAATGCTCGCTGACCAAAATTACATACGAGTTTCATGGTAAAGTCGACGCCCTAGAGCTTGACGGGAGGAGGAAATCGGGGAATTAGATTACAAGTAGCGTTGTGAAATTATGTACAACTTTAAAACACAATACCGAAGTTAAAATATCTAAAAACTACACGGGCGACATTACGACGAAACAGCAAACTAATTTCACCAAATTTGAAAATACTTAAAGGACTGCTAGGCTCTTAAACCTGCAACCAAACCTTGCGCATTAATCTCTGCGGATGATGCGGTTAGAATCCAAATTAAAAATCTTGTGCTTATCGCTACGTTACGTACTATAAATGGATCTTCTCTTACAAGATCATTCACCAAATCGTGTCCATTGCCTAGTCAATGTGACTAATTATGTGACTTAATTTACGTCTAAGCTAATCACATCAAAAATAATCTGTAGAGTTAGAGACGAATACTATAGAAAACAGACCAAGGAAGCTGCCAATGACAATAAACAAATCTGGAATATTATCAAAGAGATTTGCTATACCAACAAAACTACCGCACCTATAAATAAAATAACCATTTCAGACCAAACACTAGATACAACAAATCATCCAGAAAAAATCGTAAATCATCAATAAATTCTTCTCCACAGTCGGATCAGACTTAGCAAATAATATTTTAAATAAAAACGGAATGTCAGAATTTAACCTTGCAAATAATATTTCGATCGATAATCTTAGTTATGATCCATTTAATCTCACTCCTACCACAGAACAAGAAATCACTGAAATTATTTCATCACTCAAAAACACACATTCAACTGGAATCGACAATATATCCACTAAATTGATCAAACACCTCAAACCAATCATCACTAAGCCCCTTAAACATATCATATATCTAAGCTTTCAAACTGGCCTGTTCCCAAATTCTCTAAAACAATCAACAATTATTCCTATCTATAAATCAGGGGACAGATCATCGGTGAATAACTATAGACCAATATCCTTGCTGAGTCCGATATCAAAAATAATTGAAAAAACGTAAAACGAAGGCTATACAAATTTCTTGAAGACAATGACATTCTGTCGGAAAATCAATATGGCTTCCGCAAAGGTCGTAGTGCCGCAGATGCAATTGCAACTTTTACAAAAGTAGTCTCTGATAACCTTGATAAAGGCCGCAAGCCCCTCGCTGTTTTCTTGGATCTAGCTAAAGCCTTTGATACTGTCTCTCACCGCATACCTTTCAAGAAACTCCTTCTGGTAGGGATAAAAGGTACTCCCCTCAAATGGTTTGAGAACTATCTAATAAATAGGTCGCAATCGTCTCTTGTAAATTCTGATAAAGAATACAGAAGTACAATTTTACCAATCACTTACGGTGTGCCTCAAGGCAGTATATTAGGCCCACTTCTCTTTCTAATATATATTAACACTTTATGTAACTTAAAAATTAATGGAACTATAATATCTTTTGCCGATGATACGGTAATCATCTTTGAAGCTGAAAATTGGAACTCAACTATGGAAAAAGCAAATAAGGGCCTAAATAAAGTAAAACATTGGTTAGACGACAACCTTCTGACTCTTAATATTGACAAAACAAAATATTTACTTTTCTCCATACGTAAAGTATGAAAAAAACTCCTCCTCAAAACTGTCCTAATCTTATCATTCACTCATACTCACAGAACCATATTACCCCTGCGCTTCCCAACAATAATTGCTCATGTACCAACCTAAAAAAATCCGACCAAATTAAATATCTGGGGATTGTAATATATAACCAACTGCGTTGGGAGGACCATGTCAATTTCACAACAAAAAGACTCCGCAAATTGTGCTATATATTTCTCTCTCTCACATCAATCCTGAACCTTCAAACAATGAGATGCATATATTTTGCACTTTTCCAATCAATAGCCACATACGGTATCGTGAGACGGGGAGGCTGTGCAGCTTCAATTATATATCCCACGATCTTAATTCAAAAGCTGCTACTAAGGATTATATTAGAATGTCACCCATCTCACCCATCAGAGCCACTTTCTAAAAAATTCGCAATCCTAGACATTAGACAATTATACGTCAAGACAATTCTCATACACATAAGGAAAAATGATTTAACACTCAAAACTCAACAAAATATTTACACCCGCTATTTATCACACCAAAAATGCAAAATTCATCAAACAAAAACAGCTTTCGCCCAACGACATTTCTCTTACATCGCGCCTAAAATGTTCAAATTACTGAGTAATGACATTAAAACATAGAAAACTGATGATCTTTATGCCATTAATTTACAGAACTGGTTATTTACTCAGGGAAGGAAATATTATAAAGAATGCCTTACATCACAAAAACTGTTCTTATTTTTTCATATTTCTCGAGTAAAAAATCTTTTCTCTAAATTAATTTTCAACCAAGACTTTATATTACGCTGATGCTTTTTTTCATTTTTTTTGACATTTTTCGTCCATTTCATACGCTGCCTAGGAATACCTGCTTGTGTTTTTTTTTGGGTCAAAGACTATCATTGTTCATCTGTATAGATGATTTATATATTTATTCTTATTTTTATTTCTATTAACCTTAAAATATTATTATTTATTACTTTTATTTTTATTTGTTATTCTATTTTATTTTTATTTATACAAGATTCACCTAGTTTAACTCCTTTCCTGTATGTGATCATGTACCTAATACTAGTATGAATATTTTCCTTAATATGTATGCTACATGTTTGTACATTCATCTACATATATGGATGATTATACTTAATATTCTATACTTAATACAAGTTGTTAAGGGACGTACTTGACTTACTTTAACCAGTGATTCCTGACGTTATTTGGAGTAAAAAATGTAAACGAAATTTTGGTCTCCGGTGACATTTTTGATTTTTTTTTTTTTCTACAAAAACATAAAAAAATGGTAGTTGTTGAGCAGTTGGAGGCGGGGTAAGGGATTCGTCGGACACCCAGCTGAGTGACCAGTGAAGACATGCGGAAGAATTTTTTTTGTTTGATTTTGAAGAAAAAGTTTTTGAAAAAAAAAAGTCGTCAAAAAAAGTCACCGGAGACCAAAATTTCATTTACATTTTTTACTCCAAATAATGTCAGGAATCACTGGTGAAAGTAAGTCAAGTACGTCCCTTAACACCCTTTATAATATCTTATGAATCTCGACTACCATAATAAGGGCATTTGCCTAGTTTGGTAGTCGAAAAACCATATAAAACAAACCTGTAATAAACAAAATGAATACAGAAAATTAAAAAAAAAAAAAAGTTTCGTATAGTTTAGTTTATCTATACAAAGTTCAACTTTTCTTTGAAAATAAAATTTGCTGTATTTTGGTGGGCGGAATGTTTCATAAAGCTGATTGGTTTCATTCATGTTTGTGTTCCAATCGGCTTATAGGATCGAAGGAATCCAGATTGTGTAATTCCGCATTTTTAAATGTACCTACAAAGGAGCAGTGAGTCAAGTACCGCATTATTGCCAGTCTGTCAACAACCATCGTAACGTGACATTTCGCTCTACTTTGAAATGTTATTTTTATTAATCGGAAGTGTGTAATATGAAGCATAACTTTTATGACAGTATGCTTTACGTGAACCGCTTATGTTAATCGTCCCATGACTCAAACTTTATCGTGGTTTTAATAACCGACCAGAATAAATTCAATATCGCGCGCTTATGGATATATCTGTGACTGTCTACGTCACCGAATAGAGAGCAAGCCAGAAGACAATAGCAGTGAGTATCACTTAATTGTGTATTACGTATGTGACGAGCCAACTTACCTACCTGCGCTGCGAGAAGTACTTACCTACCTGCGCTGAAATATTCGGCATATCGTCGCACCTTACGGAAAGTACCGGAGAATTCAAATTCCCTGTACATTATTCTTTTAGAACAGCAAGCCAAAACAAATGATCCCGTTATTTTTACTTCTGTCACGCTCCGGTATTCCGATATTATTGTGAATTTTACTGTTTAGTAAAAAAACTATGAACAGTTAAATCTTGTGTTTTCTTTACACGTTTACGTAGCACGTCTGATTGCTACAGTGGTGACCTCCGACATACGAAGTTACGACACATGAAGTTTTTTTCCAACGTACTACGATTTAAATAAATTATAAATAATTTATCTCCCAATGTCTCTCCCAATTGGATCATCGATATCGACGGGTACACCGCCCGAAGTAAATCGTGTGGCGGTGCGAATACCTCCATTCTGCCCAAACGACCCCGAGCTCTGGTTTGCCATGGTTGAGAGAAGTTTTGAGGCATCAGCTGTAACCGTGGATGCCACGAAAATTGGATTCATCCTTGGGGCCCTGGATCCCACGTACGCTCAGGAGGTCCGGGACATCATCGTAAAGCCCCCAGAGGTTGGCGCCTACGCTCTCTTAAAGAGCGAACTAACAAGGCGTCTCAGCTCTACCCAGGTGCAGAAAAAAAGGCGACTCCTGGAGCACGAGGAGCGGGGAGACCGAAAACCTTCCCAGTTCCTCCGTCATTTACGCACCCTCGCGGTGCTGAAGACCTTATGGATGGGCAGACTCCCTCGGAGCATGCAGGTTGTTCTGGCCACACAGCAGAAAGCCTCGCTGGACAAGGTGGCGAACCTCGCGGACGCAATCGATGACTACGCTGGCAGACCAGGTATTAATGCAGTTGCCCGAGAAAATATTGAAGACGGTCTGGTTACCAAGATAGAGAAGATGGTGAGACCACTCCAGGAAGAACTGACCACCCTACGACGAGAAATATTGGCGTTGCGCTCCAAATAACAACAATCCAGGAGTACCAGCCCTCGTTGGCGAGACCATCGCTCTCGCAGCAGTACCAGGGGTCGGCAACCTGAAGACACGTGCTGGTACCACTGGAACCTCGGGACCAAGGCGCGTTCATGCAGGAAACCCTGCAACTTCGAGCAGGGAAACGCCCCGGGCTCACACTGATGGCGACTAGCACCAGCAGCCCGACTCAAGTATGTCGCCTTTTCGTCACCGACCGGGTAACGCGTACCCAGTTTCTTGTAGACACTGGCGCGGACCTCTGTGTTTTTCCACGGCGTTTGGTTCAAGGTCGTCCAGCCAAGTAAGCTTACGAACTGGCGGCCGCAAATGGCAGCACCTTCGCAACTTACGGCAGCCTGATGCTCGAACTTGACTTAGGTCTGCGACGCGATTTATTTATTTATTTATTTATTTATTTATTTATTTATTGTTCTTATACGCCCGTAGGGGCTTTTACATAGATTATAAAATAATATTTAAGATATCGAGGATTACACATACATAGAATTTATATCAAACGTTATAAAAGTGAAAAAACTTTTAAGAATATACAAGTAGTTTTTAAAGAAAAAACCACTTGTATATTCTTGCTTAAAACTGTGAAATATTTTAAACAATGTAATATTTAACAATACCATAGAACAAAATATAATATAAAACATTACAATAACACATCAAATCGTTAAATATATTATACCCACGTTACAATAATTTGTAGGATTCCACAAAGTGTTGGTTTAAATTGCATTTTAAAATGTAAAGGGAATCAGCGAATATATCTACAATACCACCAAACTTGTTGCCTAAATCATGCATCCTATTGGTAAGTGAGTGTGATTGATAGTTGGTTGTGTATGTGTTGCAAAAGAATGTTATATTTTGTCTAGTATTCCTTGTCGGTACATGGAGTTTAATACTAGAAACGATGGCAGGGCTGTCAATTAGGTTGTTCATAACTCTGTACAATAAAATTAGGTCTGAAATAATTCTTCTGTCAGACAGCGTAATTAAATTTAGTCGATTCATTAAACTTAAATAATTAATGTTTTCTATTGGAATTTTGAGTTTGAAATTTAAGTACCTAAGAAATTTGTGTTGAACACGTTCTATTTTGTTAGAGTGTACTTTATAGAAAGGGGACCAAATAGGTGAATTATATTCTACTTGACATCTAACTAATGAAATGTAGAGTGTTTTCATGCAATCCATGGACTTAAAATCAGTTAGGGTTCTACAAAGGAAGCCAAGAATCTTTAAAGCCTTATTAGCTATATCATCTATATGTGCTGTGAATGTTAAGTTTGAATCGAATATAACTCCCAAGTCGCGAATTTGTAATACTGGTGTTAATTTAACATTATTTAAATTATATTCATGTAAAATATGAGAATGAGTTCTGGAAAATCGTATTACTTGACATTTCTCAATATTCAAAAATAACATATTTTGTTCGCACCATTTAAAAAATTCATCTAAATTAGCTTGTAAAATTAGGCAATCATATATATTTCGTATTCTTTTAAACAATTTTAGATCATCTGCAAAAAGTAGGACTTGTACATCTTTAAATATGTTTACAATGTCATTAATGAATATTAAGAAGAATATTGGGCCGAGGTGGGACCCTTGCGGGACACCACTTGTGGCCTCGAATACATAGGATTCTATAAAATTAATCCTGACACTAAGCACTCTATTACTGAGGTAACTGATAATCCATGTCAATAAACTTCCTTTGATGCCTAACAGTCGGAGTTTGGATATAAGAATGTGATGTCGAACCTTATCAAATGCTTTACTGAAATCGGTGTATATAGAATCCACTTGTTGTTTCAGACTAAGGGATTCGGATATGTAATTATTATAGATAGTTAAATTACTTAAGGTAGATCGACCTCTGATAAAGCCATGTTGGTTAGGAACAATAATATTGTTGATAGGTTTTACAATGGTATCTAATACTAATGACTCGAAAAGTTTGGGTAAAGCAGACATAATACAAATAGGTCTATAGTTTGATATATCGCTTTTGTCACCTTTTTTATGAATAGGCATTAAATAACTCTTTTTCCACAGAGCCGGAAAACAGCCAGATGCTAAGGATTTGTTAAAAAGTTTGTGTAAGGGATATATCAAACTATCAATGCAAGTTATTAAAAATATGGGAGGAATACCATCCGGTCCAGCAGATTTATTACTATCTAATGCGTTTATGCCCCTTTCTATAGATTCTAATTTTATGAAACATTGACTTAGGTTTAATGACTCTTCCACTGAAGCACTGGAGACGGCATTGACGGGAATATCTTTGTCGTAAACACTTTTAAATGAGTCAGCAAAGAGATTAACTATACCCTCGATACTGTCGGCACATTTTCCTTTAAAATACATGCTATTAGGATATCCACAGTTGTCGTTTCGCTGAGATTTAGTAAAATTCCAGAATTTTTTCACATTGTGACGACGTACCTCATTTTCTATTACTTTAACATAGTTATTATAGCATTTTATTGATAATTCTTTACATTGTTTTCGTAGTTTAGTAAATGTTATATAATCGTTAGGATTTCTGGTATGTTTATATTTTCTGTGGATACATTTTTTTTTATTAATTAAATTAGTTAATTCCCTTGAAAACCATTTCGGATAATTATATGATGTGAAGCTAACCTTGGGAACAAATTGTTCTATAGAGGTATTTAAAATCGTGTAAAAGTGTTCTAATTGATCATTTATATGATTATCCTCATCTAAAAAGGACCAATCTGTTTGGATAAGGTACTCAGTAATATGATGGTATTCAGCTTTGAAAAAGTTATACGATGGGGCACTTGTTTTTTTTGAAGATGTTAAAGGCAAATTTGTTATGATAATGTCCAATGGTGGGTGGTGTTGATCTAACGGTAATAATAATTCGTCGGATAGCTCAACTACTATTTTCGAATCACTTGAAAACACTAAATCCAACATTCGATTGTTAAAGTTGAAAATCTTGTTTGATTGAGTTAGTCCCAAGAATAAAGACATATCACGAATTTCACTGCATTTAGCACACTGTAATTCGGCTTGGTTTGTAGCAGGTCCATTGTCATCTTGGCTGGTCCAGTTAGGAAGGTTATAATCACCGGCAATAATGAATTTTGCTTTAGGATATTTGAATTTGAGTACTTCTATGTCCTCATTGTGATTTTTATATGTTTGCAAATCCGATGCAGGTGGGATATAGACACAGCCGATAATAATTTTTCCATTGGGTATATTGAGCAATACAAAAATTTGTTCAACACTTTTGTGTTTAACCGGTAATTTAGTAGATGATATATTCTTGGATACGCACAGCATCACACCTCCTCCGTTAGACTTTTTGCTTGTAATAGAATTTCGATCAGAACGATATGTAGTATAGTGATGTAGGCCTAATTCTGACGAGCTGATATCAGCATTTAACCATGTTTCAGTTAAAAACAGAATGTCGTGTGAGAATATTGGGGAGTTAGTTTTAAGTTGGTGCAATTTCGTACGCATTCCCCGTACATTTTGATAATATCCTGTAAGTCTAGAAAATCTGTTCTGTTTGTTTGATAATATCCTGTAAGTCTAGAAAATCTGTTCTGTTGATTTCACTTTGAACTTCGTTATTGCTAACGTATCCAAGCCCATTATTGGAGCGGACTTCCTGCCAAAATTTGAGCTGCTGGTAGATATCCGCAACCGACGACTGCTGGACCAAGTGACTAACCTTACAACCACAGGCAAGCGAAGTAGCAACAATATTGCTTCTATCAAGACTGTCACAGGTACGTCCCCTTTCCACAAAATTTTACAACAGTACCCTGATACCACGCGCCCTGATGGAGCCATGAAAGAAGTTCACCATGCTACCCTTCATCACATCCGAACTACTCCAGGCCCTCCAGTTGCCGAACGACCTCGCCGCCTCGCTCCTGATAAACTCAAACGGGCTAAGAAGGAGTTTGAGACCATGGTCCGTTTAGGAATCGCCCGGCCTTCCGAGAGCTGCTGGGCATCGCCACTACACATGGTCCCAAAGAAGGATGACCAATGGCGACCATGCGGTGATTATCGCGGGCTGAACGCCAGAACCATTCCTGACCGATGTCCTGTACGCCACATTCAGGACTTCGCTCAGGCACTGAGAGGCACCAAGATTTTCTTAACCATAAACCTTGTACGGGCTTATAATCAGATTCCGGTGGCTCCTGAAGACATTCCAAAGACGACCATATCTACTCCGTTCGGACTCTTCGAGTTTCCAGTAATGTCTTTCGGCCTCCGTAATGCAGCTCAGACCTTCCAATGCTTCATCGATGAGATCACCAGAGGGCTGGATTTTTGCTACGCCTACATCGACGACATCCTCATCGCCTCGTCAACAGAAGAGGAGCACATGACACACCTCAAAACCTTGTTCCAGCGTCTTCAGGATTATGGTGTGGTCATCAACCCTGGCAAATGCCACTTTGGTTTGCCTGAGGTTAAATTCCTGGGATACCTGGTGTCTGGTGCAGGCACTACACCCCTGCCAGAAAAAGTCGATGCTATTAGAAGTTACAATCGGCCAGAAACTGTAAAAGATCTCCGCCGGTTCCTCGGAGCCCTCAACTTTTAAAGGAGGTTCCTGCCCAAAGCTGCAGATACACAAGCCCCACTCAATGATTTCCTCCAAGGAAATCAGAAAGGCAAGCAACCAATACATTGGACCAAAGAGACCATGGAAGCCTTTGGCAAGTGCACGGAAGCACTTGCTCAGGCAACCCTGCTCGCTCACCCCAAGTGCGAAGCTCCACTCTCCATAGTCAGCGACGCGTCAGACACCGCAGCTGGTGCCGCGCTCCAGCAGCTCATCAAAGGTCACTGGGAGCCGTTGGGGTTCTTCTCCAAGAAATTCAGTTCAGCGAGCGAAAATACGGCGCTTACGACAGAGAGCTCCTGGCCATCTACCTCGCTGTAAAACACTTCAGACACATGGTAGAGGGCAGGATATTTACCATCTTCACCGACCATAAGCCCATCACCTTCGCTTTTCAGCAAAAGGCTGATAAGTGCTCACCGAGACAATTCCGCCATCTGGACTATATCAGCCAGTTCACAACTGATATCCGCCACGTCTCCGGAAAAGACAATATCGTCGCGGATGCTCTCTCCAGGGTCGAGACGATAGACACTTCTCTGGACTACGCAGCGCTGGCAGCTGACCAAGTGAACGACACGGAACTGGAAAAGTGCCTACACGGAGGTTCTAACCTCGAGCTAAGAAAGGTGCGCATTCCCGGCATCGATACCTAACTCTACTGCGATTTATCGACAAATATAGCCAGACCTTTTGTCACAAAGAAATTCCGTTCTGCGGCTTTCAATGCGGTCCATCAGCTGGCTCACCCAGGCATCAAGGCAACGGTCAAACTCATAACTGAACGTTATGTCTGGCCGGCCATCAAAGCTGACACAAGGAAACTCGCACGCAACTGCCTCCAGTGCCAACTAAGTAAGGTTTCACGACACGTGTCAGCACCCCTTGGAACCTTTCCTAGAACTTCATCAAGATTTGAACATGTCCACATTGACATCATCATCATGCCCATGTCAGAAGGATGCCGGTACTGCCTTACATGCGCAGACCGGTTCACGAGATGGCCAGAAGCGTTCCCTATCAAGGACCAAGAAGCAGAAACGGTGGCGCGCGCATTCTACCAGGGTTGGATCACCAGGTTTGGAACCCCGCTTCGAATCACCACTGACCAGGGAAGACAATTCGAGTCAAGGCTGTTCAGGCAATTGAACTGCTTGGCAGGTACGACTCAGATTCATACCACCGCATACCACCCTGCGCAAACGGCATGGTGGAAAGGCTACACCGCCAGCTCAAGGCAGCGATCAAATGCCACCAGAAGGACCGCTGGACCGAAGTGCTTCCCACTGTTTTAATGGGAATTAGAGCAGTCTGGAGAGACGACCTCGCTACCACCTCGGCCGAGCTGGTATACGGCGAGCCGCTCCGCTTACCAGGAGAATTCCTCGCTGCACGACCAGCAACCTGCGACAATACGAGCAACTTCCTCAAGGAACTTCGATAGCACTTCAACGAACTTCGACCGGTTGAAGGTACCCGCCATAGTGAAGGACGTCATTTCATCTTCAAAGACTTACCCACAGCGACACACGTCATCTAGAGGGACGATACCATTACGAGCCCGCTTCAGCAACCATACAGCGGCCCTCACCAAGTCGTCCGCCGGAATGGTAGGACCTACGTTATCCTATGCAAAGGAAAAGAACAAACCGGCTTACATCGCCAAGGAATCGAAAGAAGCCGCAACAGAGCTACCACCAACCCTTCCAAAACCAACCATCGAACAGGATCGGACTCACACGACCACTCGTTCAGGAAGGCGTGTTCGTTTTCCCGACTACCTCAATGTCTAAACGACTCTTTTTATCGCAGCCCTTATCTGTGCTACTGGGGGGGGAGTGTGTGGCGAGCCAACTTACCTACCTGCGCTGCGAGAAGTACTTACCTACCTGCGCTGAAATATTCGGCATATCGTCGCACCTTACGGAAAGTACCGGAGAATTCAAATTCCCTGTACATTATTCTTTTAGAACAGCAAGCCAAAACAAATGGTCCCGTTATTTTTACTTGTGTCACGCTCCGGTATTCCGATATTATTGTGAATTTTACTGTTTAGTAAAAAAAACTATGAACAGTTAAATCTAGTGTTTTCTTTACACGTTTACGTAGCACGTCTGATTGCTACACGTATCTTGTTTGGTAGTCGGGCATAGCTCGTATCGAGATCCATAAGCGTTTTAAATAGCACAAAGCGTGGCCGCAAGGTTATTCTGACCCACGTGCACTAGCACGAAACATGAATCGTGAAATAAATTTATGTGATTAAAAAATCTCCTTCCGGAAGTGACCCGGAAGATCTGAAATTTTACCTTGAAATCCTACCTTCGCTTAATAATACTGCTACAATTTTTTATCATGTTACTGGAAAACACTTATTATTACCCTGTTGTATACACTTTTTTATGCTGTTTAGACAAGTTTTAATTATGTTTTTGCTTTATATGCCCACTGTTCTTTCTAGGTACAATAATAAAATGTTTATAACTTTATTACCTACGCACAGGCTGCGCCTTAATGGGTTCCCATTACTCTTATGATTTTCTTAATATTGTTATTATCCAATGTAAAAATTGGGAAAATGAAGGAAAAAACAGCAATAAAGTCGAATTCAAATTAATGAACAATCTTCTTCTTCATGAGTCTTCTGGTGTCCAGCTTTAGTATTAGGCCTCCCTTCATTTTCCAGGTTTACCAATTCTTGGCGCCTCTTACCCATCCGACGTTATTTTTTAAATTCATCTTCTAGATTCTTATTTTCCATGAAGTATGGTGAAACATTTAAATTTGCTGAAATTAAAATTAATGTTCTTTACATAAATAGGACGACGTCATATGAGCCTCGCAAATTTTTACCTCGTATGGGTGTTTAAAATGTTAACTGGCTATTAAAGACATACAGGCCTTGTATTTTCTCGGTAGGAAAAATTTTTCTACCTAAAAAACTTGTGTTGGGAGTACGAGGGAGTCGGCTAATAACCTATTGTTTGAAATTCCTCCGCATTGGCCTTTTGGAAATAAGGAAAACCATTGAAAAAACCTTATTGAGGAGGAAACGTTTCTGCATTGTGAGGTGTATGTTTAGTGAATGAATATTTATGAATGTTACCTGAATATTCAGGTAACATTCTTCCCAAAGTTTCTTTTCCCTTATTTTACCCTTCCCCTCCTCCCTTTAACCTCATAAAAGGGGAAGTCATATATATTTCCCAGTACCCACACAACATCTAATTGCTTGCTTTAAATAAACGCACTGAGCTTTTTTCCTGAACCTAAAATTCTCAGCACTAAAAAAAAATATAATTTCCGTTTCGTTCAATTGAATGTCCCTCACTATTTTGGTAAATATGTACTACCTCATAAAATGATATTTTCAAAAATTAAACTCAATAGCTACTACTAAAATGTTTCCAATTCTTATTTGAGATGGGAGACAAATTGGTGTTAAATCAGGTTTATAACATATATAATCAGGTTTAACATTTCAGTCAATCGGTTGCAAATAGTTAATACTAGCTGACCCGGCCACGCGGTGCTGTGGCTAATAAAACACAACGTCATCTATTGGATGGTTATCCAACCTTTATAAACACCGCCGTCTTTGAGTTTATCGCGAAGAGACAGACAGATGCCACGAAGGACTTTAATTTATAATGCGTAGAGATGGTGTGAAAGATTGTAATAATGTGCATGAAGTGCTTGGGGTAACTAACGTATTTAAGTTAATAAGGATAAATACTGTATCCGTCTAAATAACTTTTCAATTAGGTACCGCAATGTACGTGACCAGTTTTTTAGAAGATAAAATGGGTATATTAAGCTATCCATAAAAGATAGATATATGCCTTTGCGGACTTTTTTGTAGATCTATAAAAGAGGAATATCCCACCATGCATTGTTTTGTTATATCCCAAAAGGATTAGGCAGCGTTTTCGATTAAAGCTACCAGGCGGCTTGACTTTTTCCGACACTTCTAACAATTATCGTTATGTTTCAACCAATTTACACAAATCCTTGACAAATTACATACCTAAACCTTCCTCACGAAACACTCTATTGGTGAAAACCGCATGAAAATCCGTTCAGTAGTTTTCGAGTTTATCGCGAACAGACAGACAGACAGACAAACAGACAGACGACGCAGGGGACTTTAATCTATAATATGTAGAGAAGAGATATAACATGATACTGTTTAAATCCTGAAAGAAGTGAACATTTAAACACTATTTAAATTACAAGCTGCAGTGAATATAATTCATGGACAGTTCAAAACGATAAATTATAGCCGGTCTGTGGCTCAGTTGGCATCGCGTAACCCGGGAATGTAGCTACGAGCTACGAGCATCACAGTGAGCGTAAAATGTTGTTTGTGGCGTGATGGAGGATTTAGCCAGTTTTTCTTAAAAATTAAATAAATTTCCTGATTTTGCGTAAATGTAGGTACCGCTGAGCGAAGATCTCGCCGCGCTGTTATAGTTATCACCACAGTAATAAATCCACTGCATTAAATAACACCTTCATATTATTTTACCTAATATTTCATCGGATTATAATAAAGTTAATACTGGATTAAAGCGGATTTTTTTCTGAATTAACATAAAGACAAAGTGACCGAAGAACCGGTATTTTGGGTTCGGCAATTGAAATCGCTTAGTTTTCACATGGCTACCATTGATCGGTCGCCAGAGCCATGTTTTTATATGAATCTTAAAATGGTTTACCATACATTATAAGCACTCATTCTGTGTTTTAGTACAAAAATTATCTTAATTTTAGTTCAATTAGTTCTTCGCCAAGCCTACTATGTGTGTAAAGGATTGGGTGTTGTTATTTCTGACGTTAAATGCTGCATTTTCTGGTAAGTCTTTTCATATATTTACCCCGCAGCATAAAGAGAAATTAGAACATAAATACAGCACTAGATTCACGCGCAACGACGGGTTAATAGTTCCGAAATTTAACAATAGTACGGACAGAGAACGTTTGAATACATCATACCGAAGATATTTAATTTATTACCTGACACTATAAAGCAATGTAATTCTATGAATAAGGTTAAATATATGGTGAAAAATTGGCTATCGGAAAAAAAAGATTTATATTGATTTTGATATGTATGAAAAAATGTTGAATCTGTAGATATAAGATGTAAATTTTAAATTTTAAAAATGTATAAATATGTAACTAAAATATAAGCACCTGTTGACAAGCCGATTCAATTGGCTTAGCAGGACTTGTTTGTTGATTATATTATGTATTATCTATTATTTCAATAAAAAATAAATAAAAAATAAAACCCTAAAATTTCTCAAGATTTAACCTGAATATAATTTAAGGATGTGTAGATGAAAAGATAATGAATATAATTCAATCTTCTTCCACTATTATTATTACTTCTTTATTATTAGTTTCTTTATTTCAAAATTTGAATTTTCGTTTTTATTTCTATTTTTCTTTAAAATATGATTTTTTTCTTTATTTTTCTCTTACTTTTATGTATTTCTTAATTTTTATTTAGTTTGTTTATTATCTGTTTCAAAAGAATAGTATTTTTTAATTCCTATTTAAAATATTAAATGTAAGACTACCACAACACGGGCATTAGCCTAGAGTGGTAACCAAAAAAAACGAGTGTGCTTTAGACCACACAACTAAAGTAAAACTTCTGCTCCATCTGTAGATCTATATGATAGGAAGAGAGAAAGAAAATGTGCGCGCGCACTGCTCTCTCTTTCTCCTACAGACAATAGGCCTGCACTGTGTAACATAACTGGCTATGAGATAAAGAGAGGAAGAAAATGTGTGCTCGCACCTCTCCCTCTTGCCCCTACAATAATATACGAAGCATTCGCCTTGCTTTTCGTAACGCTCTCGTCACGCATTCGCCAGCTTACTCCCCAAATCAAACATGCGTAAAGATGTTTTACTTCAAAAAATATAAAAATCTAATATTATGAAATAAAAATAAATATAAACTAATCGCGTGAGTGCACAAAACGTATAATGCGTAGTTGTGAAGTCATATTTAAAATCGTTTCATGATATGTTTGGTCATACCACATTCCGCTCGACGATTAACCATTTATAGTACAAGGAAAATAGTACCAAAATCCAAGAAATAAATGTCAGAATTGGGGCATTCATGAAACTTTGGATATACATTAATCTTGCATTACTTACGATACCAGTTCAGTGTGTCCAGATCATCCGCCGCCAACACCTAGAACCTAGACAAACGTCAACCCATGAACCCGGGTACTCCTGCTAAGTCACCAAACGTACCGAACCACTTGGTAGGTGACCTTTGGTAGGGGTGTTGGTTATCCAATAAACGGTTCCCGGGCGACGGTACCCATGTCCGCCTCCTAAATTATATATTTTTTAATAGTTTACTTTAAAAATTTAACATTCGACCTAGTCCGTAAACATGCATTTTTAAAAACTTCCCCCATTTCTCTACCCCTAGAGAGGTGTTCAACTACTATTTTTGGGCGGACTCACGGAAGATTCGTTTTAAGATTTTCACGGCCAAAAGTATTTTCGTTATTTGTTTTTGCGCTACCTCCTGCTATCACACATCTACCGGATCTGCCCTGATGATGGACACTGCAACG
This sequence comes from Limnephilus rhombicus, assembly GCA_929108145.2. Taxonomy (NCBI): domain Eukaryota; kingdom Metazoa; phylum Arthropoda; class Insecta; order Trichoptera; family Limnephilidae; genus Limnephilus; species Limnephilus rhombicus. Next base: position 24,899,415 of record OV815287.1, on the reverse strand, counting down.
CTGTCCGAAACGTTGGCTAAAGAAGGAGGTAGCGCAACACGGCATAATAACACCCCAAAAACAAATAACGAAAAGGACTCACGGAAATTTGAAATGCAGTACCTAAAGGACAAAATCTACATTTTTCAGAAGAGAGAAAACATTTCTTTTTTAAATCTTATCTCCTGTTTTTGTAGACCAATAATTATCAATTTTTATTATAAAATATCATTGAATTGATCTTTAGAATACTTCGCATTTTAGGGGTCGTCCATTAATCACGTGAGGCTCGAAAGGGGGGAAAATCACGAAATATATCCAGAGGGGGGGGGGGGGGGGGTATAATGAGATATCACGTGTATTTATTTTTCGTGATAATATTCTGAAAATTTAAAAATACTTTGTACTAAAAAAGTACACGTGATTTTGCGGGGGGGGGTTAGTCTAAAACCTCACCACATATCACGTTGGAGGGGGGTTAAAAAGTTGCTAAAAAACATCACGTGACTAATGGACGACCCCTTATGTAAATTTCTTTAATAACAGAATATATTTTTTCAATAAAAAGGACGCCGTAAAGTACACACTTATTTTCCTAAAAGTGTTTCGACGACGCAGATCGAAAGAGAAAAAAAATTGAATAAAAATGACATCTTTAACTCATTTTTTGGATTTTCCACAATAGTGAAGTCACAACTGCTGTAACCAGTGGGACTTTGATGGCATCCCTTCTTGGGGAATGTTGTGAGATTGAATGGAGTGGGGAGGGAAAGAGCCTTAAGTAACTTTTCTATTTTGAATTATGGTCTTTCGCTGGGGCCATCCTAATTGTAACTGACCATTATCTGAATTGGCACTTTTTTTTTTTTTTTTTTTACATGAGCTCCACACAGGAGGCCCTGAGGAAAATAATTTCCCTCAGGGTCTATGTCATCTTTGAGAATGCTGTGTGGAGGGTTTTTTTTAAGGAAAGGAAGGAGAGGAGAGTTCTGGGAAGGAAAAGGGTTTAAGGGGTGGGTAGGAATCTGGGGTTCAGTATGTCCTGGTCATCCGCCTCCAAGACCTAGACAAACCTCACCCGATGAAAAAAAACTTGTCAAAAAAAAAATTATTTTGATTTGTGACGATGTCGAATTTTAAGCTTGGGGCTAACTTTTAAGAGTCATTCATTAGAGCCTATTTGTGCATCGTGGATTACCCGGAAGACTGCGCCCGATGTGGTTAAGTACTTTCCGCAGTTTCCCAAAAAGAGAAGATCCCCCTCCGCGGATCCGCAGCTATGACTTATATTATGACAATAGGTGACCGCTGCAGTATTTCCAGTATCTAGTGATGTGATGGCTAGGAAAATTTTCCTAGATCTGGGAGAGAAAAAACTTTTTTCAAAAAAAGCACAAACATGTGTACCTACGGAAATTCTGAAATGTTGACCGCTGGGGAAATTTCTAATATTCTAGGGAATTTTTCATTATTCTAGAAAAATTTCGAAATATTCAAATATTCTGGCGTAATTTTTGTCCGAAATTTTCGGTTAGGATATAAGATACGCAATATGTTCAGAATTAAAGCAATTCAAGTACATCCCACAACACCCTGTGTAAATCTCTATCTCTACATCTCTATCTCGACATATTCTCTATCTCTACATCTCTATACATATTATAAATTAAAGTCCCCTGCGTAGTCCGTCTGTATGTTCGCGATAAACTCGAAAACTACTGAACGGATTTTCATGCGGTTTTCACCAATAGATAGAGTGTTTCGTGAGGAAGGTTTAAGTATGTAATTTGTCAAGTATTTGTATAAATTGGTTGAAACATAACGATAATTGTTAGAAGTGTCGGAAAAAGCCAAACCGCCTAGGTGCTTTCATCTAAAACGCTGCCTAATCCCTTTAAGATATAACAAAACAATGCATGGTGGGATATTTCTCCTTTATAGATCTAGCTTGCTATACCCATTCTATCTTCTAAAAAAATAGTCACGTACATTGCGGTAATTGAAAAGTTATTTAGACGGATACAGTATTAATCCTTATTCACTTAAATACGTTAGTTAGCCCAAGCATTTCATGCACATTATTATAATCTTTCACACCATCTCTACGTATTATAAATTAAAGCCCTCCGCGGCATCTGTATGTCTCTTCGCGATAAACTCAAAGACGAGAAAAGTGTGGCACTATAGGTCAGCAGATTGGTTCGGTCTGCGGGCACATTTTAATGCTTTCCCGTGGTCAGCTGTCTGTTTTCGGACTTCGGATCCCTCAAGATGTGCCCAGGAAATTGGTGAAGTCATCACATCCGCGATGGATGGCTTCATCAAATCTACTGTTAAGGAAACTGGTGTAGGCTCAAAGCCGTGGTTCAGTCGACAATGCGCTGAAGCAGTGCGACGAAAAAAACGCGGCTTACCGAGCCTACAACACATCTAGAACATCCGAAGACAGAACAGCTTACAACAAAATGGCAAAGGAAACCAAGAGAATCATAAATAGGTCAAAATTCGAGCACGACCAGCAGATCAGCAGAAAGCTGGCTGCATGCCCGCATGGCAGCAGGCAATTCTGGTCGCTTGCGGGCTCTATAGGTCGCAATTTCTGCAAATCCAGTCTGCCACCTCTTACCAGACCTGACGGCTCACTAGCAAACACCGCCACCGAAAAGGCTAACTTACTAGGTAAAATGTTTGCGGATAACTCAACCCTCGATGACCAAGGTGCTGTCCCGACGTCGGTTCCTCACTGCGGCTTTCGTATGAAAAAGCTGAGAATCCGGCATCGGGAAGTACTCCATGTTTTACGAGGGCTTGATGTTAATAAAGCTAGTGGGCCTGACGGAATACCTGCCCTGGTACTGCAGAGGTGCGCTGCAGAAATAGCTCCGATTTTGACGAAGCTTTTTAAAATGTCCCTGAAGACTGGCTCTGTGCCGTTTGGTTGGAAAAAAGCGGGTATCCATCCTATTCCAAAGAAGGGTGACCGCTCCAACCCGGCCAACTACCGCCCCATAGCGATCACATCAGTTCTGTGTAAGGTAATGGAACGTGTGATCAACGACAAACTGCTCACATACCTCGAGAAGAACAAAATTATTAACGATCGTCCATACGGATTCCGGCGGAACCGCTCGTGCGGTGATTTTCTCGCGTATGTGACGCATGTTTGGGGGCGATGCCTGGAACGTTTCGGTGAGACCCAAACGGTTGCACTGGACATCTCCAAGGCCTTTGACCGGATTTGGCACCGAGGACTTGTCAACAAACTGCATTCTTACGGACTTCCCGCATCCTTGTGTACGTGGATTGCCGACTTCTTGAGGGAGAGGTCGATTCAGACGGTAGTCGATGGTTTCACCTCTTCCTCACACTCGATAAATGCTGGCGTCCCGCAGGGATCGGTTCTGTCTCCGACTTTGTTTTTGTTGCACATCAACGACCTTTTGTCATGTGCACCAATTCACTGTTACGCGGATGACAGTACAGTTCATGATAGCTTTTTGTTTGACAAGCCCCCAAAGGGCTCACAAACTCCAACAGCTCGTAGGGCTTTGAAGCAAAGAATGGACGGTTACCTCGAGAGTGTTTTCTCTTGGGGTAAAAATAATCTCGTGGAATTTAATGTTTCAAAGACCCAATCTTGTCTGATTACGTCTAAAAGGGATAGAAATGAAAACCTAGTCTCTTTCAACGGAAGCAATCTTCCGAACAGGCCCTCCATTGAAATGCTTGGTGTAACCCTAAGTGACCAGCTCAGGTATGGGGGCTCCATCGAAGCCAGAGTAAAGTTAGCCTCACAGAAACTGGGCGTACTGTACAGGGCCCGCAGATACTTTAATTGTACACAACTGCTAACCCTGTACAAATCGCAAGTGCGCCCCACGGTTGAATTTGGCAGCCACCTCTGGTCTGGAGCTCCAAAATACCTGAAAAATACCCTCGACTCTGTGCAGAAACGGGCGGTCCGTTTGATAGATTCTCCCATCTTAACAGACGGATTGCAATCTTTAGAGCACAGGCGTCGGGTGGGAATGCTATCCTTGTTCTACCGGTATTACAATGGAAGATGCTCCGAGGAACTAGCATCATTGATCCCTTCGGCACCGGTGCATAGTCGGGAAACACGCCAAACGCGTGCCCAACATTTGTACACGGTTGACATTTGCCACATGAGAACGGGTCGTTTCTTCGACTCGTTCTTGTGTTCAACAGCTCGGCTGTGGAATGATTTGCCGGCCTCTGTATTTCCTCCTTCCTACAACATGGGTCTCTTCAAGACCAATGTTCATTCCTTCCTCTCCTCAAAAAGACCCTCCACACAGCATCCCAGATGACATAGGCCCTGAGGGAAATTATTTTCCTCAGGGCCTCCTGCGTGGAGTAAACGTAAAAAAAAAAAAATTGAAATTTTTTATAAGAAAAACTCTCTTTTGATAACTTTTGAAGGTTATTCCCATCAATGTAATTTATATCATTGAAGAAGAAGATACCAATAATAATCTAAACGAAAATATGAAACAGAACAAGACACAGAAAAATAAAAAAAGACAATGGTCGCAACTGGGACTCGAACCCAGACCTCTCGTCTAACCGGGACGTGCGCGTTAACCAATTTCGCTATTGTCACCTTTAACAGAAGGTAGCATTAACTTTAACTCTTTCTCTTTCATATTTTCGTTTATGTTATTATTGTTATGTTCTTCAATGAAATTTACTACTATTAGGAACTTTTTTCTAGGTTGTTTTGTGTTGTTCTCATGTATTTATGGCTTTTTTAATACGTGTATATATGTACATTATTTCAGTATGGGTTTCTGCCTGCGTCACATCGAGAGGGATTGTTGGAACCTGCCTGCCACTGAACCAATGCGCAGTCCTAACCAAAATTCTAAGCGAAGCAAATTTGCACACAAATCTCCAAAGGAAAGAATTTCTGGCTAATTGGCGCTGCACGGCCAGAGGCATTAATGTAAGTTTCAAATAATTGTTTTTCTCAATTTGGGGCGAAGTGAACACCGTACACGCTACTTTAATTTGAAACGGTTTTATCCGAAACCAGCTAGTGTAATTTGTCAAAATAAAAAAAATATAACGACTCCTTATAAATTTGCTATTACAAATACACCAGAATAAATAACACGGTTGTTTTAAATATGTAAGCTCCACAAATGAGGTTCTCAGGTTTCCCCCAAGTAAAATATCATATTAGAAGACGTTTAGACGTCACCTTGATAACGTACACGTGCACTTTGGTCGTGATTGGCAGTCAGCTGGCACGTTTCCGTACCATATCTGCCTTCGTATGTATGATCCATGGTTTCTGCGTATATATCTTCAACTTCTAGGTGTGTTGCCCCAACGAAGAAGTATACTCAGAGCCTCCTCCGTTCGTGGAAAACCACCCAAACCTTCATCTTCTCCCCGACCCATCGCAGTGTGCCACTTACAAGGCCAACAGAATCCACGGTGGCGACAAAACAGACCCTCTGACCTATACGTGGATGGCCCTTATTGCTACGGACGGAGGTATGTACTAGTCTGATGGAAAATGAACCAAGGATATTAAAAATCAACCGATTTCTAAAATTACTATTTTTATTCAACAATGTATTTTTTTACAATTCTCAATGCATTTCTCGCATCGCTGACAAATTTCCTAGCCGGCCAAAAACTTCCGCAGGAATGCAGATACTAATATCAACAGCCTGTATGTCGGACGAATATCTACAGCTCATATGTTGGAGTAATATCTATGAACTTCAGAGTGAGGACTAATATCTACAGAGCTAAGGTCGGACGAATATCTATGACGGTCCCAGTCGTGACTAATATCTATGGAGCGTAGGTTGGACTAATATCTACAGAGGGCAGCTGAGCAAGAGGTTGTACGAAAAAGCATAAATTACTTGAATTACATAAATACTAATTACGTAAAGGCTTAAACGTTTAAAGTGCGTACTTACACGAAGTTTTTGCATAATATTACGTATTTTTCTGTTAACGAAGACAATAATTTATTGAACAAACATGGAGGTCATAACACAAAGATATTTATTTATTTCGAAATACACGGCACCACAACCTAACCTAACCTAACTGACATAGAAATGGTTATAGTAACAGACTAAATAATTTAGAAGCACTCGAAATAAAGAAAGCTTTTAAAACAAAAACCCAAATCCTTAATTTAAAGCTCAGCTAAATGTGTCCAATAGTCCGATATTAGGGATTTTTACATACATACATACATACATACATAAATTAAGTTTTTTAAACTGCATACGCAATATTACGTTATTTCAATATGCTATACATAATTAAAATCGAACCTCTGCTAGTGCTGTAGATATTCGTCCACACTTTGGTTCTCATAGATATTAGTCAGCAGTTCTGTAGATATTCGTCCTCACTTTGGTTCTCATAGATATTAGTCAGCAGTTTGAGCTGTAGATATTCATCCATACTTTGGTTCTCATAGATATTAGTCCAATTTGTTCAGTTTTTGGAATTCCTGTAGATATTAGTAGACGCCTCCTCGTGCGCTCCAGTTAAAATGCTTCAATTTGATTACTGCTTCGTGATAATTCAACTTATGAAGAAAGGGATGCGAGTAAAGGACGTTAATGACCAATTAAACAGTTCGTACAGTTAGTTTTCCCTCTGTTATGCAACAGTGAAAAGATGAACTATATTTTATAAACAAGTAAGATAATATTATAATTTAACTGGGCGTACTGTACAGGGCCCGCAGATACTCTAATAGTACACAACTGCTAACCCTGTACAAATCGCAAGTGCGCCCCACGGATAAATTTGGCAGCCACGTTTGGTCTGGAGCTCCAAAATACCTAAAAAACCCTTGACTCTGTGCAGAAACGGGCGGTCCGTTTGATAGATTCTCCCATCTTAGCAGACGGACTACAATCTTTAGAGCACAGGCGTCAGGTGGGAATGCTGTCCTTGTTCTACCGGTAGAACAATGGAATATGTTCCGAGGAACTAGCGTCATTGATCCTCTCGGCACCGGTGCATAGTCGGGAAACACGCCAAACACGCGCCCAACATTTGTAAACGGTTGACATTAGTCACATGAGAACGGGTCGTTTCTATGGCTCGTTCTTAAGTTCAACGGCTCAGCCGAGCCGTTGAACTTAAAAACGATTTGCCGGCCTCTGTGTTTCCTCCCTCCTACAACATGGGTCTCTTCAAGACCCATGTTCACTCCTTCCTTTCCCTCCAAACAGCATCTTCAAAGATGACACATGCCCTGAGGGAAATTATTTTCCTCAGGGCTTCCTATGTGGAGTTAATGTAAAAAAAATAATAATATTAAGACTGTTTGGTATAAACAAGCTCAGTTATGTTTTTTTTTACATTAGCTACAGAGGGATGGAAAGGATCTGGGAATCGGTGTGACCAGGAGTGACGGACCTGTGAATCCATTCCTCCCACTGCAATGCAAGACGATGGGTCGAGAAAGACCAGCTGGAGAGGTCAAAAGCATTCCCTAGATCAGTCTCTCGCGATCTGGCCCGGCACGAGTAGTTGGGCAAACGCAACCAAGACCAAGACAAAAATCATCCCATAAGCCCGTGAACCTCTGCTAAGTCTCCAAACTTGGAGTGACCTATGGCAGGGATGTTGTTTATGCAATAAATGGTTCCCGGGGCGGTGGTACCCATACTCGCTTTCTAAATTGCAAATTGTAATTAATATTACGCGTGACCGTTCATTCGCCTTTGGAAGGCATCAAACTGTGTCGAAGCCACTTGCAATCATTTCTTAACATTACTTATATATGTATATCAATTTTAATATTAGTTAATATTAATATTATATTTCAAGTTAATATTACAATCATTTGTTAACATTACTTGTTAACCGCCGATTGAATGGAACCTTTATTGGATAACCAACACCTCTGCCATAGGTCACCCCAAGTGGTTCGCTACGTTTGGTGATTTAGTTAGGGATGCCCGGGTTCATGGGGTGAAGTTTGTCTAGGTCTTGGAGGCGGATGACCAGTACACACTAAACCCCAGATTGTTACCCACCCCTTAAACCCTTTTCCTTCCCAGAACTCTCATCTCCTTCCTTTCCTTAAAAGAACCCTCCATACAGCATCCCCAAAGATGACGTAGGCCCTGAGGGAAATTATTTTCCTCAGGGCCTCCTGTGTGGAGCTCATGTTTATTTTTATTTTTAACTTTATGAAAAAGATATTAGCCGAAAATGACCGAATTGGATAGGGAAACCTTAGCGCAGTTAGTAGCGCAGCGGCCCGAAAAGCCGAAGGTCTCGGGTTCGTGTCCCAGAGGTGCCAATATCTTTTTATGATTTTCCTGTTTCGCTTATATGTCTTCATTTAATTAAAAATTTATATAAAAGTACTCATAAATAAAATCAAATTGCTTTTATTTTTTTAAGGCGTGTAAATGATTCAAAGTTAACCGATTTATTCTCGTTGAAGAAACTGAGCGAGACTTTTCCTGCGGCGGGTCCATTATCAACAGTCGCTACATCCTGACCGCAGCCCACTGCATCACCAAGCTGCGGAAAGCGGAGCTGGCGGGCGTCCGGGTAGGGGAACACGACATCTCCTCGGACGATGACTGCATCACTCCGAACTTCTGCGCCCCCCCGGTGCAAGACTTGTACATCGAGGCGGCCATTCCCCATCCCGGATACGTCGGCTTGACAGAAAAAGGCATGAATCTGGTGCACGACATTGGATTGTTAAGGCTGTCAGATCCTATAGATCTAACGAAAGGTAAGAATCATCCTGGACACATTTTTTTTAAATAGGCAATTCACCCTAAAGAGAGGATTTTGTTCCGATAAAGTTGAGAAAGATAGTTAAAATTTTGAGGCTAATTTATATATAGAACTGAAAAAACTCGAGAATTGTTGAGACATAGCAAATACGCAATACTGAAGGGAGAATGGTGTGTGATTTTAATAAGCAAACGATATATGCTTATTAAATACCTTAAAAATGTAAAATTTAGATTTTTTTTTAATTTTTCGAAGAAAACTTCTTCGGAAAGGTTTTCACTTTGTGATGGCATTATTTATTTTAATGAAAAGACAAATAACTTTGTTTACATCACTTTTATTTGTACACAATCTACATGTTTCGTGAACGATGTTCACATCATCAGGATCAAATGTATACTAAACTTTAAAAAAAAACATAGATTCCATATGGGACAAAGGGGTAGGAGGAAGGGGAAGGGGTAAGATTGAGAGGACTTTATTAAAATTGGGGATTTCGAAGTCATTAGCAGGGAAAGACCGGTTAAGTGGAAAAAGGTTCAAAAGAAGGTTTATAAAAATTTGTTGCTTTTTAATTATGTCTGCTTTATTATTTAAATTTTTCCTAATTTCTAAAATCTCTAAATTATTTATCTGTGATGCCTTATAACTAGGGAATGTAAATCTCGCGAGATTGGGTCTCAAGCGAGATCCCGCGAGTTTATGAATAACAATACTGCGAGATCTCGCCAATTTCGAGATCTCGCGAGATTGGCAGTTTTGTGGGTTTTTTTGCAAATAATCACAATATTTGAATAAGTTAGCTAAAATTAGGAAAAAAATAATTAAAAATTATTTGTGTACTGAGATAAACATTTATTTTCACGAATTTTTCAATAGACTTTTATGCATCAAACATTGTTTGACGTATTGGTCTATAATTTTTTAATAAACTTCTAAGTAGTAAACTTTGACGTACGTATCTATCAAATAACTAATGAAAGAAACAACCAGTCTTCTCTTCTAATATCAAACAAAAATCTTTTAGTAATAAAATAGTTCTTTTATAACAAACAAAACAACGAGAAGTCAAAAAAAATAAACTTATTATCTAAGTTGAGTTGACTAATAAACTGAGATATTATTAGATATTACTAGTTTTATATTCGTTTTATTATAATATAGATATTACAGATTAATTTACAAAATATACCAATTAGTCAGACTATTAGAAATTACAGAATAATTAACAAAATATACCAATCAAATGAAAGATATGTTCAGTTCAAATAACAAGCCATTATTACGAATTATTTTGAAAATAGCTCCTTAAGAAGCACAAAATGTCCAAAGAATCGTCTGCTAAACGGCTTCTTATTTTGTTGGCCAGATAACCAGCCGCTGAGAAGGCCTTTTCGCAACTCCGTCCGTGTCAGTCCGCGCTTTGAAGAAGATGTTTTTATGCTCGAGTGCAATCTCGTTAAACTCGCGAGATCTCGCCCTTTTTTCGTCCGAGTTCAATCTCGCTAAAAAAGGCCGAGATCTCGCCAGAACGAGATTGCATTCCCTACTTATAACCCGTATGTAACATTTTAAGTCCATGGTTTTTATCAAAATTATGATCATTTTTTATTAAATGATCTGCGAACTCAGATTCGCTTTTGCCATTTAATGCCCTGAGATGTTATTTAACCCTTACTTCAAAGTTTATATTTGTTCTACCTATATAAAAGTAATTACAGTCTTTACAATTTAGTTGACAAACTTGACAACCAATAAAAGTTAACGCCTAAATTAAATATTTATTTACGATTATCAAATTATTAGCAAGTAAAACTTATTCAACGTCGCCTTTTTTAATGTAAAGGTATTATAATATTCAGTTTATCGTTATTATTTTATTTTATTTTATCCATATTAAAAACCACTGTCATGTAAGAAATTATTTTTCGCAACCATTATTTATTACTGACCCTTGTGTAAAAAATTGTAAGCGTTATGTACCCATTATTCATCCTTAGTAATATTATTATTAAGAGGGCATTACCAGAGAAAACCAGAAATATGTCATTTTCAAATCAGATTTTAGATGTATTGACTCTTTTTCACAAAAAATTATAAATGGATTTCGAAAGATTATTCTTTTATCTAGCATTCGCATGTAATAAATTTTGAGAATTTTTTTTTTAATTTTTAGTATAATAAAGTTATTCAATAGGTCGTTGGGAGATTTGTTAAATTTTCAAAAAAAAAAATTGTATTATACCACACCCATTTCAAATAATATAATCATGCAGTAAAATAAATCAATAGATTTTCTAGCAAACGCATGTTTTAGAATTTTAATTTTAGTTTCAATAAAATCATTAAAAAATATGTACGTACATGTGTTTCTTGACGAAAATTGGTCTAATTGTGAATTTATTTGCGCACTTACAAACTAATTTTAACATTCTTATTTATTTATTAAAGCCCCGAAAAAGGGCGTTAATAAATAAATAAATAAATTTAGACATTATTGAAAAATGATAAACACTTATAATCAAAAAATAACTACAATAAGTACATTATTTTAATAGTTTTATCATCACGCCTTTCAGCATTTTTGGATGAAGGTATAAATTAAAGCTAATTTGGATTGAAATAAATTCGATATTGAGTTATAATTTTAAAAAAGCTGGCACGGAGAATAATTAATCTTTCTCATTGTAATCGCCCTGCACGATCGTAAGAACAACTTTCGACGAAATGTGGATTTTCGTCCGCTGGCTGGTTTAACGCTCTTAAGGATGAATAATTAATGCAAGTGAATATTAATGTTAAAGCTCCACTGGCATATAAAAAAGAATAAATATATAAATAATCTTAATATGAAACGAAGCACGACATTAACCTAATAGTAAATAAGTAAATAGGTTTAATCAAATAGGTTTCAAAAAAGATACACTAAAAATTCTCTCTAACTATCTCAAAGACAGAAAACAAAAAACAAAAATAGGGAATTTTTATAGTACTGAAACGAGGATAAAAAATGGAGTACCACAGGGTACTGTGCTTGGCCCAATCCTGTTTTTAATATATATATAAATGATTTATGTAATGTTGTAATCCCTGGTGATATTATATCTTACGCTGATGATACAGTAATAATTGTAAACGGAAAATCCTGGCTTGAAACTTATTTAAATGCATCAAAATGTATTGCACATGTCTCATCATGGCTAAATAGTAATAGACTCTTTCTAAACTACAATAAAACATTTTACCTACCTTTTTATAAAAACAGTAAAAACAAACCCCCCAATAACCTTAAAATTAGAATTCATAATGCTAACTGTAATCAAGTAATATGCTCATCTTGCTCTGAAATTGGAAAAGTTGAAAAGATAAAATATTTGGGTATATGTATTGATACAAATTTAAATTGGCAATCACAAATAAATAATACCGTTTCTAAATTGAGATATCTTACGTACATATTTTACAGACTGTTATGGTACGCCCAAACGACAAAGAATTCAAACTCCTAATTCGCCGCAAACTACACAACACCCTGCTCTCCCCCCTGTTCCCTGCTTCCTACTTCCTATCCCATCCGCCCACCCGCACGCGATCCCTTCCACCAGTTGAGAATTGCGAGCCGCCTCGGGCACACGTTAAGCCCGCGCGTTGATTCCCACTGTTCGCGCCCGGCGTACTATCGCTCGAATTGTACTCAAATATAACCTGCAATGTTAATTCAATAACCTACGGGTTTAGCGCTGATATTTCACCATGCCTGTGTAAACTTCGGTTCTGTCCTAAACTCGGGAGGTGCCCCTGGAAGCCGGAAGACGAAGACCCCCCAACATCATGTAAGCTGTACAATTGTTTCCTCATTTGATTGTGTCCTTTAACGATAGACTGTAAACTCCCGCGCAAAGCCATCACTCAGAGAGTTTCGTTTAGGGATCTTGAGGTTATAAACACGATAGCTAGGATTGTGTAGTATGTATTTCTTGTGTTGAATTGTACTGTAATGACCTATGTACTGTGTTTTAAATTTGCAATACATGAATCTAGTTAACTCAATCCTGTTATTATTCTGCTACGGCAGGAGGGTTTCCTAGAGGGGGAGTATCCTGCCAGACGACTGAGATGCGAAGGAATTTCTGAAGCCTCGAGCGACCCACCACCTGAATAGAGGGTAAATCATGCCTCCCCTGAGAGCTAGCTTGGGACATGTTTGGGGGCCCGCTCCTAACACTGGCGTCCATAGTGGGGCCCAGAATTTTTTTTTCATTTTTGCCATTGTCTCAGTCGCCTTACGGAGTGCTCCCTGTCGAAATCTTCCCCGCATAGGAACTGTTTGTAAACATTGATTGTACTGTGTCTTGGTGTTTTATACCCAGTGAATAATGAATTCTGTGGGAAACCACAGAAATCCATGTGCAAGTTGAGTCCATAACGCAGATTTGATTGCAATTATAAAAAAAATTGCGTCAAAGTTGAAAACATGGCCATTTTGTAATCAACCAGAAAGACGGCAGCATTTAAACCGCGAATCTGACTGCGCACGCGCCGACCCCTTTGTTCACAAAGCAGCGGACGAGCAACAGTAATTCGCGCCAAATCAACGGCCCGATGTTTCACGCGGTAAATACATACCTAATCTCTGAGTTGCGCGCGCACCCACGCGCATCGAAGCACAAAAGTGCGTTTATCGCGCCAAACTCCAACGGCAAAAATCCGTTTGAATCAGGCAGAACAATTCCCTGTCACTATGCAGTGTTTTGAATAATAAAATCGCCCTTCTGTCACTAAGGTCGGAAGCAATGGAGATCGCTATTGTAAATTTGGTTTTGGAATTCCAATTACCTTGTGGATTCTTTAATTAAAAAATCTCACACTCACGTTTTCTTGCACAATATACCGATCGGCCCACTTGTTGTGTCTGTCAAATTAGTACCACGTATATTTCACCAAATGAACAAAATAATGACTTTCTTTCCACATTCTACGTTATAGGTACCGCATTTTTTTTCAGCATAAGTGTAAAGTGAATTGTGTTTTTTTCCTTACATAAAAAAAGTGAAATAATAATAAAACCAATGATTGGTTCCATGAAAAAATAAAATAATTTTAATGTGGTTTCGTAACAAATCCCATATTCAGTTATTTTCATCCGGAAGTTTGTCCTTATTTGCCAGAAGAGTGCCTTTTGTGAATTTTAGTGCCTTTCTCAGTGCAAAGTGGTTTGTGAAAAATAAAAAACCCGTTTTCTAAAGGTCAGTCCTGGCAAAATTTTTTGGAAATAAATAAATACTTGTGAATTTCACAGTTTTCTCAAAAGTGGTTTGTGAAAAATAAAAAACCCGTTTTCTAAAGGTCAGTCCTGGCAAAATTTTTTTTGGAAAAAAAAATAAATACTTGTGAATTTCACAAGTTTTCTCAAAGTGGTCAGTGAAACACAAAAACCTTTACTACTTAGGTCTTTCCACGCAAAAATTTTTTCTTGTGCCTTCCTTTGACAAAGATTCTGGTGTCATATATACCAAATTGTAGTATGGAATACAGTTTTCTATAACTATTTTAGAAATACCAACCAGTGACTACCAAGTGAAAAGTGCCTCACAAAATTAATTTTGCGTTTGCTAAAGAAGACCCCTGGCAATTTTTTTTCACCACCTGGGAAACTCACAATGGAAAACAATCAAGCTATGGCATCATCCAATTTGGGCATCATTCCCAACGTGCACAACTTATCCAAAACTCACTTACAAACTGCTTTAAGGGATAGAGGACTCTCGCCATCAAGCAAATCTAAACCTACATTAAAGGCTTATGCACTTTTATTCAACAAAAAGTACATTAAGAGAATAAACCTCGCCCCCTCAAGCGAAAATAATTCACGCTCGGCTACGCAAGTTTTGAATAATCTTGTTCCTAACGAAGAACCTATGCCACAAGTAATGATAAAACAGGACATCGCACCCACCTTGACACAAGATAAAACCTACGATTTATCCTCGTGGAAAATCAAATATAATGGCGTCTCCGATGTACTGGATTTCATTGACCGTATTGAAGAAACGGCTACAATCAAAAATATCCCATTCGAGATTCTACGAAAAAACTTCATAGAACTCATCTCCCCAGAATTGATACCCTGGCACCGCATTCAAAAAACTAAATGCAAAGATTGGAATAAACTCAGATCTGCCCTAATCTCGAGCTTCGGAAAAACGGAAGCGGATCTATTAAACAGCTAGTAAATGAACCTGTAGCAACATTCATAGAAAGGGCTGAATCCATTAACATCAAGCTTTCACATCCTGTTTCGGAAGCTGAACTATTACCAGTCATAACTGATGGCCTTTTAAGCAAATACGAGAACATCATTACCTCACAGAAAATTGCATCCCTAGCCCAGCTAAACGAAGTCTGTCTCCTTCTGGAATCGTACCAGGATAGGAAAAACATAAAGAATGTGTCAAATAATGTAGTTGTGCCAAGCCGTTCGTCGGGTTTAAAACCAGAATTCAACAACAAAAAAGTGTGCTCTTTTTGCAAAAAAGTAGGCCATCTGGCCACTACTTGTTTCAAGCAAGCAAGGTTTCTGGAATCTAAGGAACCCCGAACTTTCAAGAGGCATCACTCTAGGGACCGCTCTCCTCCAAGCGACGAACTGCGCAACATTTTCAAGAAATCAAGGCACAACATGGAAAGGTTACAAAACCCAAGCGATGTCAGACCTCAGGTGGATTTCTCCAAGCCCCCACCAAATTTCTACATGAAGAGGCCAAAAAACTAAATAATAACCTCTCAGGCACCCATTCTGAACCAAGGTCTAAAGAATGGACTGATTGGTTAGCACACATTAAGTATTTTAACCAGACCTTAAATGTTTCTTCGGTTTGTTGCAAACAAGCTAAAGATGGGAGACCCTACGCTTTTTTCTCTGTTAACAATGTGCCCTTTTCCGGATTACTTGATAGTGGTGCATCTGTCAGCTGTCTTGGCAACAATGCTCACCTGCCTTTTGTTAACAGTGATTTTAGAATTTCGCCCCAATCAACACACCTGACGACTGCGGATAATGTTTCTCAACCGGTCATCGGTGCCCTTGCCCTGCCAATTAATTGTAACAATAAAATAGTTACAATCAATTTTCTAATAGTGCCCTCTATATCCCAGAATTTCATCCTTGGCGTTGACTTCTGGAAGGCATTCAATGTTGCTCCCCAAGTATTTAATACTCTTGGCAAAACCTCCACTGCTGCTCAAATTAGTGAGATCCGCACAATAATACCTCACGAAAATTTAAGCACGGACCAGGCTCTCCAACTAAAAGAAATGGTCAATAAATTCGAGTCAATATCTTTCGAAAAATGTGGATTAGGTTTGACAAATTTGGTTGAACACCATATCAAAACCAATGGCCCACCCATCAAGCAACGTTATTACAACTTAGCCCCCCAAAAACTTAAACTTTTAGAAAACGAACTTGATGAAATGTTAAAAATGGGTGTGGTGGTTCCCAGCAGAAGTGCATGGACCAACCCAACTCTTTTGGTTTCTAAAAAAGACGGCTCTGCACGTTTCTGTCTCGACAGTAGACGTTTAAACTCTTGCACGGAAGCTGATGCGTATCCCTTACCTCACGTTCACGCAACCTTAGACAAGCTGCGTAACGCCAAGTTCATCTCTTCTGTCGATCTCAGCAAAGCGTTTTGGCAAATACCCTTGGACGCAGAATCGTGCGAAAAAACTGCTTTCGTTGTACCTGGTAGGGGAATGTTCCATTTTAAAAGATTACCCTTTGGTCTAAAAAACAGCCCCGCCGAGTTACAAAGACTGATGGACAAACTTTTCGGTCCTGAAGTCGATAACAGCCTGTTTTGTTACCTTGACGACCTCATCATCGTCAGCGATACCTTTGAAAAACACCTATTAATGCTGGAAAAAGTTTTTCAACAACTCAAGTTCGCTGGTTTAACCATCAACTTGAAGAAGTCTGAATTCTGTAAGTCCCGTCTACGTTATTTGGGATTCATTATCGACGAAAAAGGTCTAAGAACAGACCCCGCTAAGGTGGAAGCCATGGCAAATTTTCCCCGACCCAAAAACGCGAAGGAAGTCAAAGGTTTCCTTGGACTTGCAGGTTACTACAGGAGATTCATCAAAGACTTTTCCACTATCGCAGCCCCCTTAAATAAAATTACCGGCATCCGTAAAGGTGTCAGCAATTTCCGATGGTCTGTCGAAGCTGAAGAAGCGTTTACAACTCTAAAAAATGCCCTTCAAAAAGCTCCCGTTCTGAATTGCCCGGATTTTGCACTCTCTTTTACCCTCCACACGGATGCCTCCAATGTAGGAATCGGTGGAGTCCTTACTCAAGAATTCCCAGATGGCGAACACCCTGTAGCGTATTTTTCCCGTACATTAAACAAACACGAGAAAAACTACGGAATTACCGAGAAAGAGTTATTGGCTGTATTGGATTCTGTTCACCATTTCCGCGGTTACATAGACGGTAGCAAATTTACTGTAGTTACAGACCATAGTAGTTTGAAATGGTTGATCTCTTTAAGTAATCCCTCCGGTAGGCTCGCTCGTTGGTCCTCCCGTTTGTCTCAATACAATTTTGATGTTGTTCACCGTAAAGGCGCGGACAATATTGTTCCCGACGCCCTTTCAAGAATTGAACTGGCTTCATTAAATGTTGACACAATTGCCCCCCCTCCATCTACAAAAGATGAATGGTACTTGAAAATCTTCGAAGGTTGTAAAAATAACCAACAAAAGTTTCCTAATTTTATCATAAAAGAAGGACAAC
Organism: Limnephilus rhombicus; assembly: GCA_929108145.2. Taxonomy (NCBI): domain Eukaryota; kingdom Metazoa; phylum Arthropoda; class Insecta; order Trichoptera; family Limnephilidae; genus Limnephilus; species Limnephilus rhombicus. The sequence continues at coordinate 24,881,867 of OV815287.1, read as the reverse complement.
TATACCGTAATTGCAAGGTACCACTATCCATCCTCGAAGATTACTCGTGGAAACTTGTCGTTCCCCTCGAAGGTAGAGAACAAATAATTATTGACAATCATAGTGCTCCCGACTCCATACACCCAGGAAATTTCAAGACGTATAAAAAGATCTCCTTGAAGTATTACTGGCCTGGTCTCTTCAAGCAAATTCGCAATTACATCTCTAAATGTGAAACTTGTAAAGCCTATAAACATAGCACGGCAGCACCTGCCGGCCTAATGGGTAATCCCAAACGTGCCGACAGACCCCTACAATCATTGTCAATGGACCTCGTCGGACCCTTTCCCCGAAGTTATGCCGGACACATGCACATACTTAGTGTAGTGGATGTTTTCACTAAATTCTGTTGGATCTTTCCTTTAAAAAGAGCCAACGCGTCCGCCATCATCAAACTTCTGGAAAAACACATTTTTATACCTTACGGAACACCCAGAACCGTAATTGTTGATAACGGAAAACAATTTATTCCCCAAGAATTCAAAGATTTTCTTGCCAAATACGGAATCAAGGATATTTACTATAATACCTTGTATACTCCACAAAATAACACCGTCGAACGTTATAACCAAACAATCAACACAGCTCTGGCTATTCTAGTTGATAAAGATCAACGTACTTGGTGTAAAAACCTAGATAAAATTCAGGCTGCAATGAACAACACTGTTAATCTGGCCACTGGTTACACACCTTTCTTCTTAAAACACGGTATGGAACAAGTTGTTCATGGTTCTCTACATAGGAACACTAACTTTCCTACGTCAATTGCCACCACAAGCAACCCTACCGCGGACTATGCCCATCGTCTGGAAGAACTGTCGGCCATCTACAGTGAAGTCACTGATGCTTTGCTCCTGGCTCATCAAAAGAGTGCGGACAGATACAACCTACGTAGGAAACATGTCACCTTCAATACAGGAGACATAGTTTGGAGAAAGAACAACACACTTTCCCAAGGAGCCATGTATTTCTCTGCCAAGCTGGCACCACGTTTCGTGAAGGCCAAAGTTCTAAGAAAGATATCAGATCTAGTGTACTCCTTGTCTGACTGCTCTGGAAAACACATTGGTAATTACCATATTAAGGATATCGCAAAATCTGGAAGTGAGGAGTCAAGTAAAACTGCCCCCACTATCTCAGCAAACTTAAAATGATCCAGTGTGTATCACCACAACCTTTTTGTAAGCACACCAAGTCTTACAATGGCCGGCGTGTAAAGTGTCAATTACATGCCCACCCTTTCGTTGATAAAACGAATATTGTTAAAAAATCATTTTTGTAAATTTATGTACAATCCACGGTGTAGTTTGCCCCGTTCATGTTCGTGAATTGGCAACCACCGTAATTTTTGTCTCACACGTTTTTTTATCTTTTTTCTTTCTTTTTTCTCACCTGTTCCAAAATTGATCACTTTAGAGCAGAGACACCCCTCGAGTGACAGTGTTCGGGAAGTCATGAACCCAATCATTGCCTCTCAACCCCTCACACTACGCAACGTTCATGCCATGGCACGCTTTGCCGTGTAATGCAATATTGTAATTTTCACCATTTTTGTTTGTTGTTTTTTTTCATCATATCGGAAGGAATCTCTTCATTTTTTTTCTTTTTATGTTCTGTAAATACTGGAGCGTCGTTCTAAAATCGATTTGGTAAACTCCAAAGCGTTAAATCACGACCCAGGACTAGTAAACCATCTCAACATGCTCCATATTTTACCCATCATGGTAAAGATAAGTGGTTACTCACATAATCACATTCCTTGTGTATAGTAGTTTTCAATTTTTTCTCAAATGTCAAAAATTGATGGCGTCCTACCCGAGCTCTTTGCTAACAAATTGGATTTTGACACATCCATTTTGAAATCATATGTATATAAATAAAGGAAAAGCCTTTAAATTGGTCTTTCCATCCTTGTACAAATCCTCATGGACTCGTTTCAACTAAAGTACGTAAAACCAAATACTCGGTCTTTTGTTGTTATAAGAAGTCCTCGATTTGTCCCTCTTCACAACATGTATGTCTTGTATTACATGCTTCAACCCTTACGGAAAAGGTTAATAAAACCTAACGGCAGCCCTGATTTCCGTACATAAATAACCGCAGTTTAACGTAAATCATCAATGTTTTGTTTGATCATCGTTTTACAAACATAGGCATTCAACTCCTGTTTCGCCATTTAACCAAGTATTTGCAACCTAAATTGCACATAACCTGGTATGTTGTAACCACACAAAGGGTATGTAAAACCACAATTGGTCCCTTTTATTTGTCCCCACTGAAGTTTGCTGCAATAGACAGTATGTAAAACCATGTAGGTCTGTCTTTGTTTGTCACATGGTGTAAACAGAAATGTACTCTGTCATCACCCCGCCTTTATAACATACGAAGTGACATTAAATTGTTTACCTCCTTGTTATCCTATCGTACGCTCCTGGGCTACGGAGTTAGTTAATCTAACAAATCTTTATAAACTGTGTTAAAACAAGCATAGTTAACGTTTATTGTGTTGTATTTAAACGTAACCCTGTTACATTATAGGAGAGATCCTTAGAACATCCACCATTATAGGAGGGATCCTTAAAATACCTGCCGCGATACGAGAAGTTCGTCATAATCACTTTTTTCTCATAGCTAAATGTTATTGAGCTGGTCGTGTGACATATTTGTCATGAGAACCATTTTGTACATTCTATTTTGGTCGTGTGCCATTCATTTGTCATGAGAACCATTTTGTACATTCTATTTTGGTCGTGTGCCATTCATTTGTCATGAGAACCATTTTGTACATTCTATTTTGGTCGTGTGCCATTCATTTGTCATGAGAACCATTTTGTACGTTCTATTTTGGTCGTGTGCCATTCATTTGCCATGAGTACCACCCTTTTCGTATAACCTGTTCCGGTCGTGTGTCATTTATTTGTCATGAGTACCGCTTTTATGTATAACTGTGTATAAACTCTGTACACGAGACGTGGAGACGTAATAACAATACTTACCGTGATTCGTGTGAACGACATAATATCGGCTTTGCTATCTTCTTTAGGATGCATTGTATAAACTCTTTGACTTCTGTCTATAATTGAGTTATATCTTGTATGTACTTACATATTTTGTACACTATACGTGGAGACGTTAAAACACTTACCATGAGTCGTGCGAACGAAATAATATCAAACCCTTTGTGTGCGATCTACGAAATGTAGTCCACAACCCTTTGTTGTCATTCAACGCCAATGCCCGTGGACTTCCTGTTTTTTACTTCTTTGCAAAAAGGAAAGAAGCCCAGGAATATCTACTATCCCAAAAGGACTAGTTTTCAGCTTCACTGTCAATTATGGGGCATAGTGCTGTGGGAGTTAATCGATTGAGCACAAAAAGACCACCTAACTCGTTGTCTGGAGAACGAACAAGAAAACCCCCAGGTTTGTGAAATTGGAGCAAGGGTCTGTCTTTTCTCACAATCATGTAGAAGTTTTTAAAATGACCCCTAATCTTTTGCCCAATACACGCGAAAGATTAGCCTCTTTGATATAATGTGTATTCAAATGTCTCCTCATCCTTTTTGATAAATGTAAAGAGTCAGGAAATCTGCTGGTTGATTATGTTTCATTTTCACATAGAGTTTGAATCGGAAATTGGTCCAGTCTCTAGCAAGTTTCGCAACTCGTCTCCCTTCTCCCCTCCTCCTCCCATTCCCCATGTTTCAGACTTATGTTATGAAGTGAAAAATCTGTCGTTGACCATATCTCGCCCTCACTTGGAGTTCGAATAGGTAACTGTCCGGTTATCTACAGGTTTTCCCCCTCAATCTCTGCATATGTCTCACCAGTTTCTTCTCTCTTTTCTCAATTCCACGAAACACATTCATGAATGTTGGATATGTACGATATGCACTTGGCGTACCGTCTGTCTCCTTTTGACAACCTTTATTCATGAATTGGTTTCCCTTTGCCGTGACTAGTTCACGATTCTTTGTCTCGTTCTTTGAAATTCTACGAAAATGTTACCATCTCATGTTAGCATAGGCCATAGAGGGCCGGTTGTTTTTTAACCAAGACATATTGTCACTAGGCAAACGCCAAGTCATCCTGGCAAAGGAAAATGTTCATGTAATCACAATTTAGTTAGGAATCTCTCTTCGTCACTCTCTGGGTCGGTGGTTAAAATTTCGTTATTTCATTATCTGGACACATTTTGTTTCTCTCCAAACCTTTTCTTCATTGGTCCCTAGGCAGGTAAACTTCAAGAATTTTGCTCTAATAATAATTCCTCCCGGATTTAAAAAGAAGCCCAGGCGGATGTCATCACCAACAGCCAAGCTGAGCTTCACTTCCTGACAGCACGCGCTGTGGTTACAAGGTCTCTCCTGCTGCCATTTTCTACGCATTTGTTCCTGAAAGCACAGACCATACCGCCCATACGTATGTTGTCTTGTCGTGCCACAGCAAGCTGAGTTGTCCCACTATACTTTATGACACTCTAAACTACCTTTTGGGCACGCTAGCTCTTAGGTTTGTTCTTACTCTTGCTATCAATGCCAACCTTGTCGTCTCTTGCTCTGTCATGCAGTGACGCATATATCGTCATGTGTAAACCATCATTACCTTGACCCACCAGTATTCGCTGAATGCGCACCAATACAAGTTATCTTGAGCTACATTATGCTTCAATAACCATTATATACGATCCGTGTTTACCATAATAACACTTAGGATTCGCACTGGCATGTCTGCAGATACTGGATTCTTCTCTTCAATGACCTCTGTAACCATAGTCGCGGCACAGCAACCACAGTCTCCACTTCGTGAACTTCGACGTCTTCGACAAAACCAAGTGTTTTCTAAGGCCCAAGTGTACTCCTGAGCGTTGTCTCAAATGGGTCTGATTACAGTGATAATGTAATCCTTAGAATCCGTGAAGTCACGTCCTTTCCTTCGAAATTCTCCGAAACCAAACAAATCCACGCTTCACAAACTTAGCTCCAAGACCAATGAAACCTTAGAATCACACACTTTTTCTCTTCTCTTGTACAAATGTATTGTCATTCTTTCAATTGCATAACCATGTGTATTGTCATTCTTTCAATTGCATAACCATGTGTATTGTCATTCTTTCAATTGCTTAACCATGTGTATTGTTATTTTCAATTGCATAACCTTGTATGTTGTTTTACACCATGTACTTTTCCCAAATTTGTCTTGTCCAAACATTGTATGTACCCCCACCCATTCCCTACAAACATTGTGACCCAAACTATAGCATAAAACTGTATGTTCTAGCTAGGAAATCTCTCAAGCAACGAATCTCTCAAAACCCCGATGGAAGCATAAGAGGATTTTTTTTCCCTACAGCTCCATTGCCACGTCACTTTTTTTCCAAGCGCGGGGGGAAGTGTTATGGTACGCCCAAACGACAAAGAATTCAAACTCCTAATTCGCCGCAAACTACACAACACCCTGCTCTCCCCCCTGTTCCCTGCTTCCTACTTCCTATCCCATCCGCCCACCCGCACGCGATCCCTTCCACCAGTTGAGAATTGCGAGCCGCCTCGGGCACACGTTAAGCCCGCGCGTTGATTCCCACTGTTCGCGCCCGGCGTACTATCGCTCGAATTGTACTCAAATATAACCTGCAATGTTAATTCAATAACCTACGGGTTTAGCGCTGATATTTCACCATGCCTGTGTAAACTTCGGTTCTGTCCTAAACTCGGGAGGTGCCCCTGGAAGCCGGAAGACGAAGACCCCCCAACATCATGTAAGCTGTACAATTGTTTCCTCATTTGATTGTGTCCTTTAACGATAGACTGTAAACTCCCGCGCAAAGCCATCACTCAGAGAGTTTCGTTTAGGGATCTTGAGGTTATAAACACGATAGCTAGGATTGTGTAGTATGTATTTCTTGTGTTGAATTGTACTGTAATGACCTATGTACTGTGTTTTAAATTTGCAATACATGAATCTAGTTAACTCAATCCTGTTATTATTCTGCTACGGCAGGAGGGTTTCCTAGAGGGGGAGTATCCTGCCAGACGACTGAGATGCGAAGGAATTTCTGAAGCCTCGAGCGACCCACCACCTGAATAGAGGGTAAATCATGCCTCCCCTGAGAGCTAGCTTGGGACATGTTTGGGGGCCCGCTCCTAACAAGACTTAAAGAAGTATTGAATATTGACAAATTGAAAATTATTTATTATTCTATGGTGCAATCTTCACTCATGTATGCAATAATAGGATGGAGTGGTGCGCTTGATACTTTTATAAAACCTCTACAAACAACTCAAAATTATATTATCAAAGTTATGTATAATAGAATTAAAACCTTTTCGACAGATGCTTTATGCAAAGAATCTAAACTATTCAGTCTCCGTAAACTATTTATACTGCAAACTATGAAATATATCTTTAAAAACGTAAACAAATTCGAAAAAAATATAAACAGGATCAACATTAGAAATAACAATGTATTCTATACCCCCCAATCACACACAAGACAAATGCAAACTCACAGTAGCTTTATTGGACCTCGTACCTTCAATAGTTTACCAAAACATATTCAAGTTGCAACTAAACTTCCGCATTTCATAAAAGAGTTAAAATTACGGCTAAACCATACAGATGTAAAAATTCTATTTATTTAGTTTTATTTCACTTTATGTTTCTAAAAACTCTATTTATTTAGTTTTATATCGCTTTTCTCACAAAATTTTCACCTATTTTTACAATGCATATCATTTATTACACATTACACGTATTTAACCGTACACTATTGTATATACTTTTTGTACAAACTGTTTAAACAATTTTTGTTTTTGCTTTATATACCCCTGTTTGTTTTTTTTTTCTAGGTACTAAATAAAACTTATATTAACTCTATTACCCACGCACAGGCTGCGCCTTAGTGGGTTCCCACATTATTGTTTATGATTTCAAAATATGTAAATATAAATTGTAAAATATGGGAAAAATAAAGGAATAAAAAAAAATAAAAATAAGAAACATTACTTATTGCCTTGTAAATCAAAAGGCCAGATATGTAAATTGGGTTAGATACGCTACCTGGCATAGCGCTTGAAAAACTTTTGTTTTTTTCAAAATCTTTCAGCATGTTCAAGAGTTTTTTTTATGTAAGCCCAGTTGGGGTTAAATATTTATTTTAATAAATTTGCATTATATTTGATTCATCAAAATAACGTCTCTCTGTTAATTTTTTTAAATTTTACTTTTAGCGAATGTCAAACCAACTTGTCTTCCGGTTTCCAAGGAACTGCGGGAGTTGTCATTAGAAAATTCTAACCTCATCATGACGGGTTGGGGAAGGACCAACATAGGAGATGATGGGGAATTATTGGATTTCGAAATTAAGCATAGCAATGAGTTACTCGTCGCCAAATTGCCTATTGTATCCAACAAATTATGCGCCGAGAATTACAACGCGTAAGTGCTTACATTTTACTTATTATTTTATTTCCGTTTTGAAAATGATCCTGGAGGAGCTCGATGTCACTAGTTAAGTGGAAGACAGGTAAAGAAGGAGAAATCACCGACGGTCAGTGATCACGGCTCTCCATACCTACAGCACATTACCACGTGGGTTTAAGATCATCAGGGTGTATTTCTGTACAGTGAGAATGATCCTGTGTAAAGTGTAAGACAGGTAAAGATCCGTTGGATCGGTCAAGTGTCATACTTGTCCGGAATGTTGGTGTCCGCGGCTCTCCATACCTATGTAAAACAAAGGACCACGTGAGTGGAGGAGCATCAGGATGTATGTCTGTTTTGAACGGTGATCGGACAATTCAAAATCATGCAACTTCAATACCTTTTTATTTTTATTTATTTGGGAGACCAACAGTTTACATTAATAACAGAGTATAATAATTAAATACAATAACTGAACCATTTACAGGTTTCATCAATATGAATACAATAATACAAGTAGTGTAGTGATTCCAGAGATATTTACTAATAAAAAATTACACTTCAAGAGACGAGTTATTTAGGTGGGAATAGAAAGGGGGGAACCTCCTGAAAAGACTTTAAAAGTTATGAAAAAAAATTGGTTAATAAGTTTACGATAAGTTAGATAATAAACTATTTTTCTTTTTTTTCCATAACTTTTAATAACTTTTCAGACCGGAATTCCTACACCCACATATTTCTGTGCTGTAGTAATGGAGAGCCGTGGACCCCAACGTTCCGGACAAGTGTGACACTTGATCGGTCCGACCGATAGGTGATTTCTTTTGCTTTACTTGTCTTCCTCTTTACACAGGATTATGTTAAAAATGGTTCCACGACAACTCAGAGTCATGCAATTTCAATACCCTTTGAAAAGTTAAGAAAAAAAATTGAGAAATAGTCCATAATCTAACCTAACATAGAGGTAACGTTAGGTTGCATTATAAACTATTTTTCTTTTTTTTTCAAATCTTTTAATAAATTTTCAGCCCGGAGGTCCTACACCCACACATTTGTGTGCTGTAAGAATGGAGAGCAGTGGACCGGGCAAGTGCAGGGCAAATGATCGACGATGAAAAGTTAGATAATGGAGGAGGAATTACAATAGCACGATAATACTTAAGGCCGTGATGGCTTCAATTCCTATGTATTAAAGCATTAAAATAGTCTTCAACAAAACAAACTTATTTTGTGGCATCATAAATGAAAATTAATAATAATTAGATTTAACCACTTTTATTTATAAAAAAAACATGTTTCATAAGCATTGCTTAATTCATCAGGGTTCACCTAAAATTAATTACAACAATAGAACACGCGAGTAGGAAAATGAATTCATTGTAAAATTATCTTCGTGTATATGAACTTGACTTTGGCAAATCGAGCGTTTTCATTCGCAACACCCACAGCAACAACGGAGCATAGGTTAACAGGTTTGGAAGTACCTACTCTAAACTGCGAGGATACATTCGAACCAGCATAAACAATTTATCTTCCTACACACGCGTCCGGTTGCAAAGCCACCCAGCCCCCTCCACAGACAATTTTATTTTATTCTAAAAAGTTTATTTGTCGTGTTTTCAGTTCGGGTATCGGCGGCATAGGCTTTCGACAGCTTTGCGCCGGTGGACTAAAGGGCGTGAGCTCGTGCTTGGGTGACTCCGGGGGCCCGGCCGGCCAGGGGCTCAAGATTGGCAGGAAGGTCAACTTCGTGCAGTACGGAGTGGTGAGCGCGGGCGCCCCTTGCGGCTCCGAGGGCAATCCCAACATATTCACCAACGTGCTCTACTATATGGACTGGATACTCGACCAGCTGGAGCCGTAACTTACCCCATATGCAGATAATTGAAGACGGAAACATTAGTATGAAACCGCGCACACAAAATAGTCCCTGCACTGATCGCATAAATTTCATTGACTCCGCCTCCGCAGCATTGATAGTCCTTACAGTTTATTTGTAACTAGACCTAGACCTGCAGACTCTAAGAATCATCTATTTTGGCATTTTCCAGACTGTGGCAACATAATATTGGTATTGAAGAAGAAGATAACAATAATAATCTAAACGAGAACAAGACACAGAAATCAGAAAAAAGACAATGGTCGCAACTGGAACTCGAACTCAGACCTCTCAAAAGACCAAAGTTATAAAATAGAGTTTTTCTTACAAAAAATTGAATATTCATTTAGACTTTTATTGTAAGTTCCATATGAATAAATTCGGATACTTTTATCCGAGACGCTATCCAGGATACACACCAATTCTTAGAATGAGTGTTTCCAATAAAAGGGGTAGTTGCCCATAATATGGAAAAAGAAAAATAATTAGTTGAAGATAATATTGTTATTTTATTTTTTATTTTTAACTTTATGAGTAAAACCTCAAATTGTAATATTTAAATAAATGAAGACAATATAAGCGAAACTCAATCTCTGTCCCAGAGGTGTCAATATGTTTTTCTGATTTTTCTGTTTCCAGATTTTCGATTGAGTTTCGCTTATATTGTCTTCATTTATTTAAATAATATTGTTAATTCTAAAAAAAATTTTATATGAGATTGACTATTATGACGGCTTGACAGAGGGTAGCAATAGCGAAATTGGTTAAGGCGCACGTCCCAGTTAGGCGAGAGGTCTGGGTTCGAGTCCCAGTTGCGACCATTGTCTTTTTTCTGTTGTCTGTTTCTTGTTCTCTTTTATATTTTCGTTTAGATTATTATTGTTATCTCCTTCTTCAATGGTATAATATGGTATTATTTACACGTAAACGCCATTCATACTTACCATCTGAACCATATTCCTCTTCAACTAGTAGAAAAACGAGTAGAAAAAATCGACCTTGGAGTATTACCTGATAAGGGTCGACCAAGATCTCGGTCTCAATCTCGGCATTCTCGGCTACAAATTCAACCGAGAGCTCTGTCTCGGTAGAATTTGCGCCATAACCGAGACCGTTGTAAGTAGGTACGGTACAGGATGGGATTCAAATCTACCGCACGCGTCCACATTCGTCACTTCGTGTCAGTGTGTGAGAGAGCTCTCGATTGTCGAAACCCAACTTATGGGCAGCTCATGATTTCATAGACTTTGGAGCTGAGCCTATGACCAGTGACGAAAGCAGTTCAAGTGCTGTGATAGAAATAGCACTTGTTAGCTTTCTTAGAGAGCCAAGACTGCCAAGAAATGCAAATATTTTTTAGTATTGGTATTAGTAACCATATCAAGTACTTAGGCCTGCAGCAAAAAAGTTTTTTTATCAACACCGCCTACTAGTGAAGCAAGTGAACAGCTCTTTTGCAGAGCTGTTTAATTACACGACATGAGGCGACACTCTTTGAAGGGTGAAAATGCAGAAAAACATCGTGTTGTTCAATTTTGATTATTAAAACCATTTAAAACAAATTATTATTACGTTCTTAAATATACTATATTATACAAAAATTGCGCATTTTCATTTTTTCCTCAATATATCTATTCTCGGTCTCGGCCGAGAAGAATACGCACAAAACTGCTTGCTCAGGTATATCTGCAAATCTTATAATGCCCTAAGAGACATTTTCCACTGTACCTTAAATCGTTTAAAATCAAACTTACCTTACAATGTACTGAAATTAAAACTGTTACTACTGTATTGTTAATTATTTTCTTTAAAATATTTTTTTACTTACACCATGTACTTTTATAACTTTTAATAACTACTTAAAATTATTATTTCTGTTTTATTTATTATCTTCTTTTTATTTATTTTTTACTTACATCATGTTCATTATTATAACTTTTACTAACTGCTCGATTCCTAATCAGTAACTATTACAAAATATTATAAATTGAACTTAACTGGTTTATAATACATTCACTATTTAATGTACAATGATTTAACACAAAAATTTATATTTCCTAAATAAACAAAAATAAAAATAAATAATTAAAATTATGGGATTGGGTGTTTGAGCTGAAACCATTATCGTTGTCTTAAATATGTTCCTGCTGAAATTTAAAAAAATGCATAAGTATAAAAACAAATATTACGTTGAAAAATTGGCTCGCTGAAAGAAATAGTTTGTATTAGACTCTAGATATACTTGGTCGAACACTCTAACACAAACAATTTCTAACTGCCCAGTAAAGTAAAAAAAGTTTTATTTTCAACTTCAAAGTAAAAGCACTCATTAACAAACTACTTAAAAGTAACTTATTGTGACTTTTCTTTTTCTGTAATAAATTCGAATACATTTATCCGAGAAGCTATCCAGGATACAAACCAATTCTTAGAATGATTGTTTCCAATAAAAAGGTAAGTTGCCCATAATTTGTTAACCACATAACAGAAATCTCTAATAAGGCCTTAAAAATGTTGGGATTTATAACTAGGCTAACTAGAAATTTTAACAATATTAAGTGTATAAAACTGTTATATTTTGCATATGTTAGAAGTCAACTTGAATACAATTCTCCCGTCTGGAACCCATATTACAATATACATGTACAAGCTGTTGAAAGAATACAAAACAAATTCTTACGTTTTCTTAATTTTAAAATGGGTATTCCAGCAATTATGTTGAACTACAATACTATTTTGAATGATATGAATATGCTCAAATTGTCAGACAGAAGAACTTTCACTGACTTGGTATTTCTGTATAAAATTCTAAATGATTTAGTTGACAGTCCGGTATTGCTCGAATTGATAAGCTTCCGGATTCCACTATGTAATACTAGAAGTCAGGATTTATTTCAGTGCAGTAATTCTGGAACTAACTACCATATGTATTCCTCTTCACCCAGAATACTAATGGAGGGTAACAATTATACCAAGTCAGTGGACATCTTCAATTTATCTTTAAACAAATATAAAATATTGTTACGAAGACAGTTCAGTTATGTACAATAAATACTGTATATTCCTTACTATTCATATGTAAAAACCCCGAAAAAGGGCGTTAATAAATAAATAAATAAATAATATGGAAAAATAGTTGACGATAATATTGTTAATTCTAAAATTTGAAATATGAGATTGACAATAAGGTACTCCAGTGAAAAATATTATCGCTTTAAAAAAATATGTTCATACAGACCAATAAACGCTGATTCTGAATATATAAGTTTTATTTCAAAATATTAAATGTAGAGTTCTTAAAAAATTATTAAAAAGTGCATTTTTTAACGTCTCGTTAAAATACACTGTAAAGTTAGTACGATTGAATGGTTAGCGCTGACGTCACGCGTCACCAGTCATTGCATCACATTGTATTGAAATCAATTGAAATGTAGGTATGGCACAAGCCATCAGTATTAACAACATTTCATGTTATTCTTTATTTCATACTGTTTATAGAGATTTAGTTGTTGTGTTAATTGAAACAATATTTAAGCCTTAATAATTCAGTATCAAAAATAGAGGTACCTCTATTACTTTATCTCAATAATTTAAAAAATTCAAAAACTACTGCACAAAAAAATAGTAATGCTTCTTCTAGGGAGAATACTTCGAACAACGGAATTTCAAAATGGCGGTAGTTGATCAGCTGATTTTCCGATCCTATACTATTTTTTCAGGAGTGATGACGTCACACGATTTACCATATTTCCGGTGGTTTTCGGGGGGTCTTGAAAAATTAAAACTTTGACAATTATTTTAACTTTTAAAACTAACTCTAAAAATAAAAATGCAGTTATTTAAGTTAGAAGGTCATTATTTATAAAAAAAAATTAAAAAATTGACTGGAGTTCTCTATTATAACGGTTTGACAGAAGGTGGCAATAGCGAAATTGGTTAACGCACACGTCCCCGTTAGACGAGTGGTCTGTATTCAAGTCCCAGTTGCGACCATTGTCTTTTATCTGCTTTTCTGTGTCTTGTTCCCTTCCATATTTTCGTTTAGATTATTATTGTTATCTTCTTCTTCGATGGTGTTATATTTCTTTTTTATTTTTCTATTACAATGTATTTTTAAAAAGAAATACATAATTTACAATTATAGCTTTGCAATAACTATGAAAAATTATTACAGCACAACAAACTTATTTTGAGAATTGTATTTTGTTTTGAAGACTTTTAATTTTTAATGTACATTTGTTAATGTTACATAGTTAATGTCGAAGAAATACAAAAAATTGGGAATTGTATTTAAGACGATCCACTAGCTCTGGACTCATTCAGAATTGGGCGGAGTAAGCGTCCTTAGGGCGTTGACCAATAAAAACCATAATCAAAAGCCAACAACTGTGTTTTGTTATTCCGCAAGTATATTTTATAGAACGAAGTGACGCGAAGAGCAAGGCACGTCTATTCGCCTCTAAATCTGGGAGGTATCGGTCCGGTTCTTCTACAGATGGCAGAAGGATGATATTCGCCTCTTTTAGTTCACCGCAAAAAAACATCACTAAACTTCATGTTTTATTTTATGAAGTTCAGAAACAAATACAAAAAAAAAAAATTGGGGTGTTATGCCGTGTTGCGCTTCCTCCTCCTTTAGCCAAAGTTTCGGACAGCGTTACAGTGTACAACATCAGGGCAGATATGTAAATGTTAGTGCCGTTAGTGGTGAAATGTGTGCTTAAGTACTTAGAAGCAATACCGTGTTGCCAGCTCCACTACAAAAATGTTTTACGATTATTTTCTAAGAAACTTGTGGTGTATGTGTGTGAGTGTGAGGGCATGAGAGCGAGACAGCGAGTATGCGTATGTATACAAGGCGTAGTATGAGCTGTAGAGCTCTCTTCAGTTTTACTCTTCACAGCGCCGGATCTGCCATACGTTCAAAAACGTGCAAAAAACCTGGCGCCAACTCCGAAGGGGCGCCGTAAGAAAATAGATATTGTATTAAAATTAAGTTATAATATTCCCTGAATCGTTTAAAAGGCTCATAGGCTGGATTTTTTTCTATTCAAAAAATACTCGATCGTTTCAAAGGTCAAGATGTGTTCTACTTCAATATTTAATCAAAAATGATCAAATTTTCAAATCCAAAACACGTTATTTTGCATTTTAAATGTCATCCTACAAAACTCTGCGTAAACTCTGCAAAAAATCGGAGTGCAAAATATTATGTGCAAGCCAATCATTTAGTAAGATAAGCGTATGTCGTATACGGAAAAATAACCTATTGGTGGCTCCAATCTGTGAATGTTAACTTTACTTAATACTACATATATGAATAATCGTGTACCTACGTATCCAATATAAATTAAACCTGTCAATTTGACTGTCTTGGAACAGGAGACCTTCCTAGTTGGACAGTCAAAGCTTCTTTATACTGTTAATTATTTATTATTTATGACAGAATAAAATAATAAAATAAAAAAATAAAATAAACAACATCCTCAGTACTCACCCACTTTTGATTAAAGTGGGATGCGTGGTCCCTAAAATAGGACCACATTCGCTCAACCACAATTCCTTAAATAACCTAAAATGTTTGATTTCCTATCTTATAATACTATATACCTTTTTACTATGCTTATTCAACATTGCATATTTGAAAGGGAAGAGCTTTTTCAAAGATAACAAAGATCATTTTGTCTGTTTTCAATCTATTTCATGTCACCAAATTAAAATGTGGCAATGAAATGGTACCTACCACGATTAACCCACGATATAATTATACGATTAGTAAGGTTTTCATTTTTACCTTATGTATAATATACCTACTATTTATTCCTATCTTTTTAAAATTATTGTAATGTTGTTTTTTATATATTCGTTTAAAGAACATGGGTTACATTTATACACATATATTTTACAAAATATTATAAATTATAAAAATATAAAAATTGGTCATTCGTGGTACGTTCCATAAGTCACCTTATGGAACGTACCCATACTACGTGACCCACTTTTTGCAATTTTTACCCCCCCTCCCCCCTAATAACTCCAGGATAAACCTTCTTACTCCAGGATAAACCATCTTACTCCAGGATAAACCTTCTAACTCCAGGATAAACCTTCTTACTCCAGGATAAACCTTCTTACTTCAGAATAAACCTTCTTACTCCTGGATAAACCTTATGTGGTGAGATGGACTAGGATTGAATTTAAAGGGATTTGTTTTCATATTTTTTTCATAAATGATATTTTTCAATTGTCGTTTAATTGTTCGATTTTAATTTTACTTAACCAGATTTTTGTTGGCTATTCATTTACTGTCTGTTTTTTTAAATTATTTTTGGTGGAAGAAAGTTTGGAGCTTAGTGAAGAGGTACTCCTCGTTTATTTTGTCGGAAACAGTTTTAATTCTGCCTATTTTTTTTATTATGATTGTATAAAAATTGCATACAATTGGAATTTATTACCCGCTAAGCTACTGCAAGTAGCTTGTCAGCAGGAGATTAGTTCCACATATTAGTTACAACCGGCGGGTGTAACTAATATGTGGAAGCGGGTGCGTCGGCCCACCTTCTGCGTGGCGGGCCGGATTGGGAGATGCTGGTTGAGGGAGACCCTTTACAACCGGTTACCGTTGTCCGGGCCGCTCGGTAGTACAGGGGCCCGACCCTCAGGCTCACGACTGAAGGTGGGCTGCCCCATCAACGAGTGCAAAAACCCCGCCGCTGCTGTTGTGCCGGTTCGTGACCGGAGGGGACCCAGCAGCAGCGTTTGGGGCGCATTGGGCGACCTCTCCTGCCAGACTCTCTCAGCCAACCGCCTTGCACCGCAGTGGGTGGTTTGTATTCATATGTCCGTCACTCCTGGATACTCTGATCCCCAGCTTCCTACCCATCCCTCGTACCTTTTCCTTCCGGACCTTCCTTTCTCCTCATAACCAAAAAAAAAAAAAACTACCCATAAAATCATGAATGCAGGCCAAAACTGTTGGTGAATTTCACCAACATTCGCGGCCTGCACAAAAACTTAAACTTCGTCCACTACCACCTTCTCTCCCACCGTCCTAACCTTCTTTTCCTTTCTGAGACGCAGATAGCCGAGCCTACAGATGCCTCCTATCTGGATTGCCAGGGCTACACTCTTGCAGGCAAATTCAGACCCAAAGGAGGTGTCTGTCTCTTCAGCCGAGCTGACGTCAACTGTATGCGACTGTTGAATCTGGAGAACTCCATATTGTGGGTGGGTAAGTGGGTGCGTGTCAATCTTGCCAGTACGGTAAGATTTTACACGTGTTTATACCGCTCACCGAACCTTAGCGTTTCAGATACGTCCGAACTCTTCAAACATCTAAGTAATACTGTTGATGACCTCTTGCCCCGCTTCCCTACGGCAGAGTTTGTGGTTCTGGGGGACTTCAATGTTCATAACAAACCTTGGTTAAAGTTCTCAGGACCAATGGACTATGCTGGACGAGAGGCGGAATCCTTTGCCCTCTGCCACGGACTGGAGCAAATGGTTCAGGAGCCTACAAGGGTTCCTGATGTCCAGACTCACCGCTCCAATCTGTTAGATTTATTTTTAACCACTGTGCCATACAAGCAAGCAAGAGGATAATAAACAGGTCAAAATTCAAGCACGACCTGCAGATCAGCAGAAAGCTGGCTGCCTGCGCGCACGGCAGCAGAGCGTTCTGGTCGCTTGCGGGCTCAATGGGTCGCAATTTCTGCAAACCCAGTCTGCCACCTCTTACCAGACCTGACGGCTCTCTAGCAAATACCGCCGCCGAAAAAGCTAACTTATTCGGCAAAATGTTCGCGGAAAACTCGACCCTCGATGATCAAGGTGCTACCCCGCCGTCGGTTCCTCGTTGCGGTTTTCATATGAAAAAGCTGAGGATCCGGCATCGGGATGTACTCTTAAGTCTTACGAGGGCTTGATATTAATAAAGCTAGTGGGCCTGACGGAATACCTGCCCTGGTATTGCAGAGGTGCGCTGCAGAAATAGCTCCAGTTTTGACGAAGCTTTTCAAAATGTCCCTGAAGTCTGGCTCCGTGCCTTCTGGTTGGTAAAAAGCGATCATACACCCTATTCCAAAGAAGGGTGACCGCTTCAACCCAGCCAACTACCGCCCCATAACGATCACATCAGTTCTGTCTAAGATGATGGAACGTGTGATCAACGACAAACTGCTCACATACCTCGAGAAGAACAAAATTATGATGAACCGCTCGTGCGGTGATCTTCTCGCGTATGTGATGCATGTTTGGGGGCGGTGCCTGGAACGTTTTGGTAAGACCCAAACGGTTGCACTGGATATTTCCAAGGCCTTTGACCGGGTTTGGCACCGAGGGCTTGTCAACAAACTGTCTTCTTACGGACTTCCCGCATCCTTGTGTACGTGGATTGCCGACTTTTTGAGGGAAAGGTCGATTCAGGCGGTTGCTGACGGTTCCACCTCTTAATCGCATTCGATAAATGCTGGCATCCCACAGGGATCGGTTCTGTCACCGAATTGTTTCTGTTGCACATCAATGACCTCTTGTCACGTGCACCGATTCATTGTTACGCGGATGACAGTGCAGTCCATGATAGCTTTTTGTTTGACAAGCCCCCAAAGGGCACACAAACTCCAATAGCTCGGAGGGCTTTGAAACAAAGAATGGACGGTTACTTCAAGAGTGTTTTCTCTTGGGGTAAGAATAACCTCGTCGAATCAAATGTTTCGAAGACCCAATCATGTTTGATAACGTCTAAAAGGGATCGAAATGAAAATCTAGTCACCTTCAATGGAAGCAACCATCCGAACAGGACCTCCATCGATATGCTTGGTGTAACTCTAAGTGACCAGCTCAGGTACGGGGGCTCCATCGAAACCAGAGTTAAGTTAGCCTCTCAGAAACTGTGCGTACTGTACAGGGCCCGCAGATACTTTAATAGTACACAACTGCTAACCCTGTACAAATCGCAAGTGCGCCCCACGGTTGAATTTGGCAGCCACCTCTGGTCTGGAGCTCCAAAATACCGTTAACTGCAATCTTTAGAGCACAGGCGTCAGGTGGGAATGCTGTCCTTGTTCTACCGGTATTACAATGGAAGATGCTCCGAGGAACTAGCGTCATTGATCCCCTCGGCACCGGTGCATAGTCGGGAAACACGCCAAACACGCGCCCAACATTTGTACACGGTTGACATTAGTCACATGAGAACGGGTCGTTTCTATGACTCGTTCTTGGGTTCAACGGCTCGGCTGTGGAACGATTTTCCGGCCTCTGTGTTTCCTCCCTTCTACAACATGGGTCTCTTCAAGAACCGTATTCACTCCTTCTTTTCCTCAAAAAGACCCTCCACACAGCATCTTCAAAGATGACATAGGCCCTGAGGGAAGTTATTTTCCTCAGGGAAGTTATTTTCCTCAGGGCCTCCTGTGTTTTTTTTTTTACAGTGAATACCGCACAAGAATCTCAACTGCTCCCGTCTGGAGCCAGTGAGACTATGGCATCCCCAATTGGAGTATGTTGTGAGACTTAAGGTAGTGGGGAGGGGAAGGAGGTGGGGAAGAGGAAGGTTGGGAAGTACCTGGCTATTCAGATCTGGTCACTAAACACGGCTAAAGCCATTTTCAAGCAACGTTTCAATTCTGAATGGTGGTCTTACACCAGGGCGATACTTATAGTATCTTCCACTCTGGAACATGCCGCAAATATACTATATATTATTTTAAATGAATTTATTGTGAAATAACACAAATTAATCAAATAAAATTTATTTGCGCATGCCGGGTTCGAACCCGCGACCTCCGGATTGTGAGTCAAGAGTCTTACCCACTGGACTACGGAGGTCGTCACTGTGTGGAGTTAATGTAAAAAAAAAAAAAAAACGATAATTAAATAATCATAAACGCATTAGCGTAGCAACAACATACACAAATACACAGACACATGTAACATTCTTACCACCATTGCGATGTGTAATAGGAAAAAAAATTAAGTATCATGAAAAAGTTGAGCAACATAAAAACAGCAATACATTAGTTGTTTATCACGTACTTATGTTTTATATATATTCGGGTAATTAGTTTTGAATTCCTAACAAAAATATAGAAAAAAACATAATATAGAGAGTCATCTTTACTGATAAGATAAAGTTATAAAAGTATAGTTAAACTAGTGTATTCACAAATTTGATGAATTGATGTAGTGTGTGAATAGTTGAGAATGAAAAACGTTGATGGGAATATAAGGTGTCTAACGTGTACGATGCATAATTCTCGTATTATATACCTAACGTTTTTTTTAAATATATCCTCTCACTGAAACTGAGGAAAATAATTTCCTTAAAGCCTTGTTATCTTTGGGGATGCTGTGTTAAGTGTCTTTTCAAGGAAAGTATTAGAGGAAGTTCTGGGAAGAAAAAAGGTACGAGGGTTGGTAGGAGTCTAGGGATCAGTGTGTTCAGAAGTGACAGACGTATGAAACCATCCCTCCCGATGGGTTGAGAAAGACCAGCTGGGAAGGTCATAGGGCCTCTATGGCCTACCACGCAGCTGGTGGGCGGGCGCACCCATCGCCAAGGCCTGAACACACCTCACCCATAAACCCTTGCTAAGTCATCAAACGCGGCGAACCACTCGAGGTGATCGATGACATTTCCGTCAGTGTTCCACTACTGCTTTATACTTCTTCGCACTTGTCGAGAGTCTGAATAATGCTTGGAATCTCTTCATGCAAGCCGATCATTAAGCTTGACTAGTTGACCTTAAAGAATGATACCTACTTTGTGATGAAGATAACATTTTAATTTTGATATAATAAAACAACTATTTTTCCTGTTATTCTGGTTTACGAAATAATTCTTCAACGTTTTTTCTTAAATGTCAGGGAAAAACGCTGAAAATATAATCGTTTAACGAGAATAATTTTAAAAATCTGCTTTAATCTTTTTCATTACTTATTATAATATATCAGCTCTCTAATAAAAATACCGCCCAAACGCCAAAAACCTAATGGCGCCGAAGAGACAAAAAACTTTTGAGCAGTCGGTATCAACTTTTGTGTCGCGTCTAAGGTTACCATTTAGAAAATTGAAAAGTCCTGGCAAAAAGCCTAACAGTCCAAAAAAAGTCCAGACATTTTAATCACATAATGCAAATATCAGGTACGCACTTCATAACGGTTTTACAAACTTCACAATCGCCAGATTGCTTATTTTATTGAGTATTTGCAAGTTCATTTATGCTATCTAAGCTCAAAACGCAAGTGTAGAAAGAGTTTTGTCTCTAATGGGAGCACAGTGGACAAAAGAGCGTAATAGATTATCTGTACCCTCGGTCAGATATTTGTTGATAATTCAATGCAACCTTATGAGCTGCGAAGAATTCTATAAGAAAACTTTGAATGAACGGGAGCTGCTCCGTCAAGTAACTGGTGCTGAAATATATTAAAATATATATATTCTGTACAGTCCGGACAAAAGACTAGAATTCCGGACATGTCCGGATTAATCCGGATGGATGGTAACTCTAGTCGCTTCAAAACAATGTTGTGGCGGGAATATTGGAGATAGGCGAGATTTATTTCAAAATATAACTGAGATCGATTGTCTGGTATTAATTAAGTAAAGCACTGAATAAAACAAGAATCGGATGCCATATTGCCGGTGTATGTATGAACAATATTAGGTATGCAGACGACATGGTCATCCGTAAGAGCAATGAGAAAACTTCTGGCCATATGCGAAGCTTACCTTGAGAGTCATGGGTTGAGGTACTTCTTCTTCTTCTTGTGCCCTGTCCGTTCAACAGACGTTGGCTATCATGTTGGCTACGCGGACTTTGTTTACTGCGGCCCGGAACAGCTCCACGGTAGACCGGCCAAACCACTGTCTCAGGTTTTTCAGCCATGAGGTTCTCCTTCTTCCAGGGCCCCGTCTTCCGGCAATCTTTCCCTGCATTATGAGATGCAGGATCTCATACTTCTCTGGATGTCTCATCACATGTCCAAGATATTGAAGTTTTCGGATTTTTATAGTTTTAATTACTTCCTTTTCTTTATTCATCCGAACTATAACATCTTCATTTGTAACCCTGTCCTTCTAGCTTATTTTAAGTATTCTTCTGTAGATCCACATCTCGAATGCCTCAAGTCGCCTAATTAGTTCTTCAGTAAGCGTCCATGTTTCCATTCCATAAAATAATATCGAAAATACGTAGCATCTGACCATTCGCATTCGTAATCCAAGGTTGAGATCATGACTGCAGAACATTTTTTTCATGCGGATAAAGGTTGCACGAGCTTGCTCAATGCGGCATTTGATTTCAACTGAAGGATCCCATCTATCATTTACATTGCAGCCCAAGTATACAATACTCTGTACCTTCTCTAGTTTTGTTCCAGCAATATAAAGATTTTCATACAATGCGTTATTTTTGCTTATGAGCATGTATTTTGTCTTATTTATATTCAGTTCTAGCCCAAAATTCTCACAAGTCTTCACTACTTCATTCAGCAAAAGTTGTAAATCCTCAATGTTACTTGTTAGAAGTACTGTATCATCTGCATAACGCAGGTTGTTCAGAATCTTCCCATTTATAACAAGTCGTTGAGTAGCTTCATGCAGAGCTTCATTGAATATTTCTTCTGAATATAAGTTGAACAGCATAGGTGAAAGAATACAACCCTGTCGCACGCCTCTCTTTATTACTACTTCGTCTTTTAGACATTGCTCTACTCCTACTGCTCTTTTCTGGTTCCAATAAAGATTACCTATTATCCTTATATCTTTATCGTCTATCCCGGTTGAGGTACAATGCCAATAAATTATCACTGCTGATATTTCAAGCAATTACTGGTCCTGCTGACATTCCACCCGTACGTCTTGGAGAGGCCAATATCAAAATCTGCGGCGAAATAAAATATCTGGGGTATGTCTATAGTATTAGAGGTGGTTTTTCGCATATTTTTCACAAACGGTGCTATACAAATAATTTTCAAGAGACAAAAATTTCATTTTCATTTTTTACTCCAAATAATGGCAGGAATCACATTTCAAGTCAAGTACGTCCCTGTACATCTATAAGTATACATCGACTACGGATGTTATCTTGAGAGAAAACTATTGTATTTTCTCCGCGACAGGGCGGCAAACTTCTTTAATTTGAACAAAGTATACTTAAATATAAGAGAAATGCTATGACGGCCGCCCGACTGTCGACGGACTATGGTATAACAGTCCTAGTTTGAATACAAAATTTAGTTGATTTTTTGAAAGTGTTAAAGTATTGGTTAACAATATTCGCAACACCAGGAAACGCAGTCCCACCCACTAAAAACTGCCGATAGCACATCTCTTAATAAAATAAATTAAATATAAATATCTTTGATTTGAACCCAGAGGTCGCAAAGGTGACTACGAGGCGCGGCGACATAATAATAATATTTTCACATGCAGGTTTTAACTAGTTTATATTTGCACGACGTTCTCTTGAGCACCCAATCATTCGTTCATTTGATGATTATTTTATCATCGCCCATGTGAACCATCACAATGGAAACATTTACGTTTAGCGACCAGAATAAGGAACTCCAGTGAAAAATATTATGGCTTTAAAAAAATATGTTCATATAGACCAAGAAACGCTGATTCTGAATATATAAGTTTTATTTCATAATATTAAACGCAGAGTTTTTAAAAAAATATTAAAAAGTGCATTTTTAAACCTCTCCTCAAAATACAGCGTCAAGTTGGCATTGCTGAAATGGTTAACGATGACGTCACTGTTAACCTGTCACCTGGTAATAGCGTCCGTGTTGAATGTCGTATTGACATTTGAAAATTGACACGTATGCAATTCAACATTTCGTGTTTTTGGTTTATTATCATACTGTTTATAGAGATTTAGATAAATAATAGTTATTGTGTTTATTGAAACATAATTTAGGCCCTCAACAATTAACGAAAAGGGCTATATTTGCGGACAATCTGCAATAAATTTTGCCTATTTGAGGTTAAAGTCGTGTCATATTTGACATTGTATTTTCAAATTGTTTTTAGTATAGGGCTTTTTATACAAGTTACTACACAATCGTCATGATCAGTGTATTATAAATACCAGTGTTTCTGTATGTGTTATACTTAAAACAATGTACAAAATCACGCCCGAACACAAAATTGAAGAACGATGTCACTTGTATTTGCAATGAAAAAGATGATTTATTATTTTTATATTGCACTTTGTTAAAATACAATAACAGTAGCGGTGAAATGTGGACATTTTACCAATGTTTTTCTATATTACAAGCAGTTAATCTTAAATAAAAACGCCTCAATTTCTCACACAAAAGTCATTGAGTCATCCTATATTAATTTTATTCCACCGTTTTCTTAAATTCAAAATCAGGGATGCTCTGCCCAAAAAAATTATTTCCCTAGATTTCGAAGTGAAATTTCCCTAGAATTTCACATTTACGCAATTACCTAAGTAGCCACCTGATTGTGTAACACTAATCCTGTTATATGTTAATTAATATGATTAATTAATTGGAAAGATATCGGAACTTGGTAAATATACTTATAATACTGTGCTTTTCCAAATAAAACACTTTTTGCTACGTGAAGTAATAATTTAAAAGTACGAATACACTCACAACTGAATTAGAAACTGAATTCCAAATTAAAAAAAACACTTAGCAAAATAAAAATCAACCGCAATCACCGAAAAAATAGAACTTAAAACATAAATTAAATTTTTTTTCAGAGGTCCCATTTATCTTTTTAGATACATATAATATCATTTTGAGTTGTCAGTGTTAAAAATAACATTGCATGGTAAGTACAACAATAATTAAGATTCATGGGAATTCCAAAAAATATATATTTATATATATATATATAAATAATACCAGTAATATTGTCATATGTAATAAAAAATTTGCCAGAGTTCGAAATTTCCCTAGATTTTGTCCTGATTTCCCTTATCCCTAAAAAATATTTTTCTCCCCTAGATCTAGGGAAATTTCCCTCGACATAACATCACTGATTCAAAATGACAACTTAAAAAGTAAAAAAAAAAACTATTGGTGGGTGAAGACCACCATACGGTGCGTTTCTGGGAGTCTTTAAAAATTAAAACTTTGACAATTATTTTAACTATTAAAACTAACTATAAAAATGCAGTTATTTAAGTTTGAAGGTCTTTATTCATTAAAAAAAATAAAAAAATTGGACTGGAGTTCTCTATTGAATAGCCAGGTACTCCCCTTTCTCTTTTACCTCTTTTCCCACACATTTACTTCGCCCTATAGATAAAAGAAACAAGAGAGATATGGGTTGGAAGTGTGCCCAAAAGCGGCAGATCCATT
This sequence comes from Limnephilus rhombicus, assembly GCA_929108145.2. Taxonomy (NCBI): domain Eukaryota; kingdom Metazoa; phylum Arthropoda; class Insecta; order Trichoptera; family Limnephilidae; genus Limnephilus; species Limnephilus rhombicus. The sequence continues at coordinate 24,857,183 of OV815287.1, read as the reverse complement.
TAGTCAAAGGGCAGATCCAATGAAAGTAACGCGTTTGGTGAGTAGGAAGGGCGCCGCTGAATTGGTGCACAATTCTGGCGACTCTTGGACTGTTAAGATATTAATGGTTCATGGCCCATCCCCTTTTTTTCTTTTTTTTCATTAGTTAGAAAATAATTTCCCTTAGGGCCTATTACATATTTAAAAAAAAAAGATGTCATAGGCCCATAGCTAATGAAAAAAATATATTATAAGTAATAATTATTAGCCTGAAACACTCATCTATGTACATTGAAAAAATCTCGGCGGCATGTATCTTATCTCGGGAGATTTTTTCAATGTAGATGAGTGTTTCAGGCTAATAATTATTACTTATAATAATTGTTACCCTTTGTGCTGTGCATAAAAATCTTGTCTTAAACAAGTTTATCAATTTAAAAAAATTAAAATAAAATAATAGAAACTCAGGAGATGGGCCATGAACAATTAGTTAATACGTTGGAAAGATGTGTGGAGGGTCTTTTTAGGAAACGAAGGAGATGAAGTTCTGGGAAGGAAAAAGGTACGAGTTGTGGGTAGGAATTTGGTGGTCAGTGTATCCAAGAATGACGGACGTATCAATCTATCCCTCCCACTGCGGTGCAAGACGATGTTCCGGGAGAGTCCTAAGGAAGATTTCAAAAGTCAGCCAGTCTCAGCCTGCCACACAGTTGGTGAGCAGACGCATCCGCCGCAAAGATCCGGACAAGGATCACTCCATGAACTCGGGCACCCCTGCTTAGTCACCAACAGTAATTTGTGGTGACCCATGGCAGAGGTGTTGATAATCCAATAAATGTTATGCGGAGGGGCGGTACCCATTCCCACTTGCAAATGAATACTTCCGCCCCACAAAATTATTCTATTTCTCTTGTGTGGAACGAAAAGTGTTACGTGATAAGATATGGATAGCCAGCTAGTGCGCATGTAGGAAATAAGAAAATACGACAAGTTCACTTGCAATCTTGGGGTTAAGTGTCCATATACACGAAGACTAATTTATATTTTTAATCGCATTTCGAATGAATTCCAAGAAGACTATCACAAATAACACAAAATACATTTTATTAGAGAGAATCAAAGGTCGCATCATATACGATTATAGTTATACGAATTACATATGTAGTTTACTGAAGTCCTTGGATATATTATCAGTTATAATAAAAATAATATAAGTACTACCTTATACTTTTAATTTGGTATTTATTTAGATTTTTTTTTCTATCAATTCTACTTTTTTATTTAAACATATTTATGTTACTTAATAACTTAATATGAATCTTATGCGCAAACGTCACTGGTTCAGGCGACCATTTAACGTGTTATTTTATTTTAATAAAATATCTCACAATTGGTTTCCCTAATAAACTTACATAAAAAATCTTATTAATCATTGAAATTGAGAATTTTCATTCAACGGCCATCAACGCTTATGGCCTGGTGCAGTATTATGAATGTGACCTATGTAAAATTGAATTATATTATTATTCAAATAATAAAAATAGTTTATTTATAAACAAGTTCTGCTACGTAATTATTATTACGCGTGACAGCTGTTTCGCCTTCTGAAGGCATTGTCAAACTGTACCTTTAGAAGGCGAAACAGCTGTCACGTGTTGTAGTGTTCAAACAACAGTTCTCCAACTCGTCTTGGAAGGAGATTTCTTATTTGAAAAGCAATAAAGTTATTTTGTATTAATCTGGGTTCATTTGATACTTCGCGTGAACAAGGGGCGACCACTATAGTCGACCTATGTATGTGGAAACTGGCTAAATGGAACCTGATGCGAATGAACTCCTAAATACTGCGCCTGAGCCCTTGGTACCTCTGGTGCCTCAATCCGAACTAAACTACCTGCCATCTAGCGGACTTTTGGGACAGCTCTTAGCACTGCCCTCTATGTGACAAACTCGGGAGCTTTTAGATATACTACACGCCTAATAATAATTACATAGCAGTATTTGTTTATAAATAAACTGTTTTTATTAATTGAATACTTAATAATATTATTCAATATATAAAAGAAATAAAAATTAATATGGAGTTCTACAAACTAAATTTCACAATAATAAATATTATTAAATTCACAATAAAACACTTATAAATTTAATTATCATTTTTAATTTATAAACTAACGTTTCGACAAGATTTTTATGCATAGCACAAAGGGTAACAATTATTATAAGCAAAATATAATAAGCAGTAATTGTTGAATGAAACACTAGTATATATTGAATTATTTGGCGGGTATTTGATAAGCCCCCATAGCTCAGTGGTCAAGAGCAGCTGACCGGCAATCAGAAGGACACGGATTCAAGTCCCGTTGGCGGCAAGTATCTTTTCTTGGAAGATTTTTCAATGTTGATGAGTGTTTCAGGCTGATAATTATTGCTTATAATAATTGTTACATATAAATTTGTTGTAGACCACTTTTATTTTATAAACACTCTACCGGTTTCAGAAGCACCCTTCCTTCGTCAGGAGAATATTATAATACTGTTATAATTATAGTGGTCTACAACAAATGTATATGTGTTTTATTGTAAATTATGGCGAGCCACAAAGTTAATGCTTTTTACAAATACATTATTAAATTCCATCGAAAGTCTATGTCTTAATTGAATAATATCTCAATTGCAGCTATTGACTTCCATTTTTTTTTAATTTGCGATACTTTCAAATTACTGATACAATCACAGATAATAGAATACATTATTCCACGCGTAAACCGCAGTTTCTCCTCTGGATTTTGACACAAGTGCAAATATTTTTTTTAATGACCACTAGTGTGTCGGTACTAGGTACGTTTTACTTTTTTTGATAAATTACTTGCATAAGACCCCATTTTGCATAAGAAGAATATTTTATTCTTATGCAAATGATAAAAAAATCTTTAAAATCGGTCCAGTTTTAGTGGAGAAAAATGGGGAACACAAAACCTCGATTATAACATTTTTATTTAGATATTCTTAGCCAGAGATGCTGTTGTGCCTTTCACTCGGTATTCGGGGGGGGGGGGTAGGTTAGAGCGACAGTGACAGCAATAGTTTTTTTTTAAATACCTGCTAATAAAATTTCTCGGCAAAACAAGAAAGGGTCATTGAATTAGCCCTTCAAGGCGGCCAGGAAATGTTTACAAATGTCCTTATGAAATAAATGAATAACACAATATATAATAAGACCTTTATAAAATAGCATTTCGGCTTCAAAGGTAGGTATATGAGAATAAATGCATACTTCCCCATCGAAGTGCAGCAAGTGTTATTCATATTTAATACAATCATGTAATTACGTGTATTTTCCTCAACGAGGTGGAATAAATTTAATAGACAAGTTTCTTAAGTGCCCAATGAATACTTTACACTATAACAGTGATTGCATTCATATTACATTAATTATCAGGAAGGGAATACCGTGCAGTCCACCTCCAGCCGCTGTTGGGACACGCACCTGTTTTATAAATAGCGTGTAAACGACCCATTAGTATCTAATCTATTGTGTTTCAATATTGTTTTATAATGAAAGCAATTGTGTTTTTGCTAGTGATGATTGGTAAAAATCTGAGTAAGTGTATTCATACACTCATTACTTTCCGTGCTTTAATTATATCGTATCGAAATGAATCATCCAATACGCATTTACAAAAAAATGTGGGAACGACTGCGCAACACTTTTCACCCAAAACTTAATTTTAAACACCAAAAAATTTTTTTTCAAAATATATAGCTAAAATCTTGTTTGCGTGTGTACTATTTTATTTATTTGTGTTGTAAATTATAAAATACAAGCAATTAAATAAATCAATTGTCATTATTTCAAAGGCAACTTTGGAAATTATTTGTCTGATGATAATTTAAATAGTATATTAAAATATAAGTGGATAAACAGGTCTTTAAAACACGCGCGATTTTTCGAGCACGACGGCGTAGCCGAGTGCTCGAAATAAAGCAAGTGTTTTAAAGACCAGTTATCCACGAATACTTTACGCTATTTTTTTTTATTGGTACACTTTGAAAAAATAAATATTGATATTATTATTAAAAATTTGGAAATAAGAACTATTAATGAATTCGTGATGTGACATCACAATATCTTGTTGTCATGGAAATGAAAAACACAAACATTAATTTGCAATCTGTCACATAAGATTAATAGTTGACATCACAGTTTTTACTAGTTATTGTGTGTTGTAAAATGAGTTCTAACATTGATAATTTAAATACCAAAGCAGAATCGCGGTTAATACCTGAAAAATCCAAAGACGTTTATAAAAAAGAATAATGAAAGGTTCATAACATGGATGGAGGAGCAAAACGTAGTAGATGTAGATGAACGAGTTGTGCTTGCTTACCTTCAGAAAATGTCGGAACAGTACAAAGCATCGACTATGTGGGCCATACATTCGAAATTGCAATGTCTGTTGAGGATAAATAAAGGGGTTGATTTAAAATCATTTGTGAAAGTGCATGCATTCATGAAGGCAATTAGCAAGGATGACGTTGCTAAGAAGGCGTATTCAAAGAAGATGATTTGCGGAAGTTTTTCACGGAAGCACCGGACATTACGTACTTATTTTTGAAACATTTGTAATGTTTTATTTGACGTTTAAAATATTCCTGTCAGATTTATAGTTAAAAGTTGACATTTAGACTTCACATTTTGTTGATTTGTTGATGTTGCCATGGTAACTTTAAAAAAACGCGCGTTCCATAAAGTGCGATTTAAAGACGCTAGAGCGTACTTTAAATGAGTAAAAAAGGGCACCAATAAAAAAAACATATAATTTTTGCTTTATTTACTCTAGAAATATGATGGAATATAAAATAATAATGATAAAACAAAAGCATTTTGATGGGCGGAAAGGCAAATTACAAACTATCAATTTACGTTGTTAACGCAAGTTTGTCGTATTTAAATTTAAAATTCTACCCAATTTTTTTTTCTTTATGTATACTTATATATTTTCTTTATATATACTAATATCATTGACGTCGCTATTCCAAATTCCTGTAATGTTCAAAAATCTGCTTCTGAAAAAAAAGAAAATATACAGATTTAAGAAATGAGATTAAAAGAATTTGACATTCTCAGACTATAAAAATATTACCATTTGTTATTTCAGCTACTGGCATTATACTCAGCTCTCTCGTTCAAAATTTAGGCATATTAGATTTTTCAAAGAATTTATATATATATATAAACGCAATAATAAGTCATTTTAAATACATGTAGGATTACCAAAGATTTTTTAAACATTTATATTGAGAGATTAGTAGGATTTATAGGTCCAATTTCGAGTTCCACCGAGCCGAACCGTCTGATATGAAAATATCTGGAGTCGGTGAATTATTTTCCCATTTGGTCTCTTTAACATGTTGTTCTTGTATTATTTTGTATTTATTATACTTATATAGTGCAAGTGCATAACGTGGATTGACTAGGTGATCATTTGTGGAAAAGTGCGTGAAAGGTTTAAGTTTTCCTGCGGGAACGATTTAACCCGGACATAAAACCTGAAACGTACTTAACTAAATAACTAAAAGGTAGGGTAATATAATTTTTTTAAATTATGATTAACTCACCATAAAAAATGCCATAGTTGCCTCTCGTTTTTTTCCTGTATTTTCTGATTTCAAAAGAAAATCCCATATTCGTATTGGATTTTTGCAATACCTTTTGATTTAAAAGATTAATTACTCAAGCTTTGTACAGTCCTCATATAACTTTACATCAGCGAAAATTAAAAGACGTACAAATTTGATATTTTTACAAAAGTTGATAATAAAAATTAACAATAATAAGGATCCTAAATTGGATCTCTATGGCGCAACACAGTTGGTGGGATATAAGTCAGAATTGTACTCACCACAGGACACAAATTGTTCCCTTCCATTCAGATAGTTACTAAAGAGTCTTAATAATGAAAGATGCACTCTGTGTTACCTTTGTGCATAAACACCATTAAATAATTAAAATGTCCAGATCTGAACAGCCAGGTACTTCTCTACCTGCTTCTTCCCCGTCTCCTTCCCCTCCCTAAGAACTTTGAAAGACGTTTTCTCAGGCTTCACGGTCACCGAACCGACTGAAATTTATTGGATTCTTACTAAACATTATGGACTGAAGAGAAGAATAAAATATTAGAATCATTGACAAATGATGCAATTTTTCGCAAATGTAACATTTATGAAAATGTAACATTTATGAAATATCCCAATAGAGGGATATGTTGTTATATGTTTATAGGAAACAGTTAGGCTCTGCAGTGCAGTATTCACATAAAAAAACACCAATTTCTTTGAGCCCATTTAGGAGCTCTTATTTGTTGACATTGACTAAAATATGGTTAACTTTTCAAGCCCGTTCGCTCCTCACATAAATTCTTTAAGTGTATGAACAAGTGCAAAAGTCTATTTATTGCATTTATCAAAGAAGCCATTGACTAAATGGCATTTACTGTGTGGTAAATTAAAATAAATGAAACATTGTGGAAGAACCACCCACTCCGATAGTTTTTTTTGGTAAATATTGTCAACCATAACCTCACATCTTCTAAAAATCGATGTAACTTGGAGTTCTGAGAGTAATAAAAAAATCAGTTCCGCGTAGTTAAATTCTTCAACTTTATCGTGAAAGGATGCCTTTTCGACATTAGCTGGAATTAAAATAATTTCCCTCAGGGCCTATTTCATCTTAGAGGATGAAAGGAAATTCTGGGAAGGAAAGGGGTAGGAATCTGGGGGCAGTGAGTCCAGGAGTGACAGATGTATGAATCCATCCCTCCAACTGCGACGGATCGAGGGTCCCCCACAACCAGTCCCCACGTCACCAGTCAACAAGTACACAAACAAACGCATCCGCAACCATGAACCCGGGCACCCCTGCTGTCACCAAAAGTAGTGAACCCCTTGGAGTGACCTATGGCAGAGGTGCTGATTTTCCAATAAAATGTTCCCGGGGCGCTGTATAAATACAACCCTCCCAAATTGGATAATTCTGTATTGGAATACACGTGATTATCAAATGATGTACGTAGACAAAATGTTTGTTTTAATTTTTTGCAGCAAAGGCTCAACACTGCGTAACATCCAACGGAATTGTGGGAGAATGCGTCGACAGGGAGTCCTGCGAGCCATTCAAGGAGGTACAAACGAAAAGTACCTTTACAGAACTGAGCCCTAAAGAGAAGAAAGAGTACTTGGTCGCTTGGCGATGCCGAGAAAGAAGCACCTTGGTAAGACGATCGAATTAATCTTTTTTTATTAATTTTCCAATTACCAGCAAAATCTTAACTGTTTAGCAAAGGATACTATAGTATCACTGGCTCTAGAAAGTTTTAAGAAGTGGGAGTCTTGTACGGTATTCACACTTAATTATATTGAAATTTGTAAGTACCCTCCCTCCGCCTATGCTTTAATGCAGGCTAATTATTTCTGAAATTTGAACGGAACCGTTTCGTAGGATACACCAACCACCAAAAAGCTTCCACATAATAACAAACCTATAAGACTAGGCCTAAGAGCGATATTATCTTGATGGAGAGGGAACCAATTTGACATTGTCATTATTAGTATTTGTGACCTTTTGTTTTTGTGCATTTTTGTCATATATTGCAAACTTCATTTAAAAACTGATTACTCAGTAAACCCCCGCGCCACAAAGGGATACCTTTACAGTGTGTTGTTATTGTTTTATTATTCATTATATAGAAATATTCTGAAATTGCTGTTTATAGACAAAAATATATTTTTTAAATTAGTTATGTAGTAATAAATATGGACTGTATTAAAAATAACCATTTGAACAATGAAAATAAAAGCAGAGTTATAGCCAATGGCCCGCCAAAACTACATTTAATTATTAACCAAGTTTGTAAATCCGCAAAGAAAACTTTTACACAAAATTATAATAATAATAAATGGATATGGATGGTACAGCGCCGTTTTTTGTGAATTGTCACCTCAAGAGCACTGTACGAGTTATGAGTTACTAGGCTCTATCTAATTTTATTTATTTTATTTATTTACCTACTTTGGTTTTACGTTTTTGATGAATTTCTTGGTGAACCACCAAAAATTTAAAGCACCGGCCGCGTGCGGTGCCTAGCACTTCCTGATGACATACATAGAATATTAGTGCGCCTAGCTGTCAATGGAATTTTGTGCACTTTTTCAGCACCTCATTTAGGAAGCGTATATCCGTGTCGTGCGACTAAAGCCTCAATTACATTCGGCTAGTTTACAAGCTACATCTACTAAGTTTAAAAGCGGGTGAATCGGCGAGTGAGATTGTCGTGATGACACACAAAACTGTCCACTCGCTCAGCAGCGTAGGAAACGAGGTCGCTTCTAGCGCCAGTAGCAAGAATAACGACGCCCGCGAGAACTAATCCTGTCAGATGTTTGACAGTCGAAATCAGCTGTTTTTTGGCAGCCATATTAAAAACATAAATAAACCAATCACGAGTTAGCTTGTAGCAAGTAAAGTTGACGACCATTTCACTTTTTCGCAGCTACTCAACAATCCGCTAGTTAGCAAGTAATACGATTACAATGAGCGAGTTTACTAACAGATGGTGAATTTCCCAGATAGTAAAACTCGCTCAATGTAATTGACTCTTAGGACACTACGTAGTAGTGTCGAAGATTGTTGAACATAAATTCAATTCAATTCAATTCAATTCAATTTATTTATTCTTTAAAAACATTACAAAATTTAAAATTTTAATGCGTTTAAAAAAAAAATTAACAGTATTACCTTAAACATTAAATTAAATATATAAATGATAGGCAAAAAAGAAAAAAAAACTATATAAGTATTAATTGAGCTTGCCTTTTAAAGGCAGCTTCACTGACGCTAAATATGTCGATATCCGAATTAATTCTGTTCAACAGCGAGATTGCTCTCCCGACTGGCACAACCATTGGCAAGTTTGTTCTGCAAGCCGGGAGATAAAACAGTCTATACTGTCGATGACGGAGATAACCATCGGGAACATAGAAACTAATGCTCTCCATGATAGCCGAGTTTTCGAACCTTCCACGAATCAGTCTGAAGAAATGTGTTACAATGAGCACATCCCTTCTGACCCGTAGAAGGTTCACACCGAGCATGCCCAAGAGAAAGTGGGTAGGGTAGAGCCACGGATAGTAGCCATATTTCCTCAGGTAAAGAAATCTCAGAAATTTCTTCTGAACTCTCTCCAACATGAGGGAATACTTTACTTGGTGTGGACTCCAAATCACCGACCCACTCTCAAGCCTACTCCTAACCAAAGCATTGTATAGTACTGTGAGAACCCGGGTGTCTCTGAAGTTTCTCGCAGTGCGTAGGACGAAACCCAACATTCTCAGTGAAGTACTACACGTCATTGTGATATGATCATGAAAAGTTAACCTACTATCAAACAAAATACCAAGATCTTTCATAGTGGAGACATGTTTTAAATTTAGAGCCCTCATAGTATACCGGTAAAACCAGGTATGATAGGCTCTAGTGAAAGAAAGAATGAAACATTTAGAGATATTGAATTCAATCTGATTCCGTTTACTCCAGTCAACAATTCTATCAATGTCTGATTGGAGTCGAATGCAGTCTTCTAAAGTTTGTATTTCCAAGAAAAGTTTTAGATCATCTGCGAAAAGAAGTGACCTGGAATGCAGAATAATTTCCGTTACATCATTAATAAAAATCAAAAAGAGAAGTGGTCCTAAATTAGAGCCCTGAGGTACTCCTGAGAAAACAAGAAATAATTTTGATAAGAATATTCCATGTGATACAAATTGTTTTCTTTCAGTAAAATAGCTGGCAAAGAATATAAGAAACCGGAAAGAAAAACCTATCGTTGACAATTTCTTTAATAAGATATCATGGTTTACGGTGTCAAAAGCCTTTGAGAAATCATTGTACGAGCAATCTACTTGGTAGCCTTTATCTAAAGATTTGGAAACATAATCTGTGAATACCAATAGATTGGTGTCAGTTGATCGGCCTTTTCTAAACCCATGCTGTTCCGATATTAAGAACGGCTCTACTTGAAACTCCAAGTGTTTATGAAGTATCGATTCAAATAACTTAGCTGGGGCAGAAAGTATTGCCACCGGTCTGTAGTTTTCAACGGATGTCCTAGATCCATTTTTGAAAATAGGACAAATTTTTGAGATTTTCCAGGAATCAGGAAATACACCAGTTTCTAAAGAGAGGTTGAATATAAAACTCAAAGGCAGTTTTAAAAATTCAACACATCCTTTTAAAAAAAAGACTGGTAGAAAATCTGGCCCAAGCAAATTTGTATGTTTCATTTTTTTATCAAAGATTTAACATCTGATTCATCTATATGACTTATGTCAATGTTTTGTGCTCCCTTCACATTCATGTTGGCAGCAGCAGTGGGATTTAGCAATGGAGGTTCATTACTATACACTGATTGGAAATGATTTAAATATGTATGTAAGACTTAATGTTGATATTTAGGTGTGTTGCCCAAAAGACACCCCTTATTCCGAGCCTCCCCCGTCAGTAGAGGACCACGAGAACCTGTGGCTGCTTCCGCGAGTATGTGGAAAAACTAGCATCGCAGATCGGCTCTACGGCGGGAATACGACCGGACTTCTGGAATTCCCATGGATGGCCCTCATCATTACTAAAAGTAGTACGTACCTACTTGATACTTATTTTTAGACTTTCAATGGAAAATTGACCCCTTGAAAGGTTTAATAGAACTGAACTAAAACTGCGAAAACCAATATAAGCACAATAGAAGAACAACAAAATTGGGGATCTAAAACAAATGTTTATAACATAATAAAGTTTTGTCGTGAAAACTTTCAGAGCAACGTATTTAATTATTGTATTTTTATTAAATACAAAGGTATAATGTACTATTCCAAATCAAATTTAATTTCCTCAGTATTTGCATGTTCACGTTGTGGCGTCATTTTTGTTAGATGAAAACAAAATGATTTGTTTTCATTTTTTATTAAATGAAGACAATATTAGCGAAACTCAATCGAAAATCTGGAGACAGAAAAATCAGAAAAAGATATTGGCTCCACTGGGACTCGAACCCAGGACCCTTTGCTTACATGGCAAGTGCTCTACCGACTAAGCTACGGAACCTATATTAAATTCGGTCACTTTTAACTGTATCATACTTCGACTAAGAACCACCAATAATATCTTCATTTTCATTGACTTGTTTTCACTTCATCAAATATTATTTGATTTAAAATTATATTTTTTGACATTGACATTGACATTGAAAAATTTAATAATAAAACTAAGATTATATAAAGCGCTTCGTATTAGAAACGCCAAAAGTACCAAACAAAAAGCACCGTAATGGCATAATTGAAATGCCTGATTTTGGACGTTGAATTCAAGCATTTATTAGATATTAAATCACAATTTTACTTATATTTATAGAAACCAGTGGCGTTATAGGAACAGATTTTACGTGCGGAGGAACCGTCGTTAACAGCCGCTACATCCTCACCGCAGCCCATTGCATTGCAAATCTCACCAATCGAGAGTTGGTCGGAGTCAGGCTGGGAGAGTGGGACATTTCGACGGAAATAGACTGCCTGAATGATTTCTGCGCCTCTCCTGTCCAGGATATTGCCATTGAGGAGGTTCTTCCACACCCAGGATATATTGGTCTCGTCTATGGCAAGAACGTGGACCTCATGAACGACATTGGTCTTTTGAGGCTGGCGAGCCCAATAAATCTCACAGTAGGTGTGTATACTGTTACCTCATTTCTCCCAGAGTTTCATTTCTCTCTGAAGAAAACTTCGGCCGGTATTGATATTGTTTACTAACAATTTTTCAATTTTATTTCAAGAAAACGTTGCGCCAATTTGTTTGCCGACTACGAAGCAGACGAGAGAAGCAAATCTGACGGACAAATTTCTCGTAGTGACAGGGTGGGGAAGATCAAATATTCAGGAAGACAACAATCACACAACCACAAAAGATATCGCCAGCCCAAGGCTCCTTCAAATCACCGTGCCAATTGTGTCTAACCGCTTGTGCGCTGAGAAATATAACAAGTGAGTTGATTACTACCTGTAAAAAATTGATTTAACAGGTTTATCTTAGAAATTTGAAGTTTTTCTTTAAACTTTAATATACCTGACCTTGTTTTCCAACAAGTTTTTTTTATCTGAATTAATGGCGTTCATAATGTCATTTTATTAAACATACAAAAATAAAACTTTAAATAACAACCAAAATTTAATGTCTATCAAATGTGGCATCGGTCATTCCAAAGTTTCTGTCGAAAAGGAGAAAAAACACGTAATGCAACGTCTAACATTCATGATGTTCTGTATGGTCATGACTAGTAGATAGGTATTACTGGTCTATTTCGTTTTATAAAATGGTGTAAATAACGGTGCGACTCTTCAGCAGTTCGAGACTCTATACTGCCTTGGACCTACTGTTTCATGGCATATAAATACAACAATATATTTTAAAAAAATGAATCACTATTTCCGTTCGTCACGGCATAACTTCAGAACGACTTTACCTATTTCATTCACCTTTTTTAAAGTTTTCTAATACTTTGTGGAAGGTTCTTACGGAAAGAAAAATGAAGAAAATTGGATAATTTCAGAAAACTTATCGACTATTTTAACTTCGCACCTTTGACAGTTCGCGCGTTGAAATTGAATTTAGCAGGCAGCTTTTTTTGTAACAAAAGAATTGCCTATGGATTTTTAAAATTATAGATATTTTAAATAGATACTTATATTATGTACCAAATTTGATTGATTGTTCTCATAAAATAGAAAAATGAATATTTGTGAAATACGAAAAATGAAAATTTGATAAAAAAATTGTAATAGGTGGCACGCAAGCTGTTTGAAACTGAATGTACTGGGACTGAATATATGGAACGCGGGATGGGGGTTTGCGGGACCAGGGAGCTGGGAGGGTAGAGGGTGGGCGGGGAAGGTAGAAGGGGAAGGTAGAAGGGGAAGGTAGAAGGGGAAGGTAGAAGGGGAAGGTAGAAGGGGAAGGTAGAAGGGGAAGGTAGAAGGGGAAGGTAGAAGGGGAACACGGAGGGGAAGCGTATGTGGGAGGGCAACGAGGACGTACGGGAAAGGACATGCAGAGAGAAACAATTTATTTATTTGAATGCGGCCTTGCAACGCATGCCGGGAACCAGCTGGTACATAATGTTTAACGGTGGTGTATTGTTCCATTTGATTACAGATCCGGCGTTGGGGGCATAGGCTTTCGCCACTTATGCGCCAGTGGCCTCGAGGGGGTCAGCTCTTGCTCCGGAGACGCCGGTGGTCCCATGGTGTTACATACGCCCTTGAAGAAGAGCTCCAGATATGTGCAGTTCGGTGTGATCAGCGCGGGCTACCAAGTCTGCGGCATTAAGGACAAGCCTAGCATTCTTACCAACGTGTTGTACTACATGGACTGGATACTCGATACGATAAAGCCGTGATGTCGAATTATTTTTAATTAATTTCAAAAAACATTTTTTTACTGCTTAAGTCATGAAACTGATAGACACTAACTTAAGTTCGTACAGTTTTTTTTTTCTTTATTGAATTAAAAAAATAAATTATTAATATAATTATTTATTTATTTAAACGCCATGGCATGGCTTTTACATTGATGTGAGTACATGATATTATAAGTATACAGTGGTACACAGGAGATTTCAATAATATAGTAGAAATGAACATTTAACAAAGTAGCAAGTATTTAGGTAAAGGATACTATTATGTGTTACTAAACTGCTGTTAATATACTAAAAAAATAATATCAATGTTATAATAACACAGAACATAAAATTTAGAAAGATTATTTAGAATAAAAAAGATGTACCTAAACAAAGGGGACTTGTCAAAAAGTTGTCAACAGTATTTATAAGCACTAAATAGAGTAAATTTGCATTGAGTTTATTGTTACCTTCAAAGTTATATTTGTTTGAAATTATTAAGCAGGTATTGCTAATTAGCTAACTGTTTCAGGGCTGTCAGTTAAATATTTAATAATAGTTTTGGTTTAAAAAAATAAATCATTTTTAATAAAATCATACATTTAAAAGCTATCTTTCTTCTGTATGATAGTAAATATATCTGAAGTAAGTACCTAGTTGAGAATCTATAGTAAAATATTTATTTATTATGAATTTCCCGCCCGGCTGGGCTTTTACACATTATTTTTTTTTTATTTATTACAAAGAACATCTAAGTTAAGCACGACAGAATCAAATCAAAATAAATAACAAAATCAATAACAAAATAGAAGACAAAATCAAAAACAACATCTAAAGCAAAAACAAAGTAAAAAACGAAATAACATCGAAACTAAATACTCCGCCACGCAAGATGGAAAAATGTAATACTAGGAAAATTACAATACATACATTGGTAAGGTCTCGTAAGTCGATGCTGAGCTACATAGTTTGTTCGGTTAATAAAATTAAATTTGATGTTCTTCTTTTCAATATAAATTGGGTAATGACTTGTTTATATTTGGTGAATGGTGTGTTGAATATGTCAACAACAATATAATTTGGTAGGCGGGTATGGGTACCGCCGCCCTGGAAACCATTTATTGGATGACCAACACCTCTGCCACAGGTACCCCAAGTGGTTCGCTACGTTTGGTGACTTAGCAGGGGTGCCCGGGTTCTTGGGGTAATGTTTGTCCAGGTCTTGATGGCGGGTGCGTCGGCTCACCTTCTGCGTGGCGGGCCAGATTGGGAGATGCTGGTTGAGGGAGACCCTTTACAACCGGTTACCGCTGTCCGGGCCGCTCGGTAGTACAGGGGCCCGACCCTCAGGCTCACGACTGAGGGTGGGCTGCCCCATCAACGACTGTAAAAACCCCACTGCTGCTGTTGTGCCGGTTCGTGACCGGAGGGGACCCAGCAGTAGCGTTTGGGCGCATTGGGCGACCTCTCCAGCCGGACTTTCCCTGCCCATCGCCTTGCACCGCAGTGGGTGGGTTGGATACATACGTCCGTCACTCCTGGAAACTCTGAACCCCAGCATCCTACCCACCCCTTATACCTTTTCCCTCCCAGACCCTCCTTCCTCTCATATAAAAAAAAACCAACAATTAAAATCATGAACTTGCAACCTACAATAATTAACGTCATTACAGCGGCGAGACATAGGCGTCCCCGGTGCGGGCCAAAACTGTTGGTGAATTACACCAACATTCGCGGCCTGCACACTAATTTAAACTCTGTCCACCACCACCTTTTTTCTCAACGCCCAAACCTACTTTTCCTGTCTGAAACTCAGATAGCTGAGCCTGTAGACACCTCCTATCTGGACTGCCCGGGCTTCACCCTCGCAAGCAAGTTCAGACCTAAAGGAGGTGTCTGTCTCTATAGTCGAGCTAACGTCAATTGTGTGCGACTGTTGAATCTGGAAAACTCAAGATTCGACGTAATGTGGGTACGCGTCAATCTTGCCAGTACGGTAAGATTCTACGCGTGTTTATACCGCTCACCGAACCTTAGCGAATCAGACACGTCCGAGCTCTTCAAACACTTAAGCGACACTATTGATGACCTCTTGCCCCGCTACCCTACGGAAGAGTTTGTGGTCCTGGAGGACTTCAATGTTCATAACGAACCTTGGTTGAAGTTCTCAGGATCAACAGACTCGGCTGGACGCCAAGCGGAATCCTTTGCCCTTTGCTACGGATTGGAGCAAATGGTTCAGGAGCCTACAAGGGTTCCTGATGTCCAGACTCACCGTTCCAATCTGTTAGACCTATTTTTAACTACTGTGCCACACGGTTACAGGATTGAAGTCACAGCGCCTTTAGGATCATCCGACCACTGCCTGGTGACGACATCAATCCCTGTAAACTTCAGACCACCTAACGAGAGGCTGAAGAGAAAAGTGTGGCACTATAGGTCAGCAGATTGGTTCGGTCTGCGGGCACATTTGAATGCTTTTCCGTGGTCAGCTGTCTGTTTTCGGACTTCGGATCCCTCAAGATGTGCCCAGGAAATTGGTGAAGTCATCACATCCGCGATGGATGGCTTCATCTAATCTACTGTTAAGGAAACTGGTGTAGGCTCAAAGCCGTGGTTCAGTCGACAATGCGCTTAAGCAGTACGATGAAAAAACGCGGCTTACCGAGCCTACAATACATTAGAACATCCGAAGACAGAACAGCTTACAACAAAATGGCAAAGGAAACCAAGAGAATCATAAATAGGTCAAAATTCGAGCACGACCAGCAGATCAGCAGAAAGCTGACTGCATGCCCGCATGGCAGCAGGCAATTCTGGTCGCTTGCGGACTCAATAGGTCGCAATTTCTGCAAATCCAGTCTGCCACCTCTTACCAGACCTGACGGCTCACTAGTAATACCGCCACCGAAAAGGCTAACTTACTAGGTAAAATGTTTGCGGATAACTCAACCCTCGATGACCAAGGTGCTGTCCCGACGTCTGTTCCTCACTGCGGTTTTCGTATGAAAAAGCTGAGGATCCGGCATCGGGAAGTACTCCATGTTTTACGAGGGCTTGATGTTAATAAAGCTAGTGGGCCTGACGGAATACCTGCCCTGGTACTGCAGAGGTGCGCTGCAGAAAAAGCTCCAATTTTAACGAAGCTTTTTAAAATGTCCCTGAAGACTGGCTCTGTGCCCTCTGGTTGGAAAAAAGCGGTTATCCATCCTATTCCAAAGAAGGATGACCGCTCCAACCCGGCCAACTACCGCCCCACAGCGATCACATCAGTTCTGTCTAAGGTGATGGAACGTGTGATCAACGACAAACTGCTCACATACCTCGAGAAGAACAAAATTATTAACGACCGTCAATACGGATTCCGGCGGAACCGCTCGTGCGGTGATCTTCTCGCGTATGTGACGCATGTTTGGGGGCGATGCCTGGAACGTTTCGGTGAGACCCAAACGGTTGCACTGGACATCTCCAAGGCCTTTGACCGGGTTTGGCACCGAGGACTTGTCAACAAACTGCCTTCTTACGGACTTCCCGCATCCTTGTGTACGTGGATTGCCGACTTCTTGAGGGAGAGGTCGATTCAGACGGTAGTCGATGGTTTCACCTCTTCCTCACACTCGATAAATGCTGGCGTCCCGCAGGGATCGGTTCTGTCTCCGACTTTGTTTTTGTTGCACATCAACGACCTTTTGTCATGTGCACCAATTCACTGTTATGCGGATGACAGTACAGTTCATGATAGCTTTTTGTTTGACAAGCCCCCAAAGGGCTCACAAACTCCAACAGCTCGTAGGGCTTTGAAGCAAAGAATGGACGGTTACCTCGAGAGTGTTTTCTCTTGGGGTAAAAATAATCTCGTTGAATTTAATGTTTCAAAGACCCAATCTTGTCTGATTACGTCTAAAAGGGATCGAAATGAAAATCTTGTCTCTTTCTTCAATCTTCCGAACAGGCCCTCCATTGATATGCTTGGTGTAACCCTAAGTGACTAAGGTGCTCAGGTATGGGGGCTCCATCGAAGCCAGAGTAAAGTTACCCTCCCAAAAGCTGGGCGTACTGTACAGGGCCCGCAGATACTTTAATAGTACACAACTGCTAACCTTGTACAAATCACAAGTACGCCCCACGGTTGAATTTGGCAGCCATCTCTGGTCTGGAGCTCCAAAATACCTGAAAAATACCCGCGACTCTGCGCAGAAACGGGCGGTCCGTTTGATAGATTCTCCCATCTTAACAGACGGATTGCAATCTTTAGAGCACAGGCGTCGGGTGGGAATGCTATCCTTGTTCTACCGGTATTACAATGGAAGATGCTCCGAGGAACTAGCATCATTGATCCCTTCGGCACCGGTGCATAGTCGGGAAACACGCCAAACGCGTGCCCAACATTTGTACACGGTTGACATTTGTCACAAGAGAACTGGTCGTTTCTTCGACTCGTTCTTGTGTTCAACAGCTCGGCTGTGGAATGATTTGCCGGCCTCTGTGTTTCCTCTTTCCTACAACATGGGTCTCTTCAAGACCAATGTTCATTCCTTCCTCTCCTCAAAAAGACCCTCCACACAGCATCCCAGATGACATAGGCCCTGAGGGAAATTATTTTCCTCAGGGCCTCCTGTGTGGAGTTAATGTAAAAAAAAAAAAATACAACAACAACATCTTTATAGTCATTACCCAAATTTTGTATGCGGCTAACGGGGGTATACAACTGTGATTCTGTGTTGGAGTTATCACAATAGAACGGTAGATGGTAGAGTAGAGTAGAGAGTAGGTAGTGATTGCCTCGATGTTGGTTTGCGAGGTATATGAAAAGAAATCAAGTATAATAGTTCATGGCTGTCAATTATTGAATTTATGATTTTATATAAACATGTTAGGTCTTTAACTATTCTACGTTCAGATAATTTTAATAAATTGAGTTGGCATAGTAGATAATCATAGTTGACACAATCCCTTGTAATACCCATTCTAAAATTAATAAATCTTAAGAATTTATTTTCGATTCTTTCTATCGTGAGCGAATGACTAGCGTAACTAGGTGCCCATACTGTAGAGTTGTACTCAATTTGACTCCTATCCAAAGGCATGTACAAATTTTTATAGGTTTGAATATTTTTAAATTGACTGCAAATTCTTATTACAAATCCCAACATTTTCAAAGCTTTATTTGATGTAATTTCAATATGGTTTATAAAATTCAATTTATGATCAAAGTTTACACCCAAATCATTCACCCCAGTTACAGCTGTTAGCATTACATCATTGATGGAGTATTCGTAAATTATTGGATTTTTTATTCTATGAAATCTGATAATTAGACATTTACGTATATTTAGTTGTAGATAGTTCTCTCTTAATAAATTAAAATTATTGTTTCTTTGTTTGTCCTTATGCGTTCACGATGAAATTTTGGTGATTTCTTGTGCGCACACCCGAGCTCTGGCGATTATAAAATTTTAAAATAGGTGGCACGCGAATTTGTTTGAAAAGGAAGTGTATTCATATAGTTTAACGGCAGGAAGAGAAGGCGGGAGGGGAGGGAATTCGGGAGGGAGTATGGGAACGAAGGAGAGGTGGAGGTTGCGGGAGAGGGGAGTGGGGAAGGCGTGTAGGAGGGAAAGGGAAGAGGAACGCGGGAGGGGAAGGGGACAGAGTTAAAACACTAACACTTTCTTTCTTTAAGTGGCATTGCAACGCGTGCCGGGTACTCACTAGTATTATAATAAATAAAACACTTCGTAAGTCACGTTTTTTATGTGTACACGATGTCCGGAAACTAGTGTTTTTAAGTTTCTGCACACCAAACTAGTTTCTTTACTCTTTGAACTCACCCGAAGTCAGCCGAACGAGAAGTTGTTATTCATGTTTTTTTTATACATAAATTTTGATTGTTTTATAGAAGCAATATAAAAAAATATTATTTTTTCACATACTTCAATTATTGTTTTGTTATTTATTTTAACACGTGTTTACTGTCTGCGTAAGTGTAAAAAATAAGCCAAAAAATCGAAAATTCGGACGTCGGGGGGACCCCACCACTTTCCCAACGGCGTTATAAGGAAACATATGGTTTCCTTCTTCACCGCACACGTCAAGACTCTATTTTATTGAACGAAGCTACATTTATTTGAACGACTCTAGACCCTCCAATGTCCATGCATACGGGGTTAAAAAGCAGTATGCAAGTACTTACATTAAGATAATACAAAATAATAATAAGTGTGTAGAGAAAAATATATACAGATAAACGTGATAGTAAATAAAAAGAAAAATAAGAGCTGCGCCCGGTGGAGGAAGCCTGGAATAAGAGAAAACACGAAAAAATAAAAGTAATAATATAATGCAAGTATGTATTTACAATAATAACATAGGGAAAATAAAATGCATACACAGAAAATATTCAGAGAAGGTATTCCACAAACCACCAGGCAGTCCCAATGACAATGTGCATGCCTATCGGCCTAACTGCAGACGAAACCCGGAGTCCACGCCCTTTAGCCGGCTCCCCGATTTTGCCTCGAAGAAGTATATATTTCGGTATATATTTTGGACACTAATTATAAGCCTTATTATCACCTCAAGGCTAATTACCTTTTTTCGTTTTCTGTAATTTTAGATAAGAAAAATTTAAGGTGAGCCATTTTTAAAACTTTTTTGTTTATATTATAAAAAAATATTTATCAAAAAAATTATATTTTATGTCTACGAATGACATTTTTGTAAACGTATTTCATCATCTTTTAAAAGCAGCTTTAGTTTTCGGATGTATTCTGAAATATTCCATTTATGTGGATTTTATTTAAAAGCGGAAATATTTAGACATTCTAAAATACGTCAGATTTTTGAAGGGTTACGAAAATATGCGCCGAAGCGTGATCCCGACTCTAAAAGTTTTATGGCCTTTTTTAGTTGACTATAAAAAATCGAAAAAAATGGGTTTTTTTATTCTCTTTATACTGTAGTTTCACCAGTTTTCCGCCTTTACTAAGTCCGAGTTTGCGGACACCTTGTTTTCATAGAATCGATTATTTTTAATTGATGTCTTATTATTCTCATCCTTAATACGTCATACAACTTGTTTGTGAACAGTAAACCGGTTTGTTAACGAGTTGAATATTTTTCTTATTTAATCGTTCCCTCGTTGTTGAGGATCGTGACCCTGACTCGAATTCCCTGGCGAACAAGACTTCTGCGCTGCGTGGAACACCGCGGACATCCGCTCTCAATCCCATGATATTTAATCACTCCAACGCACAGATGATCTTCATCTTTTTCCATGGTAGAAGGGCAAGGCTCTCGACTAGCGATCCGGAGGTCGCAGGTTCAAATCCCGGTAATTGTATTTGGTTGATTTATGTTATTTCAGAATTTAATAATTTAATAATAGTATAAGGCATACTTGATCTTATCTTCATATATTCTTAATCTTCATACGTCAAGTTCCTGAGTGAAAGATACTCTCAGTACCGCTCTGGTGTAAGACCACCTAGGAAGAGTTAAGAAAAGTAGTAAGAAGCCCTGGTATAAGAACAGCTAAGAAATGGCTTTAAACGTGTTTGGTGACTAGATCTGAATAGCCAGCCACCCTTACCTTCGTCTTCCTCATCTCCTTCCCCTCCCCCACTACCTTCATCCTCATAACATACCCCAATTGGGGACCCCATACTCTTACTGGCTTCATGCGGTTGGGAGCATTTGGGAACCACACAAAAAAATAGACCATGAGTTACTCCGTGTTCGACGTCTCAATTTAGGATTCGCTGACAGCAGACAGTTAGCCTATATCGTGGATGCTTAGCTCTTGCAAAATGAATGTAATTTAGAATATATTTCCTAGAATCCTAACCATTTTTCTGCAGCACCAAAGTTTCTATTCATTTCCATATTTCAGCACCATTTTGAAAGAAAGGGGAAATTAGCACCTGGACGAGACACATATGTACATACACGATAGTCATGCAAATAGTTATTTCTGCTTCTATTTCCCAGCATCCTTCATCACGTTTAGACGAGCCTGGAAATATGACGTCGTTCACTATATCTAAGTATGTGGGAGAAGGATTTTCCCAAGGGAATCACCATTTGTTTTGTTTTAGATTTTTAGATTTGATTTAGGCTTAAAGATATTTTGAGGTGGGTGGATAGTGAGAGGCAAACACCGCAGTCTAAGCATAAGGAATTTAGAGGAAAACAGCAGATAATAAATTTGTAATTTCCCAAATCAGATATAAAATTTTAATACGCTAACTACCAAGGAGAGTGAAAGCTTCTTGCGGAGGCCTTTACATAGCAATAGAAATATTTATTTATTTATTTATAAGTACATGTTACATACATAATAAATTTACTTCAGGAGATACATTAGGTCACCATACTAGGCAGCTGCCTGTATCATGGTGACCAACGGAGGATAGTTGTTTGAATTGGAGTCTAGTACTCGTAAGTGTAAACATATCTTAGTATATCTAAGTAAAATAATTTTTTAAAAAAATTATAAATTAATATCATTCATTTCTTATGATTTTTTTTCTTCTTTTTTTGGTATGCAGTATTATAAAAAGAAAGAAAAATAAGATTTCTTTAAGTACCAACTAAATGTAACATGAGTAAGTAAGTATAAAGAGAGTATATGAGTGTAATAAATAGGCGAGAACTAGGTGAGTACTTATACTGGAGGGAACTGAATGCAATAAGTATTTTAAAATAAAAACAATCATTACAATATTATGATAAAAACCGAACTTGAGAATTTGCAGTATATTTTTTCCAAGTTTTATTAGTATTTTGATATATATATACAATGAAAATATTAAATATTATTTATTAATATTAAAATATTATTTAAATTAATGATGACGTTATGCCATATGTTCGATAAAAATATCTGATTTGATGTTATTTTTTGTTAAGTTTCACTTATTTCTGTCCCTCAAATAATTGTTTTTATTTTGCTTAGACACAGTTTTGTAGGCAAACTTTTCATTAATAGTGTGGTGGCCTTTTTTAAGCACTTAACTTAGTAGTTTTTGGGTTAGAATTTTATTTGTCATAAACGTCTTTGCGGCCATTATGGCCACTAGGTAGGTGGCCAGTATGGCCCGGTAGACCAAAACAAAACGTAAATCTTTATAATATGTTAATTTTTTTTCCTAAAGGTAATAATGGATTCACGAAAACCAATTTCACAAAGAAAACGCCAAACTTTGTGCAAGGTGTCAATGAAAAAGACAATTGAAGATGTATGAATTAAGAAAATAGGTCATACTAGAAATAAATACCAGTCTTACTAGAAATCTGGAATTGATAGACCTATTCATATAATTCCTCCATATTCCAGCCACAAAATACAACCACTAAATAAGTCATTCATGGAACCACTGAACAATTCATGCCCACTAACCCAATATGAAATGATGGAAGTTTTCGACACGCGTATCTACGTTCTCAAAGCGGTGAGATACCTGTCGGAGGTTTTCGTGCAACAGGGTTATATCTTGTGAACAGAAATGTTTTGAAGATCACGATTTTATTGATATGGACAATGAGCCAGAATGTAGAATCACCAATCAAGAAAATATTACACCAAAACCAACCACTTTAGGTTCTGCTCCTGCAATAGAAAATGAATCTGTTGATATGACGTCCACCATAAATGAACCTGATATGAGTCATGCGTTGGCTACTGGTGTAGCCTCTGTTTCAAGAGAAGAGAACCTGTCCGTTTTGAATCGCCACAGCCTTCGACTTCAATAGATCAGAATTTTATTAACGCGCCCAAATGCCGCGCCGTTCCAAATGTCTCCAGTACCAGAAAGAGCCCTTAGAAAAACTACTAGCCGAGGCAGAAAGGCTGCTTCGTCGACATTGTTTACTTCATCCCCGTGCAAAATGAATTGCAAGACTTTTTAAAAAAGAAAAAAATTAAATCGAAAAGACTATGGGTAAAGGCAAAAAACGAAAGGTCAAATGTAAAAAGCCAAAGTCAAAATCTAAGGGGGTACAAATGTCTAGCTCGGAGGAAGAAAATGAACCATTGTACGATGACAGTTCTGACGAAAGTCCTTATTTGTTTTATTTTATTTGATATGGTGGGCAATATGGCACTAGGCCATATTGTCCTACTACATTTATATTTTAAGATTATTCAAGATTATGAAAAATTTTTATTATAGCCATGTTTCGAAGTCAAATAACCTTAAACTTATAATTGTTTTGTACCATTAAGTTCGAAGGACTGATTTTACCAATAAAAACTCTTTGATCTCAAAAATTTCGTATTTTATTACCAAAAAGGCTTATGGTGTACCATATTATAGACATGTTTGCAGATTCTGTATTAGTTATAAAAAGAATTCTTTATAATTACTTTAATGAAATGCATGATTTTGATTTTAATTAATTTTGTAGGCACCGCGATTATTATTGTATTATGAGTAAAATGTCATCTTGACGCTAGGAACACTTGGCTGCGCAACAAAATGCGCAGACAGCGGAACTGAGCTCGCGAGTGGAAGAAACTTCGAGACCATTCCGTCTTGAACGTTCCTCTCGCTAGTAAACTATTTTTAATACGCAAATTATTGTCGCGGATAGAATCCTTGTATTATCTCACTTCTGTTACCAAATAAAATATAACTCTACCAATCAGTGTTATGATTTATAAACTAAATTCCGTGACCATTTATTTAGAGTACCCGGATATCTCTGATGAGGTAAGCAGAGATATTCGGCATATACTAAAATTTTATTTTTTATTATTATTTTAATCATTATAATTGTGTACTACGTACCTGCCTAACCATTATTATCTATCCTTGTAAAAGCCTACCAGGGCGTAAATAAATAAATAAATAATTACCCGAACTTACTCTAATGGGATTTTTTTATTGAACCAGAAGAAGATTTCCGGATTAAGAAAATCCTAGCAAGGTGACATTTCCTTCTACTCCCATCATTAAACGTAGAAAATGTTCATTGTGCAACGGTCGACGACATCATACAATTTAGGGACACTCACTCAAAATGAAATAGCTAAGAGCCAGTTGTTGGACGATCATCACATTTGATATCGTCACCGACCGACAATTAGCACTACTTTTCGGTTTCCTTTATCCTCTACCTATCAGCGCTACGTTTGATAGCTTCATCAATGGCGGAATAGCAATAACTCAAAATACAATTGAAACAACGTTAATGATATATAAAGTTTTGGACAGATATGGCGCAGCGGTGGGTTAAAGCTTCCGTTGGCAACATATTACTCTAGGCCTATCCACATTATCCGAAAACTGCTTATAATTAGGAGCCCTAGCTTGGTGAAATACGATATATAAAAAGGTCTGCAAATTGACATTTAAAAAAATGGTAATGGGTGAATTATATGTATTTCGGTATGCTGAATTCGAGAATGCCATCCATTTCGACCCATCACGTAAAGATTTTCGGCAAAGTGGAAATTAAAATACATGCAAAACCCGCCTTACACTACTTCTGTAGGGAATGTTCAAAAGAAAAAGAAAAATCATAAAATTATACAAATTTAATTAATTGTAAGTCATAAAATATTTTATTTACATTATTTACAATTATAAATCTTTATAAAATCTGCTTTTTTTAGTTTCGAAGCTTTGGTGCTTTTTCTTTTGTGGGACGTTATATTTTCCTTATGCAGCATCCAGCAGTAGTCGCTAATCATATTTGTACCCTAACGAACTTGATACCCTCTCTCCATTTCCGTGATATCTTGGTGATACCTCTCACCTTGCTCTTCTGCACCAAGATTTTCCGGGAAGTAATCCAAATGGGAGTTCTAAAAATGGAGTTTTAAACTCATTGAGCATCCCAGATTTTTAAAATTGCACAACATATTTTCTACGATATTTTCAAAGTCCGGGTCCTTCTGATTCCCTGGAAAGTTCATAACTACATTTTCGTTTGTTTTTGGGGTGTTATGCCGTGTTGCGCTACCTCTTTCTTTAGCCAACGTTTCGGACATCGTTGCAGTGTCCATCATCAGGGCAGATCCGGTAGATTTGTACATCTGCCACTTTTTGGCCGTGAAAATCTTAAAAAGTACCTTCGTAACTACATCTTTAAAAGAATTCCATGTTGACCCCTTAACATCGTTCATCACATTTTCAAAGTTGTTATCTTTCATCAGCTTACGAATGTCAGGACCAACAAAAACTCCCTCCTTCAGCTTTGCTTCAGACATACCAAGAAACTTGCTTGAAAGATATTTAAATGTCTCGCCATCTTTTGGCAATGCCTTCACAAACTGCTTCATCGTGCCAAGTTTGATATGGAGCGGTGGTAGAAGGACCTATTTAGGATCAACCAAAGATACAAAGTGCACGTTTTTCTCTTCGACCTTCAATGTTCTTTTCGGCCACACATTCTGGTTCCAGTGTTTAGCTTTAGCACGACTATTCCATTCACAAAGAAAACAGGGAAATTTTGTGTAACCACCTTGCTGTCCAAGTTTCATAGAAATCACTTTAAGATCCCCACAAACTGTCCCCTCGAATTCCTTGTACTTTAAATTATCCAAGATCAATGCCAAGTTACCTTAAGTTTCCTTCAAATGCAAAGAGTGACCAACGGGTATTGATGCGTACTTATTCCTGTTGTGAAATAAAACAGATTTTATACTTCTTTTCGAGGAATCAATAACCAATTTTCAGCTATATGTTGAACTTTGAACGTGGACATTAAACCAATTTATATCGGAACAATAGACTAGCTCACCATCTTGAGAAAAATAAGGCTCAAAATGTTTTTCTCTATTTCTATACCAAGCAAAAGAAGTTCCAGGTGACAATGAATTCTTCTCTTGCAGTCTGGATCCTAGTAACTCAGCAGATTCTTTTGCGAGTCACAAATCTCGGATTAGGTCATTTAATTTAACTTGAGAAAATTGTTGAGGTCCACTGGAGGCGCCTACTTGAAACTCGCCACTAGAACTTTCTTCTGATTCACTTTCTGATGATGGCAAATCGTCTAGGCTTTGGGGTGCTTATGGTGTAGGAATGCCAAGTCGGGTAACAAATGTGTTTTTTTTTTTGGTACATTACCTTTGCACATTGCACGAACAAAAGTAGCAGTCATCGCTGTGGTTTCGAGGCTCTCTCCAGATCATGGGGACACCAACACGAAAAGATTTAACTTTACCTTTTGACCACATCCTAAGTCCTTCAACACACCCTGAACAAACACCATCCGTGGCCCAAGATTTGTCCTGATCCCCTATCTTTTCACCAAAATACGCAAAATACACTTTTTTAACAAAATCAGTAATATTTCTTTGTTGTTTTTTCACTACAAATTCACCACAAATATAGCAAAAAGAATTTACACAACCTCTTGAAGTCATTTTTGAAACGCACGTTACGAAAGTTGGAACAGAAATAAATAAATGAAAGGGCATGAAAGTGAGTGGGCACCTTGGGAATTCCGGCATTCTCTCATCATACTTACTAGGGGAGAGCGGGGACAATAGTTCCACGGGTCAGTAGTACCAAAGCGAATAACTCCCTAACTATAATAGGTACGTATACTATGTGTCGTCAGACGATAGCCCTAATACACGCGGACAATCGTCAGTAGCCCGTGGGACATGGTGCAATCCGGACGTCCGCAATCGGAAGAAGAAATTTTCGAGCCCTAAACGTAACTTTTCTCGAATGCGTTCATTCGCTAATATTACAATGACTATGTACTATTTGTTAGTATTTTGCTATCTACACATTTCTTTGGATATTTGAGTTTATTTTAGGACGGGTTTTGAAGCGTTCGTGAGTAGGGATTAACCGGTACAATCGACCCCGTGCTACAACTAACCCCGGGTTTTTTTTAAATTCTGTGAATACAGCTCCCAAATCATACGCTCAAGTGCATGTCCGTGCCCGTCCGCCATAATGTCCAAACCCTTTTCACTTTTATGTATTTATGTTAATGTTGATTAAATGCAAATCCTGGTCCCACGAAGATTGCACACAGCGAGAACCTGGATACATGTGTCATAAATGTGAATCTGAGTAAAAATTTGTACAATTATGTTTCTTTTACATTTTGATAATTTCCTGCTTTATTCAAAACGATCATTTTTCATAATATTTTCATTATTTCTAAATAAATAAATAATATGGTAAGAGGTGGTTTGTTAAACTTTTCTTTTGTATTGTTATATAGTTTCTATAAGTTATTAGGCGACCGATCCCTCACCAAGCCAAGCATGTTTGCTATTTTTAGTTTATTTGTTACGTTTATGTTATGTATTTTCAAAACTTAGTTTATTTGATTATGTATATTGTATGGTTACAAGTTGACATAATCAATTTTTTATTAATTATATATAAATATATATATTTATTTTTTTTTGAAAATTCTTCCTAAAAAAATTTATAGGTGTTATGCCGCGTTGCGCTACGTCCTTTTTTGGTATGTAGAATTTTTAGCCAGTGTGGTTCTTTGTCCGTAGTACAATTTTTCTTCCCGTAAGAGGTTATTTCTTATTTAATTTTTCTTTTTTGTGGTTACATAGTTCCTATAAGCTATAAGCTATAAGGTGAACGATCACTCAACAAGCCAGCGTTTTTGTTATTTTTTGTTTGTTACTGTTTTGTATGTAATAAATGTTGTATTTTCAACACTAAGTCGTTTTTTAATACGTTTTTTTTATGGTTACAAGTTTATATCATAATTATTTTATTTTAAATAAGACTTTAATATGTAATAGTTTGAGCCAGTGTATTTATTCGTTGTTAATTTAAAAAAAAAATTACTGCAAAAGGAATATATATATATATATATATATATATATATGTCCCCAAACAATATATATATATATATATATATATATATATATATATATATATATTGTTTGGGGACAATTGTACCGCGGGGACAATTGTACCACAATGTTTTCATACAAAATTTTATTACTTTTGTCTTCTCTTTTTCTTGAGTTTAAAACATGCTATGGTGTTAATATATATTTGTATTGTCATTTTATTATATTACAATAGTTAAGGTTCTTGGTAACACTTCAACTGACTAATTCTATAAGAGATTTCATGTGGTTAAATAAATTGTGTATTACGTTCAATGTAATTGAAATTTTGAAAAGTAATTTTATAAACCAACAAAAAAACTGTTTTTCCTCACAGAAATTATTGAAATTAAATAACTTTATCGATAAATTCTGTGTTTTAATTTAAATTCCGCTACTGGTACAACTAACCCCGGGGTAGGGGTCAGTTGTACCATTTCCCCCGATCTGTTAATGCGCTTATAGCTTAATTTCTATAAGATTTAGAAAAATAATAGAATAAGAATTCGGTAGACAACTAAATTATCTGCCGTCGAGTATGAGCATTTTTTCATAAACATTATACCTAAGATGTAGAAATTGGTCAAAGTCAAATTGGTACAACTGTCCCCGGTCTCCCCTATGGAAAATTCCGATATATATGATTTAACCCTGACTAATTTTATCGCCATGAGATACTAAATGTTTAGTTTCGGTCTATAAAACATAACATTATCTAATAATAAGTTGGAATTAATAAAAAATATGTATTTCGGCAATAAACCCCGTTTTGCGCCTTAAGATAGGCAATCCCACAGTATTTTTTCGTTTTGCGGAAAAACCTTACGTGATTTTTTGATCATTTTCCCATATTCAGCAACCAAAAATACATGGGATAACCTCTTATTTCAAAGAAGAAGAAAAAAGTCGCAGACCTGTGGATTATAATCAATATCGGATCGTTAGGCGTAACTTCAGATGATTTTATATAGATATACCTAGCACAGTTTCTCTATTGGTAGCCTAACCGATCGCGATGGGCCCGTATATCAATCAGTCTTTGCTGTGGACAACATTCCTCGCTTAACTTAAACCAATTAAATCGGCCGCTTTAGCCGTGGGGTAAGCCGCAGAAGAGTTTCTTTGCTAGACGCTGTGGTGCTATTGGCGGTAACACATCTGTCAGATTTGACAATGGTTCGATTTCGATATCTATCTACTACGTATGTAAATTACATTTTAGTAATAAATTTACCATAAGCATGGAGCTTGAGCTCGAGCGATGAGGGTTTAGATACCGTCAATTTCGTAGAACATTTAAACAGACCACGCAAACTGCGAATATGTAGAAATATGGGTGACTATTTCCTGGCGTGGGCATAACAGGTTTCGCCTCTCCAAAAGAGTCATAAATTGCTTGTTAGATTTGACAAGTAGTGATGACATCAAATCTAAAATGAACTTATAAGGGGAAGGCATCAAATCTAATTCTCAAGTCTGCTCTTCAATAAAATTCTCAAGTCATCTCATTAGAAAATAATAAAATGCGTCGATCCACAGCCTTCTGGATTACTACTAGCCGCGCTTTTGGAAGTCTTGCAACGTTGCGTGTAGTCACAATTCTCAGTCATTCGTTCACATTCCTATACAAATGTGAGTATTTTTTATGTTGCGTTGGTGGTTTTTATTAATAATATTGCGATTCTGTTCTCAGTTTGTAATCATTGTTAAATGAAACATCAACGTAACGTTGATACACATTACTTGCAGTAAATATAACATTTAATATGATGTACAATGTCCTTTAAAACGTTTCAAGTGTTAACTCATAACCTTTAATGTTGTTTTTTCAGATTCCTTCTTTACAGAATACTCGTGGATCATGATTAAAACATATTGTGATTATGTTCATAATCTAAATTATTCATTTTATCGTAATCAGTTTTTTATGTGTTTTGAAAAGTTATTTAATAATGTACATTTTTGACTAATACTCGAATACTTCTTATACTCAAATACCTACTATAAACACGTTCAAATGTTTTTTTTTGTTTCCCCATGCCCACACAGACAATACTCGTCAAGTTTTATGAATGTAAAAACCTCCAGAGCAATATAATCACAAACAAATTTGAGACTCCTCAATATTGCCTATTCTTTTTTAATGAATATGGAACTATCTTTTTATTGACGACCTTTATTTCTAAATTTTCACAAACAGTTATCCTTTTGGCATTTATATAAAATAAATAAAGGTTTTAAGTGACAACATCTAACATTATAATATGCGGGTAATTTTTTTTAACTGTTACCCAATTCATTCAGTAACTTTGCTCTTTTAAAAGACAATTGCTTTCTTCCATTATAATGAATAAATATCAAATTGTAATGCTAGAAGTGCCAATGTCCAATTTCTGAATGAAGTTGAAGATGATTGTTTATCAATTTCTTGGCACAAAAAACGCGGAATCAATATTTTGACTTGTACATAGATAGGCCACAATTCCATCACTTTATATCCAGAGCACCTAACAAAGGTATTCAGAAGATTCAAATAAGAGTACTTTCTGGTACGTAAATCAAATTACCGAAATTAACAATTCTAGCATTAACGACCAGAAATATACATTTCTTCTTTAAAAATCCTACTACAAACGCAATGAAATACAATAACAGTCTTTCACCTATCAAATATAACATTGGTTGACACCATAGACAAAATGCAGTGTTGCCAAGTCTAACAACATGGCTTGTTTATACTTAAGATTGGCTATGGTCGATCGCGTCGATGTTTGACGTTTAATAATAACCATTGAATCCATAGATCAGGGGGGTATAACTCCGATCAAAATTTTCAACCAATACAAAAGATAGATAATATGTATATGTATAGACTGTGTGACGACAGAGTTGTACAGTCCATCCAGTGATGCCAATAGAAAAACTTTGAATTTAAGCTTTTGACAGCTGGGTGAAATAATATATCAAAATGGTTGCTCGATTGCTCTCAACGGTTTATTTACATGCGACGGGAATTCAAAATTTGCTTCCTAAACAAGTGAAATAGAATTGAATACGTTTATTATCCAATTTTGAGAACTCGTGCATATGTTTGTGGCTACTAGTATCGCAAAACGTCTCATTTCGCGATATGATTATGCTCGTTAAAACCATTATAACCTGCAAACAAAAAGGTACAAACATTTATATGAAACATTTCTGCATTTATCTTGTTTTGTTTTTATCTGTCGGTCGGCTTGATGTATCTCATGAGATGTTTTCTTTAATATTTTCAGCTCGAAACACCAAATCCTATCCTTATAGCTGACAGGCCGGTGGATATTACTGGTGTCATTCCCCTAGAGAAGAGAGCACGTTCCACGAACGACGGCCTGCGCCTACAGATCTCTGGGTTTGTTTGCATTTTACCTTATTAAAATAATACATATAAAAGCATTAATTTAGCACCTTAATAATGACATATGATTGTTGTAGGTATGTGGGACAGTAACGTTGTGGTGTCATGTCAGGAGATGGGGCTGACGTGTTCCACCACTCTCTTGCACCGCTGTTCTTGAGCGAACATAAGAAGGAGGAAGAGTACTCCATGGACTGGACCAGGATGCAGCAGGAGCAACATATTCTCAGTACGCTTAGCTTTTCTAAATTTGTTCTATTTTTATCGTTAAAGAGAGTACGAGCACATTGTGCAATATAGTTGTGAATTTGGAGCAGGTGGATGACTTTGTATATCGTGGGAAGTATGTGTATGAGAGACGGGAAGGCTGATAGAGATATTGAAAGAAGGGTAAATGTAGGTAATTCTACTAATGGAAGACTGAATGCTGTTGGCGCTAACAAAAAACTGTCTAAAGAAGTGAAACTAGCAGTCCACAACGGAATGCTGGTACCTACCCTGATGTATGGCAGTGAGGCATGGAACTGGCAGAGGAAAGTGGACTGAATGCTATAGAAATGACACCCCTGAGGATGTGTGGTAAAACTACGTATGATACTGTATATTTTCTGCCTGTATAGAGTATAAATAATATAATATGTACAATTTATATGCAGCAAAGCGTTCATCGGTCAAATCGTTGTACGTATAGGTAGTTTCATATCAATGATCGATGAACCGGTGGATGCAAGTTTTATCCATAAGTTGTTATAATGGATTGTCTACTTTGTAGTTGGAATTAGATTGCAGAAATATAAGTTTGTGCAGAGCACCTTTGAGGTATTTTTTTTACAAAAAATGGCGCTATACAAATCATCCAAATATTATTATTTATGATCAAGCAATGCAATGCAAGGCTGATCATAATGAGTAAGATTTAAGGGGACCCTCAGATGGTTTGGGCATGTAGAGCGAATGAACGAAGCGTGGGGTGTAAGTAGAATATATGACGCAGATGTGAGTGGTAGATGAAGTCAGGGACGCCAGAGGAAAACCTGACACGATCAAGGGATTCCGATACTTGCATCGGGCCACGTCAAGAGTCAGAAATAGTATGTATGAGTCGATGTGTGAGTGTGAATGAGGCAAAGAGTGTGTGCCAAGACCAAGTTGTTTGACGGTCCGTCCTATCGGCCTACCCCTGCGGGGAAACGGCGTGATGTTTAGTTAGTTTTTCTTGTATTTCCTGTTTTTAATAAAATACTAAAACGTTTAATTGAGTTTTTCATTTTTCTGTTGAAACCAGAGAAATGTCAAAGTCGATACTATCGTAGGAAAGCTAAACCTTATTTGAAATTGTTCTTCCCCTTTTGAAGGGATTGAAATTTCAAGTAATTTTAGGTTATTTTTACGACAGTTGGTTTCTTCTTAGGGCAACGGGTTTCAATCTGACAAAGCTCTGTCCGGAGAAAATGAGCAGTAAAGAAAAGTAAGCTCATTTTCTCAAGGCAGCGATCTGTCAGATCCAGCTCTGTTCCCTGGGGAACATTTTGACATTTAATTTTATTTTTAAAATAATATTTTAGGCTAATAAATTGGGTAGGTACTGAAAGATAATTATATTGTCTATGGTCGAGCCTTTTATTTTGTTTCCTCTATCCCCTTGTCTATGGTATGTGTGACGACAGAGTTGCGCATATCGAATAAAAAGTCGTCAAATATAGGTATGTATATGGTCAAATAGCGTTGACACTTGGTCCATAGAAAAACCACGAAGTTATCAATCTAATGACTGGTTTATTTATGCCATAGATTCTAACATAAACAGATTGGTTCGGCATAGAATTGCATAAAATCCTCGATTAATATCATAGAATAAACTTAAAATTGGTCAACTCGAGGTTTACGACCGATATACGGATTGTGTGCTAAGCCATGCTTAGCTCCACATTCCGTCAAAGCCGAACTTTAGACCAACTGAATAAATGACAGGGAATAAATAAGAAATCGATGTTAGCTGGCAACACTGGTGGATCTATCCACGAATTCACGTTCCGAAACGTCAAACGCCAATCAATTACTTAGAAGTATTAATATGGCAATGTCGAATTGAAATATTAACCTAAATCTGCATTGGCAGTCAGCTTTTACTTTTTGACACTAAACAGGAGTTAATTAGTTAATCATTTCTTTTGTCACATTTCAACCACTTTAGTTTCTCAAAAATCGAACGGAAAAAATTGATTGCGTCTTAGTTGAATAATTAAAGGCCTGACCAAACCGGAACGCGCGTTTATTTTGCGCGGTGGCGGTCAGTTGTTGTGTACGAACTTGTAGCGACGCGACGCCGACGTGTTCAAACCACGGCGGCCGCGGCCAGATCGCGGCGTCCCGCGCAGCGTCTGCACGCGGCGGGGGCGATCAGATCGCGCATGTTACGTTTGGACGCTGCACGCAGCTATTATTTACTACAGAAAAATATTAATATTTTTGTAGGACATACATTTTTATGAATTAACATATAATTTACACTTTTATTGCGCAAATACAGAAAAAAATATACCTAACCTTTTTTTGAATTAAAGTAAGTGTTCACGTACACTGAATGCGTAGTTTGTACTTCTACGATTATTGATTTCCATATTGAGATAACCGTTTGTGCTCTAATCCAATAGAGGTAGTAAATTATTATCGTTATGCACATTTCCGCTATTCGATCTCAAAAAATTGGGCAACACACATGAAACTTTTACTATCGAAGTATATTTTTTGATGTTTTTGTCTCCAAAGGTCTAAAAAAATTCGCCATTTTTGAGCCAATATGCCGAAAGCATTTGCCACCACACGCATTGCTTTACATAATCTGTAATTGTAATTAGATATTCTCGGGTCATATCTTGATTGCTTGTATGGAAATGGACGCATCAGACTTGAGCTTAATCCAAAAGCTTTCGTCTCCAAACATAATTATTTAAAGGGCTCCGAGCTATACCGCACGATTGACGACATCAACGTACCACGGACGCTAGTTGATCGCTAGTTTGGTGTGAACGGTTTCTGCACGCTCTTAGGACGCTCCCGTGCACGCCACCGTGGACGCAAAATGAACGCCCCGGTTTAGTCAGGCCTTTAAGTCTATGGATCGCGTACACGACTTCTTTCAATACAAAAAGCTTCGTTAGTTTAACTACGTTCATTAATAAGTCAGTGTTTTTTGCATTACAAATAATTATTTTCGGCTTTCTGTGGTGGTAGTAGGAGATTTTCGAACATTTTTTGGTTATTCGTAACCCGGAAATGTTTGTCTATCTTTTTAAAAACTATTAAAAAAAACTATAAAAACGACATCATCCAAATAAATTCGTGTATTGACGGTTAATAGAAAGTTTTCTTATACTACGGATCCTGGGCTAAAAGTTATCGGCCGGAATGTCTCTTACCAATTGTTAACCGTGGTCGCAAATATTGATAACTGACCACATATGACGGATTTGTCTAATTTTGTATAATATGTTCTATACAATATAATAATAAATCAACACAGGCAAACGCGGTGAATAGTTTTCCCCATCAAAAATTTGAAATTTATCTTTTCGTGAGTTTTACTTTCCAGGTACATTTTTTACTTAAATTTTAACGTCTGTATCATTCACTAGCAAAATTACCCTCGTGGGGCAATAAGGGTTAATTTAATACCCCGAGGTAACGCGTCCGTAATTCGCCAGTAATTTGCTTTGTAGATCCTGTAGATCATAGGTTCTCAACGTGGGCGATAACGCCCCCCTTCAGGGGGCGGTAGAAGACCGGGAGAAAATTGGGGGGCGTTTAAGAATGTCAGGGGGGCGGTAGGAGACCCGGAGAAACCATCCCACCCCAAGAGTGCTCCAAATAGTTCGCCGGCAGGACGTACGTCTTTTTCGCCGCGCGCCGTAATTTTAAAATTATTAAGATAATTTAAAAGTTTACAAGTTTATCCTAATGGATATCAAGGAGGAAACGAGTGCGCGTCGTTTGCTAAGAATAGGCGGTGGTGGTCGCAAGTATCCGAAGTGGTTCTCGAGAGAAATCATCTCGAATATAGAGATGAAAAACACCCATCATAAGTGCTGGAAAGCTGGAGGCCTTCGGAGTGAATACGATCTGTTTAGTTTTTACCGAGCGTTAGTTAGGGGCGAGGTTTGAGTGGCCTATCGATCCTACGTGTCTGAAATCGAGGAAAACATCATGCATTATCCCAAGATGTATTGGCACTATAAAAAATCCCTTCTGAAGAATGGTGGCCTCGAACACACCATGATAAAAGGTAATCAGGAATTTCGTTGCTAGGGTGTGGCTAACGCATTTGCTGATAGTTTTTCAATCGATCTACAATGAAGACCCTCCACTTCTAGATATTAATAAAGCGGCTACATTTAATACCAGAAGAGCTTCAAACGTTGATTTACATATATTTATGGAATCTGACGTTATGAGTGCCATAAGTCTCATGAAGAACTCACACTCCATCGGAGCAGACTTCGTTTCCATATTTTTTATTAAAGGTTGCGCCGAGTTTCTAAAAACACCATTATGTCTTATCTTTAACTTAGCTATTAGTACTTCCACTTTTCCTGAAGTATGGAACACTTCCAAAATATGTCTTTTTTTAAGAAGGTTAACAAAAGTTAATCGAAAATTATAGACCAGTTGCCACACCATCAGCTCCTGCTAAACCATTTGAAAAATTAATTCATCATCCCCGAACAGCATAGTTTCAGGAAAGGAAGATCCTCTGAAATCAATCCGATGATTTTCACCGACTATGTTGCTAAGTCCCTAGTCAGTAGATACCAAGTAGATTTTTCGTATAACGACTTCTCCAAAGCCTTTGATACTGTGAAGCACGATATCTTACTCAGAAAACTTGCCCAGATGGGTTTTTCACTTCGGATGTTAAAGTTTTTTTAAAAGTTACCTCAAGAACAGAAAGCAATCTGCTGAATTTCTTGTTTTTTCTGGGGTTCCCCAAGGATCGATCCTAGGGCCTCTTCTCTTTTCCATTGTCATTAATGACATTGTTGGAGTCATCCGTTTTTCTCGCTTTTTGCTGTTCTTTTTTTACATTAACACCACACAGGAGGCTCTGAGGAATTTCCCTCAGAGGCTATGTCATATGAGATGCTGTGTGAATGAGGGTCTTATTGAGGGAAGGAAGGAATGAACATTCGTCTTGAAGAGACCCATGTTGTAGGCAGGAGGAAATACAAAGGCCGGCAAATCGTTCCACTGCCGAGCTGTTAATCAAAAGAACGAGTCGTAGAAGCGACCCGTTCTCATGTAACAAATGTCAACCGTGTAAATATTTTGGCCACGCGTTTGGCGTGTTTCTCGACTATGCACCTATGCCGAAGGAATCAATGATGCCAGTGACAGAGTCAAGGGTATTTTTCAGGTATTTTGGAGCTCCAGACCAGAGGTGTTCGTGGACGTTCTAAAATTATTTCGTTTTAATAAGAAATATTGAGGACTGCCTGCGCCTTCAAGCTGCTGTTGATAACATTTTAGAATGGAGTCAACGAAACCAGCTTCATTTCAATGTCTTGAAGTAGTTCTTACTTTTACTAGTCTCACCTAATACAGGTACACTATGCTCAGTCATAATCTCAAACAAGTTTCAAATATAAAGGATCTTGGGATTATGTATGAAACTAAGTTGACATTTCGTCCTCTTATCGAAGGAGTGTGCCAGTCGGCCTTAAAAATGTTAGGGTTTATTCTCCGAATCGTCAGAGTTTTTCGGGATGCCCGTGCTCTGAAGATTTTATACTTCTCCCTGGTCCGCAGTGGGCTGGAGAGTGGTTCGCTTATCTGGAATCCTCATGAGTTGGGGTGCTCCCTCATGTTGGAGAGGGTTAAAATAAAGTTTCTAAAATTTCTCTATGTGAGGGAGTACGGCCATTATCTATGACTCTACCCGACGAACTTTCTTCTGGGCATGCTGGGACTTCACTCCCTGCAGCTCAGAAGAGAGGGGTATGCCGCCACCCACTTATTCAGACTGCTGCGAGGCTATATTGAGGACTCAGCCATTTGGAGCGCATGAGTCTCTATATTCCAGATGACTATCTTAGATAGCGTCATCATAGGTTATTCTATCTTCCTGCCTGTAGGACTAACCTGCCAATGGTTCTCCCGGTGGGGAGGAGTATATTGCGCCTGAACCAAATCTCCTCCGAGATTGATATATTTGGCGACAGTGAGGAGAGATTCAAAGGGGAAATTCTTTTGATTCTTGAAAGAGTCTCTCCACATTGACGAAATCTTCACCACCGCCTGAAATTTTTTGAAGTTGCCATATTTCTTGAAATTTTTTTTTCTCGCTCGGTAACTTTCGCCTCGCCAGCCGGACGCGAAGACACCCCGTTGGCCGAGGTACCCCCTCCCCTCCATCGCCAGCCGGCACTACCCTGCCCTAAGGAGTACATAATACAGTGCAGGTCTATATGAAATCAGTCTAGCCGGACTCCTGGTTGAACTAAGCAACAGCATCCTAGTGGTCAGTGCTCAGTTAACAAAACCAATACCAAGTCGAGAGAACCCTCTGGATCCTCCTTGAGAATTAAAAAAGAGTAGCCGGTCTCCTGGTTAAACTAAGCAACAGCATCCTAGTGGTCAGAGCTCGGTTAACTAAACCAGTACCAAGTCGAGAGAGCCCTCTGGGTCCTCCTTGGGAATTCAAGTAACAGCGCCCTAGTGGACATTACTTGCCGGGAAACTTTAAGTCGCCACAGGAGCCTAAAAAAATATCGGTTTCGGGCGTTTCTGAAGAGGGAATGGGTGGAGTTATGATTTGCATTATCTCTTGGGTCAGGCGTCATTTTGGCGCCCGGTTAATAATACTGCACAGCGCACCATGTCTTTATTTAATTTGGACAAATTTACATAAATTTCAGAATGATATGTTTTACTACGCTTGTGAAAATAATTATTTTTAGTAATAGTGATAAACTGTACTTTACACGTTGTTCGGAAAATCGTGGTACCTGCATCTGCAGCACATAAGAGATCCTAACAAATTATTAAATCTTTCTGGGTTTATTTATATTTGTTTGATATACATTTCAAGTTCCAATAAAATTCCAAGAAAAAAATGTTTTTACAACTAATTAACTATTTATTTTTTATTTACGGCAAATATTTGGTTACCTATTTTTCAAACTGATTTTTCGTGGTGGAATAAAATACAACGATTTTTAACTTCATTCCACTTTAGTTTGTAGACCGATCACGTTACGGTCACTTTTAGACTGGTAGATACAGGTGAACCATTTTAAAAAGATTATTGCTTGTGTGTTTGGTGTAAAACTTAATTCAACAAGCAATTATAATTACATATTTTTTGCATTAGCTCCACACAGGAGGCCCTAATAAAAATAATTCTTCAATGCCTATTTCATCTTTGGGGATTCCGTTGTTTAGGATCTTTTTAGGAGAAGGAAGGAAGGAGAGGAAATTCTGGGAAGGAAAAAGGTATGAGGGGTGTGTAGAAAGTTGTTTCTTTAATTAATAAATATGCAATCAATGGAACTTTCCTGCCATTTTTGAGATATTTCTTAATGTTATGTTGATAAATCTACTATTAGTGAAAACTCCTCCAACTAGTACCTACTATTCCTCCGTGAAACCTAACAAAGAATCGCCTCAAGTAACTGTTCATACCCCAAGGTTTGGGTTCGGAAGCGGCGCACAGCTATATATAAATAACTTATTATTTGTATTTATGTACATGGTGTCCTGAAATTCGTGGTATAAATAGGATTCTGGTGAATCTACATCACATTTCGAGTGGATTTTGTAGAATAATTTTTTTGTTATGAACTTTTGTTTTCTAGTTAATCGAGTTCGAATTAGGTGAAATTTGAAAAAAATCGATCGCGGGGTTACGATACCATCAGCTGTTATTTTAAGTGCATTGAGCATAGAACCGGCTCCAAAAGTACTATTGCATTTAAAAAAATCGAAGTGCTCAGATCTAAAAAAATGTTTCTTTTTCTCTACGTAGAAAACGTAACGCCAAATCAAAAAAATTATACCACAAAGTCCACTCGAAATATGATGAAGATTTATTAGTTTCCCGCTTGTACGATGAGTTTCCTGATACCATGTACCTACATTATGAGATGGTTTGAGATAAGTTGTGAAGTCGAAAGGAATGCCGCCTTAATGTTATTTTCACCTTCAAACTGAGTTAAATTTCGACAAAATACATTACATTTCCGAAATGTACGACGTGTAGTTAGAAATGAGTTTAAAATGTTTAAATATTTGATTGACGAAATTATTCCTATTAGTGGTTCGCTTTCCAAAGATGACACAGGCCCTGAGGGGAATTATTTTCCTCAGGGCCTCCTACGTGGAGAATTTTTTTTTTTTAAATCCAGTAGGAATCAAAAAAATATAAAAACATGAGTATTCTTGGTAGATAAAATATTTTTTTTATTTGAAAAGGTTTTATTATAAATTTTGCCATACAAATAATAAATAATAATTATAAATGTTCTACGTTGACGTGTAGCATTTCAGAGTCATTTGGTTGGCTTTGTGGTGTTTGTTTCGTGTTGGAAGTCAATAATTTACGTAGGTACTTCTACTTATTCTAAATACGTTTTATATGAAAAGGTTCTACTATATAATTATTTTTATGAAGACACCATATCGCATAGAATCTTAAGAATTAAAAAAGAGCTCTAAACTTTAAAACGTATAGAAAAAAAAATTGATTTTATATCAATGTCCATATTACTTCACCACCGTGCATAGTGAAAACACAACTTTTAACTAAAAAATACTTATTCTTTTAAATTGTAATTGAATTTTAAATCCTTTAATTTTAATTTAATTTAAATCAATTAATTAAAATGTGAGCCTCGATGAACGAGGTTGTGTCTCGCCTTAACCCAACTAAGAGACCGCGGGTCCTATGTTGGGGGTATTACGCTAATAACCTTACTAAAAAACCCAGTGAAAATTTTATTCAATTGACAAACGGCCGCGGATGTGAAAACATTACTAATTAAAAAATTGTTCATGGAAAAAAATACACATGGTTTACACAGCCTGAGAGGGTAGTTTATGTCTGTTTTATTAATGATGTCTGAACGAAATTTGGAATTTTTCCAAAGTAATTTGAATTTTCTATAATATTTCTTATTTTTGAAGGTGTCGTAAAAACAAATACCATTAAAAACTAAATAAAATTAACTTTTAGATTTGAAATACACTTTAGTTTTCAAAAACTGCCATATTTTAAGATTCAAACTCGGAAAAAAATTTCTTACCGAAACATTTTTGACCAAAATGTAGAGATATTACAAAAAATCTAACAAAAACACAGTCCTTTTATGTAATTAAGTATAATATATATTTGAGTATAAACAATGTTCACTATTGTCCTCGCTAAACACTTACAGTCTTACTAAAAAAAACTTTTCACGGCCGATAACCTGTGTTATTGCAATATCATAAATAAACCCCGTGTACATTAAAACACGTTTTATTACCAATAAGCTTTCGTATGAAGTCACGCTGTTAAAATGCATTGAAGATCTGACAAAGTTGTATATGGTTTTAATTTACTAGGAAAAAATGTTGTTTTAATTCTTCTCCGCAAGGGGCATTATTGGCGCGCCTGTTCATTAGTCCTCAACGTCCCGCGATGAAAAAACAGCTCGGGGTGTTTATGGCGGGATGTCGAAAATTTTGTTAGTACCTAAATGTTGTGATTTTACTTAATAATTTCTATTGTAGTGACGAATTTACTCTTCTATTCACATAATTGATATATTTACCATGCTATTTGTGTGGTTTTCATCAATTTAATCAAGTTATTGTACAAACGCTGTACTTTCAAAGTTTAACTGTCAGAATATTGTTATACAGGTTACTTAAAAGATAAAATTTACATTTTAAGATCTTTATTTTAAGAGAATTTCTTAAAAGTGATAATTTCTTAAAATATTAATATCTAATACATATGTTCGTAAACGTATCAAAGAAATTAACGTCTTTAGAGATGCAAGAAATCTGTTTTAAATGTCGGTATTATTTCTAAGTTATTTTTTTGGCAATAAATTTTTTTTTTAATTTTTTTATTATTTTTTATTGTATGCACGAGGAAAAAGTGAGGTGATAGTTCCTTCCAAATTTATTACATAAAAGGACTGTGTTTTTGAAATTTTGATTTTTTTTAATTTCTCTACATTTTGGTCAAAAATTTTTTGGTAGGAAATTTTTTTCCGAGTTTAAATCTTAAAATATGGCAGTTTTTGAAAACTAAAGTGTATTTCAAATACAAAAATCTAAAAGATAATTTTATTTAGTTTTCATAAATGGTATTCGTTTTTACGACACCTTCAAAAATAAGAAATATATAGAACATTCAAAATACTTTGGAAAAATTCCAAATTTCATTCAGACATCATTAATAAAACAGAGATAAACTACCCTCTCAGGCTGTGTAAACCACGTGTATTTTTTTCCATGAACATTTTTTTATTTAGTAATGTTTTCACATCCGCGGCCGTTTGTCAATTAAATAAAATTTTCACTGGGTTTTTTAGAAAGGCTGTAAGTGACTTTACTTTGTGCTAAAACTATTCTGTACTCTGTTTTTACTATAAGCTGTGAACCCTATATAAGAGAAATAAACTGAACAACGCCTAAATACTATTTTCTTATATAAATACCCTGCCACATGGTGTTATTTCTTACATGTATGGAGGGGTAGTTTTATGTGTTATAATAAGCAAGATGTCGGTACAATTCTTTCAAGTTTATTTACAAATTACAACAGACACATAATTCATTCCATAGTTAAATATTATAAATAATAATTAATGTGAAGGGCGAACAAACACGATATGCAACTTTCCTAATCACTAGACTAAAACTCCTACCACACTTCATTGTGTTCTGATATTGCTTCGCAATGTTTTGACATCTTTCGATATTTTTATACCTGAGAATTATGGTTTTGCGCCCTTTGCTGTTAGTACTTCACATAAAGCGTAATACGCTCACTAACATCAAGACTCGCTG
Organism: Limnephilus rhombicus; assembly: GCA_929108145.2. Classification (NCBI taxonomy): domain Eukaryota; kingdom Metazoa; phylum Arthropoda; class Insecta; order Trichoptera; family Limnephilidae; genus Limnephilus; species Limnephilus rhombicus. The sequence goes on along the minus strand of OV815287.1, from coordinate 24,814,420 downwards.
TGTGAATCTTGGTACCTTATAGCGGTGATGATTTATAATAAATAAACAATACATAACACAACTTGTATGATCTACGAAATAATGCACCAATTTCACTATACCTTTACCAAAGTAGCACTAAATCAGGTATTATTTATTTATTTATATTCAGAGTTCTATCTTCATTTATATTTATTGTTTGCATATTTTAGCAGAAGTAGTTCAAGACATGAGCGCTGTGTATATTCGTATTGTCGTATAACGTAATATGTACCTACTGAAAACATATTTTAAAATCAGTAAAAATAATCATGTTTGCACATTATTCTTTACACATTGTAGTTACAGCGCATAAATAAATATAAAAAAAAACAACAACATTTATATTATTACATACGTAAATTAAATCTGAATTTGTAAATTTTAATGTTGTTTCTCTTATAAGTGTACTATGTATTCACACATCTAAACACATAACTTCATCTCTTTATATTGTAAATCTCGTTGTAATTCCTCCAACTTGTTGTCAGGTACCTACTTGGTCTACACTATTCAATAATTCTAACTTACCTACTTATCTCATACACTGGAAATCTGAATATATTATATGTTATCAGGTTAATTCAGCAAATCCGAATATAATATATGCTACCAGATTCTGTTCTATTTTTTTTTGTTATGTAATTTATAATATGAACTAAACCTGTCAATTCGTCTGTCCTGGAACGGGAAACTTTCCTAGTTGGATAGGCAAAGCTTCCTAAAATGTAATTTGTACTTTCTTTTGTATCCATCTACAATAAATAAAATAAATTAAAGTGACTCTTGACCGAGAATTTAAAGCAGAATGATCGGTGGTTTTCAATGCGCGCGGAGAGAGTTCTGTGAATTAAGATTGCGTTTGATTGGTTGCTAGGGAACCAATCGGATAGCCAGACGAATGCAGATCGGTGTCCTTTGTTCGACCTCCACACATGTAATAAACTCAAATTTGGAATGGTGTAAAAAATTAATTAAAAATATTATTATGTCCCATCTTGCCCCATCCCATTACGCCCCTCCTCCCCCCCGTTGGGTATATATAATCTTGACGACAATTGCTGTTTCAGATTCACGAGTTAGGGGGTGCTAGAAAAAATAATATTCTCAAAGTGGGCGGTGGCCAAAAAAAGGTTGAGAACGTATGCTGTAGATGCACACGATTAGATTTATTCACAACGACTAAGAACTCGGTTACCTGGAGAACGGAAGAACCATAAACAACTTCTATCAACCCTGTCGGGTTCCGGGATGGCGGTATCGAAAAAGTTTTATTGCAACTTAGGTAAGCAGATATTCAAAAATCAATTAATTGAAGACAATATTAGCGAAACTCAATCAAAAATCTGGAAACAGAAAAATCAGAAAAAGATATTTGCACCTCTGAGACTCGAACCCGGACACTTTATATATCTATCTATCTCTCTTGCCCAATCTATACTACAATATGGTATAATCGGGTGGGGTGGGACTTTCAAAACAAACCTCTTACCTGTAGAAAGGGTACAGAGGTTGATTTTGAAAGTCATCTTACGAAAACCATCTGTATTTCCAACAACACAGCTATTTGACTCTTTCAGGGTTCTCAGTCTTAATAAAATTTTCAAAAAGAACTCATTATTGCAAACTCATAAAGATCATTTCAATTCATCAACAATAACATTCACAAACATAAACAACCGACCACGATCACAGGGTAATTTAGAAATTCCAAAATTTAAAACGAGTGCTTCCCAACACCATTATGCTTATCAAGGTATAAAATTTTTCAATGCTCTCCCATATAAAATCAAGTCTGAAAAAAATTATAAAGTTTTTAAATCCCAAATAAAAACACTAATAGACCAACCCGACACTAATTATAAGTTTTAAATTCACCATCACAATAATAACAACAAAAAAAAAATAAACTAGAACATAATCTCTAAAAATATTTCATCACCATATCAAATTGAAAGCAAGTACATACGCATTATTTGCAGGCACCAAATTGTTACAACTTTATTATATGTACCTACTCTGACAATACTTTCAGTTATTATGTCCACTTGTCTTCATGAATATATATTTTATTAATATAAGTACTTGTAATAACATACTCTGTGTAACTATGCATTTTACACTCCAAAATTCAAGCACGAGAAATATTTTCTCTTTTGAATTGTGAAGTTTCATTAAAAAGAAATTTACATATTGTTATTAGCCTTAAGAACCAAATGTTTTACTATGAATCTGTATACGTATGTATTTTTTTAAATAATAAAAAAAAATATATATATATATATATATATGTATAAATCAATTGCTGTTCGTTTGTCTCGCTAAAACTCAAGAACGGCTGGGCCGATTTAGCTGATTTTGGTTTTGAAATATTTGTTGTAGTCCAGGGAAGGTTTGAAAGGTGATAAAATATAGAAAAATTGCGAGGAAGATAGTAAAAACAACATTTTCATTTTCCCATATAAACTATTCTATTCAACTTTCCTGTCAAACATTTGACGTTCCTCGGGTCCACTAGAATTAAAGCAAATAAAATAATAATAATATAAGCTTTTTTTAAGTTGTCTAATAATTTGTAGAAGGTTCTTACGGAAAGAAAAATTAATAAAATTGCGCAGAACATTGAATAATTTCAGAAAACTTCGTACGTTTCACAATTCGCGAGTTTGACGAAATAAATTTAGCACGAATTGCTAACCGTTCATCCCATTGCAATGAAAATTTGGTGAGTTGTTGTGAGCATGCCCGCAAAAGTTTCTATATATACTGGTGAGCTCTGGAATTATGAAATTTGTATAAAAAATTTCAGTTGGTGCCACGCGAACTGTTTGAAAACTGAATGTATGGAATGCGGGAGAGGGTGGCGGATGGGAGAGGGGTGAAGGATAAGGGATGGGAGCGGAGGGGAACACGGGAGGGGAATACGGGAGGGGGGAGGGGAACTCGGGAGGAGGGAGAGGAACTCGGGAGGGGGAGAGGAACTCAGGAGGGGGGTTCACGGGACAAGGGAAGCGGGTGAGAGGAGTGGGGAGAGGGAAGGCGGAAAAGGCGGAGTGGGAACGCCAGAGGGGAAGGGGACGTGGGAGAAGAAGGGGAGGCGGAAGGGAATGGGACGAATGGGAATGGATGCGCAGGGAGAAACAATTTCTTTATTAAATGGCATAGCAACGCATGCCAGGTACCAGCTAGTCATACATCAGAATGACCGAATCGGATATCGACACCTTGGCGCAGTGGTCAACGCATTTACCTGGAATGCGAAAGGTCCAAAGTTTGAAGAAATAGTTGGTTTTTTATAAATTGTGTAATTTTTTAAATTTAATGCAGTTTATTTTGCTTATTTGACGTCTGTGGCACTCCGTCTTTGTTTATATCTATAAACCAAATGCATAACTATCATTTACTCCATCGCTTTGATATTCCGTGAACTTTTATAGTAGCTCGTAGTAGTCGCAGTCGGAGCGATTACATGCAAAATCACCATTCATTTTTTTATTTTTTTTATTGTTTTTATTTCTTGCTAGAGCAATCCCGATGAGTTACAGAACTCATTTTGGGACAGGAGGAACATACAAATCATGGGTGGGAGGAAATAGTTAAATTTTTACATAAGAATTTGGATATTAAAATATAAGATTCACATACAATATAGAAGAAAAATAAAATACAGGTTGAGTAGAATAAACAGCAATGGAAAACAATTAAAGAAAAGGGAACAAGGTACAGATATGGATGATTACAACTTAATGGAAAAGAAAAGAAGAGAAAAGAAACAAGACAATTGAACATGACAAGAAAATTACAAAGTTTCATCCTTATACATACTTAAAAAATATTATTTTAAAGCATTACTCTGATTTTTTTTATTTTGCTGGATTCCCTTGTACATATCTGGTAGCGAATTATATAGTGTATAGGCAACATAGTTCAGAGATTTTATCCCATATTTTGTAGTGTGTGTTTGAGGTATGCGGATTTTATTGCTATTCGAGTATTGTGAGTGTGGATGTCTTGATTGTAAAGTGGCTTGATGATAGCGTGAGTTGATTGTTGGGTAATTTGTTATATTGCCATGTACCGAACAGTGAGTCTTGTGCGGTGTATCATAATATCGTAGTAATAAAAAAATATTTTTTTGTATTTCTTGGGCATTAACTATGTAACAATTTCTAGACATTTTTGTTTTGAAGAGTTTTAATTTTCAATTTACATTTGTTACTTTAATTTTAATTTTTTTTGTGTGACCGGTTTCGACACGTCCGTGTCATTCGCGAGCAAACTTAAAATCATAAATGAACTAATAACTAGATCGATATCTTCGGGCTTTTCGTACTGAACAGGTGTCGACAAAATGAAAATTTCATTACTCTGACGTCACACACCATCGACAAGGATAGAGGAAAGTAGAAAAAAGGTACTACCATAGGCAATATAAATCCCTACCCAATTTAGCAGCCTAAAAATTATTTTAAAAATAAAATATCTAAGATGTTAAAAATATTTAGGTATTTATTTATGTTAAAAAAAATGAAACAATACAACTTTGTACAAACCACTTATATAATGCATAAATCCTACCGGTTTTGGAACAAACGTTCCTTCTTCAGGGAAAGCTAATACTAATTATTTTTATATAATGGATAACCACAAAGTGATAGCTACATTCAAAAATATTTATTTATGTATCTACACATGTATAAATTCACAAAATAAAATACAAACATATTTTAAAGGTGTTGAAAGATATTCATTACAAAGCAGTCTTTTTACGATAATTTTATAGGATTGCTGATTTCCAAAAAAAAAGATGTTCATTGTGATGTCTAATAAATAATAAAAAAGAACAAGACAAGTAAGATAAACGAGGATAACAATTTCATCCTATATTCAGCATACTTTAAATATATGCATTCAGAGAGAGCCGGAAAGAAAATCTTCAATACTCGTAGCGATGCGTTCCGTTGCATTATTTCGTTGGGCGTATCCCAATTGACGCCTGGTCGCCGCCATTTGCAACTGCATTCTCCTCTTTCTGGGTGTTAGAGTTGAGAAAAGCCTTTTACCTAGAAAAACACAATATTTCAAGGAAATTAGCACATTATTCAAAACAAAAACCTGTAATTGCACCGTGTAAAAAGGTAGTCCAGTTAAATTACAAGCTATCCATCATGCTATTTCCGCAGGGGTAGGTAGAGGACAGACCAACAAACAACTCAATATTGGCACACACTCCTTGCCTCGTTCACATTCATACATGGTCCCATACATGCTATTCTATTATTCTGACTCTTGACATGGCCCGACTCAAGTATCTGATTCACTTGGTCATGCCATGTCTTCCTCGGCTTCTTTTACCATTCACATTTGGAACGTGTACACTATTTTCCTCGTTCATTCGCTCTACATGGCAAACCATCTGAGCCTCCCTTTCTTAATCTTACTCAGTATGCCATATTATTACTTATCAGCCTTGCATTCTTTGTGGATCTCCACGTTTCTCACATGATCGTGCATGGTTTTACTACACACATGCCTCAGGGATCTCATTTCCACAGCATTCAATCTACTTTTTTCCTTCCTCTGCCAGTTCCATGCCTCACAGCCATACATTAGGGTAGGTACCAGAAGTCCATTACAGACGAGGTGATTTTTCACAAAAACGGTGCTATACAAATCATCCAAATATTATTATGATGTATAAACATACCCAATCTCTGATTTCATCATCTGCCTCTTCTTTGAAGTCGTTGATTTTATCCTCGTTAAAAGTAAAGCCCTTGTGGAAGTCCTCCTTGTATCAGTGATATTACATTCTAGTATTGATTATCAATTCTTTTACCTAAAAACACAATACTGCAGGTCAATTATCACATTATTCTAAACAAAAGGTACCAGACGCCGATTACCAAACGAACGCTTACCCGGGATGCTTTTAGCCATCGAATTTCTTCTGCCGGGCTTCGGGACACTCCTTAAGTGGGTCGGTAACTTATGTCGAATTGAATCAATACCTTTACAGCCTTTGACACCGCAATGATATCAAGGAATCATTTTCACAAATATTCACGTCAGCGTTCGGAGGTTAGGAATCCGGTTTGGACAATGTGCTATTTGACATATGATACCATAGATATCCCAATGTATAGTATTCAGTTCTCAACTCTTTTTCTATGGAAATTGTAAGATTCCTATTGGTTCAAATTGGTAGTCATTACTCTGACGTCACAAACCACGTGATAAACACAAAAAAGGTCGGAGTTATACCCCCCCTGCTTAAAACTAACTTTAAAATTCTATTGCAAGGACAAAAATTAATTAGGCGGGGGTAGTGGGAGGGGGAATTTGGTGGAGGGAATGAACGGTGGAAGGAGTCAACATTACATGGAAAAATCGTAAGTAGAGGTGATTTACATGGTGCTGTTATGTTATTAACTAAATTAATTTTCGATTTAATTTTTTTGTTAATTTCTAAAGTTTCTAAAGCGCACAAATTAAAATATGAATGTACATTGCAATGTTTAAACATAGTTTTTTTTTATTATTTGAAGCTATGGCCAGCCTCTATTAGACTATGATTAATAACAAGGATATTTCTAATAAATTTAAAAAAAAAACGGGATATACACTTGCACAGTATGTAGGGATGACTTAGTAACGTAACGATAGTGATGCACAGTGTGTAGGGATGACTACTAGAAATTTTAAAACTAGAATCAGGGAATATGAACTTTGTTTACGAAATAATAACTACTCCGAGTTTGCTAACCATCTAATAGAGGCAGGCCATAGCTTCAAAAAAGAAAAAAAAAACTAAGTTTATACATTGTAATGTTAACCCATATTTTAATTTGTGCGCTTTAGAAACTTTAGAAATTAACAAAAAAATTAAATCGAAAATTAATTTAGTTAATAAAATAACAGCACCATGTTAATCACCTCTACTTACGATGTTTCCATGTAATGTTGACTCCTCCCACCGTTCTTCCCCTCCACCGAAATCCCCCCTCCCACTACCCCCGCCTAAATAATTTTTGTACTGTATAGAATTTTTAAGTTAGTTTTAAGTTTTGTAGTGAATGACACGGACATGTCGGAACCGGTCGCAAAAAAATTTGAAATTAAAGTAACAAATGTACATTGAAAATTAAAACCCATCAAAACAAAAAATTATACCTTTTTGTTTGAGCCAAGCCTCCGAACTTTAGAGGAAGTACTAGCAAAACCTACGCTTTATTACTCGCGGTTAATAAATGAGTGCATTGGGTCACTGTAATCAGTATTCGTCTTAACGCATTTTTTTTTGATTTCACACACCGCAAAACTTACATCCGCCAAAAGAATGATGCCGGAAGCGGCGAGACGGTGAACCACAGAGAAATTTAAATTTTTTTGGTTCCGTGGTTTTTTCAGTTTTTACGTTTTATCGTAATTTCAACAGGTATGTTGTCCGCTAACGATAAACAATTAATAGACAAAATGCACAAATGGTCGGCGACTAATTATACATGATGGTGTGAAAACCGTAGTACAAGCGGGAAACTTGTGAATCTATTTCACAATTGGAATCGATTTTGCAGTATAACTTTTTTGATTAGAGTATTCATTTTCGAATAAATCGAGTCCGAAGGTGGAATTTTTTTTTTTTTTTTTTACATTAACTCCATACAGGAGGCCTTGAGGAAAATAATTTCCCTCAGGGCCTATGTCATCTGGGATGCTGTGTGGAGGGTCTTTTTGAGGAGAGGAAGGAATGAACATTGGTCTTAAAGAGACCTATGTTGTAGGAAGGAGGAAACACAGAGGCCGGCAAATCATTCCACAGCCGAGCTGTTGAACATAAGAACGAGTCGAAGAAACGACCCGTTCTCATGTGACAAATGTCAACCGTGTACAAATGTTGGGCACGCGTTTGGCGTGTTTCCCGACTATGCACCGGTGCCGAAGGGATCAATGATGCTAGTTCCTCGGACCATCTTCCATTGTAATACCGGTAGAACAAGTATAGCATTCCCACCCGACGCCTGTGCTCTAAAGATTGCAATCCGTCTGTTAAGATGGGAGAATCTATCAAACGGACCGCCCGTTTCTGCACAGAGTCGAGGGTATTTTTCAGGTATTTTGGAGCTCCAGACCAGAGGTGGCTGCCAAATTCAACCGTGGGGCGCACTTGCGATTTGTACAGGGTTAGCAGTTGAATTTAGGGTTTTATGTCAAAAATGAAAAAGAAATCGGTCGCAAAGGGGTTAAAATTAACGTATTTTATGTCCCGGCACGAAAGGTGTTTAAACCCTATAGTTGCCGAAAAAAATCTAAAATTATATGTTAACGAAAAAGTTTTTTTGGGTTCTTTCTCTATTTGATATAGATTAACCAGTTTTCTGCTTGCCTTACAAGTTTCCGAACACCGTGTATCGCTGAATCAGCAAATAATTGCGTTTATATTATATACCTAGGTATATCGTGAAGGATTCGACCAGTTTACCTCAGAACATCGAGACTGGCAGGTCGTGAAAACAAGTTTTAACGAATTGATGTTGTGCTTTGATTATTTTTCTTATATGTTTACAATGGAAACAAAACCTTTATTAGCATTTTTGCTAGTGGCGACTTGTGCAAGTCCAAGTAAGTGTATTTATTTACTTACCCACTTGTATTAACCAACCAGTGTAATTGCTTCACTTTTATTTAATTGTACCCTAATCTACCATTTGACATGAAAATATCTTGTACAGTTCACATCTATAAAATATCTTCTACTATTCACATCTATGATACAAGTTTATTTTTTAAAGTAGTCGGATGATTTTTGAAACAGCCAAGGTACCTTTCATAATTATAATTTTTATTTATTGTCTATGGTGCCCTTTTTGTCATTGAATCTCATACATGTTCGCTTTTAAAACCTATCCACGACGATGTGTAGCTACCAATAAACAATAAAAAAGGGGGATCTTAAAAGATTGCTAAAATGTAATGAACTATTGGCACAACATTTTTACAAACAAAAATATCAACTGACGTGCAACGGAATGTAAAAAATTAATGAAATTTAAGTTTTGGATTATAGAGAAGTACAAAATAAAATAAAAATTTACGACAAAAACACGTAAATTTGTGGAAAAAATAAAAACACTTATAAGTCCCAAGCTTTCAAACAGATCTAACACGTTAAAAAAAATATTAAAGGTTTTTGTTTCATGTATTGTTTCATAGTTCTCTCACGCAAACTAAGTATTGAATTCCGTAAGTCTAAACTTAAACTTTAGGGCGCACAGTTTACACCCGCGCTGTGCAAGCGGGTTCCCTACTATGTTATCGGACCACCCTGTGTTTTTGTACCGAGTATGTTTAATTTTAGAATCAATTTCCAGTTATCAGTTTTTATTTTATTTCTGGGAGAAAATAAGAGTATTTTCTTTGATTTTCACAGAAAATGCTTTATGGACAAGTATATTTAAAAAAAATAGTGATTCAATAGTGGTTGAGTGAGCATAGCGCTTGGGTCCCACGCGAGCGTCGCGTGTTCGATTCCTCGGCTGGCTAAGTCCTCCATCACAACACAAGCAACATTTTCGGCTTTCTGTAGTGGTAGTAGGAGATTTTCAAACATTGTTGGGTTATTCGTAACCCGGGAAAGTTTGTCTTTCTTTTAAAAAATAAAAAAAAATAAAAATTATCCATAAATTCCGGTGTTTTCTTTGATATGGAGAAGTCTGCGAGCTCACTGAAGAGTGATAGGCGGGTGTTGTAGGCGGGTGTTGTAGGCGGGTGCAACATTTTCCTTACTATCAAACTAAAAATAGAAATTTATCAAACATTTTTAAAAATCGAAATTATTTCTTGATCAGATAAACAATTTCTATATTTTAATATATAGAACAAAGTCGGGTTAGTTACACCATTTATAACTCGAGAACGGCTGAACCGATCTTTGATTTGTTGGATTTGTCTGCGTCCCGAACAGCAGAATAGCTATCAAAACATGGGAAAAATTCACGAAAAATCTTAATCTTATAATATGTAAAACATAGTCGGGTTAGTTACACCATTTATAACTCGAGAAAGACAGGACCGATGTTTATGCTCTTTGATTTGTTGGATTTGTCTCCGCCCCGAATAGCAGAGTAGCTATTAAAACGTCGGAAAAATTATATATGTAAAACAAAGTCGGGTTAGTTATACCTTTATAACTCAAGACGGCTGGACCGATTTTTATGATCTTTGATTTATTGGATTTGTCTCCGCCCGAATAGCAGAATAGCTATTAAAACATTGAAAAAGTTCACGAAAAATAAATTATGAAGAAAATTGTTTTCCTCATACATTTTGTATGGAACGAATTCTCATCTTTTGAAAGAGCAGCTGGAATATTGTAATAAGTATAATATTGAATAGTGAGTGAATTTCAAAAATTCAAAAACGTCAAATGTCAATGCGCTGATGGTTTTGCTTTTGTTCTTAAATATATAAGAACAAAAACAAAACCCCTCTTTCTTAAACACTAACAGCCTTACTAAAAAAAAACCACAGCACGGTCGATAACCTGTGTTGCAGCAGCAACATGAATAAAACCAAAATAGACTACAACACGATAACATTACTAATAAGATTTGATCTTAAAATGTATTTTAAGTCTGGCAACAATGCAATTTTTCATACTGTACATAATTTAATTGTTTGTTTTCCTACAGAACCGCTAGATGGCAGCGCCTTTGCATTCGTCATTCGCGTTGAAACCGCCAAAAAAAACTCACTTCGCGGGTGTGTGTGAAATATTACACAAATCTGATCGTAATATCTATTAATATGACTAATTCACTATTACATTCGCATAATTGATATATTTACCGTGTTCTTTGTGGTTTGTCAAGTTATAATAACCATAATCATACTTTGAAAATTGAAATGTCAATAAGTATTTTATGTAAAACATGAAAATTCAAATTTACATTTAAAGTATTTTATTTTATGTGAATTTCATAAAAGTGGTGTTTTTTTTAAATATTAATATCTAATACATGTGTTCCTAAACGTATCAACGAAATTAACGTCTTTAGAGTTGCAAGAAATCTGTTATAAAAGTCGGTATTATTTTTTTAGGTTAGTTTTTGGAAATAAAAAACTTAATAAAAAAAATAAAAAAAAATTTATTGTATGCACGAGGAAAAAGTGAGGTGACAGTTTCGTTCCAAATTCATTATATAAAAGGTCCGTATTTTTTAAATTTTGTTTTTTTATAAATTTCTGTACACTTTCATCAAATATGTTTTGGTAAAAAAAAAACATTTTTTTTCGCGTTTGAATCTTAAAATATGGCAGTTTTCAAAAACTAAAGTGTATTTCAATTACACAAATCTAAAAGGTAATTTTATCTAGTTTTCGTAAATGGTATTTGTTTTTACGACACCTTCAAAAATAAGAAATACATAGAACATTCAAAATACTTTGGAAATTTTTTTATTTTGTTCAGATATCATTACTAAAACAAAGATAAACTACCCTCTCAGGCCGTGTAAACCAAGTGTATTTTTTTCCATAAACAGTTTTTTGATTAGTAATGTTTTCACATCCGCGGCCGTTTGTCAATTGAATAAAATTTTCACTGGGTTTTTTTAGTAAGGCTGTAAATGTCAACAGTCGAAAATGAGACAAACGGTGAACATCTGTTTAATATTTGGATGATTTATATAGCGCCGTTTTTGTGAAAAATCACCTCAAGGGCGCTTTTTGCACATGAACGTAGCCAGGTTTCGATTTAAGGTTTTAAAAGGAGGCTCCTACAACATATTCATGCTGTATGCTCTATGAAAACAAAGAATATGTACGGAAGAAGGAAAAACCATTCTACGAAGTGCTGTAAATTTGAAAATGCGACAAGGTCGACAATCCTAGTGGCCAAGCATCGGCCAGCCAGGGTGCCCCACCGTGTCTGCACCCCTCCAAAGGAAAAATGCAATAATTATAATAAATTTCCCTCACACGTATAAAGAAAATGAAACGCAATTTAAGTTGAAAAATAAGGAAATCCGTAAACTCTGATGCTGACAAAAACAAAACACGGGGAGTTGCGCGTCGATAATTGCTTCATTTTGTAATTTTTAACTTAATAAAAAAATATATATCAGCTTATTAGCACACAACAGTTATTGATTTTAAGGCGGTACGAAGTTCGCCGGGTCAGCTAGTATTATTATACACAATAACAGCTAGGTCTAAATGACTGTGTCTATATTAGCGACATCAGTTTTCTTTCAAATCGAAAAAGGTCACACTTCTAGGTTAGGTTAGCTGTTCAGTGGCATGTCAATTATAGACTAACTCAACTGGGCGAGTTTCGTTATCCAAAAGGTCACACTTCTAGGTTAGGTTAGCTGTTCAGTGGCATGTCAATTATAGACTAACTCAACTAGGCGAGTTTCGTTATCCAAAAGGTCACACTTCTAGGTTAAGTTAGCTGTTCAGTGGCATGTCAATTATAAAATAACTCAACTGGGCGAGTTTCGTTATTCAAAAGGTCACACTTCTAGGTTAGGTTAGCTGTTCAGTGGCATGTCAATTATATAATAACTCAACTGGGCGAGTTTCATTATCCAAACGCCAATCCGACCGGACCTTAAATCTCAAATGCAGAAATTCGTTTAGTTCGATTAGCGATATACGATACAGACAGTATCAGAGATACAGAGAGTGCATGTTAAATGGGTTAGAACCAAAATGTGGGTACTAAGTCAGTGGCGACATCGGTTTCCATTCAAATCTACACGGAAGGCATTTCTAGTGTGCATTACTTATTCAGTGCTCTAATAATTTTCAATACGCATATAGCTACATGGGGGCAATTTATGTAATATATAAAAATAATATAGGGTTTATACTATAGGTACGCCACTATTATTTTTTAATATATATTGGGTTTAAAGGGACGTATTTAACTTGCCAGAGCCAGTGATTCCTGAAATTACTTATTGTAAAAATGTAAAAGAAATTTTGATCTGTGGTGACATTTTTTTCAAAAAGTAGAAAAAATCAGTAGGTATTGAATAGTAAGCATTGGGGGTGAGACTTCGATCAAGAATGGTATCATACGTCAATGGGGTGATAGGTTAGCTGAGTGACCAGTTACAAAGTAAAGTAAGTCATAAGTATGACCCCTAACACCCTTTATAGGTATGTCTTAAAAAGTATACATACTAAAAACTTTTTTTTATTTAATTTTATTAAAGGCGTAGACTATAAAAATATAAATTATTATTTTTAATTTATAAACTAACGTTTAGACAAGATTTTTAAGCATAGCACAAAGGGTAACAATTATTATAAGCAATAATTATCAGCCTGAAACACTCATCAACATTGAAAAATCTTCCGAGAAAAGATACTTGCCGCCAACGGGACTTGAACCCGTGTCCTTCGGAAGATTTTTCAATGTTGATGAGTGTTTCAGGCTGATAATTATTGCTTATAATAATTGTTATAAAAATATAGTTGCATGAAACAAGTTAGTGGATCCCGCACAAATACAATAAATTCCATGGTTCCGCGCGTTTTCACCCCGCGACAAAATATCCCTGACAAAATATCCTATGGACAAAACATCTACTAAAACCTAACCTAACCTACCAAAAAATAGGATAAAAATGATAAAGACATCCTGTAAAAACAATAAATTATTGTTAACTTTATTATTTTTGTCCCATATTACTATTTTTGAACAATAATTTATTAAAAATGTAGACATAATTTGTCTCGACGTCACCTAGCGAGAGATTTAGCACTAACAATGCCTCTCTCACAAAAATAAAGTTGGTTGTTTTCAGGTGGAAAAATGTAATAAGCAGTAATTGTTGACTGAAACACTAGTACATATTGAATTATTTGGCGGGTATTGGATAATCCGACATAACTCAGTGGTAGAGCACCTGAACTGCAATCAGAAGGATACGGGTTTAAGTCCCGTTGGCGGCATGTATCTTTTCTCGGAAGATTTTTTCAATGTAGATGAGTGTTTCAGGCTGATAATTATTGTTTATAATAATTGTTACCCTTTGTGCTACGCAAAGATATTCATATCTTTGGTGCTACGCATAAAAATCTTGACTTAAACGTTAGTTTATCAAATAAAAATAATAATTAATAATTTACTGTCTTTACAGTATGTCTGTATTATTTTTGTCCCATTTTTTGTTAGGTTAGGATAGGGAAGTTTTAGTAGATATTTTGTTGGGGGATGTTTTTTCCATATGATATTTTGTCGGTGGATAAAAACGCACATTACCAAATTCAATAGGGCACTGGCACACAAGGATCCCTTAAACCCTTAGTTGTTCAGGTATAGTACAGCTTGTTAATACAGCGAGGGTTTGCAGGAGTAGTGGCAATATAGTCAAATGAATAAATTAATGGACTACTTTTTCCTAGTACTATCGGATGAGAAGTGCCTGATTGTACCAGAGATTTTTATTTTATTTATTTAGCAAAAAACTTATGTTAATTTCCCACACGTGTTCCATAGGGGTAATTATTTTAACACCATCGTTATCTCCTGTTGGAGTTGAACAAAGAACTTTATTTTTAAATGTCTGACAAGACCGAAAATCTGGCAATTAATATTAATCGTCAATCTCACATTTCAGAATACGCGATAGCGTGCTTTAATTGCTAATTGATTAATCGTATTCACAGTACACAGATGTGATAATGATTTTTTCAAAGAGTTTCATTTCTGTAGTAATAGACTCACCGCTCCAATCTGTTAGATTTGTTTTTAACCACTGTGCCACACGGTTACAAGATTGACGTCACAGCGCCTTTAGGATCGTCCGACCACTGCCTGGTGACAACGTCAATTCCCGTAACCTTCAGACCGCCAAATGAGCGGCTGAAGAGAAAAGTGTGGCACTATAGATCAGCAGATTGGTTTGGTCTGCGGGCACATTTAATGCTTTCCCGTGGTCAGCTGTCTGTTTTCGGCCCTCGGATCCCTCAAGATGTGCCCAGGAAATTGGTGAAGTCATCACATCCGCGATGGATGGCTTCATCCAATCCACTGTAAAAGAAACTGGTGTGGACTCAAAACCGTGGTTCAGTCGACAATGCTCTGAAGCAGTGCGACGAAAAAACGCGGCTTACCGAGCCTACAACACATCTCGAACGTCCGAAAACAGAATAGTATATAACAAAATGGCAAAGAAAAGCAAGAGGATCATTAATAGGTCTAAATTCGAGCACGACCTGTAGATCAGCAGACAGCTCGCTGCCTGCCCGCACGGCAGCAGAGCGTTCTGGTCGCTTGCGGGCTCAATAGGTCGCAATTTCTGCAAACCCTGTCTGCCACCTCTTACCAGACCTGACGGCTCTCTAGCAAATACCGCCACCGAAAAAGCTAACTTATTAGGCAAAATGTTCGCGGAAAACTTAACCCTCGATGATCAGGGTGCTACCCCACCGTCGGTTCCTCACTGCGGTTTTCATATGAAAAAGCTGAGGATTTGGCATCGGGATGTACTCCAAGTCTTACGAGGGCTTGATATTAATAAAGCTAGTGGGCCTGACGGAATACCTGCCCTGGTATTGCAGAGGTGCGCTGCAGAAATAGCTCCAATTTTGACGAAGCTTTTCAAAATGTCACTGAAGTCTGGCTCTGTGCCCTCTGGTTGGAAAAAAGCGATCATTCACCCTATTCCAAAGAAGGGTGACCGCTCCAACCCAGCCAACTAACGCCCCATAACGATCACATCAGTTCTGTCTAAGATGATGGAACGTGTGATCAACGACAAACTGCTCACATACCTCGAGAAGAACAAAATTATTAACGACCGTCAATACAGATTCCGGCGGAACCGCTCGTGCGGTGATCTTCTCGCGTACGTGACGCATGTTTGGGGGCGGTGCTATTTGGTGAGACCCAAACGGTTGCACTGGATATTTCCAAGGCCTTTGACCGGGTTTGGCACCGAGGACTTGTCTACAAACTGCCTTCTTACGGACTTCCCGCATCCTTGTGTATGTGGATTACCGACTTTTTGAGGGAAAGGTCGATTCAGGCGGTTGCTGACGGTTTCACCTCTTCTTCGCATTCGATAAATGCTGGCGTCCCACAGGGATCGGTTCTGTCACCGACTTTGTTTCTGTTGCACATCAATGACCTCTTGTCATGTGCACCGATTCATTGTTACGCGGATGACAGTACAATCCATGATAGCTTTTTGTTTGACAAGCCCCCAAAGGGCACACAAACTCCAATAGCTCAGAGGGCTTTGAAGCAAAGAATGGACGGTTACCTCAAGAGTGTTTTCTCTTGGGGTAAAAATAACCTCGTCGAATTTAATGTTTCAAAGACCCAATCATGTTTGATAACGTCTCAAAGGGATCGAAATGAAAATCTAGTCACCTTCAACGGAAGCAACCATCCGAACAGGACCTCCATCGATATGCTTGGTGTAACTATAAGTGACCAGCTCAGGTACGGGGGCTCCATCGAAACCAGAGTTAAGTTAGCCTCTTAGAAACTGGGCGTACTGTACAGGGGCCGCAGATACTTTAATATCACCCAACTGCTAACCCTGTACAAATCGCAAGTGCGCCCCACGGTTGAATTTGGCAGCCACCTCTGGTCTGGAGCTCCAAAATACCTAAAAAAACCTTGACTATGTGCAGAAACGGACGGTCCATTTGATAGATTCTCCCATCTTAACAGACGGACTGCAATCTTTAGGTGTCAGGTGGGAATGCTGTCCTTGTTCTACCGGTATTTCAATGGAAGATGCTCCGAGGAACTAGCATTGTTGATCCCCTCGGCACCGGTGCATAGTCGGGAAACACGCCAAGCACGCGCCCAACATTTGTACACGGTTGACATTACTCACATGAGAACGGGTCGTTTCTATGACTCGTTCTTGAGTTCAACTGCTCGGCTGTGGAACGATTTGCCGGCCTCTGTGTTTCCTCCCTCCTACAACATGGGTCTCTTCAAGACCCATGCTCACTCCTTCCTTCCCTCAAAAAGACCCTCCACACAGCATCTACAAAGATGACATAGGCCCTGAGGGAAATTATTTTACTCAGGGCCTCCGGTGTGGAGTTAATGTAAAAAAAAAAATTATAATAATAATTTGAAGTCACAAAGCTTATCTGATTCAGGTTTGCATCGTCAGCATTGTAGATATAATACGGGGGATTTCAATAAGGACGCTCGATTTAAAAAAACAAGTTTTGTATGAGATATTAACTATTTTTTTATTTGAAAGGATAGTTTATGGCATTACGTGTGGAATATAACTTCGTTCAAATGTCCGCCGCGGTTTTGTTTGGTGGCACGTATTCGGGAGGTCCAATTTTCGTGAACTTTATCACATAAATCTGTCTGAATTTGCTGGATGGTGTTTATTATATAGACTTTGAGGGGGTCAATTGTTTGCGGTTTATTCACATAGATCTGCGATTTAAGATAGCCGCAAAGGAAAAAGTCCAAAGGCGTTAAATCGCAGATTCTCGGTGGCCAGTTCACGTCGCCGCCACGCGAGATAACCATGCCCTCAAATCGCACGTGCAGAATGTCAATCGTGGTGCTGTGTGGCACGTAGCACCATCCTGATGGAATCACATGTTGTCGGTATTCATATCATCCAGTGTAGATCACAAGAAGTTGCTTAACATCGACCTGCAGCGCTCGCCGTTAAGAGTTATGGCAATGCCAGTTTCGTTTTGGAAGAAGTACGGACCGATGATTCGCCAGTGATTTTCTCAGGATGCATTTAGTTCTGGTGTATCTCTTGTGGATTGGTATCACCCCATATCCGACAATTTTGTTGGAGCAGCGACTTTGATAATAAAATTTAATGATTTGCACACGTTTTTCAACGTTGTAACCTTCCATGATAATTGACGTCACTTTAACAACTTGGCTGCTATAACCTTTTAAAGTTAGAGCATCCAAATTGAAAGATCCGTAGAACAAGAAAAGGCGTCCTTCAAAGCTGCCACGTGGCTGTGTGTCAAGAACAATATAATTTAAGTGCATAATATTGTTACATTTTATATAGGTTCTACCAAGAGAATGTAATTTTCTTTTTCTATTATAGGTATTTTCATATTTAACAAAAAAAAACGTGTGTGCTTTAGACCACATGACTGAAGTAAAACTTCTTTAACTCCATCTATAAGATAGGAAGAGAGAAAGAAAATGTGCGCGTGCACTCTTGCTGCTCGCTCCTACAGTGTGATACAGACAATAGGTCTGCACTGTGTCTTAGATATACGAAACCTAACTGGCTATAAGAGAAAGAGAGAAAGAAAATGTGTGCTCGCACCTCTCTTTCTTACCCTACAGTAATACGCTCTCGTCACGCATTCACCAGCTTACTCCCCAAGTCAAGCTTGCGTAAAGAAGTTTTACTTCAAAATTACACTTAAAAAAAATGTATCACCACGTACCAGAAGGATTTTATCCAGCAGTTCCTGGGCATATTTGGAGAAAAAAATATGGTTTGCTTCCCAATTAGTTTTTTTTTCATTTAAAAACATTAACGCAAAAAAGCCCTTCACAAGACGCCACTGAATACACTGAGCCTAACGGGTTATAACGTTTGTTAAAAATTGTTGCATGAAGTTTGTTATTAGCGGCTCTTTCAGCAATTTGAACAATAGTTCTTCATAATACCAAATCCAACAAGCATTATTTCTTATAAAATATTAAAATTTAAATATTTAGAAATAAAAATTTTAATTTCTAATATACACATCAGAAAGATTATTTTATCTAGATTTTAGAACAATTTTTGTTTTTGCAATGTGATAAAAAATATCCAATAATGAGGTTTATTTAAAATGTAAAGTGTACCGTGACTGAATCGGTATAGGTTTTGTAAATACGCTTCCCGGACTGCTGTACCCATACATAAAACTCTCCAAACCCATCACCAGAGCCGCAGCTCAACCTGTAATGTGTTTTGATGAATGTGTTCTTTTCCATCACATCATTTTTTTACGAAGGCTATTTGTAATTTTTGTGTAACTGTATTTTTGCAGCGATGGCTCAAAACTGTGTGACACGCCAAGGTATTGCGGGAGAATGCACCAGAAGGAACGCCTGTAAACCGTTCCAGGAGTTCGTTTCAAGAAGCTCTTTTACATCACTAAACCAAAGAGAACAGAATGAGATTGTTTTTAGCTGGCGATGTGGAAGAACCGCGACTGTAAGATTACCCACAAAATTTTATTTTTCTATCAAAGTACAAAATACAAATCTGAAAAACTACAAAACTGAAAATCTGTGTTTATATTCTTAACGAGGTCGCAAGTAACGCCAACTGAATATAGATGGGTTTAGTCAATACAGTATTGGCAGAGGGTTTTATCGAACATTCTAGATCCCCAGTAGAGCAGCTAATGTCTCGAACCACGAATTCTGGCGAAATCAGATTAGTATTTTCTTGATTACTTGATCATCTAATTGCATTTCTTTTTCCGTTACCATTAATTTGTAATAATTTCGTCATCCACTTCTATCTCTTCTGACAACATTAATAATTATTTCTTATTTTTATTGCACTTTATTTTTATATGAATACTGCACAAGAGTCCCGAATGCTCTAAGCCAGTAGGGCTCTGTTATCTTTCTCCTAACCTTCTGAAAATATTGGGTCTATCGCATCCCCAACTGAAGTAAGTATGTTGAAAGGCCAAGGAAGGAAAAGAGATGTGAAAGAGGAAGAGGAAGGTGCAAAAATAGCTGACTATTCAGATCTGGTCATCTAACAAGGCTAAAGCCATTTTAAGCAACGTTCTGATGCTGAATCATGGTCCTTCACCAACACTATACCGAGTGTAGGTACGTACCTACATCTCTGGAAATGCCGCAAATAATATATACGGGGGCTGTCCGTAAAATAAGGTCTCCAAGTTGTCTCTGCTTTAAGCGAGAAAACCGGCGTATAGCTTGGTTTCCCTACGCCAAATCCCCAAACGCTGCACTCTTTGCGACACTCAGTCTCAGTGTGGCAGCCGTTCGCGATGAAGCTTTCGCTTGCTGCACCCGCCAGGTGTGAATCTCGCTCTATAATTAGTTTTTTTGTGTGAAGAACAAAACCCCGGTAGAAATTCATTATCAGCTACTTGAAGTGTATGGAGAACAGTGTATGAGTGCGAAAACTTGCGCAAATGGTGCAGAGAATTTAAAATCGTGTCGGACGGCCATTGGTTTCAGAAGAAAAAAATGCCAAAAAATTAAAAAAAAACAATGATTGCAAATCGACGGGTGACAGTTCGAGAGCTCTGTGATCCCTGATGTCAGTAAGACCACTGTTGACAAGATTTTGACAAAAAAATTGGGAGACCAAAAAGTCTGCCCAAGGTGGGTCCCAAAATGTTCCCCGAAGATCACAAACAACAACGGGTTGAAGCTGCCCGCGAATGTCCTACGACATCGATGGCGAAAAATTCTTGAACTCAATTGTGGCTGGGGATGAGACCCGGATACACTACACGACCCTAGAGACAAAGGAACAATCCCAGTGAAATCATTCAGATTCGCCGAAGCAAAGTTTAAAAATGAATTACAGAGCGTAACTCACACCTGGCGGATGCGGAGAATGGAAGCTCCATCGCGAATGGCTGCCACGCCGAGACTAAGCGTCACTGACGGTGCAATTTGTCGGGATTTGACAAGGGGAAACCTGGCTACACGCTAGTGTTGCAATATTGCGCGTAAAATCATTCCTCGCGACCGCAGCACATTGGAGACCTTATTTTACGGACAGCCCTCGTACTTACCTATATAACAATCTGTAAGAGCATTTGATCTTACTGAGGTGTTTGCCCTGTCAAACTCTCCATTAGTTTTTTTTATTATTTGTTGATCAGCAGGTCTATATTTAAGGCCGGGTTTCTTCCGTTACTTTACCAAGGATGTGCTTATGTTATTTTATTGTAATATATTTTATTATATTTTTAAACGATTGGTCTTACTTGACTATCAATAAATTTAACATTTTATAGCATTTTTGTTCGTGTTTACTGATTTCTGATGAGGTGTACATGACCAAGAATGCCCTTAAATGTAATATTTTGTAAATTATGTGAATAATGTAACTCATGAAAAAAAAAAATATATATATATATATAATATTAATTCTTCGTAGTCTTAACATTGACTGTATACAATATATAAAATAATGTCTGGCGGACCAGGTACAACCATGAGCTATACCTACCTACTAATTTTTTTAAGACTAGATAATAAGAAGCAAAGACACCAAGCTAGATTGAAAGAAAGTCCTCCATCCCAAAGGCCAGTATTTAATAAACCTTAAGAGGCCTGAGGCTGGAAATAGTTCCATTCGTACGGCTTGTCGACGGCGTAGCGCTGACGAGCTGGACCTTGCGCGTACTACAGCTCTTCATTTGTATGCATATTACAGCAAGCAATCGGCGAATGCGACCGACGCGACACGACGTATGCGTGTATGTGCAGCTAGCCTAGGTGTGTGGGCCTGGGTGGTGTGAAGTCAATACAAAAAAAAAAACAGAATGGTAATAGAGTGAAGACGTTTTCTAGAGGCGACAAAGACTGTTGATGTGAACCCAGGATTCAATTACGTGTCGCCATTGGCATTGGGCCGATATTTTTGCGCAAATATACTATATATTATTTTAAATGAATTAATTGTGAAATAACACAAATTAATCAAATAAAATTTATTTGCGCATGCCGGGTTCGAACCCGCGACCTCCGGATTGGTCAGGTTCTCGAGGATTGCCCCAAAAAGGCTTAGGTCGCCGTTTGTGCTACATGCAGACGGTTTAAAAAAAGGATGATCACCCTACGGGTGACAAAAACTGTCCTGCACAGATAGCCGCAATAGATGTTCAGGTCAGGATGGCCGATTATGGTCGCTAGTGAGCCTCACTTTGACTTTAGCATACTTTCAATTTTTTTTTTCTTTTTGTTTCTTATTGTGATTTTGCTGTGCATTGCTGTGCATTGTTTGTGTTAATTTTACGTTACCATAGTTCATTTGAACTTTTACATATATTTGTATTGTTTACCTTACCTCCCTGTCCCTTCATTTTATGGGTGACAATATTTGTAAATTAGGTTTTTTTTCTTTTTTCTGTTTCAATTTTTTGGAGTGATGGCCTTGTTGTTTTTCTTGGTCGTAACGTAATACTACTACCTGTATGTTCATCAATCATTATAACTATCCCTTCACTCCCATCACTGATTAACTCCTGCTTTGCGGGCTGACGTTAGCTTCGTTCAACATAAAAGTAGCTTCATTCAAATAAAAAAAATTAGAGTCCTTGTGAGAGCCCTGAAGGAGTAACCGTGTGTTATTTATACCATGGCGGGAAAGCGGTTGGATTTTCTAAAATTGTTGTATGTGGGTATACAGGTAAATTCTAATGATATTTGTGCAGGTGTGTTGCCCGAACGACAAGCCGTATACCGAACCGCCCCCGTCAGTAGAAGGCCATAAGAACCTGCCGCTGCTCCCGCCCCTGAAAGCCTGCGGATCGTCGTCTGTAGATCGGCTCCACGGCGGGAATGATACAGAACTCCTGGAATACCCCTGGATGGCCCTCATCTCTACTGAAACAAGTACGTACTCATACCTGTTCGCACATGGTATTTGGATTGCACTTAAACATGGTCAAAAAGACCACCACAAAACGGGCCTAGCATGATGGTCGAAAAATTATCATCAAATATTTACAATTGCGAGGCGGGTATGAGTACTGCCGCCCTGGGAACCATTTATTGGATAACCAACACCTCTTCCATAGGTCATCCCAAGTGAATTGCTACGTTTGGTGACTTAGCAAGGGTACCCGGGTTCATGGGGTCAGGTCAGGTCTGCCACCAACATCGTGTTAGGCCGGGTCGGAGAGACTGGTTGAGGGAGATCTTTTGACGTCTCCAGCAGAACTCTCTCAGAACTTGCCTTGCATCGCAGTGGAAAGGATGGATTCATTCGTCCATCACTCCTGGACACACTGATCTCCAAATTACTACCAACCCCTCATACATTTTCGTTACCAGAATTTCCTCACCTTCCTTCCCTTAAAAAGACCCTCCACACAGCATCCCTAAAGATGAAAGGCCCTAAGTGGATTTGTTTTCCTTAGGATCTCATCTGTGAAGCTTGTAAAAAAAATAATAATAAAATTTAAAAATGCACTAAATAAAGAAAAATTAAAAATTTAATATACAATACACAAGCCGTTGGCACGTATTGACCAGCTCTCACTAGTGTTTCCTGTTCTAAAAAATAATGTAGGTAATTGATAATTGAAATTATGATCTCCGCCTCCGGTGACAATTTTGATTTGCAAATAAAAATATTAAAAATCATCAGGTAAATTAAGTATTATATTGGATAGTAAAAGACGGGGTGAAGAATTGGGCGGTTACTCGATTTTGAGTCACATTTGATTTCTAAAAAAAAAGGTATAAAGGTTCCCAGGTACCAAAATTTCATTTACTTTTTTTCTCCAATAATATCAGGAATCATTGTAGTGAAGTATGTCCCTTACCACCCTGTATATCTAAATCACAAGTCAAGTCAGTCCCTTGTCACTCTGTATTTCTAAATCACAAGTCAAGTAAGTTCATTATCACCCTGCATATCTAAATCACAAGTCAAGTAAGTCCCTTATCACTTATCACCCTGTATATCTAAGTTTAGAAATCGTTGATTACATCTTATCAACGCCCTACAATAAACAAAATAGTGTGTTTTGGAGAGATGCATGTTCACTGCATGCGAAAAAATCAAGAACTTATATAAAATTCCTTCATTGGTTCTTATGATTAGCTGGCGAAACCTTAGTGTTATTAGGTAGATATTGTCATTAATAATAGCTACAGGAAGGTGAAAGATGAAAGTAAAGGTGCGCGTAAAGCCAGAGTAAAGTTAGCCTCTCAAAAACTGGGCTACTGTACATGGTCCGCAGATACTGCGGATAGTACACAACTGCTAACCCTATACAAATCACAAGTGCGCCCCACGGTTGAATTTGGCAGCCACCTCTGGTCTGGAGCCCCAAAATACCTGAAAAAAAAAACTCTCGGCTCTTTGCAGAAACGGACGGCCCGTCTGATTCTCCTCTTTTAGCAAACGGATTGCAATCTATAGAGCACTGGCGTCGGCGTCGGATGGGAATGCTATCCTTGTCATACCGGTATTTCAATGGAAGATGCTCCGAGGAACTAGCGTCATTGATCCCTTCGGCACCGGTGTGTAGTCGGGAAACACGCCAAACGCGTGCCCAACATATGTACACGGTTGACATTTGTCACATGAGAACGAGTCGCTTCTTCGACTCGTTCTCGTGTTCAACAGCTCGGCTGTGGAACGATTTACCGGCCTTTGTGTTTCCTCCTTCCTACAACACGAGTCTCTTCAAGACCATTGGAGGGGACCCACCACTTTCCACTCTTTGACCGCACACGTCATGACTCTACTTTTTTTTTAACGACTCTAGACCCTCCAAGACCAATGTTCATACCTTCCTCTCCTCAAAAAGACCCTCCACACAGCATCTCAGATGACATAGGCCCTGAGGGAAATTATTTTCCTCATGGCCTCCTGTGTGGAGTTAATGTAAAAAAAAAATTCATACAAAACTTAATTTTGTAAATGAGGTCAAAATACCCCACAAAACTATTTTTAAACCAAAAGGTTGGTATAGCAAAAGCCTAGTAAGGATGTGAGTTTATTTATATGTTAAATTATAAAATTGGCCACTAAAAATACAATACCTGAAAATTTTATAATAGGTACGTTATATACTCACCTATATATGAACTGTTGATGTGGCTGTTATTTGTACACGTTTTTTTGTAAAACGCTTATACTGCATTTTGCAATTTATGTTTATACCACATACTGTTCTATTAATTTAACCTTTAACATTAAATGTTTTCTACGTGTACCTGCTGAAGAACTACTACAAAAGTGTAACAATTATTATAAGCAATAATTATCAGCCTGAAACACTCATCAACATTGAAAAAACTTCCGAGAAAAGATACTTGCCGCCAACGGGACTTGAACCCGTGTCCTTCTGATTGCCGGTCAGCTGCTCTTGACCACTGAGCTATGGGGGCTTATCAAATACCCGCCAAATAATTCAATATATATTAGTGTTTCATTCAACAATTACTGCTTATTATATTTTTTTCCACCTGAAAACAACCAACTTTATTTTTACGCCACCTAGTGAGGGATTTAACACTTACAATGTCTCTCTCGCAAAAATATTGAATTATTTGGCGGGTATTTGATAAGCCCCCATAGCTCAGTGGTCAAGAGCAGCTGACCGGCAATAATATTATTGCTTATAATAATTGTTACGCTTTGTGCTATGCATAAAAATCTTGTCTAACGTTAGTTTATAAATTAAAAATAATAACTACTAAAGTGGTTTAGCAGTTTTGAGTGAAAAAAGAGAAAAAAAATCATGATTTTATAGGCAACTTTGCAATTATTTGAACGCGCAATTTTTTTAATCATTTTTCTCCACGATTATAAACACATCATGAAATATAAAAAAGAATAAAGTAACCTCTTTGATGGGCTTAAATTAAAATTATTGATTGACCAATTTACATTGAAAACATTTTGTCTTATACGTTGCTATGAATAAAAATTTCGAACATAAAAAACGCCTTTCT
This sequence comes from Limnephilus rhombicus, assembly GCA_929108145.2. Taxonomy (NCBI): domain Eukaryota; kingdom Metazoa; phylum Arthropoda; class Insecta; order Trichoptera; family Limnephilidae; genus Limnephilus; species Limnephilus rhombicus. The sequence continues at coordinate 24,788,727 of OV815287.1, read as the reverse complement.
CTCGATGTTTTATTTTTTATTACATATTTCTTTATTTTAACATATTTTAGTTGGTTAGGCAATTTTTTTTTTCAATACATACACAAAAAGACCAAAGTTGTCTAAAAATTCGCACCGCCTATGTTTTATAAATTAAAACAGAAATAAATAAAATATCTCGCATCCATACTAGATATTTATTATTATTTTTTTTTAATTTAAAAGAAAGACAAACATCCTCGGATTACGAGTAACTTGACAATATTTAAAAATCTCCTACTACCTCCATACTTAAAATGTTGCTTTAGCCGTGATGGAGAACTAAGACACCTGGGCCCCCCAACTGCCAACTCAGTCCCTGACCGGTATTATTCAGTTGGGTTGCGTATATTGACTTCTAAGTGTGTTTTATTCATTAATATTATTTTAGCAATTTGAACATTTATTTTTACAAATAACTAATAAATGTAAACTAATTATACATATCCAGATTTACGGGTTGTATGAAGTAGGTCGCGAAGCCGTCCCTCCTAATAAACGGAAACGCCATATTTGTTGGGCAATGTAATAGTTTGTGCTCATAGACATGTGAATATTAGTAGACCAGAACATAAAAGTGAGGGGTAGTAACTTATATTGAAATATAAGTAGATGTGCTAGTTGCAGTTTTTACTAGGTGGGACTGCGCTTCCTGGTGTCGCCGATATTGTTTACAAATTAACAAATAAACTAAATGAACGATTAATTAAAGAATAAACCAAACGAAAGTTAAACTAAATGAACGAATTCTTTCCGTATTCAAACCATATTCTTAACCAATACCATGCACATCTGAAAAAAATCAACGAAATGAACTAATTCTTTTCGTATGAAAACTACTCTAATTAGGGCGTAGTCCGCCGATAGTTGCGCGGACGCCATAGCATATCTCTTTTGTATTTGAATATCTTTGGGGGTAGGTAATAACTACAGCGGGGCGCAGAGGGGGGAGATGACTTTGGAGATATGTGATTCGTCGATAACTCAATATGACAGTATATAGGCATCTCACATTATAATATCACCATTTAGTTCTTAAAAGTAAACCCTGCTTTTGAATGAATAGACCTTTTTACATGGGAGCGCGAATTGCTCGCCGCGTATTGAACAAATGTTCGAAGTCTAAATACGGCAAAGTAAAGTTCGTTTATTTTCATTTTCCAATATTTTGTTGCCGTATTTAGTTAGAACACTTTTACAAATGTTTAATATATTTTATTTATATTTTTTTTTTTTTTCGAAGAAAACTTCTTCTAAAAGGTTGTTACTTTGTGATGTCATTATTTATTTATTAAAAGAAATAACTTAGTTTACATCACTTTATTTTTTATACTTTATAATATCAACATGTTTCGTGAACCATGTTCACTTCTTCACGAATAAAAGTATACTAATAGTATACTTTAGTACTAATAGTATACTTTTATTCCTGAAGAAGTGAACATGGTTCACGAAACATGTTGATATTATAAAGTATAAAAAATAAAGTGATGTAAACTAAGTTATTTCTTTTAATAAATAATATATTTTACTTACCGACGAGCACACGCCATGTATCTCGAGTGATAGTATATATTTGCATGTTTTCAAAACACAAACCATGTTTTTGGGGTGTTATTTCCTAAAATGCACCGATGAGCGCTCGACGCTGGCTCGCATAAGAATGATGACGTCACATTTTTTTTAATTCACGTGAAGCCATATTCAATCCCAGCCGGTTCCAAGGAACCGGTATGGGGAGGGGGAAATAATACGCTTTTATCACTTAGGGCAGGGCTACTAATATTCATATGTTTGTGCTTTATTTACAGCAAACAGTGCCGTGAGAACGATTGATTTTACCTGCGGAGGGACCGTCATTAACAGTCGCTACATTCTCACCGCTGCTCACTGCATCACCAAACTCAATAATCTTCAGCTATTGGGAGTCAGGGTAGGGGAGTGGGACAAGTCGACGGATGAAGACTGCGTAGATGACTACTGCGTTACTTACCAGGATATCGCCATTGAGGAGGTCCTTCCACATCCAGGATACGTTGGCGTCGTCTATGGCAAGAACCGTGACCTCAGGAATGACATCGGGCTTTTGAGGCTAGCGGACCCAATAGATTTCACAATAGGTGTGTTAACACTATCTCTTTACTCTTAACGCACAACTATGCCGGCAAATTTATGAATTGTACTAATATTGTTTTGTAAATTTCAAGATAATTTAAAACCAATTTGTTTGCCGACTACAAAAAAAATGAGGGAAGCAAACATAGAAGACCAAAAACTCACGTTGACAGGATGGGGAAGAACCAATATACTGGAAGACGGCAGTATTACAACCAGTAAAGACTACTCCAACCCGAGGCTACTTCAAATCACCGTTCCACTTGTGCCTAACAAGATTTGCGCTGAGAAATATAACGGGTGAGCCAATATAATTATAATTATTGAAGTTTTCTTCGGAATTATTTCTGCCCAGCCTTGGTTTTCCACAAGGTCTACGCCTGTGTCCAGTAACTTGCCCCTTGACTGACCAAAAAGAATTCGCCGTACGGTCGAGTAGAGTACATTTTTGAATCAGCAAGGATTTCGCTCAACTCTATCACCCTCAAAAACCCTTATAAATCTTTATACCTATATTAATAAATCGTTTGAAAAATTTGTACATGTGAATGTGATTTATACAAACTTCGAGACAGCATTGGACAAAGTATAACATAATATTTTATGAATGGGATAAATTTAGGAGAACGGTTTTTTTTCTTTGAATACCTAAATCCAAAACATAGAAAGCCGAATTCTTCATTTTGAATCGCAAAAAATCTTTTAGTGCATTTTCTCTACACTGGAATAAGATATGGAGTCGAATTAAAGCCTATATAATGTAGTTTTTTAACGGCAATAATATATGAAAATACATAATACTATTTTACCAATAAAAAAATACGATTGTACGATTGATTATTTGATTTTTTCATTTAATTTCAGTTCTGGTATTGGTGGTATTGGCTTTCGCCATCTGTGCGCCAGTGGCCTCAAGGGGGTCAGCTCTTGCGACGGAGACTCCGGTGGCCCAATGATGCTCCAAATGGCACTAAGCAGGAGGCAGGTCAAGTTCGTGCAGTTCGGGGTGGTCAGCGCGGGTTTTCATACTTGCGGGATTGAGAACCAGCCTGGCATCCTCACCAACGTTTTGTACTACATGGACTGGATTCTCGATACGCTAAAGCCGTGATTTTTTTTTTGTATTGCATGATGCACGTTACTGTTATAAAATTTACCTAGTTTGCTGAAACACTCTGAAGAACGATGGACTAACGTGTGCAGCGTGAAATAAAATTAACGCTTTCGACAGCACTTAATTTCGGCACCAACTTACACCTTTGAAATTTAAAATCATTTTATACTTTTATGGATAAGAATGACTTTCTGAAGATATGGTTTTAAAGCTATGCTATGAAATTTATCGCATCGTTTATATATCTTGCAGCAGATGATCCATCCCATATAAGAGGCCTAGTTTAGGGCCTGATATTCCGAAAAACGCAGCCATCCCTTAGTCAAATTGGTGAACAAAAAAAAAATTAAGGAAAAAAAGAGGACCTGGCTAGCAGCGGTCGGATCTCGTTGCGCCTGGGTGGGGATCCGACGCATCTGTCCCCTCGCTCCTAGATGATTAAACTGTTAAGTTTGAATTATTATAAGCAATAATTATTAGCCTGAAACACTCATCCACATTGAAAAAATCTTCCGATAAAAAATACATGACGCCAACGGGACTTGAACCCGTGCCCTTCTGATTGCCGGTCAGCTGCTCTCCCAATTGAGCTATGGCGGCTTATCGTATACCCGCCAAATGATTCAATATATACTAGTGTTTCATTCAACAATTACTGCTTATTATATTTTTTCCACCTGAAACAACCAACTTTATTTTTGCGACAGAGACACTGTTAGTGTTAAATCCGTCGCTAGGTGGCGTCAAATCGTCGGTGGAAACAAATTCGCCTGCAGCGCTTTTTCCGTCAATATTAATGTAAATGTTTTTTTTCGTTACCAGTATCGTTATTTCAAAAAAACGTGAGGTGAGCCATTTTAAAAGATATGTGTGATTAAAAAAATATATATATAATTAAATGAAGACAATATTAGCGAAACTCAATCGAAAATCTAGAGACAGAAAAATCAGAAAAGGATATTGGCTCCACGGGACACGAACCCAGCGCCCTTTGCTTACATGACAAGTGCTCTACCAACTGAGCTACGGAACCCATATCAAATTCGGTCACTTTTAACTGTTTCATACTTCGACTAAGAACTACCAACATTATCTTCATTTTCTCAACGTAATATTGTCTTCATTTAATTAAATATTATAATTTGAGATTTTACTTATAAAGTTAAAAATTAAAATAAATAAAAAAATATTTAAATGAAACAATGTAACTTTGTTTGATTAACTTATATATTTGAGTAAAGCCGACCGGTTTCGGAACGACCGTTCCTTCTTCAGGGCAAATTTAAACTGATTTGACAGTTAAAAAATAGTGGATGAGAACAATTTATTATTATGGTAGGGGTGGAGCCGTTGCTAGGTATTAATGAAGAGTGGGGGGGTAGGGGAACATATCCATGATTGGGCTATAAGACAATATTTTATGTTTGTTGATAATAAATTCATTATTTTTAAGGGATTTTTTTTTTATTTCAATTATTATTTAAAAATATATTACATGTTTATTTCTATTCATAAAAATTGAAAGCTTTTTTGTTTAAACAGTTTTAAGTTTTCGGTTACATTCAGAAATATTCAATTTATTTGGATTTTATTGCGAAGAAATAAGCGGAAATATTTTGAACCTCTGACAGTAAATGCCCGAGGCCTGAGGGGTTATTATATCTTTTCTAGTTTATTATAACTTAATACGTACTCATTTGGGATTACTCAAGGGACAATAATCTTCCTTAATAGAAAAATGAAATAATTCAACTTTGTATAAACCACTTATATGATGCGCAAATCCGACCGGTTTCGGAACAAATTTTCCTTCGTCGGGGAAAGCTTATACTAATTTGACAGTTTCGAACAATGTTTTATTATGGTAGGGGTGGAGCCGTTGCTAGTTAATAATGTAGATTGGGTGAACAAAAAAATAAAAAAATACAGGGATAAATATTCTTCATATTAATAATAAAGGAAAACGTTTAGATAACTTAGAAGACTTGAAAATTAAAAAATCCATTAAAAATAATGAATCTATTATCAACAAACAAAAAATATTGTCATTTAGCCCAATCATGGATTTGTTCCCCTACCCACCCACTCTACACTAATACCTACCCACCCAATCTACATTATTAACTAGCAACGGCTCCACCCCTACCATAATAAAACACTGTTCGAAACTGTCAAATTAGCTTTCCCTGACGAAGGAACGTTTATTCCGAAACCGGTCGGTTTTGCGCATCATATTCCGTAGTCCAGTGGGTAAGACTCTTGACTCACAATCCGGAGGTCGCGGTTTCGAACCCGGCATGCGCAAATAAATTTTATTTGATTAATTTGTGTTATTTCACAATTAATTCATTTAAAATAATATATAGTATATTTGCGGCATGTTCCAGAGTGGAAGATATTATCAGTATCGCCCTGGTGTAAGACCACCATTCAGAATTGAAACGTTGCTTGAAAATGGCTTTAGCCGTGTTTAGTGACCAGATCTGAATAGCCAGGTACTTCCCAACCTTCCTCTTCCCCACCTCTTTCCCCTCCCCACTACCTTCAGCCTCACAACATACCCCAATTGGGGATGCCATAGTCTCACTGGCTCCAGACGGGAGCAGTTGAGATTCTTGTGCGGTATTCACTGTAAAAAAAAAATATATATATAAGTGGTTTATACAAAGTTGAATTGTTTCATTTTTCTATAATGGATAACCACAAAGTAATAGCTACATTCAAAAATATAATCTTCCTTAACATCACGTATCTTGCATTCTTCAACGAACACTGAATGTCTTAACCTTGGATTGGAAATACCCTTCTAGTCTTCATGGATGTTGATGTATTGAGTCATAGGTTTTGCTTTTCCTCCTCTTTCTCAAGCCAACATTTTGGAAAGTCTTTTTCCATCATGGGACTAGATGACTAAAGCTTGTAAAATATCTGATTATTTTTGTATTTATATGATGCATCTAATTTGTTTTTTGCTCGTACATTTAGGGGGATTTCACTATCCTCCTTATAGATTATCCATATGATGACGTGCATTTTCGATTAATTATATACGACTTATTTATTTAAAAAGTCTGAGCTTACTTTTCGATACTTAAACCTACGAGTAGTAGCAAAATATACGATAAGTATGCTGAAATTTTTACCTGTTATCTTTGTACATCCAGATATGATGGGCGCAGTTTATATCTTTTTTTAAATCTTGTCATGTATTTTGTATGTAAACATCTAGTACTAGGTCTGTATATTTTTGAGCCCGTACCTTTATTGTATTTTCCTGATTCTGTTTTTTTTAATGCATTTCTATAGTCCATCGTGGAGGATACTTTATTTTAATTTTTTGACACCAACAGTACATAAACAAATGAGTGGTTATAATAATTCATAAAATCTTATAAGATATATTTCTGAGATATAATATCTGTGATTCTTCATATGTTGTGTCTGTATGTTGCTTCTGTGAAATGTTTTGTAAAATTTTTCTTCATTTATTATGTCTGCATGTTGGGTTGGGTTGGGTTTAACTTTTCAAAAGTACCAATTGGCGATCCCTTAATGAGTTTTGATAACTCATGGGAATGCAACTTCGTTGTATGTTTTATTTAAATAAATAAATAATAAATAAAAATTTGTTTTTTATTAACGTTCATTAATTTATGGATAAGCTATCGAGAGGATGGTGAAATACCCCCCTAATATAAGACTGGAATCATACGATCAATCTTGTAGAGAAAGAAAATCTTGAAATTTCATTTTAGAAGGCTAATTTCCATAGGAGTATAAGTGCTTAAAAGGGTAGACATTTAATGTTTGTCAAATGAAAATATTTTTTTCGTAAGATAACAAAGATAACTCTAGTATACCTACCTGCCAGGTGAATTCGAAGCAAAGATACCTTTAAATGTAACAAAAACTTAAATTTAAAAAAAGATTAAAGTGATTTATTTTTGGGGTATTTTGCCAATTTGCGCCTTTTCCGTCTTTGGCCATGGTTTTGAATAGCGTTTCTTACTTAATCAGGATTAAATTCGACAAATTGCCGTTTGATGATGAACCATCAAGTCGCGGTGTTTATTCCGGAAGTCAGTGATTAGATAAATAAAAAATTAAAGAATAAACCGCATTGTGCTTCCTTCTTCTTTAGCCAACATTATAATTTCCATCATCGGGCGATTTATTAAATTTAATCCTTATTATTTTTTTTTATTCTTGTCTATTCGATTCCTTAGAAGTAGGTAGATTTAACTGACATGCATGTTCTTTTCAGTTTTGTTTGATTGTAGGTACCACGTATATAAAAGGTGTAACAGTACGTACCCGAAGGATTTACCAGTGATTCTCCATATTTGGAGTATAAAATGTAGATGTCATTTTGCTATCAGATGATATTTTATTTCAATTTAATACAAAAAAGAGTTTGGGTTCAGCCAGCACGGGTCCCATAATGCGCACTCCGTCTCGTTCTAGCAGCACGGTAACAGATGAGAGAGAAAGAGAGAGAGAGCGATCCCGTCGACATGCGCGGTAGTGTGATCAGTGACAACATGTGGTAGAAACATTTTTTTTAATTGAAAAAAAATCGGACACGAAAATGACATCGACGTTTTTTACTCCAAATATGCTCACGAAAATCATGTTGGTGCTTGGTGTTACACCTATAGATAATTTTATATGCAAATATATATATACTTTGTAAACTTTTTTTACGTGTTATGCTTTGCTGTTTACTATTTAATTTTCATTATGGAATTTTTTTGCTAGTTTTAATAAGTCTTACTATAACTTTGCACTGTTATTTATATGTACTTCTACCTTATTTATCTAATTATTCCTACGTACTGTAACTAAATATAAAATTTCACGTAAAAACCCAATACAAAGTTTATAAAATAATAATGACATTATAATAAATGCTAATATAGAACTTATGATATTGCCCAAAAACTCGTTCTTAAAGTTATTTAAAAAAAATGTTTAGTTGTCCAACTCATTTACTTTATAAGGTATGTATGTGATGCTAAAACAGCTGTGTATCACACAAACGCTTTGTAGACTTTTTAAATAATATTAGTATTACAAAAAACACGGCAAATTCGTGCTGCTAAAATGGCTCTGATCTGAACTTTGTGGCAGTTAAAAGTAAGTTATATTTTTGTCAAAGAAATTATTTGAATCATGTTCCACTTATATTTAATAGAACATTTTTAGTTGTCTAATTCCTTGCGTACTTTTAAAAAAGAATTTTTAATTATTTGTATTAACTGAGGATTGCCAAAAAAAATTCATCTTTGTACTTTTTTTAAAATTAGATAATAGCGTAACATATTATTTCAAATCAAATTTCAACACATGATCAATCTACATGTTTACCTCAATGAATTTTCTTCTTTCAGTTAAGTAGGTAGGTATCCACTATTTGTAAAAAACGTTAATGTGACAATAATGTTCTTTCAATGCATTTATGTTGCGTAATGTTTTATTATTTTATGAAAGTATTAAACTCAACACAGGCTAGCCCTATTGAGTTTAAAAATTTAATTTTAAATGATGATACGATTCTCCTCTTCAAATCAAGTAACTGGTATGATGTTTACATAAAAGCAAACAGGGGCATAGCTATTGTTAAAAGATGGTTAGACAATAATACACTAACAATGAATGTGTCTAAAACCAAATACATTGAGTTTTGTATTAATCCGTCCCTAAGTAACCCAGAAAATAATATTCAAATATGTGCTTGCCCCCTGTCAAAAGCTAATATATGTGATTGCCCTTATCTAGAACGTGTTACAAAAACCAAATACTTAGGTATTATTTTTGACAGTAATTTAAAGTGGAAAGAACATATTATCACTACAGCAAACAAACTTCGAAAATCTATATACCTTTTTAGACAAACTCGCAACTTTCTTAACTTGAACCAACTCAAAACAATTTACTATGCACTATATCAATCTCAAATCGAGTGTGGTATCATAGCCTTGAGAGGAGCAAACGCTGCCGCCATTGATCCGATCTCTAAAGCCCAGAAACTAATTATAAAGATTATTCTAAAACTACCGATCACAAGCAGTTCGGATGAAATCTTTAGGAGAATCGGTGTTTTGGATATTAGGCAACTTTATGCCAAAAATATACTAATTTATCTATTCAAACATAGAACTGTTTTTGACAATATCCAAACTGTTCGTGATACGAGAACCAAAGGGCAAAATCTCTTACTTATCCCTTTCGCCAAAACAACGTTTGGTCAAAGAAACTTCAGGTACTTTGCAACAAAACTTTACAATACACTTCCACTGACCATTAGACAGCAGACTAATCACGTAAAATACAAAACAGTACCAAGATACCAAGTTTTGGATCACTACCAAAGACAGATCATATATCAACAATATTTTTAGAACCTCCTAATTCATGCTAACCCATTGATACAATGCTGATTGTCCTTGTACTTTTACTTTAAATGTAAATAACATTGTTGTTGTTATCCTTTATGAACTATTTATGTAAAAACGGCCTGCTCTCAACACAGGAACTCCTAGTGAGACAGGCACAGCACAATTACCTATGTAACATTAAAAAAATAAAGATTACAATAAAAAATAATAAAAAAACAATAATACCAGGTAAAGATACCACAAACAAAGAAATATATACAGCGTTAGTCCTAAGATTAACCCTTGTGGAACTCCTGATGTTTCATTTTATATCCCTGCCCATTTCCATCCCTGACATTTCTTTATAGCCTTTACACTTGAAACACAAAATAATTAGGAGTACGAGAATAAAGCTTTATCGCTTTTTTGTGTAATTTGAGATAGCTGGCGTATTTTTATAATACTTATCAGGAAGGATGCTGTCAGTTCGTCTCCGACCGCCTGGGACGCGCTTGCGCCGCACTTTAATGTCGTGTTTATTGTTGTTATTAGTTCATTACATTTAGTTCATTCCTTATTGTTTATATTGTAGTTATTTGTTCAACATGGAGCCGAAACTTATGTTGCCATTTTTGCTATTGGTAATTTGTACAAGTCCAAGTAAGTATTTTTAGATATATGTACCTACTTGAATTGAATGTAACGCCGGTTTACGTACATTGTTATGAGTTGTATCACTATATATAATGAAGTTATACATATAGGTTGAGCCTTGAATATGTGTTAAATTCAACAGATCAATATTCTTTTTCCGTCACCTTTCTTTGATTAATTGCACCTCTTTTTAAAGACAATAAACTTTTTTTTTTATTATTTATGCGTTCAACCGCTTACTCATTAATCAATGCTGCCAATCATAGAAAAAATATTTTTACGTAAAACAAAGTGAATGCATTATTGACAAGTTCGTATAATATGTATTTATAACAGTAGAACATGGAAAGAAATGTATTAGAATAATTACACAAACCCGCTAGACAAACCCTGCTTTGCCAAACAAACCCTTCAAAACTGGCATGTTATTTAAAATAATGATGAAATGCGAGTTTATTTTAGGAAATTTATTTTAAAAGATTGGTACTTCCGACAAATGTAATATTTGATTGTCTGTTAGTTAAAAAAGGAACATTCCGTATTATCCGTGCATCAAACTTCGACAACACGAACGTTCCGTATTATCCGTGAGGTGAACTAACTGCATATTTACCGTTTTTTAAATGTTTTTAAGTGCACGATGAAGAAAATTTTCAAAACCTAATATGTCAAAAAAATAACCCCTTAAAAGCAGCATTGCAATCCAATATTATTACTAGCGATTCTGTAAACAGTAGTTGACCCAAGTAGACCCGCATAATGTTGATTATTCCGATTTGACAGGTCGTAACGCTCATGCGAACTCTGGCGAAGTAAAATGGTACTATCTAACCAGATACCATCTTGACTTTATACAAACTAAAAATAAAACATAAATGGCTTTAATCTCGAATATATTGTTGATATTTTAATGCTTGAATTTTATAATTACGAAGTTTCTCAAAACTGCACTTTTGAAATGTTATAACCTACCAAGGTCCAAAAGTTCGTGGAATGAAAGGGTTTTAAATAAAATGAAACAATAAATCAATTTTTCCTTTTCAATATAATCACCCTTAAGCTGAATACATTTATTAGATCTAAGAATTAATTTTTCTAAACCATCGTAAAAAAAAATTTAACTTTTGCCTCAAAATGAGCCAAAATTGCCTCCTTTACCTCATTGTTGTCGGAAAATTTCCTTCCCCTTAAGTATTTTTTTAAATTGGGGAACAAATCACTTGGAGCCAGATCTGAGCTGTAGAGTGGATGGACTAGTGTTTCGAAGCCATGCTTGTGCAGAGCAGCCATTGCAACTCTGCCCTTGTGAACCGGCGCGTTGTCTTGCAAGAGCAACACACCCTTGGTCAATTTTCCTCGACGTTTTTCTTTGATGGCCTCCTTTAATTTCTCTAGTATCGTTGCGTAGTATTCTCCGGTTATGATCCTTCCCTTTTCTTTGTAATCAATGAGTATTATCCCCTCACAATTCCAAAAAATTGTAGCCATCAACTTTCCAGTCGACTACGACACTTTGAATTTCTTTGGCGGTGGTGTACCCTTTTTATGCTATTGCATGGACTCTTGTTTGGACTCAGGCTCAAAGTGATGAACCCATGTTTCATCTTCGGTAACAATCCGCTCCAAAATCTCTGCAGGTTCGACTCAACGCAACTCCAAAAATTGTTTTGACGCATCGAAGCGCTGTTGTTTCTGAAGCGGCGCGCGCCGGTACCCATCTTGCACTGACTTTTATCATACCCAGGTGGTCATGTAGGATTCGCAAAATGGTGGTATCTGATGCTCCAACTAATTCACTATTATTATTAAAAAATTAAAGGAAATTGCGGGCACTTCTAGAAGAATTACTCCATCATGTTTAATTGACGATTCCAATAAATTAATATTGGTTGAAAAAGATATTTTACAAACATGGGAAAGTATATTCATGATACATTCAAGGATATTAGACCTGATATTAATAATTTGTTTAAAATTTTGGCACCATGGTGGACTGTTCATTTTTTGGCAATATTTTTTCCTTGTTCTGTTCCATGATTACAATGCCTTGTGTATATTAAATATTCATTTAAGTCACCTAGACATTTTTCTTTTATTTTTAACCATGAGTAATTCTGCCCTAAGCCTCATTATGCTCTACTGTTTAATTTTACGAACATTAGAACCTTTTGTAGGTTATGTAATATATGATAATGTTTTGCTTTGACTTCCTGTTATAATGGGCTAGAAATACTCTAATTGACGCCTTTCGTGTGGATTATAGAGCTACAAGCATCAAAAAGTATAAGTTGTTAAAGTTATTTTGTTATTATTATTATAAAGATAAACATGATTAAGTTAATAATTTTATAAGAAGGGTTAATAATTTTAGAGGTTAAATTCTAAGAAGATACATCTTTTGGCGGTATAAGCGTTTTCGTATCATTCCAGGTGTTGCAGTACCGGTTGTGTTCTTGTTAAAGTTTATACATACATTAATAAAATTGTTGTTTTGCGAGTGTTTAAATGAGAACGTCTACATTACATAATATTGAATTACATAATGATTAATGACAATGATTAAACCACGAGAGGCTGTGAAGAGTTCAGAAAACCGAAAACAAATTTGCCGGCAAGCCAAAGTAAAATTGAAGTTATTCACTATTGACGTAAGTTGAAGTAGGATAACAGATAAAGAAACATTATGGAATACCCGTACAAGATATTTTTTTTAATTTGCCTAATGATAATACGGTTTATTTGAAAGTTTTTTGTTTTTGTTTTTTATTACTGTTAATTATTACTGTAACAAACATAATTTGTAAAAACATAACATTGGAGGGGAACACACCACTTTCCCACAGGGTTATAAGGAAACATATGGTTTCCTCCTTCACCGCACACGTCCAGACTCTATTTTTTTTAACGAAGCTACTTTTATTTGAACGACTCTAGACCCTCATGACAACACTGACAAAACACGACTAAAAACTTGACAACAAGACAAATCCAAACGAAAATTTGAAACAGAAAAAGATTCAGTCTCGTGTAGGAACTGAGCCCAGAATCTCAGTCATTTTAAAAAGAGAATCTTTTAAAAAAATATATAAATAACAATAGGCCACTTGCATGGATTTCATAACGACATGGAAAAAATCGTGTGGATAGATTTTTTTACTGTTATTACGAAAATGTTAGTAAAAAATTTGAGAAATGTACAGTTTTTTTTTTTTTAAATAAATAAATCCATTATTTGAGCCCGTGACGTAACTACACGAAAATATCCCGTCTCCGAAAATGTTCCTATTAATTTTGTAAAATTCCACACTGATTTATTTTTTTATATGGCAACACTTTGATTTCAGACGAATTTTTGAATTTGACATTTAACATTCACTAGATTTATTTTTTGTTCTCTGCGAACTGGTTTGACTTTTTGACAGATGTAATGAAAAGAACCCCGTACATTTTACGCCGTCTGTACGTGTTTTAGAGGTATAATGATAGTGGTGCTGATTTTAACAAAATCATATTTTATAATATTCTTATTATTATAATAATTTACAAGTACAAGTATATTACATTTCGTAATAAAGATGTTGAACATTACAATGAATATATAAGATGGATCAAGGAAAAAAATATTTATGAGATATAATTTTTGGTATGCCTCGTTATTCTCCTGTGCCCTTTCTTGTGGAAAACGTTCTTTTTTTAAATGATTTTCGGCTATGTAATTAATTTTTTTTCTCACCCATATAATTATGTCCCGTTTTTCCAGTTTATAAAAAATGGTCTGATTTTTTGGTTTGAAATTTTCAAAAAATCGCCAGGGTTTCAAAAATACGATTTAAAAAAAATACAGAATGTCTTAGAATATTTGCCTAAATCGAAAAAAAATTTTAAAATGTGATACAAGTGGCCTATTTTTGCGATTTCCTCAATAACTAAACTAGGCTCGTGCCCATATTATAATAGTAAAACATAATTAAAATTATGATGTAAGAACCAGAAGAATAATGTGAGGTGAGGCGATACATTTTTGGTTTTGTTTGATAATTTTTGTTGAAACGTGATATTTCCCGACGGAGTTACTGTTTGATTAGTTTTATAATATCTAGTTCAGTGGCAGGAGTGAAGTGAAAAGGGTTACAGCTGAGAGTACCGATGGGTAAACTGTTTGCAAAATATTTCTCAGAGGTTTTGTTTATTATCCGATATTGGGGAAACATTTGTGGATAGTACCTCAGCACAGCAGTCAACAGCCACAAAAATATTATTCTAGAATGGCAACACTGACATTCTAGTTTCTTCCACCGGCCGCTGTTCGAAAGGAAAAATTATGAAATGCATTCTCGGTTATTCGTTGGTTCGGGCTGCTATGCGCGGAGATTATTATCCTCATAGTTCACCCTCCGGTTTAAATTTATTGTCGTATAATATAATTTATAATTTTAAATATACCGGATTCAGATAAAAATTCAACTTATTATTTCAAAGAAACCCGTGACATTCCCAAATAACGTGGAGGATTGGTGTGTAAGTATTCGATCCACATCGGCGTTATAAATGGTGACGCTCGACTTAACACGACTTTAATATACTTCTAAAAATGTCACAATCCTGCACATCAGCCAGATCCAACGTCTAACCAGGAATCCTGAGACAGCTTGTGTAAGTGCACATTTTAAAAATATCATAATTATTCTACATTTTATTAATACAAATTTTGTTATTAAATGTTCTCAGTAATTTTAAAAAATTGGACATCCCCGTTGTAGTCAAGATTACATCGGATTACAATTTGGGAGGCGGGATTGGGTACCGCCGCCCCGGGAACCTTTATTGGATAACCAACACCTCTGCGATAGGTCACCCCAAGTGTTTCGCTACGTTTGGTGATTTAGCAGGGGTTCCCGGGTTCATGGGGTGAGGTTTGTCTAGGTATTGGAGGCGGATGACCAGGACTCACTGAACCCCAGATTCCTACCCACCCCTTAAACCCCTTTCCTTCTCAGAACTCTCCTCTCCTTCCTTTCCCCCAAAACCCCTCCACACCGCATCCCAAAGATGACATAGGCCCTGAGGAAAATTATTTTCCTCAGGGCCTCCTATGTGGAGCTCATGTAAAAAAAAAAAAAAACACTCCGAAAATTCGGGTGCAAGCATAATCTGTAAATCCCTATACAAATTTACGATCAATATCTATCGAATATTTCCAACAAATGATTTAAAAAATATATCATTCTTTCAATGACCATTAACTGCGTGCAAAAAGAATTTCCGAAACAAGGATCTACGTAAGTCCGAGCTGAGCATCCGGTGAAACCACGCTGTGCAGGCCAGCGCAGATCAATAGCTCCAGATCACCAGCCAGCCAGAGCGTCAGAAGAGCAGATTCTACTGGTGTCCCGAGAGTATGCAGTTTAGGCCATCTACTGACCACAGCCACACCAATTCCCCAGGCACCAGCTATCATCAGGCATCACGGACCAGGCAGACGTAATTGTTTAAACAAAGATTAATTTAATCTCGTTTTATAACCTCATTTTAAAATCTTTTTCGATAAGATGTCACATAGAATAATATGTTGCAATTCAAATGTGCAACGTCATTTTTAAAAGCAGACCTGTAAATTAAAAATACGCATGAGTAATTAAATACATTCAAAGCTTCTAACAATTTAAAAGCTAGCTGAATTTTACATTATTTTAGATTTTAAAATCTTTTACTTCAGGTGATGAATTACGATAATTGTCAATAATTACGATAATTGTAATTACGATATGGTTCGAGTCTTAGATCAGTTTTAAACATTGATCCTAGTATTGTCAGTGGAAATTCAAATTTATTAAATGTGCTAAATATGTTTTTTATTTTATATCTATATAATTTTTAACTATTGATTAACATGCGATATTGCGATGTTTTTATAATGTATGCATTTATAATGCGTAATGCGAACGTTTTAACTGTATGGCATAATAATTTTAAACATTTCTTACATTTGACTATTTGCGAAATATTTTTTATTCACGCCTTTTATGCATTGAGCTTGTAATTGTCGTAATAGTTTATGATGTCAACAAGTGAAGATACCTCCATGCCAACTCTTGCAGCGGAATCAAGTCAATCCAACACGAATTTCAAGAAAAATACAATAAACATGGAATCACCAAGTGGAAGCAACAATGAACCTGCAATTCACCATGTCTCAGTCAAACTGCCCACATGCTGGAAGGAAAATATATCGCTCTGGTTTATCCAAGCGGAGGCCCAGTTTGTAAATTCACGAATAAAGGAAGACTTCACCAAATATATTATTATCATGGCAGCACTACATTCGCAAACATTACAGTGTGTCAGCGATATTGTCACAAAACCGCCCACGACAGACAAGTATCCTACCTTGAAAGCTGCACTGATTGACAGATTACAGGACTCAGCAGAAAAAAGATTAACCCGACTTCTTACTGGAATACAACTAGAAGACCGAAAACCGACAGGTCTCTTGCGACATATGATGGAGCTGGCTGGACGCGCATTGGCTAATAGCGCAATAGTACGCACACTTTGGCTTCAACGCTTACCCCAACACGTCCAAGCAATTCTATCAGCTCTCACGGATAATGACATAAACCAACTGGCGTTGGCTGCTGACAAAATTACGGACGTCTACCAATCAACAGAATATGGCGGGATATATAAAAAAAAAAACAAACACATCAAAACCTGAAAACACAGAAACTAACCTATTGCTACAATTACAGAAACAAATTTCAGCGCTCACACAAGAAGTGTCTCAACTAAAACTATCACAAAATAACCGTTCCCCTACCTTCCGAGGAAGAAGAAACCAGAGCCCTCATAGGAATTTTTCTTACAAGAAATCATACCAGCAGAACCCCGCTAGAAGGCCGAGGTCAGGGTCTCGCGGTCGATCGCCAAATGGAAACCAAGACGGGTACTGCAGTTTCCACACCAGATTTGGAGAAAAAGCTTACAAGTGCTATCAGCCTTGCTCTTTTAAGAAGAAAAACGCGGAAAACAACAGCGAAAACCTCTCAGAAGGAACGTGCGAGATTCCAAGTAACACATGTCTTCTCTTCGTTTACGATTTATAAACGCGACAGAAATTCCTAGTGGACACAGGAGCTGACATTAGCGTCCTACCTAGAAACCCACTATAGAACAGGAACAATATCACTTCCGATAATTGCCCAACTACATTGTATGGAGCCAATGGAAATCCTATCAAGACATACGGAACAAGGACAGTTGAACTGGATTTTGGTCTTAGAAGATCATTGAAATGGCGTTTCATCTTCGCAGACATGTCTAGACCAATCCTGGGTGCAGACTTCCTTCATCACTTCAATTTAACAATAAATCTGTGGAGTGTCGATACTCCCACCACCATTGGGACGCGAGGTGGGGAGAGACGCGGCACGGCCTGTCACTCCGTGACAATAGGTGCACCAAGCAACATCTCTTTTAATTATTATTTAGTAATTGTTATTTGTCAGTAAACCAAGTGAGTACCAATCTTCTTACTTTATTTTAACAGAACCCTACATATTAGAATAGATTTAATAAATATTATGAGAGTGTAAAACAACTCCCATAAATTTGATGACCCCGATAAAAACACACAAAATTAATATTATTTACGACATCGCATTATTATTTGCTCGCGTACCTACCCACATTCTGAAATAAATTTTGTTCCCGCTACATCGAAACCCGAGCAGCCGAGCGTAGCCTAGTACAATTGCCTCTTTAAAAGGGCATTTTATGTATTCGAGCGCATAACGCAAGGCCCACTCCCTTTTATTGACCGGTATTTAGTATTTATTTGCCGTCTTAACAATTTTTCGCGTTTCGATATCGCTGATAATTAGTTTCTTGCGTAGGGTTCTGTCTAGATTACTAGTATATTCGTAGATATAATTGGTACCACTTGGCGCTTTAATAACGTAATTTGATTAATGCAAATAAACAACGTCACGGAGTCAATCGATTTCAAATAACATTATTACGCATTTATTATTATTACACGTAATAATTTATACATTTATTATTTATTATATTTGAGACTGCACACCATTAAACACACAATTAAAGTTGCCCAAGCGAGTTAATGGCTAACACGCAGCAAAATAACGATAAAGATATGACGGACCAGGGCACTAGTCATCAGGTTGCAAGAGTGGGGGTTCGTATGCCGCCTTTTTGGCGGGATAAGTGTCAACTGTGGTTAACGCAAATTGAGGCTCAATTTATCATAGCCGGCATTAGTTCCGATGCAACAAAATACTACTCCATCGTAAGTTGCCTGGACAGTGAAACACCGTGATAATACACCGTCTCAGCTATTACGTCAGATGAAAGAACTGGCAGGACCCACCATCATTAACACGGAACTTTTCAGGACGCTGTGGTTACAACGGCTGCCTAATAACATGCAAGCTATACTGACTGTATCGGCCGATCAGGACTTAGACAAGCTAGCAGAAATCGCCGACAAAATGGCAGATATCTATAGCAGCAAAGATATATGCCACGTAGAAGGAGGTTTTCCTAGTTCATCCTACTCAACTAAAATAAGCTATGGAAAGCTAATGGAAATCAATAAACAGAGGCGATCAAGATCACCATCGCGTAACAGGCATCAAACAAAAAAAGTTTACGAACGATGCTGGTATCATTACAAGTTCGGAAAACTTGCGAAAAAGTGCATCGCACCCTGTGATTGGCCGCCGACGACAAAGAGTTCGGAAAACTAAAGAAGCTCTGTGTCAATGCAACTTACATAGAGCAAATTGGAAAAAAGTTGCACATCTGGGACCGGCAAAACAATATAAACTTTTTGATTGATTCCGGGGCGGAGATTTCTGTAATTCCCAGCAAATTCAAAACACCGCAAACATTTGAACAACACGAGCCAAATGTGGCACTCTACGCGGAAAATGGTACTCCTATCAAGACACACGGACTACGCCGAATGATGGTTAACTTGATTGAGTAGAACATTTCCATGGACATTTGTCATAGCCGAAGTCGAGCGCGCAATTTTGGGGGCAGATTTTTTAGAAAATTTTAATCTTCTAGTGGACCTTCGGAAAGGGAGACTCATTGACGCAACGACAGGACTAACGTCAACGGGACAGCGCATTCACTATGCAAGTACGGGTATATCTACGGTCAACAATACAAGCAAATACCACCAATGTCTACAGCGATACCCTGCAATTACACGACCCTTCAATCGAGAAGTAGAATTAAAACATTCTGTGGCCCACTGTATTGAAACAACTGGACCACCTACCTCAGCCAGGGCCAGAAGAATGACACCACTAATGCTAGAGGCAGCAAAGAAGGAATTTGCCCATATGGTACAACAAGGAATATGTAGACCATCAAAAAGCTGTTGGACAAGCCCTTTTCACATGGTACAAAAATCGGACGGCAGTTGGAGACTCTTCGGAGATTATCGCAGGCTCAATTCTCAGATGATTCCAGACCGTTACCCGATTCCACAACTGAACGATTTCGCTCACAAGTTGTCTAAAGCCAACATTTTTAGCAATATAGATTTAGTTCGTGCATACCACCAAATTCCCATTGGTTTGAGTGATATTCCAAAGACCACCATCATAACACCATTTGGTCTCTTTGAGTTCACACATTTACAATTTGGGCTTTGTAACGCGGCACAGACGTTTCAACGCGTTATAAATCAAGTACTGAATGGCTTGGATTTTTGTTTTGCATATATCGATGACATTATGATTGCATCCGAGGACGAAAACAAACACATGGAGCACCTCGAAACAGTCTTCAAACGTCTTGTGGAACACGGTTTGATCATTAACGCCGAGAAAAGCACGTTTGGTCAATCCAGTATTAAATTCCTTGGCTACCAAATTTCAAATGAGGGAACGACTCCACTTTCCGATAAAGTGGAGATCATCAAAGATTTCCCAAGACCAAAAACAGCAAAGGACATGCGCAGATACTTAGGTATGCTGAATCACTACCGAAAGTTCATACCAAAGGCTGTGGAGGCCCAACGATTGTTGTACGCCATAATCGCCAATACAAAAAAAGCAGACAAGCAACCAATCCAATGGACAGAGGAGCTCATTCAGGCATTCGACCAGACCAAAGTTGATTTGGCTAATGCTACACTCCTCATACATCCAGAAATATCATCAGACCTCGCAATTATGGTGGATGCATCAAATTTTGCTGTGGGCGCAGCCCTCCAACAACGAACAGAAAAGCAAAGGAAATGGAAACCGCTCGGATTTTTTTCACGAAAACTCAACATTATAGATCGTTTCACTAGATGGCCAGAAGCGATTCCCATTAAGGATATCATGGCAGAGACAGTTGCTTTCGCTCTCATGGAGAACTGGATAGCTAGGTTTGGAGTGCCCGATACTATAACATCAGATCAAGGACGTCAATTTGAAAGTAAGCTCTTCGAAGACCTCATGAAATTGTGTGGGGTAAAACACTTAAGAACAACAGCGTACCACCCGCAAGAAAACGGCTTAATAGAGCGATGGCATCGAACACTAAAAGGAGCTCTAAAAGTAGCTTCCACAAGTAGTTGGTCAGAGAGACTTCCATTGATTCTCTTGGGCCTCAGATCTTGCGTTCGACAGGATGCAAAAACATCATCCGCGGAAATGACATACGGAACTCCACTTAAGCTCCCGGGAGATTTTTTCACCGAGACAACACCAACAGATCCAGAGACCGATATGTTGAAAGATATTAAAACCATACCAGCTACAAACCATAACCATGATAAACCTTTTGTACACGGTTTGTTGGTAACTTGCACTCATGTTTTCATTCGAACAGACTCGGTTAAAGCTCCCTTGCAGGCGCCATATGAAGGACTCTTCAAAGTATTGATGAGGGATTCTAAGAAAATGTTGGTGGAAATACGCGGCCACCAAAAGTACATAAGCATTGCTAGGCTAAAACCTGCTTTTCTCCCAACAGATTTGGAGGAGAAAGAAATCCCTACTATTAAACCGACCACAACAATAAAAGTTCCTGAGAAAACACCAGAGAGAACAACTCGATCGGGTAGGCGAGATAGATTCTCTGAAAGATGGGCATACTAAGCACGAGATATCTTCGAACATTTGTGCCCTTCATTCCATACAATCTTTTGTCTCTCCGTCATGTACATATACCTCTTCAGTCCAATATTCCATCCACCTGCTAGAGGATTCAAGGAGGACTTCAGGAAGGATGATCATCATTCTAGGAGGGGAAGCATGTGGAGTGTCGATACTCCCACCACCATTGGGACGCGAGGTGGGGAGAGACGCGGCACGGCCTGTCACTCCGTGACAATAGGTGCACCAAGCAACATCTCTTTTAATTATTATTTAGTAATTGTTATTTGTCAATAAACCAAGTGAGTACCAATCTTCTTACTTTATTTTAACAGAACCCTACATATTAGAATAGATTTAATAATTATTATGAGAGTGTAAAACAACTCCCATAAATCTAAAGAAAGCAACTATCGCAGATCAATCAACTGGCTTATTTATAAAAGGATTCAACTACAAAGGACCTTCATCTGGTATTTCCACTATTTCATCATCACAAAAATATTATAATATTTTAAGCAAATACCCTAGCTTAACGTGACCAGACATAAAGAACCTGGACATAGTGAAACATTCTGTGACCCACTGTATAGAGACGAAAGGTCCACTGGTCACCGATTAAGCACGTCGCCTAGCCCCTGCCCTTCTTGAAGCAGCTAAGAAAGAGTTCAAATTTCTCATGGAACAAGGGATTTGCCGGCCGTCCAAAAGCAATTGGGCGAGCCCCCCTGCATATGGTCAAGAAACCAAACGGCGAATGGCGTGCGTGCGGAGACTACAGACGACTTAATGCAAAGACCATCCCAGATAAATACCCAATTCCCCAACTTCAAGATTTCGCACACAAACTTTCACAAGCGAAAATCTTCACCACAATAGACATGACGAGAGCCTACCACCAGATACCCATAGAACCAGAAGACATACCAAAAACCGCCATTATTACTCCCTTCGGCTTATATGAATTCACTTCCATGCAGTTCGGTTTATCCAATGCAGCTCAAACCTTCCAGCGGTTCATGCACGCTGTGACACGAGACTTGGAATTCTGTTTTGTATATCTGGACGACATCCTAATAGCATCGGAAAACGAAGAAGAGCACAGAAGGCATTTGGACGCGCTTTTCCAACGCCTCGCAGACAACGGTTTGGTAATCAATCTCAGTAAATGTCAATTTGGTTTACCAACCGTCAACTTTCTTGGTCATACAATAACACCTGAAGGTATGTGCCCCATCAAAGAGAAAGTTACAGCTATTACGGAATTTCCTTTGCCGAAAACCGCAAAGGACCTCAGACGCTTTCTGGGAATGCTGAACTATTACCGTAAATTTCTACCACACTCAATCAGCACCCAAGCAAAACTTTTTGACCTAATAACCGGTTACAAAAAGAACGACAAGCGCACACTGACCTAGACTCCGGAACTAACAGCAGCGTTCGACGAATGCAAACATCATCTCGCAACTGCTACTCTACTTGTGCATCCGGACCCAGAGGCCAAGGTCGCCATCACGGTAAATGCTAGTGACACAGCTATAGGACCCTCTTTTCAGCAGTCCAACGGCGACACATGGGAACCACTTGGATTTTTTTCCAAAAAATTGACCCCAGCTCAGCGAAAGTATAGTACTTTCGACCGCGAACTGACAGGTATCTACGAAGCCGTCAAATACTTCCGTAATAACATTGAAGGACGAAATTTTATAATCTATACAGACCACAAGCCGATCACCTTTGTCTTCTGCAAAAAACAAGCCTCTAGCTCTTCACGTCAGGAACGACAGCTGGATTACATTGCACAATTCTCTACTGATATTAGGCATATTTCTGGACTTCAGAATGTAGTAGCTGACGCCCTATCTCGCGTTGAAGAGATCAGCTGTCCTACTACGATTGACCATAGGAAGATGGCAGAAGCGCAGTGTCAAAACCACGAATTTAGTAAGGCAAAAGTTGACACCGGCCTCTCTCTACGTCAAATGGTGCAGACAGATCACTATGGTGTGACATCTCAACTGGTTATGTCAGACCTTTTGTTCCTGCTACCATGCGAACCGAAGTAATAGAAAGCGTCCATAATGTTTGTCATCCTGGCATCGTGGGAACGACAAAGACAATTAAACAAAGATTTTTTGGCCTAACATGGCGACTGACATAAAAAACTTTATCAAACAATGTGTAGCCTGCCAAAAAGCTAAGGTCTCCCGGCACACGGTTGCTCCATTAGCAACATATATATTACCAGAGGATCGATTTAGAAACATACACATTGACCTAGTCGGACCACTATCAATATGCAACGAGTACCAGTACATACTTATTATGATTGACAGATTTACTCGTTGGCCCGAGGCAATACCCCTGAAAAATATAACAGCGGAAACCGTCGCTACTGCATTGACGACCCATTGGATCGCTCGTCACGGAACCCCTGATAGCATAGTGACTCATCAGGGACGCCAATTTGAGAGTTGCCTTTTCAAAAAACTTACAGAAAAGTTTGGCATTAAGCATCTGAGAACCACTGCGTACCATTCACAAGCTAATGGTATGATCGAGAGATGGCACCGTATTTTAAAATCTCTTATAGCTTGTGGAGATCAGAATTGGGTTGAAAATCTCCCACTCATTCTACTTGGCCTGAGAGCAACAGTACCAGAAGTTTTATAATGTTCACCAGCAGAACTAACTTACGGTAGAACTCTAAAATTACCTTGCGATTTCTTCACAGCAACTCCACGCGAGGAACCAGATACATATATCGGACGACTCCAGAGAAAGTTCGAAACAATCACTGCCAGTATCCACGGTACAGGAAAAATTTTTGTTCATAAAGAGCTACCTACTGTGACACATGTGTTTCTCAGAACTGAGGGCACAAAAAGACCCCTCCAATGTCCATACGATGGGCCATGCAAAGTCGTGGAACGTAATGAAAAAACATTCGTCATCTCCATTAAAGGAAAACTAAAACACGTCTCGATAGACCGCTTAAAACCAGCTTTTGTACATGTTTCGACACAGGTATACCCTAGTGAGACAGGCATACAAATAAAACCATTGTAAACATATTTTATTATAGATAAATAAATTTAAAAAAAAAAAAGAAGAAAATGTTCCCGTTTCTACAACTGTTCCAGAACCACTTACCGAAATAACCAGATCCACAAGAAGTGGCCGGAAAGTACACTTTCCAGACCGATATGGAAAAGCTTAGAGCATAAAAAAGGCATTTTTATTTTTCTCACATTTAATAAAACCTTTAATTAATACAAAAAATTCTAGATTGCACTAACGAAATCTCAAAAGTATACAATTTTTATATTACTGAAAACAAATAGGAATAAAGTCAACAATATTCAATGTACACATTGAGCTTTATTACTAATTAAAATTAATTGATTATTTTTTTACAAACAACTAAGTGAAAATACAGTAAAATTATATGCATTTCATTGCCATAGAAATGATGCATCATCAAACGGATGATAATTTTCATCCTTCAAAATCATGTACCTATTTTTAAGCAAACATAAAACATTGTATATCAATCAATGAAACCTTCTTATCCAGCTATAATCGCTTTTCACAATACTTATATAACTTATGCTAAAAATAACTTCTTAGAGATTTGTATAACTATTGTGAAACACAATCTTAATGTATTCTATATTGAACATTTTCCTAATATGGAATATATTAACATATACATATAAACCTAGTATCTAACATTGTTTAAATAACTTTTAACTACCAAAAATGTCATATATAAAACAATTCTTAATTCAACTTAAACATTTACAGCCTTACTAAAAAAAAACTTTTCACGGCAGATAACCTGTGTTATTGCAATAACGTAAATAAACCCCGTGTATACTAAAACACGTTTTATTACCAATAACCTTTCTTACGTGATCACGCTGTTAAAATGCATTGAAGATCTGACAACGTTGTATATGGTTTTAATTTACTAGGAAACAATGATGTTTTAATTTTTCTCCGCGAGGGGCATTATTGGCGCGCCTATGCATTAGTTCTTAACGGCCCGCGACAGCCCGCGATGGCAAAACAGCTCGGTGGCGGGATATTTAGTACCTTAATTATTTCTATTGTAGTGACGAATTTACTCTTCTGTTCACATAATTGATATATTTACCATGTTATTTGTGTGATTTACATCAGTTTAATCAAATTATTGTACAAACGCCGTACTTTCAAAGTTGAACTGTCAGAATATTGTTTTATAGGTTACTTAAAAGATAAAATTTACATTTTAAGATCTTTATTTTAAGAGAATTTCTTAAAAGTGATATTTTTTTATAATATTAATATCTAATACATGTGTTCGTAAACGTATAAAAAAAAAATAACGTCTTTAGAGATGCAAGAAATCTGTTTTAAATTTCGGTTGTATTTATAAGTTATAAAAACTTTGAATTTTTTTTTTATTGTATGCACGACGAAAAAGTGAGGTGATAATTTCCTTTCAAATTTATTACATAAAAGGACTATGTTTTTGAAATTTTGATTCTATTTAAATTTCTCTACATTTTGGTCAAAAATTTTTTGGTAAGAAATTTTTTTCCGAGTTTGAATCTTAAAATATGGCAGTTTTTGAAAACTAAAGTGTATTTCAAATACACAAGTCTAAAGGGTAATTTTATGTAGTTTTCATAAATGGTATTTGTTTTTACAACACCTTCAAAAATAAGAAATATATAGAACATTCAAAATACTTTGGAAAAATTCCAAATTTCGTTCGAACATCAATCGTTAAAACAGAGATAAACTACCCTCTCAGGCCGTGTAAACAATGTGTATTTCTTTCAATGAACAAATTTTTAATTAGTAATGTTTTCACATCCGCGACCGTTTGTCAATTGAATAAAATTTTCACTGGGTTTTTTAGTAAGGCTGTAAAACTTTTATCAAATCATGCATAGTGAAAATGTTTTTACTTTTGGTAATTTTAACCATGTTCACTCAGATGTATTTAAAATGATACTCACTATCTGACTAAACACTTAGTTGAATCTTTATATGAATACTATGTACTAATTCTTTTCAGTTGTTTACGGAAGCGACTAAATGCTATTAGTCAATTTTTTTTTTTTTACATAAGCTCCACACAGGAGGCCCTGAGGCAAATAATTTCCCTGAGGGCCTATGTCATCTTTAGGGATGCTGTGTGGAGGGTCTTTTAGGGAAAGGAAGGAGAGGAGAGTTCTGGGAAGGAAAAGGGTTTAAGGGGTGGGTAGGAATCTGGGGTTCAGTGTGTCCTGGTCATCAGACCTAAACACACCTCATCCCATGAACCCGGGCACCTCTGCTAAATCACCAAACGTAGCGAACCACTTGGGGTGACCTATGGCAGAGGTGTTGGTTATCCAATAAAGGTTCCCGGGGCGGCGGTACCCATTCCCGCCTCCCAAATTGAGAAATAATAATTAATTGCAATAATTTTTAGAAAATTATAGATCTACTCTGGACGATCCATACCCAGTCTAGTTCCTTTTGATAAAAATAAACTCCATAGGTATGTCGAGTTGATAAATGCGCTCCAGTAAACAATTGAAGATAGATAATTTTTATTCGTTTTTTCTAAAAAAGAAAACAAAAACAATTCTTGTGTGTGCATTTAAATATAATAAAATTTAGTAACGTAAAATGATCAAATAATTGATCAACTTCTATGCACACATGACAGTTGTTTTGTTGTATTAAATTTTAAATTATGTAAACAGTACATTAAAAAACATAAGTGTAATTTCTTACAAGTACTTACTTAATTATAAATAATAGTTAAAAATTTAACTGAAAATTTTCCACATTCAGAGTGATGTGAGGTATTCTTTTGTTTCACAAATAAAATGTAAAATATTTATTATAATATACAAATAGGAAGTATTACAATGATACCTACAATGACTTCACTATATAATCATTTCAACATATTTCTATACTATATTAAATACATGGCTAATTGTATAATGTACACATTTATGTTCCTTTTGTTTTTTAAACAACTTTAATACATTAGTTAGCTTATAGGAAACTTAGATATTATAACATGCATTTTGGTTTCATAACTACCATTATTATAAAAATTCAAACAAAAACTTTTGTAGATAACAAAAATTTTTTTTTGCCAAAAATGTGTACTCACCTATTAACAACTAGTTGAAGCATGCTCCTAGTTATGAATCTTTTATTGTTTTTGTTTAAGTCTTTTCAAATATTTAGATTTTAATAAAACTTTTACACATATTTAAGTTAATAAAACTCTTTTCTAAATATTCAATAAACCTGCTGATCGTTTGCTATATCGTTTGCTATATATTTAATAAACCTGCTATCGTTTTCAACTGGAACTGCATGAACATGTTGTTGAAACTTTAATATTTATGTTGTCATAATTCTTTCCAAGTGTTTACTGAAGCATGTAAATGTTATTAATCATTTAATAATTAATTGCAATAACTTTAAAATTAAAATAATAATAGGTTCACTCTGGATGATAACTATACCCAGTCTAGTTTTCTTTAATTACAGTAAAACTCCATAAACATGTTGAGTTAATAAATAAGCGCTCCAGTAAACAATTGAAGATAATTTTTATTCGTTTTTAAAAAATTTAAAACAATTCTTATTTATCTCATTTAAGTATTTCTCTTCTTTCTATCGTCTGTCAACTGGAGGGGAAGTATGTGGATAGTACCTAAGCACATCAGTCAACAGCCACAAAAACATTATTCTAGAATGGCAACACTGACATTCTAGTTTCTTCCACCGGCCGCTGTCAGAAAAGAAAAATTATGAAATGCATTCTTGGTTATTCGTTGGTTCGGGCTGCTGTGCGCGGAGATTATTATCCTCATAGTTCACCCTCCGGTTTAAATTTATTGTCGTATAATATAATTTATAATTTTAAATACACCGGATTCAGATAAAAATTCAACTTATTATTTCAAAGAAACCCGTGACATTCCCAAATAACGTGGAGGATTGGTGTGTAAGTATTCGATCCACATCAGCGTTATACTTTGGAAAAGTTTTAAGATTTTCACGGCCAAAAGCATTTTCGTTATTTGTTTTTGGGGTGTTTTACTGTGTTGCGCTACCTCCTTCTTTAGCCAACGTTTCGGACATCGTTGCAGTGTCCATCTGCCGGATCTGCCCTGAAAGAAGGAGGTAGCGCAACACGGCATAACACCCCAAAAACAAATAACGAAAAAGGCGTTATACATTGATTAAAATTTTCGGATATTTTTCAGGGTCGGAATGTTTGGGTTTCGATTATTCAGGGTCGGAATGTTTGGTCTTCGATATTAATCTTAGCAATAGATTTTTCGGTTTTATTAATATTAGCTACATCTTTTATGATATTCAAATTTTTTGTTATCATCAGTAGCTTCACTGATTTGTTTTTCGTAGTAGTCCTTTTTAACACAGTCAATTACTTTTTGCAGTTGTTTCTATAACGTTTGTGGAACATGAGTGATGCAAAATCGTGGGTTTTTTTCCTACAGAAGTTATGTAATCTAGTTACGATGGGTTTGAGTTTTGGGTCGAAACGTTTTTTTTTTACTTTTTGTAAATGATGTTGCATCGGCCAAGTAGTTATGTAAAATGTTGTTATGGTACGCCCAAACGACAAAGAATTCAAACTCCTAATTCGCCGCAAACTACACAACACCCTGCTCCCCCCCTGTTCCCTGCTTCCTACTTCCTATCCCATCCGCCCACCCGCACGCGATCCCTTCCAGCAGTTGAGCATTGCGAGCCGCCTCGGGCACACGTTAAGCCCGCGCGCGGATTCCCACTGTTCGCGCCCGGCGTACTATCGCTCGAATTGTACTCAAATATAACCTGCAATGTTAATTCAATAACCTACGGGTTTAGCGCTGATATTTCACCATGCCTGTGTAAACTTCGGTTCTGTCCTAAACTCGGGAGGTCCCCCTGGAAGCCGGAAGACGAAGACCCCCAACATCATGTAAGCTGTACAATTGTTTCCTCATTTGATTGTGTCCTTTAACGATAGACTGTAAACTCCCGCGCAAAGCCATCACTCAGAGAGTTTCGTTTAGGGATCTTGAGGTTATAAACACGATAGCTAGGATTGTGTAGTATGTATTTCTTGTGTTGAATTGTACTGTAATGACCTATGTACTGTGTTTTAAATTTGCAATACATGAAACTAGTTAACTCAATCCTGTTATTATTCTGCTACGGCAGGAGGGTTTCCTAGAGGGGGAGTATCCTGCCAGACGACTGAGATGCGAAGGAATTTCTGAAGCCTCGAGCGACCCACCACCTGAATAGAGGGTAAATCATGCCTCCCCTGAGAGCTAGCTTGGGACATGTTTGGGGGCCCGCTCCTAACACTGGCGTCCATAGTGGGGCCCAGAATTTTTTTTCATTTTTGCCATTGTCTCAGTCGCCTTACGGAGTGCTCCCTGTCGAAATCTTCCCCGCATAGGAACTGTTTGTAAACATTGATTGTACTGTGTCTTGGTGTTTTATACCCAGTGAATAATGAATTCTGTGGGAAACCACAGAAATCCATGTGCAAGTTAAGTCCATAACGCAGATTTGATTGCAATTATAAAAAAATTGCGTCAAAGTTGAAAACATGGCCATTTTGTAATCAACCAGAAAGACGGCAGCATTTAAACCGCGAATCTGACTGCGCACGCGCCGACCCCTTTGTTCACAAAGCAGCGGACGAGCAACAGTAATTCGCGCCAAATCAACGGCCCGATGTTTCACGCGGTAAATACATACCTAATCTCTGAGTTGCGCGCGCACCCACGCGCATCGAAGCACAAAAGTGCGTTTATCGCGCCAAACTCCAACGGCAAAAAATCCGTTTGAATCAGGCAGAACAATTCCCTGTCACTATGCAGTGTTTTGAATAATAAAATCGCCCTTCTGTCACTAAGGTCGGAAGCAATGGAGATCGCTATTGTAAATTTGGTTTTGGAATTCCAATTACCTTGTGGATTCTTTAATTAAAAAATCTCACACTCACGTTTTTCTTGCACAATATACCGATCGGCCCACTTGTTGTGTCTGTCAAATTAGTACTACGTATATTTCACCAAATGGACAAAATAATGACTTTCTTTCCACATCCTACGTTATAGGTACCGCATTTTTTTTTTCAGCATAAGTGTAAAGTGAATTGTGTTTTTTTCCTTACATAAAAAAAGTGAAATAATAATAAAACCAATGATTGGTTCCATGAAAAAATAAAATAATTTTAATGTGGTTTCGTAACAAATCCCATATTCAGTTATTTTCATCCGGAAGTTTGTCCTTATTTGCCAGAAGAGTGCCTTTTGTGAATTTTAGTGCCTTTGTCAGTGCAAAGTGGTTTGTGAAAAATAAAAAACCCGTTTTCTAAAGGTCAGTCCTGGCAAAATTTTTTGGAAATAAATAAATACTTGTGAATTTCACAGTTTTCTCAAAAGTGGTTTGTGAAAAATAAAAAACCCGTTTTCTAAAGGTCAGTCCTGGCAAATTTTTTTTGGAAAAAAAAATAAATACTTGTGAATTTCACAAGTTTTCTCAAAAGTGGTCAGTGAAACACAAAAACCTTTACTACTTAGGTCTTTCCACGCAAAATTTTTTCTTGCGCCTTCCTTTGACAAAGATTCTGGTGTCATATATACCAAATTGTAGTATGGAATACAGTTTTCTATAACTATTTTAGAAATACCAACCAGTGATTACCAAGTGGAAAGTGCCTCACAAAATTAATTTTGCGTTTACTAAAGAAGACCCCTGGCAATTTTTTTCACCACCTGGGAAACTCACAATGGAAAACAATCAAGCTATGGCATCATCCAATTTGGGCATCATTCCCAACGTGCACAACTTATCCAAAACTCACTTACAAACTGCTTTAAGGGATAGAGGACTCTCGCCATCAAGCAAATCTAAACCTACATTAAAGGCTTATGCACTTTTATTCAACAAAAAGTACATTAAGAGAATAAACCTCGCCCCCTCAAGCGAAAATAATTCACGCTCGGCTACGCAAGTTTTGAATAATCTTGTTCCTAACGAAGAACCTATGCCACAAGTAATGATAAAACAGGACATCGCACCCACCTTGACACAAGATAAAACCTACGATTTATCCTCTTGGAAAATCAAATATAATGGCGTCTCCGATGTACTGGATTTCATTGACCGTATTGAAGAAACGGCTACAATCAAAAATATCCCATTCGAGATTCTACGAAAAAACTTCATAGAACTCATCTCCCCAGAATTGATACCCTGGCACCGCATTCAAAAAACTAAATGCAAAGATTGGAATAAACTCAGATCTGCCCTAATCTCGAGCTTCGGAAAAACGGAAGCCCAGCACCGGATCAAATTATCTTTACTATCTATTAAACAGCTAGTAAATGAACCTGTAGCAACATTCATAGAAAGGGCTGAATCCATTAACATCAAGCTTTCACATCCCGTTTCGGAAGCTGAACTATTACCAGTCATAACTGATGGCCTTTTAAGCAAATACGAGAACATCATTACCTCACAGAAAATTGCATCCCTAGCCCAGCTAAACGAAGTCTGTCTCCTTCTGGAATCGTACCAGGATAGGAAAAACATAAAGAATGTGTCAAATAATGTAGTTGTGCCAAGCCGTTCGTCTGGTTTAAAACCAAAATTCAACAACAAAAAAGTGTGCTCTTTTTGCAAAAAAGTAGGCCATCTGGCCACTACTTGTTTCAAGCAAGCAAGGTTTCTGGAATCTAAGGAACCCCGAACTTTCAAGAGGCATCACTCTAGGGACCGCTCTCCTCCAAGCGACGAACTGCGCAACATTTTCAAGAAATCAAGGCACAACATGGAAAGGTTACAAAACCCAAGCGATGTCAGACCTCAGGTGGATTTCTCCAAGCCCCCACCAAATTTCTACAAGAAGAGGCCAAAAAACTAAATAATAACCTCTCAGGCACCCATTCTGAACCAAGGTCTAAAGAATGGACTGATTGGTTAGCACACATTAAGTATTTTAACCAGACCTTAAATGTTTCTTCGGTTTGTTGCAAACAAGCTAAAGATGGGAGACCCTATGCTTTTTTCTCTGTTAACAATGTGCCCTTTTCCGGATTACTTGATAGTGGTGCATCTGTCAGCTGTCTTGGCAACAATGCTCACCTGCCTTTTGTTAACAGTGATTTTAGAATTTCGCCCCAATCAACACACCTGACGACTGCGGATAATGTTTCCCAACCGGTCATCGGTGCCCTTGCCCTGCCAATTAATTGTAACAATAAAATAGTTACAATCAATTTTCTAATAGTGCCCTCTATATCCCAGAATTTCATCCTTGGCGTTGACTTCTGGAAGGCATTCAATGTTGCTCCCCAAGTATTTAATACTCTTGGCGAAACCTCCACTGCTGCTCAAATTAGTGAGATCCGCACAATAATACCTCACGAAAATTTAAGCACGGACCAGGCTCTCCAACTAAAAGAAATGGTCAATAAATTCGAGTCAATATCTTTCGAAAAATGTGGATTAGGTTTGACAAATTTGGTTGAACACCATATCAAAACCAATGGCCCACCCATCAAGCAACGTTATTACAACTTAGCCCCCCAAAAACTTAAACTTTTAGAAAACGAACTTGATGAAATGTTAAAAATGGGTGTGGTGGTTCCCAGCAGAAGTGCATGGACCAACCCAACTCTTTTGGTTTCTAAAAAAGACGGCTCTGCACGTTTCTGTCTCGACAGTAGACGTTTAAACTCTTGCACGGAAGCTGATGCGTATCCCTTACCTCACGTTCACGCAACCTTAGACAAGCTGCGTAACGCCAAGTTCATCTCTTCTGTCGATCTCAGCAAAGCGTTTTGGCAAATACCCTTGGACGCAGAATCGTGCGAAAAAACTGCTTTCGTTGTACCTGGTAGGGGAATGTTCCATTTTAAAAGATTACCCTTTGGTCTAAAAAACAGCCCCGCCGAGTTACAAAGACTAATGGACAAACTTTTCGGTCCTGAAGTCGATAACAGCCTGTTTTGTTACCTTGACGACCTCATCATCGTCAGCGATACCTTTGAAAAACACCTATTAATGCTGGAAAAAGTTTTTCAACAACTCAAGTTCGCTGGTTTAACCATCAACTTGAAGAAGTCTGAATTCTGTAAGTCCCGTCTACGTTATTTGGGATTCATTATCGACGAAAAAGGTCTAAGAACAGACCCCGCTAAGGTGGAAGCCATGGCAAATTTTCCCCGACCCAAAAACGCGAAGGAAGTCAAAGGTTTCCTTGGACTTGCAGGTTACTACAGGAGATTCATCAAAGACTTTTCCACCATCGCAGCCCCCTTAAATAAAATTACCGGCATCCGTAAAGGTGTCAGCAATTTCCGATGGTCTGTCGAAGCTGAAGAAGCGTTTACAACTCTAAAAAATGCCCTTCAAAAAGCTCCCGTTCTGAATTGCCCGGATTTTGCACTCTCTTTTACCCTCCACACGGATGCCTCCAATGTAGGAATCGGTGGAGTCCTTACTCAAGAATTCCCAGATGGCGAACACCCTGTAGCGTATTTTTCCCGTACATTAAACAAACACGAGAAAAACTACGGAATTACCGAGAAAGAGTTATTGGCTGTATTGGATTCTGTTCACCATTTCCGCGGTTACATAGACGGTAGCAAATTCACTGTAGTTACAGACCATAGTAGTTTGAAATGGTTGATCTCTTTAAGTAATCCCTCCGGTAGGCTCGCTCGTTGGTCCTCCCGTTTGTCTCAATACAATTTTGATGTTGTTCACCGTAAAGGCGCGGACAATATTGTTCCCGACGCCCTTTCAAGAATTGAACTGGCTTCATTAAATGTTGACACAATTGCCCCCCCTCCATCTACAAAAGATGAATGGTACTTGAAAATCTTCGAAGGTTGTAAAAATAACCAACAAAAGTTTCCTAATTTTATCATAAAAGAAGGACAACTATACCGTAATTGCAAGGTACCACTATCCATCCTCGAAGATTACTCGTGGAAACTTGTCGTTCCCCTCGAAGGTAGAGAACAAATAATTATTGACAATCATAGTGCTCCCGACTCCATACACCCAGGAAATTTCAAGACGTATAAAAAGATCTCCTTGAAGTATTACTGGCCTGGTCTCTTCAAGCAAATTCGCAATTACATCTCTAAATGTGAAACTTGTAAAGCCTATAAACATAGCACGGCAGCACCTGCCGGCCTAATGGGTAATCCCAAACGTGCCGACAGACCCCTACAATCATTGTCAATGGACCTCGTCGGACCCTTTCCCCGAAGTTATGCCGGACACATGCACATACTTAGTGTAGTGGATGTTTTCACTAAATTCTGTTGGATCTTTCCTTTAAAAAGAGCCAACGCGTCCGCCATCATCAAACTTCTGGAAAAACACATTTTTATACCTTACGGAACACCCAGAACCGTAATTGTTGATAACGGAAAACAATTTATTGCCCAAGAATTCAAATATTTTCTTGCCAAATACGGAATCAAGGATATTTACTATAATACCTTGTATACTCCACAAAATAACACCGTCGAACGTTATAACCAAACAATCAACACAGCTCTGGCTATTCTAGTTGATAAAGATCAACGTACTTGGTGTAAAAACCTAGATAAAATTCAGGCTGCAATGAACAACACTGTTAATCTGGCCACTGGTTACACACCTTTCTTCTTAAAACACGGTATGGAACAAGTCGTTCATGGTTCTCTACATAGGAACACTAACTTTCCTACGTCAATTGCCACCACAAGCAACCCTACCGCGGACTATGCCCATCGTCTGGAAGAACTGTCGGCCATCTACAGTGAAGTCACTGATGCTTTGCTCCTGGCTCATCAAAAGAGTGCGGACAGATACAACCTACGTAGGAAACATGTCACCTTCAATACAGGAGACATAGTTTGGAGAAAGAACAACACACTTTCCCAAGGAGCCATGTATTTCTCTGCCAAGCTGGCACCACGTTTCGTGAAGGCCAAAGTTCTAAGAAAGATATCAGATCTAGTGTACTCCTTGTCTGACTGCTCTGGAAAACACATTGGTAATTACCATATTAAGGATATCGCAAAATCTGGAAGTGAGGAGTCAAGTAAAACTGCCCCCACCATCTCAGCAAACTTAAAATGATCCAGTGTGTATCACCACAACCTTTTTGTAAGCACACCAAGTCTTACAATGGCTGGCGTGTAAAGTGTCAATTACATGCCCACCCTTTCGTTGATAAAACGAATATTGTTAAAAAAAATCATTTTTGTAAATTTATGTACAATCCACGGTGTAGTTTGCCCCGTTCATGTTCGTGAATTGGCAACCACCGTAATTTTTGTCTCACACGTTTTTTTATTTTTCTTTTTTTCTTTCTTTTTCTCACCTGTTCCAAAATTGATCACTTTAGAGCAGAGACACCCCTCGAGTGACAGTGTTCGGGAAGTCATGAACCCAATCATTGCCTCTCAACCCCTCACACTACGCAACGTTCATGCCATGGCACGCTTTGCCATGTAATGCAATATTGTAATTTTCACCATTTTTGTTTGTTGTTTTTTTTTCATCATATCGGAAGGAATCTCTTCATTTTTTTTCTTTTTATGTTCTGTAAATACTGGAGCGTCGTTCTAAAATCGATTTGGTAAACTCCAAAGCGTTAAATCACGACCCAGGACTAGTAAACCATCTCAACATGCTCCATATTTTACCCATCATGGTAAAGATAAGTGGTTACTCACATAATCACATTCCTTGTGTATAGTAGTTTTCAATTTTTTCTCAAATGTCAAAAATTGATGGCGTCCTACCCGAGCTCTTTGCTAACAAATTGGATTTTGACACATCCATTTTGAAATCATATGTATATAAATAAAGGAAAAGCCTTTAAATTGGTCTTTCCATCCTTGTACAAATCCTCATGGACTCGTTTCAACTAAAGTACGTAAAACCAAATACTCGGTCTTTTGTTGTTATAAGAAGTCCTCGATTTGTCCCTCTTCACAACATGTATGTCTTGTATTACATGCTTCAACCCTTACGGAAAAGGTTAATAAAACCTAACGGCAGCCCTGATTTCCGTACATAAATAACCGCAGTTTAACGTAAATCATCAATGTTTTGTTTGATCATCGTTTTACAAACATAGGCATTCAACTCCTGTTTCGCCATTTAACCAAGTATTTGCAACCTAAATTGCACATAACCTGGTATGTTGTAACCGCACAAAGGGTATGTAAAACCACAATTGGTCCCTTTTATTTGTCCCCACTGAAGTTTGCTGCAATAGACAGTATGTAAAACCATGTAGGTCTGTCTTTGTTTGTCACATGGTGTAAACAGAAATGTACTCTGTCATCACCCCGCCTTTATAACATACGAAGTGACATTAAATTGTTTACCTCCTTGTTATCCTATCGTACGCTCCTGGGCTACGGAGTTAGTTAATCTAACAAATCTTTATAAACTGTGTTAAAACAAGCATAGTTAACGTTTATTGTGTTGTATTTAAACGTAACCCTGTTACATTATAGGAGAGATCCTTAGAACATCCACCATTATAGGAGGGATCCTTAAAATACCTGCCGCGATACGAGAAGTTCGTCATAATCACTTTTTTCTCATAGCTAAATGTTATTGAGCTGGTCGTGTGCCATTCATTTGTCATGAGAACCATTTTGTACGTTCTATTTTGGTCGTGTGCCATTCATTTGCCATGAGTACCACCCTTTTCGTATAACCTGTTCCGGTCGTGTGTCATTTATTTGTCATGAGTACCGCTTTTATGTATAACTGTGTATAAACTCTGTACACGAGACGTGGAGACGTAATAACAATACTTACCGTGATTCGTGTGAACGACATAATATCGGCTTTGCTATCTTCTTTAGGATGCATTGTATAAACTCTTTGACTTCTGTCTATAATTGAGTTATATCTTGTATGTACTTACATATTTTGTACACTATACGTGGAGACGTTAAAACACTTACCATGAGTCGTGCGAACGAAATAATATCAAACCCTTTGTGTGCGATCTACGAAATGTAGTCCACAACCCTTTGTTGTCATTCAACGCCAATGCCCGTGGACTTCCTGTTTTTTTACTTCTTTGCAAAAAGGAAAGAAGCCCAGGAATATCTACTATCCCAAAAGGACTAGTTTTCAGCTTCACTGTCAATTATGGGGCATAGTGCTGTGGGAGTTAATCGATTGAGCACAAAAACCACCTAACTCGTTGTCTGGAGAACGAACAAGAAAACCCCCAGGTTTGTGAAATTGGAGCAAGGGTCTGTCTTTTCTCACAATCATGTAGAAGTTTTTAAAATGACCCCTAATCTTTTGCCCAATACACGCGAAAGATTAGCCTCTTTGATATAATGTGTATTCAAATGTCTCCTCATCCTTTTTGATAAATGTAAAGAGTCAGGAAATCTGCTGGTTGATTATGTTTCATTTTCACATAGAGTTTGAATCGGAAATTGGTCCAGTCTCTAGCAAGTTTCGCAACTCGTCTCCCTTCTCCCCTCCTCCTCCCATTCTCCATGTTTCAGACTTATGTTATGAAGTGAAAAATCTGTCGTTGACCATATCTCGCCCTCACTTGGAGTTCGAATAGGTAACTGTCCGGTTATCTACAGGTTTTCCCCCTCAATCTCTGCATATGTCTCACCAGTTTTTTTCTCTCTTTTCTCAATTCCACGAAACACATTCATGAATGTTGGATATGTACGATATGCACTTGGCGTACCGTCTGTCTCCTTTTGACAACCTTTATTCATGAATTGGTTTCCCTTTGCCGTGACTAGTTCACGATTCTTTGTCTCGTTCTTTGAAATTCTACGAAAATGTTACCATCTCATGTTAGCATAGGCCATAGAGGGCCGGTTGTTTTTTAACCAAGACATATTGTCACTAGGCAAACGCCAAGTCATCCTGGCAAAGGAAAATGTTCATGTAATCACAATTTAGTTAGGAATCTCTCTTCGTCACTCTCTGGGTCGGTGGTTAAAATTTCGTTATTTCATTATCTGGACACATTTTGTTTCTCTCCAAACCTTTTCTTCATTGGTCCCTAGGCAGGTAAACTTCAAGAATTTCGCTCTAATAATAATTCCTCCCGGATTTAAAAAGAAGCCCAGGCGGATGTCATCACCAACAGCCAAGCTGAGCTTCACTTCCTGACAGCACGCGCTGTGGTTACAAGGTCTCTCCTGCTGCCATTTTCTACGCAATTGTTCCTGAAAGCACAGACCATACCGCCCATACGTATGTTGTCTTGTCGTGCCACAGCAAGCTGAGTTGTCCCACTATACTTTATGACACTCTAAACTACCTTTTGGGCACGCTAGCTCTTAGGTTTGTTCTTACTCTTGCTATCAATGCCAACCTTGTCGTCTCTTGCTCTGTCATGCAGTGACGCATATATCGTCATGTGTAAACCATCATTACCTTGACCCACCAGTATTCGCTGAATGCGCACCAATACAAGTTATCTTGAGCTACATTATGCTTCAATAACCATTATATACGATCCGTGTTTACCATAATAACACTTAGGATTCGCACTTGCATGTCTGCAGATACTGGATTCTTCTCTTCAATGACCTCTGTAACCATAGTCGCGGCACAGCAACCACAGTCTCCACTTCGTGAACTTCGACGTCTTCGACAAAACCAAGTGTTTTCTAAGGCCCAAGTGTACTCCTGAGCGTTGTCTCAAATGGGTCTGATTACAGTGATAATGTAATCCTTAGAATCCGTGAAGTCACGTCCTTTTCTTCGAAATTCTCCGAAACCAAACAAATCCACGCTTCACAAACTTAGCTCCAAGACCAATGAAACCTTAGAATCACACACTTTTTTCTCTTCTCTTGTACAAATGTATTGTCATTCTTTCAATTGCTTAACCATGTGTATTGTCATTCTTTCAATTGCATAACCATGTGTATTGTTATTTTCAATTGCATAACCTTGTATGTTGTTTTACACCATGTACTTTTCCCAAATTTGTCTTGTCCAAACATTGTATGTACCCCCACCCATTCCCTACAAACATTGTGACCCAAACTATAGCATAAAACTGTATGTTCTAGCTAGGAAATCTCTCAAGCAACGAATCTCTCAAAACCCCGATGGAAGCATAAGAGGATTTTTTTCCCTACAGCTCCATTGCCACGTCGCTTTTTTTCCAAGCGCGGGGGGAAGTGTTATGGTACGCCCAAACGACAAAGAATTCAAACTCCTAATTCGCCGCAAACTACACAACACCCTGCTCCCCCCCTGTTCCCTGCTTCCTACTTCCTATCCCATCCGCCCACCCGCACGCGATCCCTTCCAGCAGTTGAGCATTGCGAGCCGCCTCGGGCACACGTTAAGCCCGCGCGCGGATTCCCACTGTTCGCGCCCGGCGTACTATCGCTCGAATTGTACTCAAATATAACCTGCAATGTTAATTCAATAACCTACGGGTTTAGCGCTGATATTTCACCATGCCTGTGTAAACTTCGGTTCTGTCCTAAACTCGGGAGGTCCCCCTGGAAGCCGGAAGACGAAGACCCCCAACATCATGTAAGCTGTACAATTGTTTCCTCATTTGATTGTGTCCTTTAACGATAGACTGTAAACTCCCGCGCAAAGCCATCACTCAGAGAGTTTCGTTTAGGGATCTTGAGGTTATAAACACGATAGCTAGGATTGTGTAGTATGTATTTCTTGTGTTGAATTGTACTGTAATGACCTATGTACTGTGTTTTAAATTTGCAATACATGAAACTAGTTAACTCAATCCTGTTATTATTCTGCTACGGCAGGAGGGTTTCCTAGAGGGGGAGTATCCTGCCAGACGACTGAGATGCGAAGGAATTTCTGAAGCCTCGAGCGACCCACCACCTGAATAGAGGGTAAATCATGCCTCCCCTGAG
Source organism: Limnephilus rhombicus (assembly GCA_929108145.2). NCBI lineage: Eukaryota > Metazoa > Arthropoda > Insecta > Trichoptera > Limnephilidae > Limnephilus > Limnephilus rhombicus. The sequence continues at coordinate 24,748,367 of OV815287.1, read as the reverse complement.
AGCTAGCTTGGGACATGTTTGGGGGCCCGCTCCTAACAATGTTTATAAATAATTCATGCGCGTAGATGGCATTGGTACAAGAATATATAAGTTCTCAGTTTTATTCCAGCCCCTTGGCGGGGATTTGCCCTACCGCTTTGCGCTACCACCGGGATCTTCAGTGTTAACTGATTTTCTTCAGAGCATCTTTAATAATAATATCTATCCATGTGGTTCAGGAGCAAAGTAGTTAATCAATCAGGTCGTCAAACTTTGTATTCCCCGTAAGCCGTATCAAAGGATGATATTATCTGTAATCATCTCAGTAACCCATTATGAATACACAGGCAGTGGAATTTTAGTAGGGAGAATAAACAAATAATAAAATGGTAAAAAGAAAAATAAATTTTCATAATAAGTAATAAAATTTCAATTCTAAAATAAGTAACATAATTATAAATCCTAAGCGCCTTTTAAACTGTCTTAAAGACAACCCTAGGGAACTTTATGAAAGTAGAGAACTGTTGTCAGATAAATAATAAATACTGTGTAATTGGTGATCAAACAACTCAAAAACATACAACTTCAACACCTCCTATAAAAAGTCAATAAATGTGATGAAAAAAAATAGGTTATGTTGTGGGCTATTTTTCTAATTTTTTTCATAACTTTTAAAGACTTTTCAAAGGGGTGTTGGAATGTCACCTTGTTGAGTTATCGTGGAACCGAAATAATTGTGGGATGTATTTATTCTGTGGACGAGCCAATAAATAAATAAATGGGACGAATCATGGGAAAACCATAATAAAAGTATTGTTATAAGGCATTCATTTTTTACAACAATTTTTTTTTCATACGTTTTCGTTGTAATGTACTCTCTATTTCTATTGAAGCAACTCGTTGCATCAAAGAAACATAAAAAATTGTCATCCATAATCTGCACTCTTTGGGAGATGGTTGGCAGTCCATTCGTACAGGGCTTCTGATAGGGTGTATGTGTTAACAGCATTAATCTACCTGAATCCTCGTATCACTCTTTACTCCTACGGGTTTATGAAACAGAAACCGCTTCGGTGGTTGGATTTTTTCCATTTGTATCCCTCCTGCTCCAATTGTATTAGCACGTCATTATTTTCGACTCTTCAAACAGTTTGAACATACAGCTTTACAAGGTATTACAAAACCCAAGATCTCAGTACTGGTCTGATGAGTGTATAGTGAAACCGATCGATTGCCAGCACACCAATACTATTTTGACAGTGTAAACATATTTCGTTCTACTCCCGTCAAAATTAAACATTTAAATTATTTACTGTGAATTATTGCACACAAATATCATAAAATATTAACAAGCAGCAGTTATTTACTAATATAATTGTGCTTTTCATTGCAAGTGTTTGTGAACTGTGTCAACAAAACCAAAAACAAATCAACATAACCAAACATTGTCAAGCAGTGAATAGTTCCAAATATTTAAACGTTTCACAATGGATGTGCATTTCATCTCCAAAGCAGAAGTAGCAGTCAATGCTTTAAATAAGGTACTTTTTGATCCAGCCAACAAATTTAATAAGGATCAAATTTCTTCAATTGCATGTGAAATTTTAAACGCCATAAGTAGCATGTCTCCAGCTGTAGCATCGAAAACTGCTAGCTTAGAAGGTGAACTGCGTGCATACATGGATATAAGAGCAAATTCTTCTTAAAATAATTTCGGTATTTATGAGGCGTTTTCGGAAATGAATGAGCTACAAGTGCGCTCCAAAAATATTATTATTTGCGATGTGCCTGAAAGTATTAAGACTACAGAAGCCAGCAGGATCTTGGATGACCAGGCAGCTGTCACCAGTATAATCATTGAAATCGACAAATCATCAAATGAAAATATTTCAAAATTTTATAGAATTGGAAAGTTATCAAATAGCAAGCCTAGACCAATAAAAATCGAACTGGAAAAACGAAAACAGTGTTAGAATTTACCCCGACTCAACCCCAATAATGCAAATGAACGGAACCAGTGCAAACAATACACAGGACATTGTAAACCTTTTTTCGGATTTCTTCAAAAATGTGTATAATGAAGAAACCCCAGATGACAAAATACCTGAATACAAATTTAGCAAAACTACACACTTAACAAATTGCTATATTACACAAAAATGCTCCGAACACAAATTACTTTCCTTAATTTGGCTACGGAGCATTAAAAGAAGAAATACCCCTTGTTTGGTGTTCCGTGTGACGACCAATGGTGCTGAGGAAAAGCATACAAAAATTTCCCCACGTTCGGCCGATAGTGTGGGACGTGGTGAAAAAGATGAGTACAAAATGCTGTTGGAAAAAAATTGCTCCACGTTGGGACCAGTGTTAACGTGGGGAGAGCGTGAGTACAAAATGCTGAGGGAAAAAGAAAAAAAAATGCTCCACGTTGTGCGCCAGTGTTAGCACACCTCGCTGGGGGTGTCTACATTCTGCCGCAGGACTAGCTCATTCGTCCGGCAGAGCGGTAAAGTCTCCCAACACCAGGGTGGTAGGTTCTCTAGGCGCAAGTGTGGAATACTTAAAATAAAGTCAACCTACACGTACCTTGTCAGGGCAATAAAACAACAGCTGGAGTATACATTGCTTGTATTGGAGGGAATAGTTTAAATACAACAGTGGTTCATTTACGGTTAATAATTGAGCACAGGTAGGATTCATGGCCTAACTATTCTGGGGAAGAAAGCCTAACCAAATCTCTCTCAATCGAGCTGCCTCTGGGGTCGATTGTAGGTACACGGAAATGTAAGGACAGACGGAAAAAGAGGTATTACCTTGTCAGTTACTCACAGGAGCCGGGCCCGTCGTGGAGAGTGTTAAAAATTGAGATACTACCAGCACCTATGGGTTGCTTGAGCAAGCTCCCAGACATTAATATTTCAAATGGTGCGAAGCTTGACTAGTCGCTGAATGTTCGGTACCTGTTTTAACTACCAAGTACGTACTATGGAGGAAGCCATTTTTTTTGTAGATGCTTCCGAGTGTCAAGTGTGTAATGATTCATTCTTTAAATGTATGCAGGTTTTTACATTATAAAAGTGCTAGCATCTCATTATTATCGGCTTCTTCCCAACGCAAGTTTTAACAGTAAACAACTGCCAGTGTTTGGCCCGGTGTGTTGACACCGTATTATAATACATTTATAACATGTCCAAGTGAAATAAACAGTGAAGTTTTTTTGCAAAGATAATTATTTTATTTAAAAGGACACCCATCAATTTTGAACATGGGCCTTACGATCCGGATTGCAATCAGAGGACTGCAATAATATAAAAAAACAAGAACCAGCTGCCAATTAATACAGATGACCAAAATTACAATTACCGGAATCACAAAGATGAACAAAGGAAGACTGGATTCACATCGGAAATGAGATAAGTTTTTAGTGCCTTCCCACCCATACCCATTCCTTAACATCCATTCAGAACTCATTCGTAGTTTTTTAACAAGATTAATCCCATAAATATTGTATTGTAAAAAATAAAATCACTACCCACGTAAAGATTTTATGCAATTCATGATTCTCAATTAATGATTGAACATTAGGTTCTCAATTAATAATTGCCAGGAATATTGTCGTTGTTGTCTTTCAGGCGGGTAGCTTCTCAAATAAATAAATACGCATTGTCGGAACACATTTTATCAGGGATTAAGCTACGAAAAGGTATTTGTACACAAAATGGATAAGATCAAATCTTTAATAGCCAAGAGAGGCGTGATTAAAGGGAAATTGACGCGTTTCGCGGATTCTATAAACTCCTTGTCCGCGATTGAAATTAAACTGAGGTACGACCGAATAAAGCCATTGTTAGATCAATTCGAATCTATACAGGACGAAATTGAAATTTTATCGGATGAGGAACTGGAAAATTCTATTCAGCGCGAGACGTTTGAAAATCAATATTTTTCAGTCCTTGCTACTGCTAAAGGGGCGATTGACTCAATTAACGAGGGTAGAGTTGAAATCAAGCTTCCAACTCTCCAATTGAGAGAATTCGATGGGAATCAAAAAGATTGGGTGAATTTCGTTGAAACCTTTAAAACTTTGGTTCATAATAACAGTTCCTTGAGCAACGTCCAAAAATTCTTTTACTTACAATCTGCGCTGAAAGGGAACGCTTTGAAAATAATTGCTAATCTAGAAGTTTCGGAATTAAACTACCTATCGGCTTGGGAATTGTTGCACGACAGATTTGCGAATCTCAGGGCTACCGTACATAAACATATCCAAACTCTATTTCAATTAAAGGATATGAAACATGAAGAGCCTGTAGCATTAAGGTATTTAATTGATGAAACTAATGTCAATTTGAAAGCGTTACAAAACATCGGAGTTAAAGTAGATCATTGGGATCCTTTGATTATTTACATAATTTCAAATAAATTGGATATAGCTACCCGGAGAAATTGGGAACAATATACATTGCAAGGTGAATTACCTACATTAAAGGAATTCATAAAATGTTTATCTGCTAGGGCACAAGTATTGGAGCTTATGAATGCTTCAGAGAAAAAATCTTCTAACCTACATAAGATGCAAATAGGCAACAATAATAACAAAAAAGATTCATCGGTATTCTTGGCAATAAAGGCAAACAACTGCATTTATTGTAATGATAAAGGTCATCAAATTTATTTTTGCAAAAAATTTCTAAAATTAAAATTACAGGATAGGATTGATGCTACGAAATCAATCCGGGCGTGTTTTAAATGTTTGAGGTTGGGTCATCAAGCACAGAGTTGCAAGACAAACCTAACCTGCAAAATTTGTGGCAAGTATAGCCACAATACTCTACTACACAAGGAGGTACCTCCGCCGGAGACCTCAAATATGGATGCTAATAACGAGGTTATAGTGTCGAATTTTTCTGCATCGGAAAAGGCAGAAAAAATAATATTATTGTCAACCGCCTACATAGGAATTGTGGGGGCCAACAATAAAATGTTTAAAGCTCGCGCCCTGATTGACTCTGGTGCGCAGAGTAATTTTATGAGAGCTGAATTTGCTAATAAATTAAATTTACCATGTGAATGGATAAACAAACCCGTGTCTGGGATCCATAATAATATCACACACATAAAAAAGAGAATTTCAGTGGAGATGACTTCGCTTAATACGGATTATAAACGCGAAATATCATGTCTGATTTTACAGGAAATTACAACCAATTTACCACAAGTGACAATGGCGAAAAAAGAGTTCAAAATACCACCAGGACTGGAGCTGGCAGACCCGAACTTCAATATAGCTGCACCCATCGACATCCTGTTGGGCGCGGAGAGCTTCTGGGAGATGCTAAACAACGATAGATTGAAACTCGAGTCAGGACCAACGCTTCAACGTACGCAACTGGGATGGATTGTGTCCGGTCCTATCAACGTGTACCCCAAACAAAGGCCTGTATCAGATTTTTGCAGTTTATCTATAAATAAGTTGAGTCATCAAATAGAAAAATTTTGGAAATTGGAAGAGATTAATTCCACTAAAATTCAAACTCAAGAAGAAAAGGCTTGCGAAGCCAGTTTTGTAAGTACTCATACTAGAGAAGATGACGGTAGATATGTTGTAAGTTTACCGCGTCGGGCATGCATTGATCAGTTGGGAAACTCATTGCTCACTGCCGAAAAAAGATTTAAAAACATGGAAAGAAAATTTGTGTCACATCCCGAGTTAAAGACACAATATGTAAAATTCATGCGTGAATATGAAGAATTGGGACACATGGAGATGTGTGACCAGTCAAAAGGGGATCGTGACTCCTATTTTTTACCGCATCACGCTGTAGTGAAAGAATCCAGCACTACTACTAAAGTGAGGGTCGTTTTTGACGGCTCCGCCAAAACCTCAAATGGAATTTCCCTCAATGAAGCCTTGATGACAGGACCTGTTATACAAAAGGATCTATATAACCAACTATTGCATTTCAGGAAACATCAAATAGTCATGACTGCCGACATCGAGAAGATGTACCGCCAGATTAACATGTGTGAAGATGACCTGGACCTACAGAAGATAGTATGGCGCGAGTCGCCACAGGATGTGCTCAAGCATTATCGTCTGAAGACTGTGACTTATGGACTGGCACCTTCCTCCTTCTTAGCCACAAGATGCTTAAAGCAAATTGGTATGGATAATAATTTAATTTTTCCTAGAGCTAGTCAGGTCATAGAAAATGACTTCTATATGGATGACTTGTTAACGGGAGCAGATGAGCTGGAATCCTGTAAAAAGTTAAAAGAAGAATTAATCAGCATCTTGTCATCTGCGGGGATGACGTTGAGGAAGTGGAGGTCCAATGCGTTGGAATTGTCAGCCGAGTCGGGCCAAGCTAAGTGTGCCGATTCAGGCGATTCCGACAAAATTATTACTGACAATCCAAAGACTGAGAAAATATTAGGATTAACATGGAACAATGAATCTGATTACTTTTCTTATGTAATAATGAAGCCATCAGGTCCAACCGAGAGCAAACGAGAGATATTGTCTTGCATCGCATCAACCTTCGATCCATTGGGACTCCTAGGGCCGATAATAGTCATAGCCAAATTGATAATGCAAAGGCTGTGGCAGTCCAAAGCAGCATGGGATGATCAGTTACCTAATGAAATATTAGCACCCTGGAGGACCTACCTGCAAGATTTAATTCAGCTAAATGTGTTGAAAATACCAAGAAAAATTATTTGCAAGCAAGCAAAAGAGCTACAGCTACACGGTTTTTGCGATTCGTCTGAGAAGGCTTTCGGAGCCTGTATCTATATGGTGTCAATGGACCACAGCGGTAAGTGGCATTCACACCTAATAACATCCAAATCAAGGGTAGCACCATTGAAGTCTATTTCACTGCCTAAGTTGGAGCTATGTAGTGCTGTACTACTGGCAAAATTAATGAAAACTATAAAACAAGCATTAAATATAATGAAGATCAACACATATTATTGGTGTGACTCTACGATAGCGCTGTGTTGGCTGAAAGGTCAACTTACTCGTTGGAGCACTTTCGTGGCCAATCGAGTAGCCGAAATACAAGAACTGAGTGATCCAGATCAATGGAGACACGTATCATCATCCGACAATGCAGCGGATATACTTTCCAGAGGAGCTACTGCGGATAAACTGATAAATTCTACAATATGGTGGAATGGACCAAATTGGTTGACCGACGGAGTCAACGATTGGCCTATATCGAACATTTTCTGTTCAAACCCTCCGGAGCTCAAGAGTAAAAATATTCTTTTATCTACTGATATTCAAGAATGGGAAATATTTGGAAAATTTTCCTCATTTATCAAATTGAAAAGGGTTACAGCATATGTACTGCGGTTTGTGAATAACTGCAGAAATATTAAAAGTAAAATTTCAGGTAATTTAAGTGTAGCTGAACTAGAAGCAAGTTTGAATTGTCTACTGAAATCAGCTCAGGCACATGCCTTTCAAAAAGAGTTGAAGACATTAAAAAACCAGGGAAATGTCAACAAAAATAGTAACTTAAAATCTCTTCATCCCTTTTTATGTGATGGTCTTATATATGTGGGCGGTAGATTAAATTTAGCTACGCACCTATCGTACCAACAAAGACATCCAATTATATTGCCAGCTAAACATAAGCTAACCGAATTGATTATACGTCACTATCATTATGTAAACTTACACGCAGGACCTCAAGCGCTATTAGCTGAAATAAGATTAAGGTTTTGGCCTATTTTTGGGAAAAATACTGTTAAAAGGATATTACATAAGTGTATTGTGTGTTTTAGGTGTAATCCTCGTATTGGTAACCAGATCATGGGAAGCTTACCGAGCGAAAGAATCACACCGAGCCGACCGTTTGCTATCACGGGAGTCGATTTTGCTGGACCGATTCCAACCAAAAGTGGGCCACTGAGGAGAGCTCCACTCGTGAAATCGTATTTATGTATTTTTGTTTGTTTTTCCACAAAGGCGGTTCATTTGGAATTAGTTTCGGATTTATCTAGCAATGCTTTTTTGAACAGTTTAAAGAGATTTATATCCCGTAGGGGAGAACCTGATAAGATTTTTTCCGATAACGCTAGCAACTTTCAGGGGGCCAGTAATAGGCTCAAGGAGCTGTATACCAGTTTGAGAGAGAACAACGACAAGATTCAAAATTATTTAGCTAACAGAGGTATTGAGTGGAGGTTCATAACCCCTCGAGCCCCTAGTCAGGGAGGGCTGTGGGAAGCTGCGGTCAAGTCAGCAAAGTTTCATTTGTATAGAGTCACTAGTAATTCTGCTTTAACCTTTGAACTTTTGTATACTTTAATTTGTCAGATTGAGGCCTGTCTAAATTCCCGTCCATTGACTTCCTTGTCTGATGACATCCACGATTACCAACCCCTCACCCCAAACCATTTCCTCATAGGCACTAAATCCTCTATCATTCCGGAGAGAGATGTCCGAGCCATACCAGACAACAGACTGACCCAATATCAGAGAATCCATGCGCTAATGTTATCCTTTTGGTATAGATGGAAGCGAGAGTACTTGATGGAGCTACAAAAAAGGACTAAATGGCAAACCAGTAATCAACGGGCACTGCAAAAGGATGATCTGGTTATTCTGAAGGAAGATAATTTACCTCCACCATTATGGAAAATGGCGCGAGTTATATCTACACATCCCGGCTCGGATGGTGTAGTGCGAGTGGTTACCCTGAAAACCCCTCAAGGAATCTTTGTCAGGCCTATCACAAAGATATGTCTAATGCCTCTGGATCCGGAAGCTGAACCTGTGACGGACGCCCCGGACCCTTCCGTCAGTCCGGACACCCCGGACGACCATGATGAAACTTTTTAGGGTGAAAATATTTAAAAAAAGACCCTTTAAAGATACCAATCCCAGGAACAACATGACAACCTATAAATTGATGATTGATTGCACCCCGCGCTGTGGTGCTTATATCGTGGACTGCACCTGGAGAAGATCCTAACCAATGGACTTGAAAAAAAAAAGACAATTGTGTTGTGTTGGGTTGGGTTTTATTATAATATTATTTTGTGTTGGGTTGTGTTCTATTATAATAGTATTTTGTGTTAAGTTATTATTTAAATATGTAAAAAAATTTTGGTTAATTTAAGTTTATGTAATTAGTTTAGGTTAATCACCTTAAAATTCAACTTGTGAATGTACATTTTTAAATAATAGTATAATAAGCAGTGCAGGATTATTTAGTTTTGGCTGCTAATTTATAATAGGTAAAATTATTTGTTAGTATTTGTACGGTATTTAGAGTTAGGATTTGTGTTTTTTCTACTTTTGCCTTGATTGTCTTCCCCTGTTTTTGTTATGTTTTCTTGAAGGGTTCATAAATCGGTATAGGCGATTTAGAAACCCCGAGGCGGAAGCTATGTTAAAAATTGAGATACTACCAGCACCTATGGGTTGCTTGAGCAAGCTCCCAGACATTAATATTTCAAATGGTGCGAAGCTTGACTAGTCGCTGAATGTTCGGTACCTGTTTTAACTACCAAGTACGTACTATGGAGGAAGCCATTTTTTTTGTAGATGCTTCCGAGTGTCAAGTGTGTAATGATTCATTCTTTAAATGTATGCAGGTTTTTACATTATAAAAGTGCTAGCATCTCATTATTATCGGCTTCTTCCCAACGCAAGTTTTAACAGTAAACATCTGCCAGTGTTTGGCCCGGTGTGTTGACACCGTATTATAATACATTTATAACATGTCCAAGTGAAATAAACAGTGAAGTTTTTTTGCAAAGATAATTATTTTATTTAAAAGGACACCCATCAATTTTGAACAGAGAGGTCCCAGGAACGTGCTTGCCAGGCTGCAGGGCGGGCTATGCTTAGCAGGTAAGCCACGATGGGCTTAGGGGAGCACGGGGTGTGCTCTCCTAGGCGGGAGACTCGTGCATCCTTCTCGGATCGCCGCGAAAATCTGCCCGTTTTGTATCGAGTCCGAACGGAATTCTAGAATGGCGCGTATGCACGCGTTTAAGTGACGTGGCCTTCGCCTAGGGAGGTGGGGTTTTGACTGCCGGAACTTGCGGACGGCCGCAGGCCGTTGGGGAAAGGAGGCGGGGGTACAGCTGCACGGGGGGTGAGGGGAGCCGTTAGCGTCCGCCAGTGGTGTAGTGTGGGAAAACCGCTACATAACAAGCTTTTTGAATCACTGGTCCTTGATGAAATCTATCCCAAATTAATTAAATTAATTGACCAAAAACAGTATGGTTTTATCAGTAGTAGATCTACCGCAACTAACTTAACAATATTTCAAAACTTCATAATACAATCTTTTGCAGAAAAAAAACAAGTAAAGTTAGCCTCCCAAAAACTGGGCATACTGTACAAGGCCCGCAGATACTTTAATAGTACACAACTGCTAACCCTGTACAAATCAGAAGTACGCCCCACGGTTGAATTTGGCAGCCACCTCTGGTCTGGAGCTCCAAAATACCTGAAAAATACCCTCGGATTGCAACCTTTAAAGCACAGACGTCGGGTTGAAATGCCACCCTTATTCTACCGGTATTACAATGGAAGATGCTCCGAGGAACTAGCGTAATTGATCCCTTCGGCACCGGTGCATAGTCGGGAAACACGCCAAACGTGTGTACACGGTTGACATTTGTCACATGAGAACAGGTCGTTTCTTCGACTCTGTGTTTCCTCCTTCCCACAACATGGGTCTCTTCAAGACCAATGTTCATTACTTCCTCTCCTCAAAAAAACCCTCCACACAGCATCCCAGATGACATAGGCCCTGAGGGAAATTATTTTCCTCAGGGGCCTCCTGTGTGAAAAACAAGTCGACTGCATATATACAGACTTTTCGAAGGCATTTGACAAAGTATCCCATAAACTACTAATCCAAAAACTATTTGCTCTAGGAATAAGGGATAACATGCTAAAATGGTTTACTAACTATTTAATACATCGTAAACTGTTCGTCAAAATAAAATCATGGATGTCGAAAGCTTTTTGGGCTACTAGTGGCCTACCGTAAGGTAGTCACCTTGGCCCCGTTTTGTTCCTCATTTTCTTCAATGATAAAACCAATTGCTTCAACGATATCGAGGTTTTGCTCTTTGCTGATGACATCAAGTTATATAAGAAAATAACTGATCTAAATTATTGCCATATACTTCAGTCAAATATTAGTAAGTTTAAATATTGGTGCGTTCAAAATAATTTATTCTTAAATGTAGAAAAGTGCAAAACCTTGACTTTCTTCAGAAATAAAAATCCTTTTTTATTCGAATATTCCATCAATAACACAGCTTTAGAAAGAGTAGCGGAAATGAGAGATCTTGGAATTATTTTGGATGAAAAACTAAGTTTCGTCAATCATATCCAACAAATTGTAAGCAAAGGTATGAAAACACTAGGCTTCGTATTAAGAACAACCAAAAACTTTAATTCCATACAAGCCATTAAATTATTTTATGTATCTCTGGTTAGAAGCCTAATGGAATATAACTCGGTAGTTTGGTCTCCATCTTACAAAATTCACATTGAGCGAATACAAAAAAAAATTCTGCGTTTTATAAATTTTAAATTAAATATCCCACTAGAAGACTTAAAATATAATTTATTATTAAATATTCCAAAAATACACACACTAGAAGACAGACGTAAAATAAACGACGTAACATTTTTTTTCAAAATACTTAACTCTAAAATTGACTGTTGCGAACTCCTGCAACTCATAAACTTACGAATACCGACAGTAACTGCACGACAAAATACACTATTCTACTGAAGCATTCATAAGCGGAACTACATTGCCGACTCTGCGATACAACGATTTCACACTATGGGAAATCAGTACTTAGGTGACATTGACATATTTAACATAAACTTGGCGAATTTTGTTGATCTTGTAAAAAACTTATCCCAAAACTATTCCTAAACATAACTGTATTTTTGTAAACCTATGAAATTGCTATATTTTTGTATTTTTATGAGTTGCGCGCTTTTTTATGTAATTTTATTTTTATTATTTCTTTATCTGTTTTATTCCTAAACATATCTGTTTTCCTGTAAACTATGAAATCGCTGTATTTTTGTATTTTAATGTCTTGTGTGCTTTTTTTTATGAAATCGCTGTATTTTTGTATTTTTATGTCTTGTGTGCTTTTTTATCTAATTTTATTTTTATTATTTCTGTATCTGTTTAAAAATCATCTGTCATGAATTAATTGTACTACCAAACATGTGAAAGCCTTTTGGGCGTTAAATAAATAAATAAAACCACGAGGTTATTTTGCGAGAGCTGTTTGTAAATTTGTATTTTTATATATTTTGTTTGTACTTTTGCAGCAACGGCTGAACGCTGTACATCCCATGGTATCGTTGGAGAATGCACTACGAGGAACACCTGCAAAGCGTTCCATGAGGTCTCTTTTACGTCACTAAACCAAAGGAAACAGAACGACATCTTGCTCAGTTGGCGATGCGGAAGGACCTCTTTAGTAAGAATATTGATTAAATTATTGAAGTGAAACTTCTTTACGCACGCTTGACTTGGGGAGTACGCTGGTGAATGCTTGAAGAGAGCGTTACGAAAAGCGAAGCGAACGGTAGTTGAGAGGGAGACATAAGTTATTGAAGATAGAAAGAGAGAGAGTTAACTTTCGTATATTACTGTAGGGGCAAGAGAGAGAGGTGCGAGCACAAATTTTCTTTCTCTCTTTCTCTGATAGCCAGTTACGTTTCGTATATCTAAGACACAGTGCTGGCCTATTGTCTGTATCACACTGTAGGAGCAAGAGAGAGAACACATTTTCTTTCTCTCTTCCTATCATATAGATGGAGCTAAAGAAGTTTTACTTCAGTCGTGTGGTCTAAAGCACACTCGTTTTTTATGTTTATCGGTTTATCGGTGCCTACATTTGTCAACGAACCTTCGATTAGTGAAATCTTAAAAGTAAAGTAGAAACTACGTCAATTTATTTGGAAGCCAAAAAAAGTCTCGAACAGCTCTAGTTTTCATAACATATGAAAATGGTTACCATTCTTATTTATAAATAATACCCAAATTCCCAACGCTTATAAATTTTACGATATTCAATATTTTTTAATGAATCTAAAAAAAATGGAATAAACTGACAAATTTAATATAGTTGCATTCAATGGCTCTCTAACATCATCAGCAATTTATATGCCTCCTTTTAAAATTTTGGAAGGAGGATTTTTTTAAAGAGCGCGGGAAATTTCCAAACCGAACCCTTAAGAATTTCCTGGCGCTCAAGACAGAAATTGATCATGTATCGGGACCCTCCAGATGTTAATTCTACGCCAATACCTCAAAAAAGCATTTCTGGCAAACGATAGTTTATTTAAGACTAGCTTTTTCCCGCGGCTTTGCTCGTATTAAGGGATGGTATTGGGGGATTTCCACTCAGCCTCCTCCACCTTTCCTCTCCCCACTGTGGTCCCCCCATCAATCCCCCTCCCCCTCCACCCACCCCTCCCCCACTCCACTCCCCCCTCCCCCTCCACCCACCCCTTCCCCCACTCCTCCCCCCTCCACCTTCCCTCTCCCCACACCACTCATCCATCAACCCCCTCTCCCTCCCCCTCCTCCACCCACCCCTCCCCCACCCCACGCCACTCCCCCCCATCAACCTCCTTCCCCTTCATTTCCCCTTCCTTCCCTCTCCCTTCCCTAACCCCCTCCCCCCACCCTCCTCCCCCTCCCTTCCCTCCTTCACCAACACCCTCTTAACACCCCCTCCCCACTCCCCCCACTCACCTCTCGCATTCCACACATTCATTCCCGATACATTCAGTTTTCAAACTGCTCGCATGCTACCTAGTATAATTTCTTATAAAAATTTCATAATGCCAGAACTCAACGGTAGTTTTATACAAAAAAACGAACAAAAAAAATTATCCTATTTGGTTCAGTCGTTCGGGTTTATGCGCATACATACATTTCGGTGATTCAGTTTTAGAGATAGTTATTAAGTACGAATTATTATTCTTCTTTTTATATTCTACCAGTACGGCAGTTTTATACTTAAAAAATTCGATACCTGTCTATCCAATTAAAACAACAATTGTTGTGTGATAGAAAATGTCAAAATTAGAGAATGACATTTTGCGAAACAAAGATTCTTAAATAAAAGTTCTATTTTTGAAAATATTTAAATTAGCGAATTTATTTGAAGTACCTACTTCTCTTGTAATTTGAATCGATTAAAGAATTATAGATATCTTACTAATCATGCCACCTATTGCAATTTTTTCATACAAATTTCGTAATGCCAGAGCTCTGAGCAATAGCCTAAAATGTTTATATTATTATAAAGTTTCATTAAAATCCATTCAGTAAAGTAGGAATTAGTATTTTATACATATTTGAATTTTAACATCAAAGGGATGTCCATAGTAACCTTATTTTAAAAAAAACATCGTTTCCAAGGCGACAATTGGCGTTTGCAATAAATCGATTTTGTTAGCGACAGAAAATGTATGATAAATAATTTCATAACGCCAGAGATTATTCATAACGCCCGTGCTTACCAATATATATAGCCTATAGATCTCGCAAATAATGTAACTTTCTATTAGTGAAGGAATTTTTAAAATCTATTCAGTAGTTTTTGCGTGAAAGAGTAACAAACATACATCCATACAAACTTTCACCTTTATAATATTAGTAGGACGTTTATTTCCAAACAGAAACAATTCCAAAAACGTAATGCTTCCACAAATTATCTTCAAAATGCCATCGCAATAATATTGTGCTTAGGGCAGACAACCAGATAGCAGATAATCCTGAGTTCAAATCCCTGTCACCGCAATAAGTTTTTTCGACAACCTCTTCTCAATAACGAAAATGATTTACTTATCATTAACTTAATGCTGTTTTTTTTTTAAACATGAATGTACCTACTATAGTTCTAATACTGTTTGCACTAAAGAGGAGTCGAGAAGGCAAGATTGTCTTTGAACCTTCATTTTTTGACTAAGCACTCTCCTTGGCTGATCGACGCATCACTTCACCATCTTTATTATACTTCATCATGTATCCATTTAATTCACTAACATCAGAGATGAAGACTGTTGTTCCTGTCATCAAACCCTGGATTTACAATTTTTAAAAAATATATTAAAATGTATATATATGTTACAGTTAAAACCTATACAAAAATAATATGCAAAATGATGTACAAACCTTTTTTAATAGCCTCCACTCGAAACAAAGACAAAAACCAGTTATTTGCTTACTACTGATGCTCACTCTCTGAACTTTGCATAATATGTTATTAAGCTTAAGGTTAACTCTTTTCAAATAAATATAGAATGCATCATGTTTAATGACCTTATCACCTGTGATTGTTTTTTTTCTGAGGAATTTTAATTGTTTTTAGTGTCATTTTTCATGTATTATTATGTTGTCCTTATCCTTGTTTGGGAACGCAGCACAGTGCGCTGGCCAGGACATGTGGACAGGATAATAAAGGCAAAATCTGAAGTGGCTTCTATTTAATTGATAAGTGTTGGAAGGTTTTTATTAAGATGGTTTGTTGATGTTAATATTAACACCGCATTCTTGGACATAAGGCAATGAGAGACTAGAGGGATATAGCAAGAGAGTGACTAGATGGATACAGCAAGAGAGTGACCAGAGGGATACAGTAAGGGAGTGAGAAAGAGAGTGAATAAAGGGATACAGCAAGAGAGTGACTAGATGGATACAGCAAGAGAGTGAATAAAGGGATACAGCAAGGGAGTTAATAGAGGGATACAGCAAGAGAATGACTAGTTAGATACAGCAAGAGAGTGACTAGAGGGATACAGTAAGAGAGTGACTAAAGGGTTACAGCAGGAGACTCGCAGGGACTGAGAAGTATCCTAAACGCGGCCAATATTTTCAAAGTTTGTAACACCAATATTATTTTTCTTTATGTGAGTACCTCACAAGAGTCTCCGCTGCTCCCGTCTGGAGTCAGTGAGACTACGGCATCCCTAATTGGAGTAATTGGAGTATGTTGTGAGGTTGAAGGTAGTGGGGAGAGGAAGGAGACGGGGAAGAGGAAGGTGGGGAAGCACCTGGCTATTCAGATCTGGTCACCAAGCACGGCTAAAGCCTTTTACACCTGGGCAATATGTTATAAATTTTAAATATGTATATTATTTCCTCAACTACTTTCTTAAGCTGCGGCTTTAAATAAATATATAGCGGCTTTAAATATATATTTATTGTTGGCGACACTTTATTTCGGGTTTTGTCTATGTGAAGCGCGGGGAGCAGCAAATCGACTCGTCACCTAATTTTAGATAAGAATGTGCCAATTGATCGGGGCAAGTTTGGATCGAGTATACGCGGGCGACATTAGTTGTCTAATTTGTGATGGATTTATCAATGAATTTATCAATGAATCCACGTAATAGCGCGAGTGTGATCTCGCAAGATCCTTTTGGATAAAATGAGATCGGTAATGATCCGTGCCATCCTTACGTGTAATAAGGCGTTACGCGTATAAATACCACATTCCGCGGCCGGCGAGCGCTGTAGAGAACCCTATTTTACGGAAACGCGCCGTTTCCGGGAGAGTGTCGCGACCATGTGAGCAGAATTGAGTGCGTAGTGACGAGGAAGCAGAAGGGCAGTCAATCCGCAGAGGGTCATGGGATCCTACCCAAAATAGCCAATCGGTTCCAGGGCCGAGGTCTACCAAAGATAGAGAGAGTTCAGGGCCTCCCCTTCTTCAGGATCCATCATCAGGCGTCACCGTGAGAGGCCACATGAGCCTACTCCTTCCCAGCCGCAGACGTGTGCAGGTAGATAGAATAGGTTAGGTGAAATCGTTGGTCCCGGGTGAGTCTTTGCCTTATCATTTTGATTCTGTCACCGTGGTTTTATGTTCAATATACTTATATTTTTGTTCTCACCTACAACCTTTTTTCAATGATGAAAACAAACCACCCTACACCTTTCCAGGAGTGTCACAATTAACAGAGCACGAGGGATTTTGCAATATTTAGGGTTTTTGTGCATTTTTGAAGTGGCCTGTGTCCATAACACCATCCCAAAATAAATTTTTGATACAAAAAAAAAATAGATAAATGCTTTTTCTGTGCCCGTCAGTCAAAATAAAATATTAAAAAATATGTTTATCATACTTTATAACTGTTTGTTCAAGAACCGTTTTCTATAAATCGTCAATCGATCTCCATACGAAAAAAAATAAAAAAATAATATTATCGTAGAAAAAATATCAACCTATACCTCCTCATATTCACATTTTTGTAATAAAGTTAATTTATACTGTATTTATAATTTTTAAAACTACATAAATCAATCAACTTTGAAATTATTTTTACACATTAAAATAGTTGGTAATTATTGAACAAAAAATATCATGCATAACTACAATGTTTTAACTATGACAATTTAAAAAAAAAGATGAAAATTTTGTGATTTTATTGGTAATATATGATTTTTTTATAACACCAAATACACATAAAAACGAACGCAAAAATAATTCTGATTCATAACGCGGAGACAAGCCGCATCGGACGGTCGTCCGTGGCGCTTTGTTATGTAAAGTAGTATTTCAAAATTAGGACTGTAGTAGTGCAAATTGAATATATGTACACAATAACTTGAATGACCACAATCCATTAAAGGTCGTTCGCTAATTTGTAGTATATAAGTCGAAAGGAATCAGAAAACGGGCATGGTTTAACGACGCGGTCATTGCTATGATAAAACCTTCCGATATAAGTCCAACAAATTCGTAGGCGCATAAAATATAGTAATCACTCGATGATCGGTTTACGAAACCTTTTTTCTAATTCTTTCCCTTATATATTTTTTAAATATATTGTTTACCTCATAATAATCGTTACATTTTAATTGTAGAATATTATTAACATTTTTGTTTGATATCAAATTCTGCTTTATTAAGATTTCCTAGATGTACGTATAAATTTATTTGCATATCGTTAAGCGTATTGATTTGGAAATGACTTCGGTAGGCGAAAGAGCTATAAATAAAAATAACCAATAATAAATATGAATAAAAATAAAATAAATTGGTTTTTCGATTTAAAAAATATAAGAATACTTGCAGAAAAGTCAATAGATGTCGCGTATTAAAATAAAATGGATAAAAATTTATCCAGACACTATCTAGATTGCATTTAGTACGAGTTGAATCTTGCAATCATATATAAAGATAGCAGCCAATAATTTATGTGCGTTAAGAAAATGAAAATAATGTTGGTAGTTCTTAGTCAAAGTATGATACAGTTAAAAATGATTTCATATGGGTTTCGTAGCTCAATCGGTAGAGCTCTTGCCATGTAAGCAAAGGGTCCTGGGTTCGAGTCCCAGCGATGCCAATATCTTTTCTGATTTTTCTGTCTCAGATTTTCGATCGAGTTTCGCTAATATTGTCTTCATTTAATTAAATAAAAAATATGGATTTAATAATTTTTTTTTACAATTAAAAAAATTAATAACTTAGCAGCATGATTAATAACTTAGTAGCAACGAACTATTTTGGCCTGCACATTTCGTTTATATAACGCTTCATCAAATGCTGCAGACGGTCCAGGGACATTTATATCTGATTACTAATATTTTTTGTATTAAATACCCACATACAAGCCCAATATCCGTGTTGTCCTAGTTTTTCGAAGCAAGCATGTATTTCAACGGGTCCATTTATTATTTTATTAAAAAAGTGAGTGTCATATTTCACATTTCGAACGGTTTCACAAGGGCTGTGCAAATACATAAATGGTTAAATATTATTATTCATAATTTAACTCACCTATGCGTCCTTGGTTTTAAACAAATTTAAATAAGATACGATTTTAGATTTTCATGGCCAAAAATTATTTTGTTATTAGTTTTTGGGGTATTATGCCGTGTTGCGCTACCTCCTTCTTTAGCCAGCGTTTCAGACAGCGTTGCAGTGTCCATCATCAGGTCAGATGTGGGATATGTATTGGTACGATCGATTCCTCCTTACACCTCTTGAGGAAAGCCAGACTGCCCAATAAATGGTTCCTTCGCTTCCTCAGATTCTCCAATCATCGTACCATTGTGTGAACTTCCTCCCCATAGAGGTTCGTCAGATACGATTTTAGATTTTCACGGCCAAAAAACACATCTGCCCTGATGATGGACACTGCAACGCTGTCCGAAACGCTGGCTAAAGAAGGAGGTAGCGCAACACGGCATAATACCCCAAAAACTAATAACAAAAAAATTATATAAGTTTATTATCTTTTTTCAGTATATGCGTAAAACTACTACCTGGCTGAGTACCCGGAGTGGCTCGGGGTTTTAAATGGTTTGGTGTAAAGTTGTGATGTTGAAAATTATTCTAGTTTACCTGAAAACTGGGTGTAGTTTTAAGGTGGAAATAATAAAAAAAAAATTTACATGAGCTCCACACAGGAAGCCCTGAGGAAAATAATTTACCTCCGGGCCTATGTCATCTTTGGGCATGCTGTGTAGTGGGTTTTTTTAAGGAAAAGAAGGAGAGGGGAGTTCTGGGAAGGAAAAAGGGTTTAAGGGGTAGGTAGGAATCTGGGGTTCATTGTGTCCTGGTCATCCACCTCCAAGACCTAGACGAACAGCACCCCATTAACCCGGGCACTCCTGCTAAATCACCAAACGTAGCGAACCACTTGGGGTGACCATTGGCAGAGGTGTTGGTTATCCAATAAAGATTCCCGGGGCGGCGGTACCCATTCCCGCCTCCCAAATTGAAAATTAATGCTAAGAATTGAAAAAGCTTTTTTAAACATTGGTTTTACGAATAATTTTTACGAATAATTTTAGTTTTACAAATAATTTTTTGATTCATCTCTTCCTCGGGCATCTCCGACTTCTTCAGCCATTGTCTTCGTGTTATCAAATTCTTACTATTAAAAGACAGTTACATGCAGCACCAGTACCAGATTGTTACTATGCTGTCTCGATGAGACTATAGATTGGAATTTGAAATTTTTATTTATTTATACGCCTAAAAGACGTTTTACATAAAAGTGATAAAATAAATCATTATATATAGCGCATTGCAGAATATCTTTATTTCATAGTAAATAATAATAATAATGCAGAACAATAATATAAATATTGGCGGGCACATAAAAAATAATATTATGATATTATAATATTATTTTATTAATCAATTCAGTACTAAACAACGATTCATAATAACAATATTATTAATCGCTGTTTAGTACTGAGGTGATTAATAAAATAATATTATAATATGAAGTGATTAATAAAATAATATTATAATATTATTTTATTAATCACTTTAGTACTAAACAGCGATTAAAAATAACAATTATAATCGCTGTTTAGTACTGAAGTGAGTTTTATGTTTTTTTTTCTTCATGTTATAAAACCTGTTTTTTGAAGTGAAAATTCTACAGCTCCGCTGTGATTTGGATTTCGGATGAAACGGAAATGACGATTACCGCATCTGCAACGCATCAACTGCGTTCATTGGCCGCTTTGATTATGATGTCATTTTTAAAGACTCCTATTGGTTGAGATATGAAACGGAAATTACGTTAGGTCTGCGCTCATTGGTCGCTTTGATTGTGAACTCACTTTTCAAGTATTGCAAATTGCACTCGAATTTTTTCTATGGCTACCTACTGTAAAAACCTAAACTTTCAAATAAATAAATTTATTTTTCCACTGTGTTTATATTTCCATGGTGTGACAGCCCTAACAATCCAGCGAGACATTTTTTTCTCGCTTGGCGGGCTGCACGTGTCTTTCTGGGTTGGAAACCTTTAAAAAAATCCCAGAATTTATGGAATATTGCGTACATATTGTAAAATGTGGGAATATTTGTATAAATGTAAAATAAATCAATACACCTCAAATAGTAATGTCATGTTGAGAAGATGTTCGATCCGAAATTTCTGGCCACTAAGCTCGTTAGTACCGTGCCGCCATCGACGATCTTTCGCCGAAATATTTTAATTTTCATTATTATCCTTTTTATTATGTACAATGCCCCGGTGCAACAAATAAATACTTGCGTGCTAAGGTTGACAACGGGAGACATTTTAACTTTATCATTTACAAATGTATAATTGTTATTATATTGTTTAAAGCCCCCGCCCCAGGAGGCGGATGCCCTTCCAGGGAGGGGCAAGCTACCTTTCCAAGGAAGAACAGACTGCCTTTCCAGAGAGGGGCAAACTGCCTTTCCAAAGAAGAGCAAACTACTTTTCTAGAAAAAAAAAGCGCAATCGGAGTCACTCCCTTTGCCTGCTTCGCCACAGCCAAATAGACCTGCCGAAGGCCAACCATTAAAATGTATATTTTTTCAATTTATTAAACTCACACAACCCGCAGGACAATTAAATAAACATATTTCATTCCAGAGACCTGCCGGGCATTCAGGGAAAGAGAATTTGAGTCTCTGACCCTTAAACTCGCAATGCTAGGGCGTTTTTAGCGCAGAAAAAAGAATCCGTTTTTTCCCATTTCAAAAATCCAGGGACCTCGCAAGACAATGAAACAAACAGGTTTCAGTAGCTAGTCTTACGAGGGACCTGGGAAAAATACTAGATTCTTTATTTAACTTCCCACAAATAGCCAAACATTAAAAACCTAGCACAAAATTGTAAACTTGCCTAAAAATTGCCACAAACTCACCAAAACAAAAATCTAGGGATAAATAATGCCTTTAATCATATGTTAGAATTAAGATATGTACATGTATATACCAATTTTACCCTGTATAATTATTTCTAATTCGCAATTTTCACGGGCGGCACCGACAAAATAAGGTGCGACTTTGGACTTTGGATTTATTTATTTTTCAGAGTACCTTAACCGAAGTTTACTTGCTCTAACATATTTATAAAAGGATTATCTAATGATGCTTTACATGGTTTTTAATGTTAATGAGTTTTCGAGAAATGAAAGTTTTATTTTACTGCGGCTTTATGCAGGAATATTCTATACGTAAATTATTAATCTCTACGTAAGACAGATTTGGGTTTTTTATATTTAAAGTGTTCATTCTCACTGTATTTAGCGAGAGAGTTTATAGTGGGATTAGAGTGACTATCTAGGCCAGCGAAAAGTCTAGTAGCCTGTGCAAAGATAAGGTCTTTAACCAACGGGACGTTGGATTCATTGTGGAGAGTAGATATTCTACTCCAGTGAGGAGCATTTAAGGCGAGTCTAATGCATTTATTTTGAAAGACTTGAAGTTTATCAATATGGGTTTTTGCTGCATAACCCCAGATTGGGCAACCGTATGAAAAACATGATCTGATGGTTGTCTTATAAAGCAGTAATTTATTGTCTGTAGATAGACGGCTATTTCTACACATCATGGGATATAGGGATGATAGATAACGATTTGCAGCTTTTCTTTTTTCTTCTATATGTTTTTTCCACGTTAGTTTATAATCTAGAGTGACACCGAGGTATTTTAATGATGATTCCCATGGAACATTTTTCCCAAAAAGTTTAATGAAAGGGGGCCGTTTAGGCCGTGTTTTGTGGAACACGGTCGCGACACTTTTGGTCGGATTGATAGAGATTCTCCACTTTTTACACCACTTTTCTGTGAGAGTGGCTTGTTTCTGTACGCAGCGTGTAGCAGTGGCCTCGACAGTTGAACTCGAGATGATGTTTGTGTCATCAGCGAATTGGGTTATCATGATATTGTGATCTATTGGTTTAGGAATGTCACTCGAATAAATGTTGTATAAAGACGGGGAGAGTTGGCTGCCTTGCGGGACCCCAGCTGACAGGGGACGAGTAGTGGAGAAAATATTATCTATTTTTACTTTAAATGAACGATTTCTCAGGAAACTATTTATACTTACGGGCAAGGTCAAACCTCCCACCACAAATTTTTACCACGTGGTCACATTTTACCCCAAATTTGGGTATAAAAGGACCCACATTTCTAACAATAAATCAGTTCATCTCTACTCAACAAACTTGTCTTTATTCTTCGGAAGTTTTCTACCAACACCTACCTTTGGAAGTCTACCACCTGCTGCCTCCTGCTGAAGTTCTGCCTGAACGAGTACCTGGTGCCTACCGCTGCAGTCGGCCCTAACTCTGGGCACTGCCAAGGCACCGCTCAGGCAGAAACTAGGCGCATCCAGGACCATTACCACTGGATGTAGGGAGGCCAGCCAGCTCTAATCACCATCATCAGCGTGTATCTCTGGAAGGCGTGCACGAGACCGGTCCCTTTTTTACAGTTCTTGTAAAGACGCTGATACGTCTGTTACACTATATATTATGCTTCACAGCATGCATAAAAAAATAACACTATTGAATGTCACATGTTTATCGAATAACTTAATATCACATTGATTTCTGTATTTCTCTTTTTTATTTTTAGTATCACCACATTTGTTGTAAGTATCTCTCCTATTTTTAGTAGTTCGAATTCAAATGAAATCACTTCCTGAAAGATATTATTGATTTTCATCAAAATTTAAATGTAAACCCTTGAAAAATTTCATTTATCACTTTTTGTAGATTTAAGTCAGAAGATGCACTTTATCTGAATTGTTTATATCAGGTAAATGTATTGTTGTGTATTATTTTATGTTATAATTTTTTATGGTTCTAAATTTCAATTTGTCGTTATTTTACTGGTCAATGGCATACATATTTATTATCCCTGTCATTCATGAATTTATACAGACTGTTTATTACTTTAAATTAATTAATTGCGAAATAACACAAATTAATCAAATAAAATTTATTTAGGCACGCCGGGATTCGAACCCTACCTTCGGATTGCGAGTCAAAAGTCTTACCCCTAGACCACGCCGGTCGTATGTGTAAGTCCTAATACTGATATTTGTGCAGGTATGTTGCCCGTACGACACGCCGTATTCCGAGCCTCCCCCGTCAATAGAGAGCCACAGGAACCTGCGCTTGCTTCCGCCTGTGGCAGAATGCGGAACATCGTCTGTAGATCGGCTCTACGGAGGAAATAAGACTGAACTCCTAGAATACCCATGGATGGCCCTCATCTCTACTAAAAGTAGTACGTACCGCATTGACTTAAAATATAATTTTACGTAAAGAGATAACGTTAGATCAACGTCACTTGTTGTTTTCATGAAGGAACCAAAACAATTTAGTTCGAAGATATAAATACATAAAGTCAAATGTAAGTGACTAGCTCAGGTATGGGGCCTCCATCGAAGCCAGAGTAAAGTTAGCCTCCCAAAAACTGAGCGTACTGTACAGGGCCCGCAGATACTTTAATAGTACACAACTGCTAACCCTGTACAAATCACAAGTGCTCCCCACGATTGAATTTGGCAGTCACCTCTGGTCTGGAGCTCCAAAATACCTGAAAAATACCCTCGACTCTAGAGAGTCAGAAACGGGCGGTCCGTTTAATAGATTCTCCCATCTTAACAGACGGATTGCAATATTTAGAGCACAGGCGTCGGGTGGGAATGCTATCCTTGTTCTACCGGTATTACAATGGAAGATGCTCCGAGGAACTAGCATCATTGATCCCTTCGGCACCGGTGCATAGTCGGGAAACACGCCAAACGCGTTCCCAACATTTGTACACGGTTGACATTTGTCACATGAGAACGGGTCGTTTCTGTGTTCAACAGCTCGGCTGTGGAATGATTTGCCGGTCTCTGTGTTTCCTCCTTCCTACAACACGGGTCTTTTCAAGACCAATGTTAATTCCTTCCTCTCCTCAAAAAGACCCTCCACACAGCATCCCAGATGACATAGGCCCTGAGGGAAATCATTTTCCTCAGGGCCTCCTGTGTGGAGATAATTTTTAAAAAATGTATATCTTAAATATCAAAATATATCAACAAATAATTTAATCCTTGGAGCACTTGCGTGGAAAAGTTAATTTACTTTAACATAAATAATATTAAAAATAATTACCGATATATTGGGTTTATGGGGTGAGGTTTGTTTAGGTCTTGGAGGTGGATGACCAGGACACACTGAACCCCAGATTCCTACTCTACCCACCCCTTAAACCCTTTTCCTTCTCAGAACTCTCCTCTCCTTCCTTTCCTTAAAAAAACCTCCATACAGCATCCCTAAAGATGACAAAGGCCCTGAGGGAAATTATTTTCCTGTGGAACCCCTGTGTAGAGCTCATGTAAAAAAAAATCGAAGTTTAAAAGTGCTTACAATTACAATAAATCAATTACTTAGTCATATCCGTTAAGGATTCGCAACTGGGCCCGAAAAGAAGAAGATGGAGAGATACGAAATTATGAATGTTAGAGGAAAGCGCTAACATTTACAGCGACAAAATCGATGCGAAAATTGCGAAAATGTTTAATAAAACACGACTCGTTTAAAATAGAGCAAAAATCTCGCGGGCATTGTCTTAACATTTAATGAAACACTGTGATTTTTTTCGTACGTATAACTTGTAAAAATAAACTTGTTTATAATAATTTTTGGAGCATACTTTACGATTTTTTTCTATCGAGGGAATTTTATATAATTTGCGTTATGGCGCGGGCAATGTCTAGATATTATCTTCAAGAATAACATTAAGACTTAACGTGTTTAAGGGAGTTATGTAAGAAATCGGTAATAATTCGGGTAGCGGCCCCGAGGGTAGCATTCGGGTAGAATGCCCATTCTTCAGCATTCTGAAGAATGAGCATTTCTTACGTAACATATCGGTAAAACTTGGTATTGATTATTATTTAATTGATTATATTTTTTTTAATGGACAACTTTTTAAGTATACTTTACAATCTACTTTCGTTTTGTTTCAGAATTTATCCGGATTGATTTTTTAATGATCATTTCGATCTAGTGCGCCGCGCGCCGTAAAGTGTGCGTTCGTTGTAGTAATCTATCTAATTTTGTTGTAGTAGTGATCTAATTATCACACCCATTTATAACCACTCGAACCAAATTAAAAAAATTTACAAATAATGTAAAAACAAGTATTATGTTTAAAATTGGCTCGCTGTAAGAAATAGTTTGTATTAGACTCTAACAAAAAATGCGTAGTTAAGTATAAATAAAAAAGTAAAAGCATCCATTGAAAAACTACTTAAAAGTAGTTTATTGGGACTTTTTCATTAATATATTTTATGTTTTTTTTCTGCAATATTGTGAATTATAATTTAAAAACCAAAACAAAAAATAGATTAGTTTTTGTTTTTGCTATATGACACACAAAGTCTATACCATTTCAGTCGCCGTAGAGTTTTTTTTTTTGAAAATCTGCAACATCACTTTTAAAAAATACAATTTTTATGCCATTGGGGGACCGTAACCCTAACGCATCGCTAAATATTTTTGTCTTCCTGGATATGGATTCCGGACCACAGTGCGCCGCCACTCTAAGTACCCCTGCGGAGAAACGGCCTGTTGGTATTATAGTCCGAAACAGTAGGTATAGATTTCTATGAGACGATCTACGAATGTAACTAAATCAATGAGTGTGTCAAGACCAAGTTCTTCAGCAGTCAAACATCTCTAGAAATTGTATAGGCTTTTTGATATGATTTTAATCAACAAAACCTACTTTTTAGTCGCCACCGCGGCTAAAACGGTATGGATTTTGTAAATACGCAACCGCGCTGGTCCTGACCGTTTCATTCTGATTTCACAACACTCCTTCGTATTACAGGTCTAACATTCCCTCTTTTTTATCGGATGCAGTAATGGGACGAAAGAAAAAATAAACTTTTATGTACGTTTTATTTTTATTTACAGCAACCGGTCAACTCAGACGGATTTTTACCTGCGGAGGTACCGTCATCAACAATCGCTATATCCTCACTGCTGCCCACTGCATAACCAAACTCAGAAATCGTCAGGTGATAGGAGTCAGGGTAGGGGAATGGGATAAGTCGACAGTCATAGACTGCGACAGGGGCTACTGTGCACCTCCTGTCCAAGATATCGCCATTCAGGAAATCCTTCCTCACCCAGCATATGTTGGAATCATCCCTGGCAGGAACAGAGACCTCAGGAATGACATTGGGCTTTTGAGGCTAGCAACACCTATAGATCTCACGGTAGGTGTGTATACTTTTATATCGTACCCCTCAGCGTTCAACCCTGCTACAAAATTGATGGTAAGTCGACCGCACTAATATTATTTCTAAATGTGTTTTATTCGATTTCAAGAAAACGTAACGCCAATTTGTTTGCCGACTACAAAACAAATGAGGGAAACAAAGTTAGATGACAAAGAACTCACTTTGACAGGATGGGGAAGAACCAATAATATACCCAATGACGACAGTATTGCGACCAAAAAAGTCTTCTCCGATCCGAGACTCCTTCAAATCACCGTGCCAGTTGTATCAAACAGGATTTGCGCAGAAATATATAACAGGTGAGCAATTATCGTAATTATTAAGATTTCTTCGGAATTATTTCTGCCCGTCTTTGGTTTCATCCACAGTCATAAACAAAAATTTTACAGTTTTAAATTGGGTAACTACTCGTATTTTCCCTTAGGCTTCAACATTGTTTAAAACTACTGTCAAATTTTGCTCTTCCACTTTTTTAAATTAATATTGTGATAAAAACGATAAAAACCGATATATAACAATGACTACATGTGCAAATTCCAAGTCCACCAATAATCCTAATCCCGAACTACTGCAAATTCTAGATAAAAAGTTCGATGAATTTAAAATCCAGTTTCTAGAAAAATCATTTGCAGACTTCAAAAATACCATAGTAGAAGTTATCAAAAAGGAGTTCAAGGAGGAAATTGAGGAGCTTAAGAAGAAAGTGAAACATTTGGAAGGACAAATAGAGCGCAATGATCAATATAATCGTGCAAATAACCTTATAATAAGTGGCGTTCCAGAAGATAGAAACGAAAATATTTATGACATTTTCTCCAAATTGGTGCTACAGCTGGATGTAAAATCACCCGAGAGGAAGTGGACTTCACAAGCAGAATCTCCCCCAGAATAAACCGAAATGTGACAAATGGAAAACAGAGGAACATTATCGTAAAATTTACACGCCGACACCTGAAAGATAACCTGTTAGCTGCAATAAGGAAGAGGAAGGGAATGTTTGCCTCAGAATTGCAGCTTCCTGGTGCCAGCAGAATTTACATCAATGAACATTTAACCCCAAAAAATCAGCATCTTCTAAAACAATGTAGAGATATAAAAACGGACAGAAAAATTCTCTACTGCTGGATAAAAAACGGGAAAATTTTCATTCGTGTAAGTGATACAACACCCATAATTTTAATTGCGGATCAAGATGACGTTAACAGACTTTCAACATTGAAGACAATGCCCACACAAGACGCTTCTACATCGGCCCTCCCTTTAGGAAACTAAATTTACAGAACAATATCAAACGTATTACTATTTATATCAAATTTAACCTCTTGCAGTACCTTAACATAATACCCAATTTCTACTTAGTCGTAATACACGAATCATCACTATACGTTAATTACAAATTCCCTTTAAACTCTTATCAAATAATGTTAAAACATGTTTTTATCAATTGTTTGAATTGCAATTGTATTAGTAATCTGTCCATAGATATAACAATCAATCTGTCAAAACAAAAGCCTCTTAAAACCATAGACATTTTAATTTACCACAAAAAAAATCGTACGTTCAAAAATGCCCCCAATCACAGCATAATTATTTTTTTCCAAACTATTTTCCAAACAATTTCACGAACATAATATTTAAAAATGCTTAACGTATATTTTCAAAATGTGCGAGGTCTTCGCACAAAAACTCATAGCTTCCTAAATCAGGTCCTTTTGAACAATTACGATATTTATCTTATATGTGAAACTTGGCTAAATAAATCAATCCAGGACAGTGAATTGTTTGACAATAGGTATGATGTATTTAGAGAGGATCGGAACTACTTTTTGTCTGGACAGCAGCAGGGAGGGGGGGTACTAATTGCAACATCCAAATCTCTGAAGGCTCTGAGATTACCCTGGTCTACGTGTACTGAGGAGATCTGGATATCAGTGCCAATACTAGGTAACAATAATAAACTCAAAAATTTATATATCTGCTGCACATATCATCCACAAAACACCAACTACATCCACAACCTAACTCATCACTTCAACACCACATCAGACCTGCACGCAAATCACCCCGAAGGATTGTTTTTATTAGCTGGAGACTACAATATATCCAAACTAAACTGGAAGTTAACCGAAGGGCAAAACCAATTAGAACCAAATTTTCCAGAAGACACTGCTAGTTGTGCCTTGGTAGACTTCCTTTCATTCACCCAACTACACCAATTCAATTCTATAACCAATACAAACAAACGAATTCTTGATTTAATCATGACAAATATTTCAAAATGTAGTATAACCCATTGTACCGAACCTCTGACGCCTGAAGATTCACATCACAGAGCATTAGACATAGAGTTATCACCTGTTACTGTACCGTCTCTCTCCAGCTCATCTAGGACAGTTAAAATGTTTCACCGAGGTGATTACGGTCAAATCACTGATGAATTATCCAAAATAAATTGGAAACTCGAATTTCAAGGTAAGGATACCGAAAAAGCCGTATTAAATTTTTACAATATCATAAATGACATTATTCGCAAATATATCCCCGAAAAAAAAATTAACGGTAATTTAGAAAGGTTTCCCCCCTGGTACACTTTACCACTTATTAAAATTGTAAAAGAGAAATTAAAATATCACAAGAAATGGAAAAAATACAAGAACCTGGCTGACTACCAATCATTTTCAGTACTGAGAAATCGTCAAAAGAATATCGCGTTAGAATGTTATGAAAACTTCATTATGACGGCAGAAGATTCAATAAAAAAGTGCAGCAAACAGTTCTGGTCATTTGTTAAATCAAAGAAATCCTCTTCCGATTTACCAAAGCAAATGTATCTTGGAGATATTTCCTGCAATGATGGACAATTCATATGCGACCATTTTAGTGATTATTTTTGATCAGTTTTTGTAGAAAATTCCAACCCTCGCCTCAATCTTATAAACTGTGAGAATGATGACGACAACTCTAATCTACATATACACAATATTAACTTCAATCAATCATGTGTACTTAATTATTTAAAAAAACTTGATCCGAATAAAAGTGCGGGATCTGATTTAATTCCATATTTTATGTAAAATGCCGGGACCAATTGGCTTATCCTCTCTCCTTGCTATTCAAAATGTCATTTGAAGAAGGCAACTTCCCCAACGTCTGGAAACAAGCACTCATTACACCAATCCACAAAAGTGGGGACAAAAATAACATTACCAACTACAGGCCCATCTCCAAACTCCCAATTGTCAGCAAAATCATGGAAAACATAGTTCTTGATCAACTTTTTCCGGCGGTACAAACGATCATATCTAAAAATCAACACGGCTTTTTCAGAAAACGGTCAGTCGAGACAAACCTTCTGGAATACACAGATTTTATTTTAAATTCTATGGGTAGTAAAAATCAAGTAGACTCTATCTATACGGATTTTTCAAAAGCCTTTGATAAAATTAACATTGACCTGCTTCTGAAGAAACTGTTAAAAATCGGGATTAATAGTGACCTCCTCAGATGGATCAAATCATATGTAACAAACAGAAGTCAAGCAGTTAGAGCTAAGGGTTTCTCCTCGCGTTTTTACAGTATACCTTCAGGAATCCCGCAAGGATCACATCTCGGACCTCTCTTGTTTATTTTATATATCAATGATATAGGTATGATATAATTTTTGCTGATGACACTAAGATTTACAAAAAAATCACTAATATTAATGACAGCCTAGAATTGCAAGATGATATCAATAGGCTTGGAATATATTGTGCTAACAACCAACTGTTCCTTAATCTGGAAAAATGTAACACAATATCATTCACCAAAAGCATAAACCCCCTAATATTCCCGTACAAAATCAATGACGTAGAGATAAAAAGATGTTGTGAAGTGAGGGACTTAGGAATAATAATGGACTCCGGAATGTCTTTCCGAACACATATAAATTCCATCTGTGACAGGGCGTACAAACTTCTAGGATTCATCATAAGAGTGACCAAACCATTTAGGTCACCACACGTAATCAAAATACTGTACGTCTCTTTTGTTCGCTCAATATTAGAATTCGGATCAGTCATATGGAATCCCCAATACAAAGTAAATATTGAAAGGTTAGAAAGAATTCAAAAAAAGATATTGAAACTCCTAGACTTTAAATCCTTTCGAACTTCAGAAAACCTAAAAGACTCATTAACATTCCATAATTTATCAACTTTAGAAGATCGAAGAAATATATCCGACCAAAAATTTTTATTCAAAATCATTAACAACGTTGTTGACAACAACTATCTTCTAGAACACATTAATTTCCACTGTCCAATAAAAAACACAAGATCAAACCAACTATTCCACATCCCACACTCAAAAACAAACTACACACAACATTCATTTCTCCGAAGGACGTGCACAAAATACAATGATATCTTTTACGACGCTGATATTTTCCATTTGTCCTCAGGCCAATTTATTAAATCCATAATAGAAAAAATTAAAACAAATTGTTAATTACGAACTCTCCACCCCTGCTGCGTGTTATTTTTTTCATTCTCATTATGTTGTTTTTCCTTCTTTTTATTATAATAATAATATTTGGATGATTTAATAATCCCATATGCTTTAATTTGTGTGTGTGTTTTTTTTTCTTTCTTTTCTGTTGTATATATGTATTTTTTTCTTTTTTTCTACAACTTTATGTTTTCTTTTATGTTTTAATCCATGTTTTTATAAATATATATATATTCCGCTACAATTTATATATATATATAAATTGTAGCGGAAACTTCGCTGGTTAATGCAATCATCAATCATTCTTTCTTTTCTGTTGTATATATGTATTTTTTTCTTTTTTTTCTACCACTTTATGTTTTCTTTAATGTTTTAATCCTTAAACTTCGCTGGTTAATGCAATCATGTAATATGTTACTTTCTTATTAAAATATGCATAACTGTTTGTTTCCTAAATAAACTAAAATAAAATAAAATAAAATAAAATTGTTAGAGACTTTACAGAGTAAGGAATTCTTCGTAAATAAAAATTGAAAATTCTACCCATGACGGACATATTCAACGATTTGTGACGTAGTCGCACAAAAAAGATTCGAGACCAAGGCGCGGCTGAACGCCTCCCAAAATCATGTTTCTTGTTAAAACTTTGTAATTGTATTATGGTTGTGTGTATATTAAATAAATAAACGCCGGGGTGGGGGTGGAATGGGCACTTTCACTCGATTCTAGGAATCATGCCCGGGGCAGTGGCAAAGGTGGACTGGTGCCGTTGTCGCACGCCCTAAAAATACGGACCCCAAGCCCTTTTCCAGTTCGTTAACCAGCAACGCTCGTCTTATAACAACTCTACATATTTGCCCTGCCCGCTCTACCTCGCACTGACCCTGCGTCTATTTGCCACGTTTTCTACTGACCATCGCTTCACCCTGGACTCCGGATTACCCTACACTTTCTGGACCGGACCCAGCTACGTCATACGGAAGGAGCCATTAGATCGACTCAGACCGGCTCTAAAGCGGGCAAAAGAGACGACGTTCTCCCGAAATCTTGCGCTTCCGTGGATTGGGACCTCCAGCCTATCTTACAATACTTTTGTGTCTCACTCCATTGCAAAATTAAGTTCACAATAAACAGGTAGATAGATGAAATCCTGCCTTTTCTGTATATGGAGATGACGCAAAGAAAAAAGTCTATGGCTCACCGTGTATAGAAAACCAACTCATACCTTCAAAAATAAAGGAAAACTGCCGAATGTATAATAGCTATCGTCATTTGTTACCCCGAAGAGTTTTTCGTCGAAAAAGAAGAAAGATTTCTACTTACATAATAAATTGGCTGATATTAGATTGGTAATGGAGTTTTAGATTAGAATGTTGAATCATCATCATCATCATCACTCTTGGCTCTATAACCCCTGGTGGGTCTTGGCCTCCTCAAGAGTCTTCCTCCACTCATCCCGGTATTGTGCCAGCTCTCTCCAGTTTAAGCTCCAAGGTAGATATATCTTTGAGGACGTTATCGCTTCATATTAATCTTGGTCTTCCCAGGCTCCTTTACGCTATTGAGTTCAGCAGGGACTTTGGTCCTTGGTGCTCGGTCATTTTCTCTACACGACCCATCCATCGAATTCTTCACAGTTTTATAAATTTTGTGACGTTTAGATCCTTAAGCAGAGTATGTAGCTCATTGTTGTAACGTCTGCGCCAAAATCCATTTTCTAAAACCGGCACGAAGATACACCTCAAAATTTTCCTTTCAAAAACGTCCAGTGCTCGCTTATTCCTCTTTGTTAGTACCAAAGTCTCAGCTGCGTATGTGAGTACTGGTCTGATAAGTGTTTTGTACACTAATATCTTGGTGTTTCTGGATAACAGTCTGGATTTTATTTGGTTTTGTAGGAGGAATGTATGCGCTTCTGGATCTCCTCTGTTGTGTTATTGTCGTTTGAAATCAGGGAGCCTAGGTATGTGAATCTTGGTACCGTTTCAAAATTTTGGCTTCCACCTGAGAGAGTTGGGGTTTGTTGGGCGCATCTATTTAGTATTTAGTATTTAGGCCACGTATTTAGTCTTCTGCTGGTTTACTACGAGACCCATATTTTTGGCAGAACTTTCAAGATTTAACTTTCAAGAATGTTGAACATGAAGATTTTATTGAGGTGGAACTTTGAACATCTGTATTTCAACAAAATTAAATTGTTCAGCACTACTGAAAGCATACTAAAAAGAAAAAGGTTTTCTGCAATACCGTCACTGCTAGTAGTTAGATACATCCTACATGGCTTCATATGAGTCTGGACACTTTTTTATCTCTAACAAATTGTTTTTTGAAATTATAGAAATTGTTAGTAACTTGTGTTTTACTTGATTTATGATTTTTCCATTCATTTTTAGTTCCGACTTTGGTGGCATAGGCTT
This sequence comes from Limnephilus rhombicus, assembly GCA_929108145.2. Taxonomy (NCBI): domain Eukaryota; kingdom Metazoa; phylum Arthropoda; class Insecta; order Trichoptera; family Limnephilidae; genus Limnephilus; species Limnephilus rhombicus. The sequence goes on along the minus strand of OV815287.1, from coordinate 24,714,416 downwards.
CCGCCAGTTGTGCGCCAGTGGTCTCGAGGGGATCGGTTCCTGCGATGGAGATTCCGGCAGTCCAATGGGCTGCAGCTTGACCCTTCCGAGGAGGCAGATCAAGTTCGTGCAGTTCGGAGTGATCAGCGCGGGAGGCAGAGATTGCGGCACCAAAGACCAGCCTGGAATTCTCACTAACGTGTTGTACTATATGGACTGGATACTCGATACGATCAAGCCGTGATCTCAATATCTAAGCTATTTTCCAATGCTTACAATGACACCCGAAATTGATTGTACAATAAAACCTTATGTTTCCAATTTCGCACAACATTTTTGAGCATTCTGGAGGACGATGAAATAAGTTCTTGAAGTTCCGTCATCTAAAAATGAACACTTCCGACGTTTTTGGCAATGGCAATTTACATTTAAGAAGTGCCTTCCATGTCGTTTTGAAAGAAACCCATTGAAGCTGCCTACGAATTTGTAACTTTTGTATTTTGCCCCATTTAGCACACGTGCTCTGTCTCTCTAAGCTATCTGACGTCGTCATTCCGTTTGATCTAAATTGAAAATTTTATAATGACAGTGAAAGTAATTTCTACATTATTTGAAATATGAGCAAATAATGGGCAGACTTTTGGACCGCAAAATACGCCTACATCGCATTTCTTATGCTCTTCAATTGGCAATACCACATCACTAAAGTAACGGATTGAAAAGCTACCTGCATAGCTTGAATTAGTTACCTATTAGTTAGCACACTGAGGGTTGTCAGTTTTATACCTGTTTACATAATTAAGGTGTAAATCAAAGTGATATTATCAATATGGAATAACACAGGTCTACAACAAAAATGCTGTATGTATATTTTCTACTGATATCTATATATTTAGGTGTCCTAAAAACTAGAAAAATACTCAAAAAATTTCAGAACGTCAGGTTATTTTGCAAAACGGCATACATATATATATATAGATTTAGATAGTATATACAATAGTGAGCTCTGGCAATAAACTTTTCATTGCTAAACCGTTCATCCGATTGCGATGAAACTTTGGGGATTTGATGTGTGCATGCTCGCGATGGTTTCTGTATACAATAGTGAGCTCTGGCGTCATGAAATTAAGAAAAAATAATTAATTAATTAAAAATGAATCGCAGAAATGTATGTACACATATAACTTTTGAACGACTGCACCAAATTGGATAATTCTTTTTTTGTGTTCTTTATTGTCAAGACAAGGTTTGTATAAAACTACTAGTGAGCTCTGGAATTATGAAATTTGTATAAAAAATTGCTATAGGGGGCACGCGAGCTGTGAAGACTGAATATACTGGGACTGAATGTATGGAATGCGGGTGGGGGAGGGGAACTCGGGTAGGGGGTTCGAGGCAGGGGGGGAGGAGAACTAGGGATCGGGGAGGGTAACCTGAATTTTTATGCAATAACAAAGACCCTAACTACAAAGAAATCGTTAAAAGCATTTCAAGCTTTAGGTTGCCTAATAAGTTTAAAAGAACATTTTCTTCATTCCCACCTCGACTACTTTCCAGAAAATTTAGGATATGAGTGTGAAGAGCAAGATGAACGATTTCACCAAGATATTAAGGAGATGGAAAAAAAGATAACAGGGGAGAGGGAGCATCTCAATGATTGCAGACTACTGTTGAACGCTTCAGAGAGACCTTCCAGATGCTTCCTAGAAGCGAAAATGTACCAAAAGGAGTCTCACTGGGGAAAAAAATGTGTTTAGTGCTTACTAAACAATGTATTTTAGATTTTAAAAAAATAAGTTTTGTTACGCAATTATAAATAAATAAAAAAAAAATGGTCTTTTATCTTTTATTTTACGATGATAACTTGTTTAACATAGATACCTACATTGTCAGAAAACGTGACGTTCTGTGACAAAATGAAAGTCATTTTCGGATTCAGCACATCCAAATACATAAGAATTACGCAAAAAAACCAAAATAGCTCTCAATTTTTATTTTTTTGTAGACCTGTGTAATTAGTTGTTTTGAATAATTAATATTTAAGTTATTTTAAAAGGAGTGTTAGTCGTCCATTACTTTACTTGTACACATGTAATGTTGGCAGATGATTTTCTTTGTATATTGAATAAAACTATTGACTTTGATATTTCGCGATATAAGCCTCAATAAACATAATTAACACTTATATTTTTTATCGGTTTTTTAAACCCATTCCCATGACGATATTTGTGGTCACTTACGTATGTGTATTTACGCACGCCTGTGTATCGTCGCACGCCCACACATTTTGAAGAAAATTAAGAGATTTTTTAATGTACAAATATTAATAATAAATTTTTAATTTATGAAGACCATGTGGTTGTAGTACCGCATCGGATGTAACACATGTAATGTGTCAAATCTGGAGCGAACCCATGCTTGTCTTTCAGCTCAAAAACACTGTGAAGTGAAGTGAAAAATGTGAAGATCACCTTTTATATCAGAGTTCATGAAGAAATCTCGCCACGCTGACTCATGAGGAAAAAGATATTAGATTATTATTTTATTTGGCAAAAAAATGCTAAAAATATTTTTCATGACACATCTTTAGCGTTTGAGGTTTGATTCTGATTTGATTATCTTTGATTGTGATTGACCAATTTTGAAAAACTACTTTTAAAGGTAATGAAATACGCTTTCAAATTTTAAATTTTGAGTGCAAATAACAAAGTTTTTAAAATTGGAACACCTTACGTTTTTTCTAACTAAAATTGCCGAAATCAAAAAAAATACAAACGTAATTTATTAGGCAAATGTATTATAAACGTTATCGTCAACTCACCTTTATGTCGTTTCACGTAAATATAATTATTAAAATTTCGCAAAGATTCGGTTAAGAATAGAGCGTGGAGATCGGTTGAGGTTGAGGTTGAGAGCATCAACAGGTGAGTCAAAAATCTAAGAATAATTTACCATGAAGTCTTGTAAACATGAGCTCTAGACCAGAGAAACTTGAATATTATTATTTTTGCAAATTACGAGAGAAATAATCTAACTAGCTTGTACCCGGCATGCGCTGCAATGCCATTTATTTATTTATTTTTTTATTTATTTATTGAAAAATGTGAAATACATGAAAAACATAAGCTGCATATCTCACCAGGGCATTCCTGTATCGAGATATGCAGTTTTACAATATAATTTAAACAAAAAAAAACATACATATAAACTTAATAAAAATATAATTATAAACCTACAAAAGAAACACTGAGAATAATTATTCAGACATGGATTATTAATAATTGTAAAAGAAAATAAAGATTGGTAAATAACAACAGCTAAATAATATCAGGTAAATAATAATAAACATTTATGTATATTAAAAATAATAATTATTAAGTAATAAATTTATATAGTTTATGTAATAAATATAATATATTAAGTAAATAAATTAAGTAGATAATATCTAATTTAATTATGAAAAAACAATAATAAACAATTTATTAATAATAAGTAAATAAACATAAGTAAATTAAGTACATAATAATTATGAATAAATACTAATAAACAATTATATAGTACAGTAAGTAAATTATGATACGATAGAAGTAGATAATAATAAGTAAATACTATAACAATAAGCAAATTAAAAAGTACATAATAATATATAAGTTAAGTACATACACAGTTATTAAATATGGATTGTATGAAATATAGCAGAGTGATTTATGATATAAGCGACAACATGGGTAATCCAAAACCATCACTCTCAGTTATTATACATATTTTGACCATTTTCTTGAATAAATGTAATGTACCAATAGTTTTTATTTTTTCATCGAGCATATTATAAAGCAAGCGAGCTTTATATGAAAAACTTCTTTGTCCAAAGGATGTTTTGGTATGTACCGGCTGATACATTAAAGAAGAGCCCAATCTAGTGTTGCGCACTTGTTGAGATCTTTTCGCAGTGATAATGTTGTTGAAAAATTTACAGAGAGCCTGTGTTATGTACAACTCTGCCTTATTGTCATAATTTTGCTTTCGCTATATAGTAACTGTGATGAATACATAAAACTTTTCTTGAACATTATTTTTAAAATTATTTTTTTGCAATATTTAAAGGCTCTAGAGTAGTCTTATGACAAGAACCCCAACAAATAACGTTATATGAAAGCTTTGATTGAACAAGAGCATAATATACAGTTTTTAGTGTAATTTTGTCCAGAGTCTTGAAGATATATGCTAGCTTTCTTATAAAAGCTATTTAGCTCAAAGAAATAAATTGATTCCCCTGCATGTCTTTTCCTGTGCGTCCCCGTTCTCTTCCACCTTCCCTGCCTTCCCCCTCCCTCATCTCTTCTCTCTCCGCGAACTCCACCTTCCCCCTGCCTTTCCTCCCTGCCACCAAAATATATGAAATACACACATTTTAATTTATACAAATTTCATAACGCCAGAACTTACTGTTATATATAGTCTATGTTACTTGTTGATAATGTAGCTTTCTATTGGTGAAAGATATTTTAAAATCTGTTTAGTCGTTTAGGCGTGAAAGCGTGACAAACAAACAAACGCACTTTCGCATTTATAGTATTATTAGCGAGTTCCCGGCATGCGTTGCTATGCTACTTAATAAAGAAATGGTTTTTCCCTGCGTGTCCTTTCCCATTCGACTCGTTCCCCTTGCAGCCTCCCTTCCTCTCGTGCGTCCCCTACCCCTCACTCGTACCCACTCCACCTTCCCTCTCCCCACTCCCCTCTCCCGCTTCCCCCGTCCCGCGAACCCCCCTCCCGAGTTCCCCTCACCTCATTCAGTCCCGGTACATTAAGTTTTCACATAGCTCGCGTGCCACCTTTTGCAATTTTTTTATCCAAATTTCATTAATGCTCACCAGTATATTAGAAACCATCGCGGGCATGCACACATCAAATCCTCAAAGTTTCATCGCAATCGGGTGAATGGTTAGCAACCTATAATTTCATTCTGCCAGATCTCACTATTATATGTAGAAACCATCGCGGGCACGCGCACATCAAATCCCCTTAGACTTACGAAATGTAACACACAATGAAAGAATTTGCCGTCCACATAGTCGCATTGAATGAAGAAGACACAGCGTCGCACATTGAAGGAAGAAGACACAGCAACATCTACGGCAGAGGCTACACTTGAATCATGGAGTGAAGAAAAAATAATGCAGTTAATTGAGACGTACAAAACAAGAGAAATTTTTTGTAATCCGCAAAAAGAATATTTTTATATAAAACATCTCAAACTGGACGCGTGGTTGGAAATTGCCAACTTGATGTTCTATATTGCTATTTCCTATATTCAGATGCGAGTACGTCATTGACCTAATATACGTCAACGGAGTAGGAACATGCTCGGTTCGTGCGCGCGCTGCGTCCACACTTATGAAATGATCCTTTCGTGTTACATTTTATGCTACGTTACAGCAGTCTGTACCCGGCTTTAGATTTTCATTTGTATTACGCAAATATGAATAGACCTGTAATTGATCACTGTTAAAAAAACTGTTTAGTTTTATAGATTTCTTTTGTTATTTATTTAAATGTAATGGGTTTTTTTGTAGATGGCTTATAAATTCCTAAAATTGATAATCACAACACCGTGACTGGCATGCTTATGTTTGAGGAAAATCATCCTTAGATAGGAATTTCCCTTCTAACAAAAGTAACAGGACCATTCAAGAATTTCCATGGGCGGCTGTTATATCTACTAAAAGGCAGGTAACAAAAATGAAGGCATATTATTGATATTTCGTGCCTTAATTTTTCACGATAACGGCGCTCTATAAAAAAATAAATAATATTTTTATATGCTAAGAGTGGAAATCTCCAATAGCACATTTCTGTACTTTTTTTTTATAGTGAATACCGCACAAGAATCTCAACTGCTCCCGTCTGGAGCCAGTGAGACTATGGCATCCCCAATTGGGGTATGTTGTGAGGCTGAAGGTAGTGGGGAGGGGAAGGAGGTGGGGAAGAGGAAGGTTGGGAAGTACCTGGCTATTCAGATCTGGTCACCAAACACGGCTAAAGCCATTTTCAAGCAACGTTTCAATTCTGAATGGTGGTCTTACACCAGGGCGATACTGATAGTATCTTCCACTCTGGAACGTGCCGCAAATATACTATATATTATTTTAAATGAATTAATTGTGAAATAACACAAATTAATCAAATAAAATTTATTTGCACATGCCGGGTTCGAACCCGCGACCTCCGGATTGTGAGTCAAGAGTCTTACCCACTGGACTACGGAGGTCGTCAAACTTACTCATTTTGTTGAATATTTTTCTGTGTGTGTTATGAAAATAATTAGAATGCCCAAGTAATTAATTATTTTCCTGTTCTAAATTACCCCAGGATTATTAATATCTGTTTACATTAATACTCCAATTATTTTACTGGCCACTTATGGTTTCACCTTTTCTCCGATTAGTTAAACTTTCAAACGACAGGGGGTTCTTCATCGATTTCCGTTACGTTATTTGTAGGAATCTGGGGGTCAGTGTGTCCAGGAGTGACGGACGTATGAATCCATCCCTCCCACTGCGGTGCAAGGCGATGGGTCGAGTCCGGCTGGAGAGGTCAAAAGATCTTGATATTTGGCAGTTGTAATGACTTGGGGGTTATTTTCGAAGTTTGTGATAAATAATTAGAAGTGAATCAATAATTTTGAGGCATGTTAAATGCGTTTTTTAATTAACCTGAAGATATAGATACTTGCATATTATTTAATAAATGTACAAATTTAAAAAATATGTAATAATAAACATTTAAAATGCACGTTTACACTCCAGATAAAATTTCCGTCGTTATTACTTACACAGGGAAAAATTTTTTTTTCAAATCTTGTTAACGAAATAAATATTTTAATTTTAAGTCATCGGCTTTGATAAAAATTAGTCGTCCACAAATAAATTATGTTGATGCTGAACAGGTTTTTAATTGCCAATGTGTTGTTAAATGAAATAAGTAGTCGAATAAATAAAATTAAATTGTTTTTGTATTAAATATATCACGTTTCCATGTGTATCACGATCCATTCGAAGAAAGTAGTGACTTCTGTGAAGACAGTGGGCCTCCCCTCTTTGCCACAAGAAGAGGAAGTTGCCAAAGAGACTATTCCTTTCTGGTATATTTTATTATCTTCTCCGGCATACGTCAGAGGACCCCCGCTGTCTCCTTTGCAAGCATCTTGACCTGCAATATAAATTTACACATTAAAATAATCAAGTACAAATTAATTGTGTTTCCCTAAAATCGCAGATTCCGCTCGATTTCATGGACATTTTATTAAAAAAATAGAACACGGCACGCATGACTTGCGAAATTGTTAAATTTTGAGGAAAATAAACAAAAGGGCGATTTGAAATACATGGTATACTAGCTGACCTGACAAACGTTGATCTGCCATAAAAATTATTTCTAGTGAATATTTTGGTTGTCAAAAAAAAAATAACGAATGTTGGGATGGGATCTATGACAGAAAGAGAAATGGATTGCTCTGGACGATGACCGCCGATAAAAACAAAAAAATACCAACTAAAGTAGGAAAATGAAATAAAGAAAATAAATATGAATTTCGAAGAGCAATTGAGTGTACGATATTTTTTGTCAGTCCGTCTTTAGCCAACACAAATAAGCTCGATGGTTTGCCCACGCGAGAACATGATGCCGAATGAAATATCAAAATGACGCGACGCTTCTCGTAAATGTCTTGCGCATGTGTAGATGAAAGTTCGATGAAGCGGACGTCGCGCCATCTATTATTTAACAATATAAATAATTTCATTCTGTTTGAAATACGAAAGACGGTTAAATTTGTTCATACAAAAATACTAAAATCGTAATTAAGAAATGGGAGGGTGGGGGTACGAGGATTAAAATTTGGGGTTATGGGTATTTTATAATGCCAAATAAAAAAATACAAAAAAAATGTCCAAAAACAGATTTTTTTTCTAGGTAGGGATATATTTCTAATCACCTAGCGGTATGAAATATACTTTTAAATCTATTCCCATATCTACCAAATATACATTGAAAATTTCATAAAAATCGGTCAAGCCGTTTCGGAGGAGTGCGACCACAAACACCGTGACACGAGATTTTTATATATAAGGAGATATAAACTTTAAGGTGTAAATTGGCAAATATTCCGTTTAAAAATCAGCAAAAAAAACGGGCGTCTGACGCCCTGTTCACACCTTCGTTTAAAATACAGAACGATAAAGTAAGTCCTATTTTTATTTGGAGGTGGAAACGGGCTGTCAGTATAATGAGCAGCAAATATGCGGGCGAGTTTTCGCAGCTCATGTTAGTCGTCACCTTTACGAACAACTGTCCTTATATTAACAAAAGCTTTGTTAGATTGTGAAGGTTTATGTGAACCTTGAAAATCATCCTATTGGTTTTTACTCAGACCGTATTAAATACTAAATAATTATGGCTGGACTGTCACACTGAGATTTATCCATTACTTGTAAATTAACTCTCAGATCTCTGATTCGTTACAATTTTTTTTTTTATATATATTTAAAAATACTTTTATTCAATGTATCTTCTTCTTTGTGTGCCGTATCAGGTCCCCCCGACGTTGGCGATCACTCTTGAGAATGTCTCTCTGTCTTGCGCTGCCCGGAATAGCTCCTCCACACTTCTAATGCCGGTCCACTCTCGTATATTACGCAGCCAAGACATTTGTCTCCTACCAGGCCCTCGGCGATCCTCTATCTTGCCTTTCAATATCAAATGGAGCAAGTGATACTTCTCCCCTCGAAGTATATGACCCAGATATGAAATTTTCCTGATTTTTATTAATGTAAGCAGTTCTCTATCTGCTCTAGCCCGCCTGAGAATTTCTGTGTTGGTGATCATGTCGGTCCATGGGACCTTGAGCATTCTCCGGTGAAGCCACATTTCAAAAGCCTCTAACCTGTTCATGGTATTTACTTTCAAGGTCCATGTTTCACATCCATAGAGCAAGACCGACCACACATAACATTTTAGCATTCTCTGCCTTAGTTTTAAGCTGATATTGTCATTGCAGAAGAGGTATTTCATTTTAATGAACGCAGTTCTTGCTACTTCAATTCTGAATCTAACCTCCACATCTGGGTTAAGAGTCTCCGTGAGAATACTGCCGAGGTATCTAAATCTTTCCACCTTTTCGACATTGCAACCATTTAACTGTATCACTGATTCAGAGTGATCTAGTCGTCCAAATGTCATCCATTTAGTTTTTAATTCAATGTATAAAAACAGTTTATTCTAATCAAGTTCTGCTTCTGCTTCGTATTTATTATTTTGCGTTACAGCTGTTTCGCCCTCTGAAGGCATTATCAAACTGTGGTTGTTACCACCTACTTACTTCACGTTACTTCGATTTAACAATCTGTAGAGAAAATAATAAACATACTTTTGAAATTTTCCGTAAGCCTACGTTTACAGACGACCATTAATTATAAATCTTTGCACCCATGGTCACATAAATTATCCGCTTACCACTCAATGATACATAGACTTACTAACATCCCACTCGACAATATAGGTTACGAGAAGGAAAAAAATACAATTTTAACTATTGCTAAAAATAAAGGCTTCAAGGGTGGAGACATTGAAAAAATAATTTGTCACAAAAAACACAAAAATAACCTTAACTTAATTTACCCAGCGACTTACAATAAAACGAATAATAAATTTGGATGTTTTAAATTTGTCGGACCGACATCTAATAAAATAGCTAAAGTTCTCAAAAATTGTGGCTTAGATGTTGCCTTCCGCACAAATAATAATTTAGGATCATCTCTTAAAAACTCAAAAAATAAAATACCCAAAATAAAAGTAGTAGTAGTAGTCTTAGTTTTTATATCTCTGAGCTTACTATTGTATAAATCTTGCGTTCTTTCTTACGTATCCTTTACTTACTTGTTACAATAATTTTTGTTACTAACTTACATGATTCTATCATTTATAATGATTTTTTAATTTATATTATGATTTTTTTAAACTCTTCAGGATTTTTATTTTTAAATTTATGCAAGATTTTTTAACCTACTTATTATTTACAATAGCCGTTATTACTAACTTACACGATCATTAATTTACTAATTGAGCTAGAACTCGCTCACCAAACACGAGAGCATTATTTATTTATTTATTTATTTGATGCAATATTATTTACATTTTTTACATAATTCAATGATGTTGGCCTCACTGGGTGGTTTACCCGTGCTGAGGCCTCCATTTCATATACAAAATTATACACAATACATTTTTTTTTTTTTTTTTAATTTTTTTATTAGTAATAGAAGGTACATAAATTACAAATAAATTTTATACAGTATTTAATTACATGGTAGATATATTTGATGTACCCCCATAATTAAGCAAGGCTTGTGTGTATGGGGGGGTGTTATTGTATTGCTTTTTTTATATCATTCGGTTTATTTATATCAAATTTAAATTACCATTTAAACGAAGTTTTCAGTATAATTTTTAAGGTGAGTTTTAAAATGTTTTATATTGGTATTCATGTTTCTAATTTTTTCTGGTAATGAATTAAAAAATTTTGCTCCGAGATATTTATGACTCAATTGTCCAATTTTTTTTTTACATTTTGGAGTGGGAAGTATTGATGTTTGTCTAAGACTTCTGTTATTTTTAAATGGTGCAACTTGGTTTTTAATACTATCTTTATAAATTTGTAATGTTGCATGATAAAAGTATAATGCACTTAATTTTCTGACTTTAAATTGTTTGAATAAAAGTTCTGACGAATATGAGTAGGGTTTTTTTAAAATTGTTTTTATTATTAGTTTTTGTGATATGTAAATTGTTTGTGTTTGATTTGTATATGTACCGCCCCATCCTATAATGCCGTATTGTATAATTGATTGACAGAAAGCGAAGTATGTGGTTCTAAGTAATTTTTCGTTTAAAATATCTCTTAAACATCTAAATATATATGTTAGTTTCCTTATTCTGTTGTTCAGAATATTTATGTGTGGAGACCATTTTAAACGCTGGTCTATTGTTATGCCCAGGTACTTAATATCAGTTTTGCTTTCTATTTTTGAACATGATATATTACATTTGTGGTTTTCTGTATTTGTCACAGAGTGGATTATTAAGTTTATTTCTTTAGGTGTTTCTTGTTTTTTAATGAAAAATGGCAAATAATAGGTTTTTTTAGAATTTAAAGTCAATAGGTTTTTATCAAACCATAATTTTAGTGCATTGATATCTGTATTTGCCATTTTGTTTAATTCAGACCAAGTGTTTGCTTTTAGTAGTAGGACTGTGTCGTCAGCGTAGGAGACAATGTCTCCATATTTAGAAATATTGAATATATCATTGACATATATAATAAATAACAATGGTCCCAAAACTGTACCTTGGGGTATTGAAAAATCGCTATATTTTGAATCGCTGACTTGATTTAGTAATTTTACTTGTTGTGGTCTTTCATGTAAATAACTAGCTATCCATGCTAAAACTTTCCCATTAATTCCTATAGATTTTAATTTATTTATTAATTTTTTATGTGATATGCTGTCGAAAGCTTTTTTCAAGTCTATAAATATTCCGATACATTTTTTATCGGAATCTAGGGCCGTATATAAATAGTTGGTTATTTTTGCTATCGCGTCGTGAGTACTTGTATTTTTTTTGAAGCCGAATTGATTATCATTGATTATTTTATTTTCATCTAAGAATGTCCAAATTTGTTTTTTTACAATTTTCTCATATATTTTTGATATATTTGATAGAAGGGAAATCGGGCGGTAATTTTGTGGGTCTTTAGGACAGTCTGTTTTATAAATGGGAGTTATAATTGCTCTTTTGTAATTATTGGGAAATTCGCCATTTGCTAGACTTAGGTTTATTATATGTGTTATTGGGAGAATTAAGTATGTTTTCATCGCTTTTATTGTCTTAGCATCTATGTTATCAAAGCCGGGGGCAGAACCTCCTTTTAGTTCCGAAATAGTTCTGTCAATGTCGGCTTCTGTGACTGGCTCAAATTTATTTATTTGACATTGTGTTCTGTGTTGTGGATTTGATATATTGGTCGAATTTATGGATTTTGCTAGGTTTTTTCCAACGTTATTAAAATGGTTATTTAAAATATTACAACATTTTTTTGTGTCATTTTGTACATTATATATTAATTTCCCATCTGATATTTCAGATATGTGCTTATATGTTTTATTTTTATTTATTATTTCATTTATTGTTGACCATATTTTTTTATTATTGTCTTTAGCTTCTGTTATAATTTTTGAGTAATAGTCGTTTTTCGTTTTTCTAATTAGAGTAGTTAATATATTTTTATATTTTTTATAATATAGTACAATTTTATTGTTAACTAGTGGCCTTTGTGTTATTTTATAAAGTTTATTTTTTTTTCGAATGGCTTTTATTAATCCTAGAGTAATCCATGGTTTAATTTTCTTTGTTTTTGAATTGGGGACGATCTGTGTTGTTTTTGTTGCTTCTAAAACGTGTTTAGTTAAAGTTTTTTCAAACAGTAAGGCACTTTGGTTGGTGCATTTATTTTTTAAAACTTCTTCCCATTTTTCATTTATTAATGATTTTTTTAATAATTCATAGTCTATTTGGGAATATGGAAGATTTAATTTGGGTATTGTGTTTAGTTTTTTATTTGTCTCATGTAATATAAGACACGCGTAATGGTCAGTTATATTGGTTTTCCAAACAGTAGATTTAATATTTTTTATTTCATTTAAATGTATATTACACCAGATATGGTCTATGCATGATGGAGTTTGGTTTTTAATTTCTCGAGTGTTACTATTAATACAAGATTTAAAGTTGAGATGCGTCATCATGTTAATGAAATTATTTTTTTCTATTGAGTTATGGTTAGCAGAAATGTTTATATTGAAATCACCACATACAAAAGTAAGAATTTTCGATAATTTGCTTAGATATTCATATAGTTCATTGATGAAGTTAGTTATGTTTGATTTGTGTGTTCTGTACACTGTTATAATTCTGTATAATTTGTTTTTTAATTTTATATCTATTTTTAGACAATTTACATGTTGTATATATATTTCTTCAATGTTAATAATTTCACACTCATCATGAACAAATATAATTATACCACTATTTTTATTAATTGGTGTTGTTGTTGCGATGCCTTTGTAGTTGGGTAGTGCATTAATGTGTTGATCGTTATTACAGTGCGTTTCTGTTAACACTATGCAGGCGGGCGATAAAAACAGATCGTTTATATTTATCAAAAATTCATCAAGGTTTTTTGCGATGCTTCGAATGTTCATGTGTAGTAATAAAAAGGGGGAACTGTTTGTAACGCACCACTTATTAACTTCTTTAATATTTTGACATATTTCTTGGTTTATTTTGTATTTTTCGTCAATTTGTTTTACTATGTATTCGGTCATTTTGAATTATAATTAATTTTTTCTTGAGCAAAGTTAAGCATTTTCAATCTGTGTTTGCATTTTTCACTATTTGATTTGTGGTCTGTTGGAGTCGTAGTATTAAATTTTAAATTAAGTTCTGTGCAATTAATGCATTTTGGTATTTCGTTCTTATTGTTGCAGTTTTTTAAGTTGTGTTCACCCGCACAATGAAGGCATATTGGTTTGTTCGGTGGTTGGAGGCAACGCATTGCTGTGTGACCATATTTTTGGCAATGGTAACACTGCATTAGGGGGTTGCAATCCTCCACTTTAATTTGGTAAAATCCAAGGTTTACGCTTTTTTTCGAAATTAGAAGATTTCTGAGATCTCCACTGGTTTCGAGAATTATATTTTTTTGTTTAAATTTTTTAATTTGTATGGTTCCTTTGTATTTTATCTGGTTTGGGTCCATTTCGTAAATAATTTTTATGTCTTCATTTTGCAGAATCAAATCTGATATAAATTCTTCTTGTGTATATTTTTCGTCTATTCCTTTAAAGATCATGCACGGTCTTTTTTTATCAATGTTTTCAACGTGTATTCCTTCAAGTTTTAATTTTGTAATTTCATTTTTGATGTTGGCCATATCATCCGCTTTTTGTAGATTTATTATTAATTCATTTTTTGATGTCTTCCTGATGCTGCTTACTCCGATTCCCAGTTTAGATATTTTGACGTTCTTTATGATGGTTTCTTTTATGTCTTCGTTTTCATTTTTAGTTTTTATTATAACGGGGAATACTGGAATTTTAGGTGTCGCGTATTTTCCACTGGCGATGCTAGCGTAACTTTTCGTAGTTGCTTTGTTTTCGAGATTTTGGAATTTTTCTAAGTTACTGATATATTTTCTATCACTCACGATTATATTTTCTTGTAATTCGATAATTTTTTCCTGTAATGAGAGACTCTCTTTGTTAATTGCATCTTCCAACCTCGTTATTATGAGTTCAATAGTATTTTTTGTTTTTTGGTCCTTGACTGTCTGAATTTTCGCAACCTCACTCTTTAGTTCATTTATACAGCTTGCTACCGTCATTTTTGGCTTTGGAATTTACATGGCTTATTAAAAACAAAGAAGAAATTCATTAAGAATAAAAAATTTAAAAATAAAAATTTTCGCCGGTGTGGGATTCGAACTGAGTGCGGCAATTCGAACTTAAATCGGGCAAAAAGTAATTCCGACGCATTAGTCCACAGAGCCACCGGCGCTAGTTGGAGTTCCGGTAAGAACACTTGTATTTGTTTCTGTGATGGTTCATGCATACAGCGGGTCGAGTTACTTGTTGTCTTTATTGTCGCACTAAATAGAAACCGTTTTGTTTTACATATAAATATAATACATATAAATATATATATACATAATATTGGTGAAAAAAAGGAAAAAAGTAAATAAAAAACATACGATTAAGATAAATTAAACTTAAAAATTAGAGATTTAGAATTAACGTAAAATTAAGAATAAATAATATTATACATATAAGGTTAAAAACGATATTTTTAATACGTGTTGTGTGTTTGTGGGTGATTGTGTTTTATATTGGTTTTGTGTGTTACTTATATGTTTTGTTATTTTATGCTATGATATTTTGGTAGTATTGTCTATTTTGGTCTTTAATCCATTTTGTAATTTTGTGTCGGAATTTATTTTTGTTTTCCTCAATTTTATTTTCAAGTGTTAGACTGTTGAATGCTTTTATAGCGTGATATTGGTAATGTCTTTGTCCAAAGCTTGTATTTACCGTCGGAGTTTTTAAGTTTTCTTTGTATGCTTGTCTAACTGGTCTGTTTGTGATATTTTGTGTTTGTTGAAGGTTGTTTTTTTGGTCAAAAATGTAATTTAGTAGCGATTTAACATATAATTGTCGTATGTCTAGTACGTCACAACGGTTGAATATTTGGTCTGTATCAGTAAGTCTATGTTTTTTAAGTATTACCTTTAAGATCGTTTTCTGCGCAATTTCCAGCAGTTCGATAGCATTGTCTCTTTATGGTGATGAAAGGCAATTTTTTATTTTTTTTTGTTAACCTTATGTAACTATGTAACTGATGTAACTTTATATGTATTTTTAATAAGCATTGCCAATAAATAAATAATAAGCATTGCCAATAAATAAAAAAAAAAATTTAAAAAAATTATTAAAAAAAAGTAAAAAAAAAAACAAACAAAAAAATAGTGGCATTTATAAACTCCGGTGTGATGAATGCAACGCTGTTTTTGTTGGACAGACTGGCCGGTCCTTTAAGAGGGCATTACCAGAGAAAACCAGAAATATGTCATTTTCAAATCAGATTTTAGACGTATTGACTCTTTTCCACAAAAAATTATAAATGGATTTCGAAAGATTGTTCTTTTATCTAGCATTCGCATGTAATAAATTTTGAGATTTTTTTTAATTTTTAGTCTAATAAGGTTATTCCATAGGTCGTTGGCAGATTTGTTAAATTTTCAAAAAAGATTTTGTATTATACCACACCCATTTCAAATAATATAATCATGCAGTAAAATAAATCAATACATTATCCAGCAAACGCATGTTTTAGAATTTTAATTTTAGTTTCAATAAAATCATTAAAAAATATGTACGCGCATGTGTTTCTTGACGAAAATTGGTCCATTTGTGTATTTATTTGTGCACTTACAAACTAAAATATTTCAGATTTTTTTAACATTCTTTTTAAATTTAGACATTATTGAGAAATCATAAATACTTATAATCCAAAAATAACTACAAAAAGTACATTATTTTAATAGTTTTATCATCACGCCTTTCAGCATTTTTATGAAGGTATAAATTAAAGCTAATTTCGATTGAAATAAATTCGATATTGACTTATAATTTAAAAAAGCTGGTACGGAGAATAATTAATCTTTCTCATTGTAACCGCCCTGCACGATCGTAAGAACAACTTTCGACGAAATGTGGATTTTCATCCGCTGGCTGGTTAAACGCTCTTAACGCTAGATTCAAAGAACACATGCGATCGTTTAAAAATAATAATAAAATAGAATCACAATTTGCCAAACATCTCTTAGAAAACAATCACTCACTTAGTGATAATAATAAACCATTTCCGTTACACTTACAAAATAAAGGACGAAAAGTCAATCTGTTAGAGCAGTTAGAAATTAATAAAAACTCTAATAATCAGAAAGCTATTTTAATTAATAAACTAACAAATATAATTTGCTCGCCATTTTTAGATTTATTCAAACACTGTCCAAATACCTAACTGTGCTATGAAGTAAATACATGAGTCATCGTGGGTTATTCAAGAGCATAATGATGACCATTTCAAATATCAATTGTATTATAAGGTAAATCCTGATGAATCATTACTGGTTTATTTTATGGAATAATTAACGACCTTCAGTCAAATTTAAACAATCCAGTAATTGGGAAACTTAACCATTAATATTTCAGTCATTTTACTTATAAGTTTAGGGGCACAGGTAATAAAAATAAAAATATATTCATTTTTTCATCATAAGTACCTGTCTAGAAATGACATAAAATACATCGTCTGTAGGTGGTAACAACCACAGTTTGATAATGCCGTCAGAGGGCGAAACAGCTGTAACGCATAATAATAAATACGAAGCAGAAGCAGAACTTGTTTATAATAAACTGTTTTTATACATTGAATAATAGTATTATTAAATACATAAAATAAATAAAAAATTAAAATGGAGTTCCACAAAATAAACTTAAGAACAATAAATAAATACATTTTTTTGTATTATATCGATTGTTTATCTATTTTCGTAAAGTACCTTCTATTAATGTGATCTTCGGGGAATACCAGCCATGGCATATCAGCCAATTTGCAATATGTTTATATTGCGATGGGAGATATGAGAGACTATCCTGGAGAAGAAGAAATTGTAATCATCCTTACCATTGGTACCTCCAGCGCAGAACTGCGAGTCTCGCAGGAGAGGACTGACTTCTGGAGGAGCAATGGAGTTGCACTCGTCAAAGTCATACATAGAGACGATGATATACTGCAGAACAGAACTCTGCACCCTGGAGAGGTTGTCTGTTACACCCCATCCAGCCACCGTATAGTAGGGAGCCTTTGTGTACGGCTTAATTGGCAGACAGATGGGCTTGACGTAATCTGAAATGACAATGTAAAAGAATGTGAAAAAATTCATTTGTTGGAACTGGCATTTCAATTTACGCTGCAGAACATCGATTATTTTGATCATGATTAAATTTGTTGGATTGCAATAGGCTGGCCAAGTGACAAGTACACCGAAGATCATTACTCAGCGAAAATGTGTTAACACAAATTTCTGGAAACCGGAGAACACTGAAATTTTTTTAGGAAGGGTCCTAGTGCTTTCCTTGGTATTTTAGTATTTTGGTCTAGGCAATTACCTAACATCTTTAATCCATGGCGGACTAGAGTATTTCATAAAGTTGTTCACATGTGAAACCGCCGTTGTTTCCCTATGTAGTTTTTTTTGGGCGTTATCTTTTATGAAATTCGAGTAAAGTGACAAGCACCTGTAAAATTCACATCCGTTGCAAGTCTGATGAGAGCAATGTCGTACTGCAAAAGCGGAAGACTTCTGTTGCCGTAAGAGTCATGGATTATGAACTTCTCAATGGCGACGTCTTTAACCGGGTCCGAGCATTCTTCGAATTTATTCTGATGCAGCTGACAGTCTTTTTCACTGGTGATGTTCCATTCGCCGAGCCGGACTACTGATCTGCAAAAATAAATGTCTGAGTATTTTTATTTTACATATTTCCCATCTGCACAGATGGCGTTTTAATTCAGTTTACAAGTGGGTGTGTGAACACCTGAAACCAAGCTAGAGATATTAACTCCGGAGAAACCAGAAAGACTCTCTGGTCCTAAATATTGTGTGCCATTGCGAGGCAGGAGAAAATAGAGAATTGGTAAAACCGTGATTTTTATGTCTGGTCTCTGAACTAAAGTTTAGCTTAATCATTTTCAGTTTTTCACCAAATGGTTTTACCAAAGCGATTCTGATTGAAAAGAAGATAAAGCTGTACCTTTATGAAAAATATTATGAAAAATAGAAGTACTCAAGATGCGATTGCCAAATTATCGAACATTATTCAGAACACACTAGACAAATCTTTGAAATGCCTCGGAATCTTCATAGATCTTAAAAAAGCTTTCGATAGTATTTCTCATGATAAACTTATTAAAAAATTAAACTATGTTGGGATAAACGATAAAGCTCTAAAATGGATAAAAAGCTATTTATTTGAACGACAACAAGTAGTCAAGATAAACAACTTCCTAAGTCTACCACTAACAAGTAATTTCGGGGTACCTCAAGGCACAGTCCTTGGCCCCCTACTATTTATAATTTATGTAAATGATATTTTTAAACTACCACTTAACGCAGACATAATATCATATGCCGACGACACAGCTATCATAGTGAATGGGATCGACTGGAATAGAGCAAACGAACAAGCAAATAATAGCATGAACACCTTAAAACATTGGTTTGACACAAATCTTCTCTCATTGAATACTAACAAAACATACTACATACACTTCTCAATCAACAAACTAAAAACAATCCCCAACACTAAAATAATTATCCATAATAACAAATGTAATAAAATAACATGTATCCAAGGCTGTTCAACATTGAAATCAGTAT
Source organism: Limnephilus rhombicus (assembly GCA_929108145.2). NCBI lineage: Eukaryota > Metazoa > Arthropoda > Insecta > Trichoptera > Limnephilidae > Limnephilus > Limnephilus rhombicus. Next base: position 24,695,320 of record OV815287.1, on the reverse strand, counting down.
CAGAAATCAAATATCTCGGAGTGATAATAGAACAACATATGAAGTGGTAGAGCCATATCTGCGAATTGGTTAAGCGTATCAGAAAATGTATATATATAATCTAAAAAGAGTATACTATGCACTAATCCAGTCATCAATTCAATATGGAATTATTGGATGGGGGGGGGTCATACAACAATATTCTAACTCCGATCAAAGTGATCCAGAAGCGAATCATTAAAGTAATCCTAAAGAAACCCTCCACTTATCCAACAGAAACGCTTTTTGCCGATTTCACGGTGCCTCGAGTAGAGAATATCTTCAAGAAAAATGCAATTATCCAAATTTACAAAGATAATATCATCAAAAAATTTGAAACCCATCAATCAAAAAGATATGAAGACAACTTCAAAATACCAAAATTTAATACCAAACTAATGCAAAACAATTATATCTATTTAGGAATAAAGTTTTTCAACAACCTTCCGATTGAAATAAAAAAAACCAAAGACATCAATAAACTGAAACTCAAACTGAAGCTACACTTCATTGGGAATAATTAACTTAATAATTACCTGTTTTTCTCTTTTTTTCTATGTATTATCAATCTATATTCATCTCTATTTTATTTAGATTTTTCGAATTTCACTTAAGTGCATAATATTTTAGTATGTAACCGTATCCCATGTATGTACACCTACACTTATAGATAATCCAGAAGTTTCAATTGTTCCCATTATATACTTACCTATTGCATAATGTTATTCTATTTCTGTTATAATTAGTGTAACTCGCTCATCAAGCACAAGAACTAGTTTCTTCTTTGGTGAGATTGCAATTTTAAATAATTTGTGTACCGATATGTAATTTATATAAAACCACTGTACTATATGTATATCTATATTAAATAAAAAAAAAACCTAGGTAATATATGTATATATTTAGTTTACTCACGGAGTAAAGTTGGCCGCCTTGGAGCAGTGAGCTGCGGTGAGGACATATCGCTTGCTGATCAATGTTGCACCACAGAAGAACTTCTTAACTTCACCCTCTGAAATTTATTTTATTTACTTATTTCAACACATACGGTACATTGTGTGCCAGTAACATAATTAAATTTACATAGTACAATAACATAAAGAAAGTAACAATATAAATGTAAAGTTAAATCTAAAACGTATCTAAAAAGTAAGATGTATGAAATATAAAGTAAAATTAAAAAGTATAAGTACAAAGTATAAAATATACAGTACCTATAATGTAAAAATTAAAAAGTAAAAATAAAAAGTGAAAAAGCAGGTAATAATACAGTAAAAAGCAAAAAAGTTTAAACTGTAAGATAAAAGAAGAATTGAAAGTGCAAAATTTCTTAATATAAAAGGGGATAACCAGTAGAAAGTAAGAAATGCTCTTAGGAGCCAAAAATTAAAGATAAAAATAAAAATTTAAAAATATATAATAGGTAGGTAACGCGATATGATAAATTTTAAAGTACATTCATTCATTTATTTATTTAGCACAAGATTATACATTTATATACATGTAAAGAAAACCACTTATGTATGAGCGCGTCCTTGATTTAGTACTGAGTTAGTTGGTGGCCCACTAGATGTCACTGCTGACAGCTGAACAACAGAATCGAATTATGAAACTGTCAGAATTACTTCAATAAACCTTCCTGAAAATATTATCTTATATTACAAAGAAACCTGAAATAAGGGCTTTAAATATTGTTTCTTTGGTTTTTACAGGTAAGTGAATCTTTTGTTAACCGATAATGTATTTGTTAAGAGTTGTAAATACGTATTGTTAATAAATCTTTTGTTTTTGCAGAGAAACACAATTACACCATTTTTTTTTCCAAGATTATAAAAAAATCATTATATACATAATTTATTTTAAAAAAATTGACTGCCCAACTAGGAGTATTCCCGTTTTAGGACAGTCAAAATATTATGGGTTCGAACATGTGGAACATGATTTGTACAAAAAAAAAGAAAGAAAATGGATGAAATTAAAAGAGTAACTGTTATTTGTTTAGTTATTAAAATAAAATTAATTTTAAAAGGAAAAGGCAAATACGTACATATAAGTAACATATAGGTTACTTAAGAGGAATTAAGAGGATTAAAAAATTTAGGTAACTTATGTATGCTTTGCATATTATAGTCCTACGTACATGTGATGTAGAAAAAAAAGAAGAAAAAAAAAGAGAAGAGAAAGAATAAAATAAAAATGAAATAACCAATTAAAACATAAAATAGCCCTGGGTTGTTTAGCATAGTTGTTGAAATGTTAATAAAAATTAATAAATTAATACGATTTATTAATAAATACATGTTTACTTAAAAGCAAATGATTAAAACATAAGGTAATGGTGATTTATTTTATTATTCTTGATTATACTCTTATTATTTTATTCTTTTTTTTATTCATCTTTAAATATTCATTGTTTTATTTATTTTATTCTTCTCCACAACAAACTTCATGTTTTATCCAATGATAAAACTTTATTTCATTATATCAAGTGGGTAAAAGAGTCTCAAAAATTATTTTTTAGCACCAAATATTCCATCCCTGTTCCAATTTTTTAGACACAGCGTCTACATGCATATTATTACATGGCTCAGTAAAAATACCATCTTCTTGCAATCCCTTACTAATCACAGAAGAGTATTGTTTATCAAACGTTGAGTGTAAATTTCACAATTTCCTTCAGTCTTCAAGCCTTCCCGAAATGTTCCATTGTTTTTCCATATCGTCAGTGTTCCTAATCGAGGTGTGAAGACGACAAACCGTCTTCCTTTTACAGTTTCAAACCGGCTGCAGCGTTGGTAGTCACGTTCACTATAACTAAGGAGGCACTCAGAAAAAAAAATCCCTCAGGGTCCACGTCATCATTGGAGATAATGTGAGGAGTGTCTTTTCAAAAAATTAAGGTGAGGATGTTCTGGGAAGGAAAAAGGTGTGAAGAAGCCATATGGTCTCCCTCAACCAGTCACAAAGTGAGCTGACTCATTCGCCGCCAATATTTATTTATTTATTTACGCCCTTTTTCGGGGCTTTTACGGGGCTTATATCTAGACAAACCACACCCCATGAACCCGGGCAACCCTGCTACGTTACCATACGTAGCATACCATTCGAGGTAGCCTATGGCAGAGGTGTTGGTTATCCAATAAATGGTCCCGGGGCGGCGGTACTTATACCCGCATCCCAAATTGAATAGTGACTAGGTATATACCTTCATATCCGACAAGCGCCATCCAGGGATATTCTCCCAGCTCCGTATCCTCGCCTTTGATGATCCTATCAGCGATGGAGACATCCCCACACACCTCGGGGATCAGCGACCGCTTACTTTGAATACTCTCCGGGAGGTCGTCCCATGGTGAAGCAGTGCTCACAATCTGGAAGAAACAGTCAACATTAACGCAAGGAAATCACAAGATCGCCCACCAATTACTGTTCTAAGTAAGACAAATCGGGTTGATTGCCCGAAATGGATTTAGTCGTTTTTAGTGACAATCTTTGATTAGTCAAGTATTTCCATACCGTTAACACCCTTTTCCTTTCCCCTCTTCAACCCCTTCAGCCTCACAACTTACCTATACCAAATTGGGAATGCCTTAGTCTCCAAGTTGCCAAGATATTTGGACAATAGGTATTTTACCCAACTGTTGCTGTCACTGTCCCTTACTCCCCCGAATACTGAGCGAAAGGGACAACTGCACCTCAGGCTGATAATACCTTAATCAGAGCATCAAAATCGAGGTTTAGTATTCCCCGTTTTTCTCCTCCAAAACTGGACCGATTTTTAAGATTTTTTTTACAAACTGTGTTAAAAGAAAATACTCTGCGAATATCTGTCTTTTTTTTTAAATATATTGTCTCTTGATGGCTTTCAAACCAGGCAATTTTAATTTTATGTTTTTGTAGGGTCCTAACTCATATAAGAGATAACTTATCAAAAAATTAAAAATATAACAACACGCTAGTTTCCCCTTAGCATGCAGAACTACGTATTATGAAAATCATCTATATTTTCTAATCTAAATTTTAAAGTCTTTAGCTGTATGTAGGTATTTCCTATGTGAATGCGATTCCGTTTACTTAATACGGCTGGTATATTCTTTTGAAATAAATATCAACTCCACCTTTGCCACTAATCTTCTTATAAATGTAATATCAATATTATCCAACAGCTGGTGTAAGATTGGAAACAAATTACAATAAAATAAAATAAAATACGATCAAAAATCATTTCAATGGTACTCGTATATCTCAATTATTAAACTTTGTAAAAGAACATAATTTTTCAAAAAAATGATATAATTTTTTCTCTTCTTTCTTTTGTCCTCTTTTGTATCAATTATTTGTTCTTTTTTACTGTTCTCTTACTCTTTCTGAAAATTTCATCTTAAAATTCTATTTACGTACGTTTCTCTCGTTAAGACGACCATTGCTCTAAAAAAAGAGTAATACGATTACTGTTTTATATATAGAAAATTATAAAATGCTTACATGTTATTTGTACTATTGAGATTAATATGGAGGGCAAAATAGCAAATATAAAACTATGAAATGTCCAGTGTTTTAATACAGTGTCTTCTGAAGGCAAAGTCGTATCATCTCCAAGCATAAACTTTCTAATAAAAGTGTATTAATCGGGTGTGACCTGCCAGGTAAGTTTGTTTGCTGTATCTGTTTGTAAATATTAAAAAAATAGATATAAGATAAGACCTAGGATCGTATGATAAATTGTACAGCGCCCTCGGTAATTTTTCACAAAACAGCGGTCCACAAATTATCCAGTTATTATTATTATTATTTCGCAATATTTGAACACTTACTGGCAAAGCAGTGGTTGGGAGAGGACTTATAGTTGTGGTGCTAGTAACACTCGTCCTTGAAGCTTTGGTAGTGGACTTCCCTTTAGTCTTATTCTTCCTCGTAGTGATCCCTTTGGTAGTGGTAGTAAGCGTAGTGGTTTCAGGAGTGGAGGAACCCTCTGCTTCTCCATCCTTGGTAGGAGGACAGCACACCCTGATGGGAGCCCCGAACTGGCTGCAGGGGAAGACGGTCTTGTAGTCGTTAAGGTCCAGGGAACACGAAGACAGCGGCCTACATTTCCAATCCTCTTCGCAAGCCCCGTCGTCGAAGTTTGAATTCACGGGTGCTGTAATGTTTTAAATTATATATTTATTATATATTTATTAATTAAATATTTATCACAAAGGGTCTATTGCATATATTTGTGTATTTCCATATTAATCTACAATGTAAAAACCTATTACAGTTTTCTTTTTATGTTTTATGTTTTCGTATTATTCATCACATTTAATTAGTCACCAGTAAATTTTGTAATTACCAACATACCTATTAGTTTATTTCTAGGCCATTTACAACTTTGAAACTTTCTCTTTTATTGTAATGCACTATCTTTCCTTAAATTTATCTGTATACCTACCATTTTTAGACTCCAGATACTAATATCTACAGCCTGTATGTCGGACGAATATATACAGCTCATATGTTGAACTAATATCTACGAACTTCGTGTTGACTAATATCAGCTACAGAGCTAAGTTCGGACGAATATCTATGACGGTCCCAGTGTTGACTAATATCTACAGGGCGTAGGTTGGACTAATCAGCTAAATGTGTCCAATAGTCCGATATTAGGGATTTTTCCATACATTGTTACATAAATTAAGTTTTTTAAACTGCATACGCAATATTACGTTACTCCAATATGCTATACATAATTGCAAATCCAACCACTGCCAGTGCTGTAGATATTCGTCAACACTTTGGTTCTCATAGATATTAGTTCGATTTTTTCAGTTTTTGGAATTCCTGTAGATATTAGTAGACGCCTCCCCTTTCATAATATCATATTTACTAGTTATATTTTTATAGTTTATCTTTTTTATTTAAAAACTGTCACTTGAAAATTAATAAATAATAATAACAAATAATAATACCACTTAGTGAAATGTCACCCAAAGATAGCTTTATAAAGTCATAAAAACTAGATTTTTTTATACATTAATTATATATCAAACAAGATTTTATAAAATAAAATAACATTAATATTTACAAACGCTTAATTTTGGCGTTCATTAGTACCCATCACTTTACCAAATCTCGCTGAAACTACTCGTATAATACCGTAAAAGTTTTAATTTATGTTAAAAACATTATAATAAAATATATATTTTTCCTTATTCTTCTTGGTGCCTATTATGCTGATTCTACAAATAAGTATGATTATCCAATCCTTGTTTTGTTTGTTTCATAGTGTATAATTACTGACATGGGTACGCAAGCCGTTGCTTCAAAAAAATATGTTACTTCTACCTTATCAAACTTTATTTTATTTACCTTAAAAAAAATCATTTTTTAAAGTTAATTTACTTTACATCGCGTATAATTAATATCATAAAAGCACAATGGGCGAACATAGTTATCTCATATCAAAAAGGACACAGAGGCAAACACCTCACACATTCATAAAACCAGAGCCAAACAAACAGACATACCAAATAAATAGAAGTTCTACTTTTGGACATAGAAGCTTTGAATTTTTGGTAATAAGCAGTACAGGTATATATATAACAAACTCCTAATTAAAACAATTAAAACAATTAAAACAAAATTAAATAAACAAAGAAGACATTAAAAGGCTTAAATCTTAGAAATCTTAAGGCTTAAGGAACTATCGGAAAAAGAACTTACTAGTATATTAAAAACATCGTTATAGAAGTTTCTGGAAAACCTTAATCAAACATGAAATTGTGCCATGGAAGTTGCTGAAAACTTACCCAAAACATAGACGCCCTCAGCAAAGGATCTCCTAGTGATGAGGACTACGAATATAATCTACGTCTATTTTATATATGTATTTATCATGTATCTTCTATAAATGTACAAATTGATATAAAGTAATTAAATAAAATAAAAATATGCAAACATAATACATAATATTGAGGTACAATAATCCAAAAACGAAAAGCCCATTGTAGCAGAGTATTTTTTTTTAATCTCCGAATAAATACATCTAGCTACTACTCTACTTTTCAATATGGGGTTACGCGTACCGCCGCCCCGGGAACCATTTATTGGATAACGAACACCCCTGCCATAGGTCAACCCGAGTATTTCGCTCGTTTGGTGACTTGTTTGCCCGGGTTCATGGGGTGAGGTTTGTCTAGGTCTCTTGGCGGCGAATGAGTTTGACACTGAATGGTGGGCCAGATCGGGAGAGACTGGTTGAGGAAGACCTAACCATGACCTCTCCGGCCGGACCCTCTTGACCCATTGCCTTGCACTGCGATGGGAGAGATGGATTAATACTCGTACGTCTGTCATTTCTGGACGTATTGATCCCCAGATTCGTACCCACTTCTCATTTATTTTTCCTTCCCAGAACTTGCTCTCCTTCCTTTACCTTAAATAAGACCCTCCAGATAGCATCCCCAAAGATGACATAGGCCTTGAGGATTTTTTTTTCCTCAGGGTCTCCTGTAAAGCGTCGATGACACAGGGCTAGTTTACAAGCTACTATCTGGGAAATTCACTATCTGTTAGTAAACTCGCCCAGTGTCATCGTGTCACTTGCTAAGTAGCAGCAACTAGCAGATTGTTGACAATCTACGAAAAAAAGTTGAAAGGTCGTCAACTTTACTCGCCTACACGCTTGCTCCGCTTGCTCGTGATTGGTTTATTTACGTTTCCAACATGGCTTCCGATAAACAGCTGATTTCGACTGTCAAAAATCTGAAGAATTTAGTTCACGCAGGCGTCGTTATTCTTGTTACTGGCGCTAAAAGCGACCTCAGTTTCCTACGCTTCCGAGCGAGTAAACAGTTTTGTGTGTCATCATGACAATCTCACTCGCCGATTTACCCGCTTTTAAAACTTAGTAGATAGTAGCTTGTAACTCGCCGTTTTTAGTCATTTTCATTGAAATAGTTTGAAGAGTAAGTTTTTTTAGTACCCCTACTTTTAATAATACCTCGAGAAGGCCAAACATCACCCGTAACAATGTTTACACGCAGAACTTCTTTATAAATAAAATTACCGTGTTTACTTACTTTGATATTTCAGACAAATGAATTACATTAAGTCCCCCAAATATAGAATTAGAATGACTCATTGTTATTTTCATGAAATTTGAAAATCAAGTTGTTATTGTCTGTACAGGTAAGAGTTAATTCCTAGCAATGGCGGGCTTATTAATTAATGTAAACGTTTGCCATGAGTCATAAAACATTAAATTTTATGATCAAGAAATATTGTCTGCTTCGCCAAACAGGTTTTTAATGCTGACAATATGCATAATATTGTGATGAGACACTTTATAATGATATTTAAAGATAAAACTAAAGATTTCAATTGAAAATCCAAATCGTGTTTGCGATCGTGTTTTTTTTAGCAAAATACATTAAAATGTTAATAGGTAAAGCGATTAACAACTGCGATCGGCTTTTTCAAAATTCAGGTACCGACTGCAGCGGTATACACGAAGAACGTACGCAAAAATAGGTTGTGCTTTTAATAATTCATATGAAGCTAAGTCTCTGTGGAGTGACATTAAAAATGAAATTAAATAATTGTTTCAAACGATCATCGTTACAGAAAATATCCATAGACCAGCCGAGCGATTCCATATCCTTTGTGGGATCTCTTTTATGGGATTTTGTGAGATCTCCTGTCAGATTTGTGTGATTTTCTATGGCTTTTATTTGATTTTTCCATGGGCCGATGACAGATTTCAACTGCGAGCTGTCACAAAACGGCGAAGCTGGCCTGCCGAGCTATTCTCTATTTTTTGTGGGAACGAGATCGATATCGCGCGAGATCTCCTTCATTTAACAGCAATGTAAAATCCCACAAATCTGACAAGAGATCTCGCCCGAGATCTATGTCGATCGAGATAGATATCGGGCGAAATCTCTTGTCAGATTTGTGTGGTTTTCTAACGCTGTTAAATGAATAAATAAGCATGCATACTTGCAGGAATGTGTGTTTTAAACGACCTAAACTATCATACGTGACTTCTGAAGTTCTGATATCGGCCCGTAGAAAAAGCAAATAACAGCCATTGAAAATCACACAAATCTGACAGGAGATCTCGCGCGATATCGATCTCGTTCCCACGAAAAAATAGAGAATAGCTCGGCTGATACCCACAGAAAAAGCAGTTGACAGCCATAGAAAATCTCACAAATCTGACAGGAGATCTCACAAAATCCCACAAAGGATATAGATTTGCTCGGCAGGTAGTGTGTGCTATTATCTTACGCTTCATTAGTACCAACACCAATACCACCTCCAGCAAGGTCATTACATTGAATCAAGTCGGCTAAGAGATCTTAAGAAATAAGAGGCTGATTTGATTCATTGACCTGGCCCTGATTTAGGTGGTTTTTAGTATGCTGTCCTTTTTTACGTTAGGTCCATACAGGAGTCCCCGAGGAAAAAAATCCCTCAGGTCCTGGGTCATCTTTGGGGATGCTGTGTGGGGGGTATTTTTAGAGAAAGGTAAGAGAGAAAGTTCTGGGAAGTTAAAGAGTTTGAGAGGTGGGTAGGAATTTGGGGGCCCATGTGTTCAGGAGTGGCGGACGTATAAGTTCATCCCTTACATTGCGGTGAGAGAGTCCGACTGGAAAGTTCTCAACCAGTCTCTCCCGATCCGGCCCACCATGCAGTAGAAGGGTAAAATTACTGGTCGCCAGGACCTAGACATCGACAAACTTCACCCCATAAACCCGGACACCCCTGCTAAAACGCCTCTCGAAACACTCGGGGTGACAAGGTTATCCAATAAATGGTTCCAGGTGTTGCGGTACCCATAACTGCCTTCCAAATTAATGCACTAATAAAGTTTCGGTGGAAGCGAAACCTGGTCGGAATTTCGTGTAATAAAGTGGTGTAAAACGTGTGTTTTATTTTAATTGAATTTTATTTGTTATTGCACGCTCCTTACCGAGAAAGGAGCAATTACAGAAGATTTCGGGTAAATTCAACATCGATGAAAACTTGAGTAAATCCAAATTCAAATGAAATATCGTGGGAGTCCATGACATTGTCTATTGACCAGGAAAATTCTTCGGTTATTTCCTTGGCTTACGTCGATCGAGGTTAGTAAATTCAAAACTTATTAAAATGCGCATTCATTTACTATAAATCGTGCAAGGGAAGCAGACGCTTTTATTTTATATGTTCAGCAAAAAATAAACATGGCTAATGTCAAAATGTGTTTAGCAAAACACTCAATGGTAGCGGTGGATGTTGCGTAGTTACCACAGAGGCAATCAAATTACATTACGTGCATTGATTGACACATAATGTAATTTGATTTCTGAACATAATAGTGTTCTTCTTCAAACATAGCAAATTTTAAACTGCACAAAATATTACTATATAATCTATAATATTGATTATATAGTGGTGTTTTGTATCTATATTATCTTAAATAATTTAATTAGATTAATCTCTTACGAAGAAAACTTTGTTTTTGTAACATGTCGATAATATTGATTATATAGTGGTGTTGTACAAAGTAGTTTGTTGCATTTAATAATAGTGTTCAGCAAATAAACAAGGCTCATGTCAAAATGCGCTTAGCAAATCACTCAATGATACGCACCAAACTTAAATGCTGACCTGAACTTGATACGATCCATTCTCGCGCAAGTACAATAACTTTACTGACTTTACAATGGCCGTAAGCGAAAGAGAAAGATGCGTAAACCATATATGCGACAGAGATAATGCGTGGGCGGGCAGTCATGCCGCTTTCCGGACCTTAAACTCGCCTATTGTGATGAATTCTGTATCAACGTCAGGCCGGTATTAAGTTTTAGCGTATAGGTACTAATATCGCCAGTGAGTTTCATAACTTCCTTTCTATGCGAAGAAGCAGCAGAAAAATCTCCGAATATAAATTTTTGTTTGAAAACCGAAGGTAATACTACCGCTCTCAGCGTTACTTCGATGGTAGAGAGAGCTGTCAGAGAAATGGCAACAGGAAAAGCCACAGGACATGACTCGATAGCTCTTGAACACATTAAGCATGCTGAGCCAGCGATTCATATTATCCTAGCAAAACTATTTTCAAATATAGTACGTTACAGGCACATCCCGAATGAATTGACGAAAACGACAATTATTCCCATAATTAAATCAACAAATCTTGATCCATCCGTGATCAATAACTACCGACCAATTTCACTCTCAACCACAGTGGCAAGATTATTTGAAAAAAAATTATCTGCTGTCGTAATAGATCATCTAAAAACAGGATAACCAGTTCGGATTCAATCCTGCACTGTCAACATCTATGGCAATATATTCCCTAAAAGAAACCATCAGTTATTATAAACTAAGAAAAACGGCAATCTATACCTGCTTTCTAGATTTAAGCAAAGCGTTTGACCGTGTATGTCATAATAAACTGTGGGAAAAACTAAGAAAAAGAGCAGTTTCAGAAGATGTAATAGCCATTCTTTCAATTTGGCACACGCAACAAGAAAATATTGTGGAATGGTCTGGGGAATTTTCCAACCCATTCTTTTTGAAAAGTGGCGTAAGGCAAGAAGGAAGCATGTCTCCGGTTCTGTTCAATCTATAAACCGATGAGCTTATTCAAAGACTTAGTGCCACGAAAATAGGTTGACATTTAAATGGAGTGTGTGTAAATAACATTAATTACGCAGATGACATGGTTCTTCGTGCACCGTCACTAAGCGCATTAGAGAAATTACTCAAAATTTGTGAAGACTTTGTAAAAAACCATAACCTTTTGTATAATACCACCAAGTCAATAGTTACTGTTTTTTAACAGAAAAAACAGTAACTATTGACTTGGTCGAAACTTTGACAAAATCGTCCAAACACCCTCAGTATGGCTAGATGAAAGGAAAATGAATGTTAATCATAGCGTTAAATACCTGGGACATGTCATGACACACGACCTTACGGATGTCGAGGTTATGGAAGGGCAGATAATTGCAATATCAGTTTGAGCGGGTATGCCATTGATATATATACCTCAATGGGGTATGCTGTCAAGACGTTTTTACTCCTGCAGCCCCAAAGTAAAAAGAATACTGTTCAACGATTTCTGTACCTCACTGTACACATCAGAACTGTGGGTTGACTACACTGCAACCCAATGGCATAAGTTAAAGGTTGCTTACAATAACGCTTATCGCCAACTTTTCCGCCTACCGAGATACTGCAGTGCTACGGAAATGTTCCTGGAGGGACGAGTGCATACTTTCCGAGCACTTCTCCGCCACCGCATGGGAAGTTTATGGCGCAAAGTATAAAAATCCAAGTACTAGATATTCGCTGCACGATTCAGTTTCCTGAGAAATCTTCTGGCTGTTCGGAATCTAATTAATTGTACAACATCTAAATCTTCATAAAAATTCTTGTACTTTGCACGATAACAAGAAAGAACATTTGGTTTTTTTTAACCATTTAATACCTATCATTTAAACGTGAAGGAGACGATCGCGGAAAACGTTTAGAGTTCCTAAGAATTATGATAATAAGTCTGGGTATTTTAAACGCAACTTGATGCACACGTTATCTGATTGTTTTTTTTTTTTTTTTTTATTGGCTGGCGAATAGAATACTTCACATAATTATTACAGTAATTTACATTTTCAAAATGTTTATAATGATTATTCTAATAATTATAGGTGAGCACACCATCCATCACAACGTTATTTGTCTAACGATAGGTTACAATAAGTAATAATAAGTTATAAAATAAGGAGGATCAAAATCTAATATTAGTAAATACACAAATACACATTTAAGTGTATATATTATGTATATGCATGCGTGTGTCCTCTGTACGCATTATATGCATACATGTACACACACACATTCGATTACATATTGTATATACTCATCAGAACTAATGTATAAGTAGGTGAATGAGTGGCTACAAAGTGGCTCTAAGTGAGGAAATCGTCAGGTTTATGCAAGTATGAAGGTAGTGAAAAAGTTTTTTTCAAACCAACGCAACGTCAAAAATGACTCGATTATATAATCGATTATAATCGAGTTATTCTTGACATTGGTTTGAAAAAACTTGAATTAGATGATAAGTATCGATCCAAAAGCTTTCATAGTTTCTCGTAAATTTTGGGATTATATTAAGATTATTTTGATTAATTAAAGATGAATCACACATGTTGTTTACGATTTTAAACAGAGAGATTATATAATGATGTGTGTCTTCTTTGGCGAGGAGACTGCTCTAAAGTGAGTAAGTCTTTTAGCACAGTTTCCTAGATTTCGATGTATTCCAGATTTGTAAGCTAGTTTTCTTATGTTTTTTTTTTCAGCCTCCACTTTACTGCTATGAATTGCGTAGTGTGGGCACCAAATCACGGAGCCCTACTCTAAGATACTTCTTACATATATGATTAGTACAGGATTCCAAAACTACTTGAAAGGTTTAGTGATTCTAGTGATAAAACCGAGTATTCTGTTGGCTTGATTGACAATGTGTTGGTAATGGTTTCAAAATGTTAGCTTCGAGTCGCGTAAGATTCCCAGATTTCTAACGGAGTCTACTCGTTTTAGGATTTCACCACGAATTGTATAAGTGTAATCGGCATTTTACATGAACGAGCTGGTATTAAATTTGCTATTTAATTCCACGGCATTATCTATGAACCATTGAGATAACGTGAGTGTTTCTTTTTGCAAAGTTTTGCCGTCTTCTTGTGAATTCACCGGATGGAAATTTGTTTTAATCATCCGCATATAATAAACATTTAGATTTTTTCCTCAAACTTTGCAAATATAATTTGTGGTGTCATTTTTAATTAAATGAAAACAAATAACTCTGAAAAAACCACTATATAATCAATATTATCAACATATTTCGAAAACCAAGTTTTGTTCGTCAGGATAAGATTACTATTTAAAAAAATACTTTTGTGTCGATTTTAATTAAACGAAAACAAATAAGGGCATACATTAATTACGTGAGCTCAAAAGAAGGGGGGGTTCAGCAAAATCTCACGTTACTTGAAAAGAATAAACGAAGTGGCCCAAATTTATCTCACCAAGGGGGGGGGTCTAGATTGGAAGAAAAACTGCTCACGTAATTAATGTATGCCTCCTAACTTTGTAAAAACCACCATGTAATCAATATTATCGACATGTTTTGAAAATAAAGTTTTCTTCGTCAGAATAAGATTATTTCTTTTTAATTTGCTTTTAGCCGTACTCGTAATTATAGCGAGTATGGCTACAAAATCATAAAAAAATAATATTAAACTTATCCTGACGAAGAAAACTTGGTTTTCGAAACATGTTGATAATATTAATTATACAGTAATTTTTACAAAGTTATTTGTTTTCATGAGTTTATTTATTGTACTGTTATTCGTGGTGGAATTCTATTGTATTAAAATTGAAATTGAAACACTTTTTAACTTTTTTCCACTTATTTATTTCACCAGTACCATATGTCCATAATAGGACGAAACCGGTACTGGTGAAATAAATAAGTGGAAAAAAGTTAAAAAGTGTTTCAATTTCAATTTTTATTTGTTTTCATTTAATATAGTTTTTTTCATTGCCATGAGATCATTTACGAATATAAAAAGAGTGGTGGTCCTAAATAGGATCCTTGAGGAACACCAATTGTAACTAGTTTGATTGAATTTAGTGTAGATGTAGGGAGTTTTGGATAGAATTAATATAAGATTGGAAGCATTCATATATTCCAGTTTTGACCCTTGTTAGTAGGATTGAGAAAATATTATTATTATTATGACTATTAGATGGGCAACTTGCGATATAGGTGACGAACAACTTTGTTAATGATGAATTTGTTTTTATTAATGATGAATTTATTTTGACTCTTAATTTTGTTAATTAAGATACGGTGAATATTGGTATGAAAATAAGCGCAACAGTATCGCCAATATCGTTTACACATACTACTGCAAATCATTTTCGCCTCGTCTTCTACCTTCTACCTACACAGCAAATGCATCTGCTCCGCGAATCGCGTCGCTTTGATAGTCCGTGTTGGGTAGGTACAGTTTGGTCGTAGCTAGGCGACACTTAGCGCCTACGTTAAGTTTTTTTTTTTTAATTCCTTGAAACGAACAAACATTCATACAACGAATAAATTTAAAAATAAAGACGCCATTGGCATCTTTTAAATGATTTGTTGGGTGCGTTCAATATGAACATTGAATTTTTTTAATAAATGTTTTAAAGTAATAGTTGTGATGGCTCTTTGTTTTTGTGACTTTTAAAAAAATAGTTACAATTTATTACGCGAGTTTTGCAGATTTGGATATGTTAAAAAATATATCATTATTGTTTTCAAAAAGGATACCAAAATAACAAAAAACTAAGGATCTACCCAATAATTTTCACCGAAATTAAATTATGTACATTAGATTATAAGTGTTCATTTTCTTTATTAAACGATTTATACTTTAATATAATAAAATAATATAAGTTTCTATAAATATAGGGAAAAATACGTTTGTTTCTATAAATATAGGGAAAAATACGTTTTCATCAAATTTATTATTTCTTTCTTTCTAAGAAAAATGAATATTTTAATTAAACGCATGAATTATCCAATTTGAATGCAATTATGAGTCTAAGATATTTTAATGATAAATAATCATTAATTCCCCTCTCCAGAGTGACTAACTGGTACCGTTCAGAATCGATGCAACGCTTGAACTTGCTAAATTGCTTCGTTAATTGCACGATCTGAATATCCAAGTACAACTAACCACAATATCCTTCCTATAATCAGGGCCGGATCTGCGAAAATTTACGGCCAGTCCAGAAGTATTGAAAACTACGTTTATCCTAATCGTAACACGAGGATCAACAAAAATACAAGAGTGTCCAATTAATAGTAATTCTAGAAAATCACACAGTATTAATATCCTTGCATCTGATTGAATTGAATTCCAGGGTAGACAAAGAGGACGGACCGCCAAACTACGAGTAGGTACTATGTCTTGGCACACAATCCTTGCTCCCGACTTCTTCTACAATTCTCATTCGCATCATACATTTTCTTTAGACTTCTTAGTTTGTTCGTTCACTCTATATGGTCAAACGATCTAAGCGTCCCTGTCTTGATCTTACTCATTACGCTTTCATCAGCTTTGCATTCTTTGAATCTCCTCATTTCTTATATGATTTTAACTCACATACTCCTCGGGCATCTTATTTCTACAATATTTAGTCAACTTTCATCCCCCTTAGCCAGTTCTATGCCTCACTGCTATACATCAGGGTAGGTACCAAAACTCCATATATTAACTCCGTATTCCGTCCTCCTTCAAAAGAGTCTCCTGCATTTACCGTTATTTCAATATCTTGTTATTCAATGAATACTTTAAGTGGCCGAGTGGTCCACCACTTCGGACAGGCATCATTTTCCATCACTGCACAAGCAACATTATACTGTAGCTAAAGATTGGCTAAGGGGGCATAAATAATTACGTGAGCTCAAAATGGGGGGGGTCCAGCAAAATCTCACGTTACTTGAAAAGAATATACGAAGTGGCCCAAATTTATCTCACCAAGGGGGGAAGGGGTCTAGATTGGAAGAAAAACTGCTCACGTAATTAATGTATGCCCCCTAACATTCGTTAGCCGGGAATCTTAGCCATTCTTGAAAAATTAACAAATATAATTTAATAAAAAATAAAATAAATATAATTTAATAAAAATGAAATACGTAATGTATACAGGGTGTCTAGGGATGTATTGATTTAATTTAATCAGTGATTCCCGAACTATTCCGTGATTACTTTAAATTTGTCCCTGAGGTCCTGGGAAGACCCAAAACTCATAGAGCACGCCTGATTACGGAGGCAATTGAAATTCACAAAAATCCTATAAATATTAATAGAGACGACGGAGCTAAGCTCAATAGTTTTTGGTATCCGGTAATTGACGGTTACATCAAGGCTAAACGCAAAAAAACATGTTGAAGTATATTGTAGCGCCAGCTCGTAGAGGAGTGGAGCTGGCGACTCGGTATCGTTTCTAAGTATATAAGTACAAACATCACCCCTAACTATTAACTATTACACATCTGCCCTGATGATGGACACTGTAACGCTGTCCGAAACGTTGGCTAAAGAAGGAGGTAGCGCAACACGGCATAATATCCCAAAAACTAATAACAAAAATACTTTTGGCCGTGAAAATCTAAAATCGTAAGAGATTCCCGACATTATTTGGAGTAAAAAATGTTGGTCTCCAGTGACTTTCGTTAATGTTTTTTTTTCAAAACCTAACAAAAATTTCCACTTGTTATCATTAGTCACTCAGTCGAGTAACCCCTAAACCAGACTCTATCTGTCAAATTCCTTATTTTTTACTCCAAATAATGTCAGGAATCACTGGTTAAAGTAAGTCAAGTACGTTCCTTCTACGGTTTCCAGCATTATCTTCACATGTGTTCGATCCGGCCCTGTCTCTACTGCAAATTTTGAATAACATTTAATCATTAAAGATTTAGGTTACAAAAAAGCAAAGACTATTGATTACCATCGGTTAACACCGTTAATCAGCGTTTTGCGGTTATATCGGTGAACAATCAAAACGGCTTGCAAATTTTTCCTTCCTAGTGGTAAGAAACGTTGCATGCGATTGCAACACGTGTTTGAGTGCATGTCACAGCTAATATGCCACTTGCATCACATTTTTTAAATAAAAATTCCGGTTTAGACAAATATTCTAAGACATCCTGTATTTTTTTTTATCGTATTTTTGAAACCCTGGCGATTTTTTGAAAACTTCAATCAGAAAAAACAGACCATTTTTTATAAACCGGAAAGACTTTCAGGAGTTTTCCACACGAATGACACAGGAGAATAACGAGGCATACCAAAAATATTAAATCTCATAAATACTTTTTTCCTTGATCCATCTTATTGATCAAAAATCATTATAATGTTCAACGTCTATATTACTAAATCAAATGTAATATACTTGTACTTGTAAATTATAATAATAATAAGAATATTATAAAATTTGATTTTGTTAAAATCCGCACCATTATCATTGTACCTCTAAAACACGTACGGACAACATAAAATGTACGGGGTTCTCTTCAAACATCTGTCAAAAAATCAAACCAAATGATACGTTCGCAGAGAACAAACAATAAATCTAGTGAACGTTAAATGTCAAATTCAAAAATTCGCCTGAAATCAAAGTGATGCCATATAAAAAAAAAATCAGTTCGGAAATTTATAAAATTAATAGGAACTTTTTCGGAGACGGGACATTTTCATGTAGTGACGTCACGAGCCCAAATAATGGATTTATTTATTTTAAAATTAAAAAAACTGTATATTTCTAAAAAAAATTACTAATATTTTCGTAATCTTAGTAAGTCGTTATGAAGTCCGTGCAAGTGGCCTATTGGGGAAGTAATGCAAAATCGTGCATTTTTGGTTTAAAAATTTGATCGTGTAGAAATATGTTAGAAGCTTTAATTAAAATACTGCCGATAGAACACATCTTGACCTTTGAAATAATCGAGTATTTTTTTACAAGTCTTTTTATAAGCCCAAAATAAATAAGGTATTAGGCCTTTAAAAACTGCTTTAATTTTCAAATCTCCTACTTATAAATCCCTTTTAGGTCATGGTTTTATTGTAAATTGTGGAAAAATAAGTGTCTTAAAAAATGATCGTGGTGCTTCGCCTAATTCAATAATTAATAAGTAATGATAATAATAATGATACACGAAATTTTGGTGCACGTAATTTTTTAGGTGAAAACTTCTTTAGCACCGTTGTGATTTGAAACTCGGCGAAACGAAAAATATTGACACTGAAAAGAGAACATGCATCTATAGGATTTATCCTGCGAGATAATGAAATAGTATAATCGGTCTTTTCTTTGTGCGGTGATGTAGCCTCTCCACTCTAGTCTAGTTTAATTTTCTGAAGGTTTCACTTCTACCGCGTGTGAATTACGAACTCTGATTGTGAAGTGAAAACTTCTTTAGCACCGTTGTGATTAGAGACTCGATGAAACGAAAAAGCGACACTGAAAAGAGACAAACACATACGTCCATAGGATTTAGTCTGCGAGAGAATGAGATAGTGTACACACTTGTCTACTTTAGTTTTCAGAAGGTTTCACTTCTACCGCTTGTGAATTGCACACTCCGTTTTTTTTTTGATTTGGTTTGGTTCGTTTGGTTCGGTTCGCCCCAACATTATCATTTTTATTTATTACTAGCTGGTTCCCGGCATGCGTTGCTACGCCATTTGATGAAGAAATTGCTTCTCCCTGCGTGTCCTTTTCCATTCGTCCCGTTCCCCTTCCGCCTCCTCCACCTTCCCGCTCTCCACTCCACACCTCCCTTCCTCCGTCCCGCGAACCTCCCTCCCGAGTTCCCCTCTACCCTCCCTCATTCCATACATTCAGTTTTCAAACAGCTGGCGTGCCACCTATTACAATTTTTTTATACAAATTTAATAATGCCAGAGCCCACCAGTAGTTTTATACAAACCTTGTCTTGACAATAACGAACACAAAAAAAAAGAATTATCCAATTTGGTGCAGTCATTCGGAAGTTATGCGCGTACATACATTTCGGCGATTCATTTTTATTTATATAGATAGACAGATAGATAGATAGATAGATAGATAGATAGATAGATAGATAGATAGATAGATAGAAGATAGAAGATAGAAGAAGAAGAAGAAGATAGATAGATAAAAAATATTACAAATGAAACTGGTATTTAACATGGCTAAAATTGAGAATTCAAAATATTGAAGTATATGTTGTCTAGACACAATCTTGACCAATAGTCTTTGACCTTTCACTAACATTAATAGATTTCCTGGTTATAGTATGTGACATACATGTACATATATTATCTTTTTCAGTAGACTGCATCTTATAACTACTACGCACGGATTAATAGTTTATTTCAAGGTCGACAACAAGATATGTTCTATGAAAACAGTATCCTTATCAACCAGCATTCATATTATTATTTATCATATCATCACGTGTTATTTCCTAACATAATTTATTAATTTTTGGAGATCGCTGGCAACGGTTAATATGCACTTTTTAAAAAAAAAACCTTTAGATTCACCTTAATTACATTAAAATGCAACTATTTGCATTGGGGGAAGTGTAAAATATTTCATTCTAAATTTCGATTACGTAAAATTAAAATTAGCTTTTTTCTTGTGAGATTGTACGCCATTAGCTATTAGCTCATTCGCTGTCACTTTGGTATGTTGGTATTCCTGATACACTTGAATGTATAACGAACGGCTAGAAGATTTTGAAGGTACGGGGCACTTTCTTTTGAATCACAAACCATGTTACACAAACCTAGCGTAGCCGCTAAACTACTTGAAAACTGGGATGTTTTTCTTGCCTTGACGCGAGTAGGCGTTATAAAGGGGCACTTTCTTTTGTATCACAAACCATGTTACACAAACCTAGAATTCCCATGAAGTCTGCTACGCTTTGCTCTAGCATCTTTTCGTACAGTAACAAGAATACCAACATAACAAAATGACATTTGAAAATAATGTTTGAAAATGGACGGTCTCGTTTCACAGAATGAAAGCTAATTTTAATTTTACGTAATCGAAATTTAAAATGAAATATTTTCCACTTCCCCCAATGCAAATAGTTGTCTTTTAATGTAATTAAGGTGAATCAAAAGATTTTTGGTAAATTTACGACTAGACGCTGCATGCCACTAAACTTTTAATAGGCATATATTTAAAAAAAATAAACTACCCCTAAACTTAATTACCACAAGAACCATCTGTTTCAGTCGAGAACGGCGGAAAAACGTGCATTTTAATTTATATTCGTAAAAACTTTTATTCACATAATTTTCCGTTTTGACGCCGACGCCATATTGAATATTGTCCACAGAAACTACATAGTGACGTATATCAGTAGTGCCAACCATACAAAACAAATTCATAGTAAAATAATTTGCACACATTAAAGAAAGTGCCCCCTTTATACCGCCTGCTCGCGTCAAGGCAAGAAAAACATCCCAGTTTTCAAGTAGTTTAGCGGTTACGCTAGGTTTGTGTAGCATGGTTTGTGATTCAAAAGAAAGTGCCCCGTACCTTCAAAATCTTCTAGCCGTTCGTTATACATTCAAGTGTATCAGGAATACCAACATACCAAAGTGACAGCAAATGAGCTAATAACTAATGGCGTACAATCTCACAAGACTAATTTCAATTTTACGTAATCGAAATTTAGAATGAAATATTTTCCACTTCCCCCAATGCAAATAGTTGCCTTTTAATGTAATTAAGGTGAATCAAAAGGTTTTTCAAAAAAAGTGCATATTAACCGTTGCCAGCGATCTCCAAAAATGACCGTGATTTTTGCCGTATAGCAATCTTTTTTTAATATTATGAAAATTTGTCCTGACTGAAACCGATGTTTTTTGCGGTAGCTAAGTTTAAAAATAGTGTACTTTCCAAAATCTGTGCCTATTAAAAGTGCGGCGGCTTATCCATAAATTATTTTGAAAATTTGTACGGTAACTTTAGTTAGTACCTTCCTAGAATATGTGTGATTTTGCCATATAGTAATCTTTTTTTAATATTTATCGATTGGTACCCTGGAAATAGTGGAAGTTGTTCAGAATGAAAAATAAAGTAATACGAAACGAGAAATTAAGTACAAATTTTTTTGTTTATGAAATGTAAATTTAAATTCATATTTTTCCACCGGTCCTGATTGAAACCGATGTTTTTTGCGGTAACTAAGTTTACAAATAGTGTACTTTCCAAAATCTGTGCCTATTAAAAGTGCGGCGGCTTATCGTAAATTTAATAGATTTTTTTTTAAAGTGCGTATCTGGCGCATTGCCAGCGATCTCAAAAATTTACCCATAATTTAATTGTTAAATAAATATGTAAGGCTCCCAAATCTATATATATAAAAAAGAATCGCTGTTTAATTTGGTCACGCCACATCTTCAGAACGACTATACCTATTTCATTCATCTTTTTTTTAGAGTTTTCTAACACTTTGTAGAAGACGGAAATAAAATTAAGAAAATTGGATAATTTCACGTTTGACAGTTCGCGCGTTTGATGAAATTGAATTTAGCAGGCAGCTGGTTTTTTTCGTATGAAAAGAATTGTCTATGGATTTTTTAAATTATAGATATTTTAAATAGGTACCTATGTCATCACCAAATTTGATTGATTGTACTTAAAATATACAAATTAAATATTTGTAATACACGAAAAATGAAAATTTTAATAAAAAAATTGTAGTAGGTGGCACGCGAGCTGTTTGAAAACTGAATATACTGGGACTGAATATATGGAACGCGGGAGGGGGGTCTGCGGGACGGGGGAGCGGGAGAGGGGTGAGGGTGGCCGGGAGGGTGGAAGGGAAACGTGGGAGGTTAGGGGATAAAGGAGGGGATCGGGGACGCACGGAAAAGGACATGCAGGGAGAAACAATTTATTTCTTTGAATATGGCATTGCAACGCATGCCGGAAACCAGCTAGTGCACATATAAAAACAAACTTAAATTTGGGGAGCGGGTATAGGCAATGCCGCCCGGGAAATCATTTATTGGATATCAAACACCTCTGCCATAGGTAAGCCCCAATGGTTCGCTGCGTTTGGTGACTAAGCAGGGGTGCCCAGGTTCATGGGGGGAGGTTTATCCAGATCTTGGTGGCGGATGCGTCTGCCCACCTGGGCCGGATCTAGAGAGACTGATTGAGGCAGGCCTTTTGACCTCTGACTCTGACTCTCTCGACCCATCGCCTTGCACCGCGGTTGGAGGACTGAATTCATACGTCCATTACTTCTGGACATACTGATCACAAGATTCCTACCCACCCTTCATACCTTTTTCCTTCTCAGAACTTTTCTCCTTCCTTTCCTTTAAAAGAGCCTCCACACCATCCCCTAAGATGACACGCACCCTGATGGAAATTATTTTTTCAGGGCCTCCTGCATGTAGCTATTGTAAAAAAAACTCAAAATAACTTAAGGTTCTTAATTCAGAAACCTAAACAAGAGGAGAATTTGGATCCAAAAAACTAAATAATCAAAACGTTTTGCAAAAATGTTTGATTCTTAGTACTTAAAATAATTTAAAATTATTGTAGGATCTAAATTGAAAAAATATAAACTTGAAAATAATGTTGGGCGGTAAAATAAATAATCAAAAAAACTTGCTAATAATGAAAGGTTATAAATTCAAAGATTCAAACACAATAATGCAGAGCTCTACATTCAATAGTCGAATCAATTTGCAAATGATGCATTGTTTTAAATTCAATTATAAAAAAACAATTTTGCAAATGATGCAGGTTTCTAAATTCAAAAATTAAAACAAAACAGTAAACTTACCGACGATAATTACTGAGATAAATATTAACAATGCACTGCACACCGGTCCAAGAACTGTCGTCACCATGTTGAAGGTTATTAACTAAATATTCACAAGCAGGTAAGTTAAAACTTGATAGCAAAATATTCACAAACAGGTAAGGCAGAACTTGTTTTGATTCGATGATTTCGGCCGGGATGCTGCGAGGAGTTTACCGTGAGCTACGACCATTACCTCGGACTGGTTTCACATGACTGGTGGACCTGATGGTAGTGACTGATGACCGGTCGCCGCGCCGCGCGCCGGTGTGGTACGGTACGCGATACGGTCGAGAGACTAATTCAATAATTGACTGCTGAGGTACAAGTCGATAATACTAGGTGGAAGCGACCGTACAATTCCTTTAATCATCGCTTCCTTGAAAATGCGCAGGGTTGCGCCAACATAAAAAGAAAAAACGAAGTCATAAAGCACATTTGTTAGTCGTGTGGCGCATGAGATGTGATGCATACAGTCGCATGGTGCAAAAAGTCGTATGACGCAAGAAATCGCCTGGCGCTCAACGTGACGTGGTGTGGCGATCAACGATGTATAAAGTCAAGTAACGCACGAAGCCGTTTGGTGCACTACGGCAAAGAACCATAATATTTTTAGTATTTTTTTCCTACATTTTTTTAACTTTTTTTCTCAGTAGAGTCCAGCCGTTAATCCACCTCTCGTTAATCGCATTAATCGATTTCTGTAACCAATGCCCGCCCGGTAACACCTCCGCACTCCGCGCGTTTGATCGCACGCATTGACCTTTGGTCGAAGATCGCACGCGTTCCCGTAATCGCTTACCATTGAGTCGGTGTATGCCTCCGGAGATATCGCGTCGAGAAGGCAATGCGATTCTTCATAATTGGCGTCACTTGCTCGAAAGTAGGTATAAAAAAAACGAGTGTGCTTTAGACCACAGGACTGAAATAAAACTTCACTAACTTATATCTCCCTCTCAACTTCCGTTCGCCTCGCCTGATCACACTTTTCATAACCCTCTCGTCACGCATTCACCAGCTCGCTCCCCAAGTCATGCGTGCGTAAAGGCCCGACCGTTCGCCTCGCCCGATCACACTTTTCGTTACGCACTCGTCACGCATTCACCAGCTTACTCCCCAAGTCAAGCGCGCGTAAAGAAGTTTTACTTCAAACACGGTATTGTAGATCATTATGCAAGAGATGGTAGTCGCCAATTAGATTTTTTTTTATTAATGTCATGAAATATCGTTTTATTTTAGAACCAAGTAATAATAACAAAATGTCTTCTTCCTCTCGTTCATCATCTGAAGAACCCGCAGTAATGTTTGTGTATGATTTTCCACCTGGTTTCACATGCACGTCTGTAGATGATGAAATCTTGGAAGCTAATGAACGACAAAACGGATCACAGGAATACAGGATCGTAAACCAGTATAAATATAAGTACGATCCGTCCTGAAGTCGCGTTCTAGGACCGTATCGGCGACACTGATCGCTCCAAGTGAATAAATGCCTTTCAGGTACGAACAAAAACAAAGCGGGTTTCGATTTTCAGATTAACGGCGTTCAGTGCCCTGTTCAACCGGCGGCAGTTGACGCCGAGATGTGGACAAACAGAACGCGGAAAAAACTTGCGCTACCTGCGCGGTAGCCTGACAGCAGCTGTCAGTTTTTACGAAATGTCGAGTTCGTAGACGACGATTATTTACTCTTGGAGAGGCCTTTCTTGAAATTAAGGAATAAAACAATGTTATTTGGTAATTGGTGTCTGTAAATATGAAAAAAAAACTCAGGAGAACATGATAATATGTTAAGTACGTGCCTGAAAGGAATTCACTTGTGACATTTGAGGTTATTTCAAAATTTTATATTGTTGATTTCATTCCATCACTTGTCAACAACACTTCTGGTGCTATGGAATGTATTTTTTTAATCCCAGATTGGCGATTGATTGAAAACAGCGGCAATTAACAGGTCGCTCATTTTGATATCAGATTCTGACCGGTGTCACCGGCGAGCAGGAATTAAGAATTCATTCCCCTAAAGCTTATCGGCGCCGCCTCGCGCGGACTCAAAGCTGAACCTGCCTTCACTATGTTCGGTCTGATACGTTGACATACAAACATTCTTGTCAGTACGCCTGCGCCAGTCGGCCGCCCATGCGCTGACTAATCAGAAAACCGAAACCCGCTTTGTTTTTGTCCGTACACTTAGGCAGGAAAAAGCAAGCAGTGTTGGACGGGTAGTTAATTAAAGCCTCCAAAGCAAAGACGTTACATACTTTAGACGCGGGGTAGAAATCTTAAAGCGGGAAGCCAAACGCAAGACAATTGTACTGTTCTCGATTTCTAGTACTTTAGTACTAAACTGTCACTCGTTAAGTAAGGTCATGTCTTACCAGTAGGAAAATTGCATTTAAAAAGCGCCAAAATGCCCTCCTGTATGATGAGAAAATGTTTCCATTACACGGCAAACATTAGTAAAAGTGAAGAAATAACATTTATTTATATGTACACACAAATTACTTATTATTATCGATTATTATAAGCAATACAATTCATTTTCATGTTCCCCGTCCGACAATTTTGTACTTCATTTGAGAAAAAACACACATTCTTTTATTGTCTTATGGTACGGTCACACTGAAGTCAACTTCCAACTTCAAATTTTCGGACGATTGCGTAGAAGGGTAGTTCATGCGTTGGAAGTTCGAGTAGGAAGTTTGGCTTCAGTGTGAATGTAGCATAACTTTTTAATATATGAATAACTTTTGAATTAAGAAATTACTGAAAACAAAAGAGTGTTGCTTACTTGCCACATTATTTTAAGAGCATGTGAGACTATGGCGAGTCTATTTATATAACGTCATTGCTCCAAAGCATCAAATAGCATCCCTTTCCACCTTCCGCTTATTCCATCAGCTCTCCTCAGTACCACTGTTACAACCTACTAGAATATTAATGACACGTATGAGGCGAGTATAAGGTTCAATTGTCTCACAGAATTCGAAAAATTCATTAAATTTTTAAATGGTTTTCTAGTTGTTTCAAAGTCTT
The DNA here is from genome assembly GCA_929108145.2 of Limnephilus rhombicus. Classification (NCBI taxonomy): domain Eukaryota; kingdom Metazoa; phylum Arthropoda; class Insecta; order Trichoptera; family Limnephilidae; genus Limnephilus; species Limnephilus rhombicus. The sequence goes on along the minus strand of OV815287.1, from coordinate 24,668,853 downwards.
GTTTTCATTTCAGTTCCGTGAAACAACTGGCAAAATGATAAAATAACATTCTCAGAACTTGAATTTTAAATTTTATGACTTGTTTAAATTCTATGAAACAACTGGCCCTTAGTGGTATTTTACATAGGTAGGTACATTATTGGATACATATAAGTGACATTTGCATTATTTCAGGTTCGTGACCCCCACTCCTCCACTCCTCCACTCCTCCACTGCTCCACTCCTCCACTCCTCCACTCCTCCACTCCTCCACTCCTCCACTCCTCCACTCCTCCACTCCTCCACTCCTCCACTCCTCCACTCCTCCACTCCTCCACTCCTCCACTGCTCCACTCCTCCACTCCTCCACTCCTCCACTCCTCCACTCCTCCACTCCTCCACTCCCCCACTCCCCCACTCCCCCACTCCTCCACTCCTCCACTCCTCCACTCCTCCACTCCTCCACTCCTCCACTCCTCCACTCCTCCACTCCTCCACTCCTCCACTCCCCCACTCCTCCACTCCTCCACTCCTCCACTCCTCCACTCCTCCACTCCTCCACTCCTCCACTCCTCCACTCCTCCACTCCCCCACTCCCCCACTCCCCCACTCCTCCACTCCTCCACTCCTCCACTCCTCCACTCCTCCACTCCTCCACTCCCCCACTCCCCCACTCCCCCACTCCTCCACTCCTCCACTCCTCCACTCCTCCACTCCTCCACTCCTCCACTCCTCCACTCCTCCACTCCTCCACTCCCCCACTCCTCCACTCCTCCACTCCTCCACTCCTCCACTCCTCCACTCCTCCACTCCTCCACTCCTCCACTCCCCCACTCCCCCACTCCCCCACTCCTCCACTCCTCCACTCCTCCACTCCTCCACTCCTCCACTCCTCCACTCCTCCACTCCTCCACTCCCCCACTCCTCCACTCCTCCACTCCTCCACTCCTCCACTCCTCCACTCCTCCACTCCTCCACTCCTCCACTCCTCCACTCCTCCACTCCTCCACTCCTCCACTCCTCCACTCCTCCACTCCTCCACTCCTCAAGATCATGTCCTCTGCATGGAAAAAGATCACTCCAATCAGTGATCTTCCTCTTATTCTCCTGCCAAACACTTTGCCAGTAACCGCGAGCTTCTTTAGGTTCAAGTACATCATTTTTGTACAGGTACTTTTCAAGTAGGTTGGCGCGTGGGCTTTTCCCTTTTTAATATAGTTTTATAATTTGTTATTATTTATGATTAATTTTGAATTTAAAAAAAAACCTTCACAATAGCGTCGGTCGGTGCCGGTCGGTGCCGGTCGGTGCCGGTCGGTGTAGTCGACACCTGGCTAGTAAAGATGCCGCAATCTTCACAACCCTTACGTTATTCATTTGCATTTGTTCAAATATTCAAGGGCTAAAAAATAAATATAATAGGCCACTTGCATCACATTTAAAAAAAATCCGGTTTAGGCAAATATTCTAAGACATTCTGTATTTTTTTTTAATCGTATTTTTGAAACCCTGGCGATTTTTTGAAAACTTCAATCAGAATAAACAGACCATTTTTTATAAACCGGAAAGACGGGACATAATTTTATAGGTGCGAAAAAACGATAATTACATAGCCGAAAATCATTTTTAAAAAAATAACGTTTTCCACACGAATAACACAGGAGAATAACGAGGCATACCAAAAATATAAAATCTCATAAATATTTTTTTCCTTGATCCATCTTATTGATCATAAATCATTATAATGTTCCACGTCTATATTACTAAATCAAATGTAATATACTTGTACTTGTAAATTGCTTACTTACTTATTACTTAATGTTGCTTAGCTGTATTTTTGCTCTCTGATTTTTTTATTGTATCAGATAGAAAAGAATTAGCTTTGATCCCAAAACATATAAATATTTTAAAATAAGTGTATTAAATAACGTAATAAATAAACTGCCAGTGAACCGTGGGATATTTAGATAAATAAATACGATATTAAATTTTCCTTTTGTGAGGACTTTAGTAACCAAGGTAAACAACAATATTTTGAGATAACGTTGAAATATATTTTGTAGGTAAATTTAATTGTATATTTTATTTTGATAACATTATTCTAAAATATAATATATATTATAGATTTGTAGTATTGAAGGGTAGTTTACATTAAAATATTTAATTTGGACATATTGAAAACTATTTATTGACAAATGACAGCACTAGGTAACGACGACAGTTGCTTGGTTACTGGAATGTAGGAATTAATATCAACAATCATTTCCAAGTTGTTTTGAAAGGTGACAAAATGTCATTTTCAACCAACGGAAATGAAAATGGGTTTATTATGTCATCTATACAGATGAACATTGATAATCTGAGACCCCAAAAAACAAAAGCAGGTATTCCTAGACAGCGTATGAAGTGGACAAACGATGTCAATATGTTCATCGTTCGTTCATATTTGTATGTAACTAAACTAGAAACAGATATGTTATTGTATAGGAAAAAATTACATTTACTTTTCTCACAAAATTATCCGGTTGCCCAAGTAAACGAACAAAGATTAGCTGACCAAAAAAGGGCAATTTTCAAAAATAATTTAATTCCTGTAGTAACATTAAATCAAATAAAAAAGGAAATAGCAGATAGATTGCAATTGGAGAACAATTTAGAACAAATTAATACGAGTAGTAATGTTATGAATGATATGAAGCATTGAATGGAGATAGTTTAGATAATATTCTAGTAGAAGAATCCAATGATATTACAGTAGATTCAAATAACTTAGACGCTATTCATAATCTTAGGGAAATCAACATTGCAAATTTAAACTTACTAGATGATAATGTAATAGAATTAGCTAACTTGCTTCATAATTACCAAAATTACATACGTCAAAGAAATTATCTAAATTAATTTCTGAATTAAATAATTTAATTTTACCAAAAATAATAGTTGATGATATTAGTTTTTTAGATCTTCATATAATAGTGTACGCTAGTGCTATCACTGTATGTAATAAGTTAGGAGTTAAATTAACGTCCTCTGATGATAGATCATATATTTATAGTAAACCAGAATGGCAGATTAGATTAGAAAATGATGTAGAATTTTTAAGAAGTAGTATAGCTAGAGTAATTGAATATAAAAATGGGAATAGAAGTAGGAATATTTTGAGACATGTAGATGAAATTGGGAGAAAATTTGGTTATAGCCTTGGTAGTAATAATAATGAAAATATAATCAATGATTTATTAGATTTATTAAAACAAAAATTAGGCGTAAAAGTTAGTAGATTAAAAAGATATAATTATACGTATAATAAAAGAAATAATTATAGATTATTTCAGAAAAATGAGAAAATATTTTATTCCAAACTTGACGAAAAACAAAATATTATTTCGAATAATAATATTCCGTTACCATCTGAATCAGATATGCGCGATTTTTGGACAAACATTTGGAGTAAAGATATAAAACATAATGGAGGCAGGTCCCTGGATAGAAAATGAAGAACTCAATTGTTCAGACATTGAACAAATGAGTTTTTCTGATATATCGGTTGAATTGTTAGCCAAAATTATAAAAAAATACTCATAATTGGAAAGCCACGGGTTGTGATTGGATACATAATTTTTGGTACAAACGTCTAACTACTTTACATCCTCTTTTTGCAAAAAATCTTTCAAAACTTGTCAAAGAACCTCAAAATTTTCCTAATTTTCTAACTAAGGGCATTACTTATATGTTACCTAAAAGCGAAAATATTAATAATCCCTCTCAATATAGACCCATTACATGTTTCCCAACAATATACAAAATTTTAACCTCTTGCTTGACAGATTTAATATATACTCATTTGGATGAAAAAAATATTTTATCTGAACAACAAAAAGGTTGTCGCAGAAAACATATGGGATGTAAAGAACAATTAGTTATTGATTCTGTAATTTTAAAACAAATTCAAAATCAAAAACGAAATTTACATACTTGTTATATAGATTATCAAAAAGCTTTTGATAGTGTCCCGCACTCGTGGCTAATCAAAATATTAAAAATATACAAAGTTAACCAAATTATATATAGCTTTTTGAAAAATATTATGTCCTTTTGGAATACATATTTACTAGTAAATTTAAAAGGTAAGGAAATAGTAGTACCGGGCATTTCAATAAAAAGAGGGATTTTTCAAGGAGACTCATTGAGTCCTCTTTGGTTTTGCTTAGCATTGAATCCTCTATCTAAAATTTTAAATAAAAGCAAGTTTGGAATAAAAATTAAAGGTAATACAAGAGAGAGTAGTATAGTTTCACATCTATTATATATGGATGATATAAAATTATTTTCAAATTCTCAATCAAATTTAGAGAAAATGATTAAGGTAGTTAAAATTTTTTCAGATGATATTAAAATGACTTTAGGTTTAGATAAATGTAAAACGATCCATATAGAGAAAGGCAAAATTGTAGATGGAGACGAGGGTATATTTAGAAATTTCAAAATTAAAAGTATGAAAGGGGATGAGGTTTTAGGATACCCGCAATCGAATAGATTAGATCACACTAGTATTAAAAATGATATTAGGTTTAAATTTCAAACTAGAATCAGAAAAATTTTAAAATGCAATCTATCTGCTAAAAATTTAGTAAAAGCAATAAATACTTGGGCAATACCTCTATTAACGTACTCATTTGGCATAATTAAATGGTCCAATACAGATTTAGATAGTTTAGAACGATTAATTAGAACTACGTTAACAAAGTTTAATTGCCATCATCCAAATTCAGCTATAGAACGAATTAATTTACCTAGAAATTTAGGAGGTAGAGGTGTAGTCAAAATAACATCTTTGAAACACAATCAGGTAGAAATGCTTAGAATTTTTTTCCATAGGAAAGCTAATAGCTCAGAAATGCACAAAATAATTTGCAAGGCAGATATAAACACTACACCATTAAATTTATATGACGAGAATGCCAACATTCTTATAAATACTTACCAGGAATTATTAGATTCCTGGTCAAATAAAATTATTCATGCAAAAAACTTCAATTATCTTAACCAAACGTACGTTGACAAACTTTCGTCAAACAAATGGTTGAGCATTGGAGAGTTGAGCGCAGAAATAGAAGGTTATGCTTGCCATTCAAGATAGAGTCATTAATACTAAAAATTATAGGAAGCATATAATTAAAGATATAAATCAAATTGATGATTTATGTAGAAAATGTTTGGCTTTTCCGGAAACTATAGAACATATTATATCGGGATGTTCTATATTAGCGCCGTCCGAGTACACATTTAGGCACAATCAGGTTTTAAAAATAATTCACCAAAATTTGGTAATTAAACATAACTTGATTGACTGCCGTAATATAGTACCATATTATGAATATGAACCAAATTCATTTTTAGAAAATGAATTTTATAAAATATATTATGATAAAACTATACTAACAGACAGAACAATTAGTCATAATACACCTGACATAGTTTTACATGATAAAATTTAAAAAAAAAACTTATATCATTGATGTAGCTATTCCAAATTCCTGTAATATTCAAAAAACTGTTTCTGAAAAAATAAGAAAATACACAGATTTAGGAAATGAGATTTAAAGAATTTTGCATTCTCGAACTATAAAAATATTACCATTTGTTATTTCGGCCACTGGCATAATACCTAGGAATCTGATTCAAAATTTAAGCATATTAGATTTGTCAAAGAATTTGTATATAAAAATGCAAAAATCAGTAATTTTAAATACATGTAGGATTACAAAAGATTTTTTAAATATTTATATTGAGGGATCAGTAGGATTTATAGGTTCAATTAGAAATGCCACAGAGCCGAACCCTCTGATATGAAAATATCTGGAGTCGGTGAATTATATTCCCATTTGTTCTCTGGTAGGTTGACATGTTGTTCTTGTATTGTTTTGTATTTATAATACTTACATAGTGCAATTGCATAGCATGGGTTGACTAGATGATCATTTGGGGAAGTGTGTGAAAGGGTTTAGTTTTTCCTGTGGGGAAAATTTAACCCGGACATTTAAATCTGGTGCGTAATATATTATAATTTGATTTTGTTAAAATCCGCACCATTATCATTATACCTCTAAAACACGTACGGACAACGTATATTGTACGGGGTTCTCGTCATAACATATTCTGTCAAAAAATCAAACCAAATGATACGTTCGCAGAGAACAAACAATAAATCTAGTGAACGTTAAATGTCAAATTCAAAAATTCGCCTGAAATCAAAGTGATGCCATATAAAAAAAAAAATCAGTGTGGAATTTTATAAAAATATTAGAAACATTTTCGGCGAAGGGACATTTTCATGTAGTGACGTCACAAGCCCTAATAATGGATTTATTTATTTAAAAATAAAAAAAACTGTGCATTTCTAAAAAATTTTACTAACATTTTCGTAATCTTAGTAAAAAAATCTATCCACACGATTTTTTACAAGTCGTTATGAAGTCCATGCAAGTGGCCTATTGATGTTTATCGTCATCAATCAGTGTCCAAATTTAAATTCAGCATATTAGAATATTTATAATAAAACCATATATTTCCAGCGCTTGCACCATTTATCTTAATATTAATTTAGCTATGTTCTGCATTAAGGTTGCTAATTATAAACAACCTTAACGACATTCTTGTCTTATTTATTTTTACAACTATAATAACAAACTTACTCTAATGACTTATATGTATTTCCTATTTATATCTTGGTACCCTCGCTATTAATATACTTAGCATGTTCAGAAAGTAAGTGTACTGTGACCATAACGGTGTGTTAGAAGGGGGTCTCCTGACCAGAACGAGCATCGCAGGAACATTATAGTACCTAAACTCACGTTTTAGTGTCCAGTTGCGTGAAAGATGACTCCAAAAAATCCCGCCAAGTGCTGTGACCCGCTTTTTACTCACGGGAGGAATGACACCTACAAGAAAAATAGGTGAGGATTTCTGAGCTCTGTTACGACTGGAGATGATAGTGGGTGACTCCTTACATGCCTGGAAAAAAAACAGTCATCAAAGTGGAGTCACATCAATTTCCCATTTGTCAAAAAATTGAAAACCACAATTTCGAGCCACAAAATTATTTTTAAAAACAAAATACATCACACTTACTTTCTGAACATGCCTCGAATATTATTCAACTCATTTGTACTTTCCGTGAAAGTGTAACTACCTTCCGTTGTTTTTATAAATCGGCAATTTTGCATGGTACTCTTAGCATTTCTGAATTAGAATTCTCCAAACAGAAGTTTTGACGATTGTTAATTGATTTAACCCGCCATTGGTGACGTATATGTCTGTAAGACCGGGAAATTCGAGAAAGTGTAATTTTTTTTAACCGTTCATCGAATCACACTGCGATTTTGAGTAACTGCCTTATTCCACGCCCCCTACCGCCAGTCGATGCGGACGCACGTTATAGAGTTTTGGCGCCAACCCGGTGCGTGAGACCGGCATCACCAACTAAGTAAGTCAAATGGTTATTGGTAATTTTATAAGAGAAAATAAAAAATATTATCATTTAAAAAGTATTATCATTTACGATTTTATTTTATGTTTCAACTGTCATAAAACTGACGAAGACTGATTTTATCGTTAAATATTTAAGTTTGTTAGGTGTAAATAAATATTGTTAAAATTTCTTATAATTTTAATGCATCTAAAGATATTGTGTTATGTTAAACAAAAAAGAATTGATTTAAGGAATACCTATGTTTTATTGAGTAAGTCAAAGTCACGTCACCAATGGCGGGTTAAGAAGAATTGTTTTAATATTCATTTTAGTTAGTGTAATGCGGGTATGTGTGTTTAAGTATCTAAATCTTTGAAGAAGAAGATAACAATATTAATCTAATTGAAAATATGAAAGAGAACAAGACACAGAAAAACAGAAAAAAGACAATGGTCGCAACTGGGACTCGAACCTAGACCTCTCGTCTAACCAGGACGTACGCGTTAACCAATTTCGCTATTGCCAACCTCTGTCAAACCGTCATAATTGTCCATCTCATATTTCAAATTTTAGAATTATCAATATTATCTTCAACTAATTATTTTTTCATATTATGGTCAACTACCCTTTTTTTGGAAACAATCATTCTATATAAACAATAATAATCTAAATGAAAATAATAAACCAAGAAACATAAAATCCGAGGCGCTATCCAGGTTACAAACCAATTCTTAGAATGATGGTTTCCAACAAAAAGGGTAGTTGCCCATAATATGGAAAAATAATTAGCTGAAGATAATAATGATAATCAGTTAGGCCATTGAACTTGATCAGTCGCTAATTTCGTTAGCTCCAGTTTTTTGAAGAATCATACAAAGAAATGGTGTCTAAATCAAATCAAATTTGCTACTGAAGTGCAGTGTTTTTCATATAAAGTGACTTTTTACAAAAAAATTGACACACAATATATCTAGGATTCTGTCACATAGAATTTTTTTGAGAATTCGCACTAAAAGTGTTTAACAAACTGAATTTTTTTGTGTATTATAAAACTCGGTGCAGAATTTATATCCTCGTGTGTCTGTTCTATCGATACTCGGACGGGGAGTGCCTCAAAAGTGATACAAAAGTGATATAAAAACTGAAACTTAACTGAAAACAAAACTGAACTTTAATTGTCATCAAGTGAAATAAATAAAATAATAAACATCCGGAAAAAATCTGGCAATTAGTGAATCCTTAACAAATTTGAATTGTGAATAAAACAATAAAAGTAGTGTTTTAGTTAAAAACAACAAAAACACACCAATACATTTCGTTGACAGTTGTTTAATATAGACTTTAATCTCGCTATCGCTCAACAGTGAATTGGCGTGGGTGCAAAGTGTTTGGCTCCAGTTTCTTCGGAGAAGGGTTCAATCCTCGAACAAACCAAAATCTTTTTATTTTATTATAAAATTTATAAAATATCTGTTCATAGATGGCGGTAAATACGTACACCAACTAAACCAAAAATCATTTAACGAGATACCCTACCAGTCAATAGAGGGCAGTAAACGCGTATTCTGAAAATTAATTAAAACTGCAAACAGGCGTAAGTACGGAAAATTCTTACAGGAGTGCCGAAATTTTGCCCACCAACAGGCGTAAATATACATTAATCAAATCACCTCTTCTGAACAATTTTATAGAACACAAACAAGATGGACAAAAACATGGAGTTATTTTTATTTAAACTTGACGAGAAACTAGAGAAACAAGCCGAAATAATAACTCATTCGGTAACTAGAAATGTGATGGAAGCGCTAGATGAGAAGATGAAAACAATTATTGAGGAAAATAATATCCTTAAAAATAAAGTATCAGAACTAGAACAAAAACTTAAAGCGGTAGATAGAGAAAAACGTAAAAATAATCTGGTGTTCTTTGGAATAGAAGAGAAGGGGAAATCTGAAGGAGACCTAGTAGACTACATCACGGACCTCATAGTAGACACGGGAGTACACTTGGACACTAAAGAAATTAGCAACGTGTATAGGATAGGGAAACAAAGCGAAAACATAGCAATTATAGCATCTATCACGACCCAATGGAAAAAAACACCTTATACTCAAGAACAAGACAAACCTCCCGTCAGGTATTAATGTGAAAGAAGATTACTCGAAGGAAATCCTGGAAAAACGAAAACAGCTACAACCTCAACTAGAAGATGAAAAAAAGAAGGGAAATATCGCTTACATTAAATATGACAAACTGATAGTGTTAAAATCGAAGGAAAACATTAGCAAAAAGAGGAAAAGAGGAACTTCGGATTCTCCCAAGTCAACAGCACAAAAGAAAGTAAATACAAACAAAATATTAAGCAATTCTCCACAACCTCTACCCAAAACTAACATGAAAGAGATCACCAGACCTAACATACTGAACTATGTCAACCGGGCAAATTCTGACTCCCAACTAAATGCTGCAAAAAACTAATAATTGACTCGGAAAATCGGAAACAAACAATATTAATACCAACAAAAATTAACAATCAAAACCAATTAACAAAAAGTCTCCCAATTCGGCTGGTCCCCGCGGGAGTTATAGACCACCACCCTCTAACAACAAGAAGAAACAAAATACTCAATATTGCAACTTTAAATATGAGAACCCTTAGAACCGAAGAAAGCCTACACGAGCTAGACAAAGCTCTTGAAGAAATAAAATGGGATATCCTGGGCATTAGTGAGATGAGAAGACTAGGAGAAAAGATTGAGGAACGCATTGACTACATACTATTCCACAAAGGCGAAACAGCCGGTCAATATGAGTAGGATTCATAATCAAACGGTCAATGAAACAATACATACAAGACCTAATTGGAATCTCTGATCGAATAGCCATTAACATTGACATACCGGGATACCAAAAAGTATGGTCAGTTATACAAATTTATTCTCCAACAGAACAAGCAACAAAAACAGAAATCAAATTTTTCTATAAAGAATTAACAAAGATATTAACAAAGTATCAAAACAACCACATTATTCTAATGGGCGACTTCAATGCTCAAGTCGGGACGAAGCAATGCAAGGAAGAATATGTCTTGGGAAAGTTTGGCCAAGGTAGAAGAAGTCCACATGGTGAATTTTTGGTTGAATTATTTTTACAACACAACCTAACGCTCTTGAACAGTTTATACATGAAAAACCAAAAGAATAAGTGGACATGGATCTCCCCCGATGGCAAAATCAAAAACGAAATGGACTACATAACAACAAACTATCCAAAAGCCTTCACGGATACATCGGTCCTAACTAAATTCAATTTCAATACAAATCATCGTATGGTAAGAAGCAATATAAGAATAGAACCACCAAATAAATCTAGAAAACATTTTTCCTTCACACACTACAAAACACCACAGCGATGAAACCTTAAGGAAAATAACACAATCCCTAATTGAATCAGCTGAAGAATTAACTTTGAGTAACACTGATGCTCGTGCGAAATATGGAAAGCTAGAAAATCTACTAACTAAAGAAAAAGCTGAGAATAACAGAAGAAACAAGTACGAACTAAGTGACACAACGCTGCAACTTATAGAAGAAAGAAAAACCTATTTTCAAAACATCCTAAAAAAGATAACATTAAAACTATAACAAAATTAAGTAAAGAAATCAGAGAAAACATCAGGAAAGATAGGAAGACCAAGAGGCTGCAAACATTAGAAAAGCATATAGTGAAAACAGGGGGAGTGAAAAAAGCGCTTAAAGAATTGAGAGAATCAAATAAAGAATGGATACCAAAATTAAACAAAAGGGGGAATACTTCTTCAAATAGAAAAAACATAAACGAAATAGCCACAAAATTTTACCAGGACCTCTACTCAAGCCCAGACGACAAACAAAAATATGATCCGAAGAAAGACGTCAATAAAGAGCAGGAAAACGTTGTAACTGAACCAAAAATACTTTCCAGAGAAGTAGAAAAAGCCATATACAGTCCGAAGATGGAAAAAGCCCCAGGTCCAGGAACTACTACCAATACTAACTTCAATATTCAATGATATACTTACAACTGGTCTAATACCTACACAGTGGAAAACATCAAACATTATTCTTATATTCAAGAAAAGACAAAAGGAAGATATAGGGAACTACAGACCTATTAGTTTGATTTCAAATATATACAAAGTATTTTCCAAAGTTATCCTGGAAAGAATAAGTAAAAAGTTAGACGAAAATCATCCACGGGAGCAAGCCGGCTTTAGACAAAAATACTCTACCCTGGACCACATACACACGGTGAAACAAATAGTAGAAAAATATAATGAGTATAATAAGAAACTATACATGGCATTCAACGATTACTCCAAAGCTTTCGACAGCATAAGACACATAGCTATATGGGATAGCCTTGAACAGCAGGGGATACCTTTAAACTACATCAATATTATAAAAAATGTATACTTAAATTGCGAAGCGAGGATCCAACTAGAAACCTTGGGAAAAAAGTTCAAGATCGAGAGAGGAGTAAGACAAGGAGACCCTCTATCACCAAAATTGTTCTCGGCTGCTCTGGAAAGTATCTTCCGCAAACTAGATTGGGAAAAATATGGTATCAACGTACAAGGTGTAAAACTTAACCACCTAAGATTTGCAGACGATACAGTCCTATTCGAGGAAAACCCAATGCACCTAATTATAATGATAGAATCACTAAACGAGGAAAGTATGAAAGTCGGCCTATGCATGAACAAAGACAAAACAAAATTGCTTACAAAACTCTGAACCAGTAACTATAAAAATTGACAACCAACCACTCGAATATGTGTCAGATTACATCTATTTAGGACAGATAATATCTCACAAAGATCAATCCACTAAAGAAATCGAGAGAAGAATAGCAAATGGATGAAAGAAATACTGGTCTTTGAAAGAAGTCTTGAAATCTAAGGAGCTAAGTATGCAAATAAAAAGGAAAGTCTTCAACACGTGTATACTTCCAGTCATCACCTATGGATGTGAAACTTGGGCTCTCACCAAACGCCACAGAGAAAAGTTGGAACGCTGTCAGAGAGCCATGGAGAGAAGTTTGACAGGAACAAGGAAACAGGGCAGAGTGAGAGGTAGCACAATAAGGGATAAAACTAAAGTTGCCGATGTAGTTACCCGAATAGACCAACAAAAGTGGAGATGGACAGGACACATGATACGCGATCCACAAGAGAAATGGTGCAAAAATGTCACTGACTGGTATCCCAGAGATGGCAAGAGAAGTAGAGGACGTCAACACATAAGATGGGAAGATGACCTAAAACTCACTGCTGGACATCAATGGAGAAGAGTAGCGCGTGACAGGTCCCAATGGAAAATGTTAGAGGAGGCCTATGCCAAGAGGCAAACTGAGCTTCGGGATATACTATAACAAATAAGATCATGTCTAATACATACCTAACAGAAGTCCAGAATAAAAAGGCTTATTATTATTATTATTATTATTAATAATGATAATTCTAAAATTTCAAATATGAGATGGACAATTATGACGGTTTGACAGAAGGTGGCAATAGCGAAATTGGTTAACGCGCACGTCTCGGTTAGACGAGAGGTCTGGATTCGAGTCCCAGTTGCGACCATTGTCTTTTTTCTGTTTTTTCTGTGTCTTGTTCTCTTTCATATTTTCATTTAGATTATTATTGTTATCTTCTTATTCAATGATATATTACATTGATAGGAATAACCTTCTAAAGTTATAAAAGAGTGCTTTTTTTTAAATTGAATTTTCTTTTAGACTTTTATAAAAAATCAATAGTTCCATATGAATAAATTCGGATACGTTTATCCGAGACGCTATCCAGGATACAAACCAATTCTTAGAATGATTGTTTCCAACAAAAAGGGTAGTTGCCCATAATATGAAAAAAATAATTAGTTGAAGATAATATTGATAATTCTAAAATTTGATGTTCCAAGAATTTTATAAATCCTAAATATTACATAGAGTGCACTGCACCATTAGTGTTAAAACATCTTAAAAATGTGGACAGAAGAAAAAGTGCCGGTTGTGATAAGATGCACCCAATTTTTATTGTTAATTGTGCTGAAACACTAGTTACTCCTATAACACTACTGTTCAAAAAATCTCTTAAAGAAGGTGTATTTCCTACCATTTGGAAACAAGCTTTTGTTACACCTGTTTTTAAAAAGGGGGACAAGCACAACATTGAAAATTATAGACCTATCTCTAAGCTATGTATCTTTAGTAAAATCTTGGAAAAAATCGTGTGTAACCAACTTTTTAACATATGCAAAAATATTATTATTAGCCCCCAACAACATGGTTTTTTCCAAGGCAGATGATCTGTTGAATCGAACCTAGGACAGTTTACTGATTTTGTTTTTAACTCTATGGATAATAGGAAACAGGTTGATTCCATTTACACAGATTTTTCTAAGGCTTTCGACAAAATAAATCACGACATACTGTTAAACAAGCTCTCGAAGATTGGAATATGTGGAGATCTTCTGAGATGGTTCTCTTCATATGTTAAAAATAGAAGTCAAGCTGTTGCTTTAAAAGGTTACATGTCACAAATAATAACTATTCCCTCAGGGGTACCACAAGGGTCTCATCTAGGGCCTCTATTGTTTATTTTATATATAAATGATATGAACCATGTTATAAACCATTCTTGTTTCCTTTTTTATGCCGATGACATGAAATTATATAAATGTATTAGCTCCATAGATGACTGCAACCAATTACAAGAAGACGTTAGCAAAATTGAGGAATATTGCGAAAACAATCAATTATATCTAAATATAGATAAATGTAATGTTATTACTTTTACACGAAAAAAAAATCCAATTAATTACATTTACAAATTAAACCATGTACCTCTACAACGAGTAGAAACAATAAGAGATCTTTGAGTAATATTGGATTCTAAAATGTTATTTAGGGATCATATTGAAAATATTCTAGAAAAAGCTTATAAGCAATTGGGTTTCATTATTCGCATTACAAAGCCTTTTAATATAGCACACACCCTAATTGTGTTATATATGTCATATGTACGTTCACAACTCGAGTTTGCCTCAGTAATTTGGAATCCTCAATATCAAATATATATTCATCGCATCGAAAATATCCAGAACAAATTTATAAAACACCTATCCTATCGTTTTAGTGATCATCGATTTAACCCTATCGCTTTATATAAACGCAGAAAAATCTCTGATGCATTATTCTTACACAAAATCGTGAACTGCCTTGTTGATTCATCATATATTTTAGAAAATATTGCATTTCGTTGCCCCAAACAAAACACCAGATCGAACGACTTATTTAGAATACCACACAGTAAATCTAAATATGCGCAAAACTCTGTAATAGTACGTATCTGTGAAACTTACAATGCCTGACGAGATGTAGACATTTTCAACCATGACTTGAAATCATATAAAATGCAGCTTAATAAATTAATAACTTAAAATACTTTTTTTTTCTATTTTTTGTGAAAATTATATTATTATCAACCATAGTAAATAGTATAACCATATAACTTTGTTTTTTAATAATTTTACGTTTTTCTATGTTATGTTTTACGTTCTTTTTTATGTTCTTCTTTCTTTTATTATGTTTATTTTTTTCTTTGTCATTTAATAAGTTGAGTAGGTAAAAATACTAAACCAATATTTTTTAACATAATGGAACTTAATTGGTCTACAACATATGAATTTTATTGTTATAATCATCTTTCTGTATGACTGTTTGTTTCCTCAGTAAAAAGAAATAAAAAAATAAATAAAAAATAGAGGAATATAAACGCTAGAAATATTTCGAATCTCATGCCTGCAAAATTTTAAAATCGAGCGTCTTTTTGCACGAGGCTAGTAAGTGAAAAAGTGGTTTTTATTTATTTTGTGCATAATTTTATAAGAACGAAAAAAAGTTAGAACATGGAAAACCTCAAAAATAGTATCAGCCATAAAGGGGTATTTTTTAAAATTGTTTCTTGTATTACTTCATAGTTAAGTCATGAAAAAACATTTTTTTGTGGTTTATGCTTTTATTTTTTGTTACGTAAATATTAAATTTATTGTAATTCCAATACAAAGAAAAGCTAGTAAAAGCTTCGATTTATCCGTAGCATATTTTTTCATGTTCATACTTGTAAGCCGATTCGTCGTAAAGATTAATCAAAATAGTATCTAAATAGGATTTCACGTATATATTCATCTTAACAAATGAAAACCTTCTAGCCGTAAAATAATTTTTAAATTTCCGATGATCCGTCAGCCCCCGCTACGATTTCAATAGCTCTGAGAAAAAGCAGGTTGGTCGAAAGTTACAATGCATGTTTGATTGTTCTTTTTACACTGTTCTTTTGGGAGACGTGTACACTGAGGATGGATTATTGGAATAAATATCAATAAATGGAACAACCATTACTTAACTGGTTTCATAATCCACACAATCATTCATAGCGACATTTATAAACCCGTTCCAGCCAACTTTTGAATGCGTGCCACATAACCACCCTTGCGCGCCCTTCAGTGCCCTTGAGGTGATTTTTCACGAAAATGGTGCTTTATAAATCAGCCAAATATTATTATTTGATTAGAGATATAAAATATAATGAATCGGCATTCTCTTTTCTAGAAGATATACATTCACCGATATTTTTTATGATTACATATTTCAAGCTGCTCTTTTTTCTCTTCTCGTAGCAACGTTGAGTAATTTTTTCTTTTTTTCCAAAATTTCCACACTGAAGACGAGGTACATCTAGAGTTGTTGTCACATTAGAGACTAGAGTGATGCACTTGATTCTTCCCATGGCATGAAATGTATTTTGGCCATCTAATGTTTTTTATATTAACGTTGGCATTGTCGAACGATGACAATCTTCGATTATAGGAGGCCCAGCTTATTAGAGATCTCTGGTATGTGACGTTCGATTATAGGAGGCCCAGCTTATTAGAGATCTCTGGTATGTCACCTTCACGATAAGACGAACAACGACGACAACACTTCTATTAAATGTTTAGATCCGTACATTCATTGTATATGTAAACACAAACTTGTCTGTATTGATGATAAAAAAGACCTAGGCCTTGCAGATGATAGATGTTATTATGGCGTGGTTAATTACTAAACATCTTCTCGTAATATCAGGCCCATTATCACACAACCTCTTCTTTGTTACAGTTGACTTGAATAGATTCAGAGTTTCAGGTACTAAATCATAATCCCCACCAGTGATTTCCGGAATATCAGGATAGCTTTCACAATTTTTTGAACATCTTCTCTGATTATTTCTGCGGCAGCACGTACAATTCTTAAACGTTCCAGATTTGCTTTCTTTTCTTTGTTTCTGCACTAGTCATCTAGTATCTTATAACTTGAGTGAGACATTCATATGGCAGTTTTTCTACCAAAAATATATGTATACATCCGATCTTGAAAATAGTCGATTATTTGTTTTTTTTTCAGAAATTTATCTTAGTACAGAAGATCAGTGCCACAATTGAATCATTATTACCATTACTATTTCCCTTCATTTCTTTAAAGTAAACTGACATTCATCAGTATTTTCTAAGAAATCACAGAGTTTAAGATTCTTTTGGCTGAATTATCGTCTTTAGGTCTTCCTAAAAACTTACTTTTTGAGTTAGTTTACTTTTACA
This sequence comes from Limnephilus rhombicus, assembly GCA_929108145.2. NCBI lineage: Eukaryota > Metazoa > Arthropoda > Insecta > Trichoptera > Limnephilidae > Limnephilus > Limnephilus rhombicus. The sequence continues at coordinate 24,651,720 of OV815287.1, read as the reverse complement.
GAACTTCTTGAAACAACTGTTTTGATAGCGAGCTTCTGCGGCAACCAAATTAAACACACTTAACAGTTCAGATTTCACTTTTGCACCCCTTTTATCATCTCCTGTATTGCAAGCATTCATCAATGTTTCTCTTATTTCCATTGTTACCACCAAACGCATTTGCTCACGATATTTATTATTTACTTTCATACACTAGTATGAATAAAAACTTTTTTTTGTCACAAATAATACCATTCTCCATCCAAATAAATGTATTTTCTAAATGCCTTAGGAATCGCTGAGGTATACTGGTCGATGAGCTACAATTAATATTTGTAAAAGCCATAATACTGCTAGCCGTAGAATACTTTTTCTACAATCCACATGCACGGTTACATTATTGTAATTATTGTAATTGTTTTCAATACTAGCGTTACTTTGCATTTGTAACTACTTCGTTACTATAACAAAATTTCCTGTAAGGTCAGTTTTACATAAAATACACAATAGGTTCTCTTCAGTTTGTTAATTTCTTGTTAATTTATTGTTTCTCAATATTTTTACCCGATGAAGGTGGTAAAACGCACAAAAAACTTGAAAGCTTGGTACAACAATATCAAAATATAACGCACAAAACCCACACACCTTAATATCAAGACAAATGAGATGAAACAGACTATTTTTATTTATTTTTTCATTTGTTTCAACTTAATAAAACAACAAGTAGCGACGCGACAAGATCGACAAACATAACACGCCGTTCCGACCAGCGCGCGTACTAAATTAAGCGCTTATCCACATATGTATATATCATATATCATATTTGCAATAAAGGTCATAAACTGGATAGACTAGAATCTTTAGAAATTACCCGCTTAACTAAAAAAATAGAGTCTAACTTTGTAATGAATAAGCAATTAGAATCATTTGCGAAGTCTCGGCTTTTGTATCCATTGTAATTTTCATAATAATTTCGAAATTAAAATATGTATTTAGTTTAATTAAACATGTATCCCTTATAAAACATAAAAAAGGAACCTTGCAATGAGTAAGCAATTAGAATCATTTACTAAATCCCCACTTTTATATCTATTGTAATTTTCATAATAATCTCGAAATTAAAATAGGTTTTTAGTTTAGACCATTCATACTCCAATATAAACATGTATCCCTTCAAAAAGTAACTTTGTAAAGATAAAGCAATTAGATGCATTTGCTAAGTCCCCGCTTTTGTATCCAGTGTAATTTTCATAATAATTTCGAAATAAAAATATGTAATTAGTTTAGACCAGGGATGCCCAAACGGTCGATCGCGAGTGCTTTTTGAGTCGATCTCGAGAAAAAATTGCCGATGTAAATAGATCAATTCACAGTTCTTGTTTTAGTTGATCCTAAATTAATAAGACCGCCCATTTTTCACGCCTTTTTGTTTAAAATTTATTTGTAACTTATATTGTCAATGGTCGCGCTTTTTGGTTGTTGTATACTCTATCTTCATCTGTGGTGTGTGACGTCACAAGTCCCCATAGAAAAAAATCGTAAAAATTATTGCATATTCATGGTGAAATGTTGTTGAAAATTGCCCCCTTCAAAAGCCCGAAGTTATCGATCGAGTTTCTAGTGTGTGGTTTAGTTTATTGTTGAGTCAGTCAGTCCGAATTGTAACTTGAAGGCGATACTAAGTTTATTAATAAATAATTCAAAACGAGGGCGGAGAATAGATTCACTCTTAATCCAAAACCAGTTATGTGATCAGAAAGTAAAATTCCAGTTCTGGATTCATCTGCTGACAAATTTCGAAGGAAAACATTCTCTTATTTGACGTATAAAATTCTAATTACAGACTCTGTATGTGCTCTCAGAATAAAGAAGAATCATTTTGATCTGAGTGTAGTTTTAATTCGCCGCACACATTTATTTTAATCCAGTTCCTAATGTAAAATTTCTGTTGTAATATTTCGAAGACAAACATTCTCTTATTCGCATTGCAGTCATAAAATTCAAGTTGCAGATGTATGTGCTTCCAGAATCAAAGAGAAGCCATTTTCATGTTCTGAATGTAGTTTTAATTTGCCGCACACAGATTAAATTTAAACCAGTTTTTTGTTTAAAATGTAATATTCCAGTTGTGGATTCATCTGCTGAAACATTTCAAAGGAAAACATTATCTTATTCGAGGTGCAGTAATAAAAATTTTGTTGCAGATGAACGTGCTGCCAGAATAAAAAAACAGTGTAGGTTTACATAATTTGCCGCACAGATTTAATTTAAACCAGTTTTGTGTTCACAGTGTAAAATTCGAGTTGTGGATTAATCTGCTGACACATTTCGAAGGAAAACCTTCTCTTATTCGAAGTGCTGTTATAAAATTCTAGTTGCAGACTATTTATGAACTGATTCAAAGAAAAACGATTTTCATATTCTGAGTGTAGTTTTAGTTCACCGCAAACAGATTCAATTAAAATCAGTTTTGTGTTCAGAATGTAAAATTTCAGCCGTGGATTCATCTGCTGACACATTTTGAAAGAAAAACATTCTTTTATTTGAAGTGCAGTTATAAAATTCTAGTTAGTCACAGATTATTTATGTACTCCCAGAATCATAAAATAATCATTTTTATGTTCTGAGTGTATTTTTAATTATCCACACATAGAATTTAATTTAAACCAGTTTTGTGTTCAAAATGTTAAATTCCAGTTGTGAATTCATCTGCTGACACATTTTGGTGGAAAATATTCTCTTATTCGAAGTGCAGTTATAAAATTCTAGTTGCAGACTATTTATGTACTTAGTGTAGTTTTAATTCACCGCGTACAGATTTAATTTGAACCAGTTTTGTGTTCACAATATAACGATAAATTAAAAATAAGTTGTCGATTCACCGTGTACCGAGTGAAGCTTTGCGTTTGAGTTGCATGTAATGTGCCGCAAATTCTAAGAAATTGACTGTTCCGTGTGTGGCAGTTGTTTCGGGACTCTTACGCAGAAGCGATTTAAAATTAAAACATGTGATATATAAATCGGTATAAAATTAGGTCTACCCGCCCCCCCCCCCCCCCCCCCCCACCCCCCCACGCGCTTCATCATGTCAGAGTCGATTGATCGGAGTCAAATAATATTGAGGTAGATCGCCAGCAGTTCAAGTTTGAGCACCCCTGGTTTAGACCATAGGTTCCCAACCTTTTTTTGCCCTCCGCCCACTTTGAGAATATTTTTTTTCTACCGCCCCCCAACTCGTAAATCTGAAACAGCAATTGTCGTCACGATTATATTTACCACAACGGGGGCGATGGGGGGGGGGGGGTGGGGAGAAGATAGGATGGGGCAAGATGCGTTTTTTTAATTTTATTTGGTGACCGGCCAACTCAAAATGAAACTCAGAAACTCAGAAGCACCTCATAAAGGTCATTAAAGAGTGATGATAAAAAAATATTGGTTAAGTTAATAGGTTAGGGTTACCGGAAATTTTACAATTATTTTTTCATAGCTTTTAATGACCTTTCTGAGATGGTTTAATTCTGAGTTGGCATGGAACCGTTCTGAATTATTTTTTTTTTTTTACTAGGGTTTTATTGCTCAGAAACATTACACTTGTGCAGTAATTCACGTGACACGCTACAGTGATATTGTAAACCAATTTCCGTGTTTTGACGTCTAACTTTCCCTTTATCCTACTTTTCTTTTTCTTTTTAACCTTTTCTGCAATTTTTTAATTTAAAATTTCAAAGTTAGTGTTTAGTTTTAATTTGTTATAGATTATGATTCCTGAGTATTTAATTTTTTCTACTTCTTCAATATTTTGATTTTATATATTTAGGGTAGTAATTTCGTTGAGTTTCTTCTCTAATACCATGAATTTACTTTTAGTTGCGTTTATTTTCAGTTCATTCGAAGAAAAAAAAACTTTAATATATAATATAGAAGTATTCTTTAAAAAAAGCTTTTTTTACAATGCATCTTCGATATTATTTGGTATAATATATAAAAGCGTGTCATCAGCAAAAATTTGATAGAACAGTACTTTAGGCACTTCACTATATCATTAATAATAATATACTTAATAAAAAGGAGCGGTCCCAACACAGATCCTTGAGGAACTCCGAGGTTTACTTGTTGTTCTTCAGATATGGCATCTCCAATTTTGTTTCTTTGTTTTCTATTTTTTATTTTATTATTAGTATTTCTCTGTCTATCGTTTCAAAAACACGTCTAAAATCCAAGAACACTACTATTGTGATTTTCTTCTGATCCATACTGGTTTTCCATTATGAATATTTGTTTCTAAACCCTGCTGTTTTACAAGAATGTTATTTTTTTTCAATAAATTTTCTCATCTGTTCTTTACCTATGGATTCTAGTATTTGTTCATATTTAGGTTATCCATTTATTTTTCTGAGGTCTTCGAAATTTTTAGCATTTATTATTTTGGGCACTGGAATATTATGAAAGTTTTCCACGACTGCGGAAAAATTCCCTTTAACACAGATTAATTTATTAGTGCAACTACTTAAATTTAATTATGCCTATAGTAATTCCAGACGACGATGATTTTTGCGTCATCGTATTAAAATTTTCATTAAATACTCACTGTTACCTGAAAATATTATTATTCTCTCTTCTTTCCGATGATTGAGTATCTGTGAATAAAGAAATACTCTTATTTATGTTTTCGACACTAAGTATTAAATTTGGCTTTTTTAATTTTATCATCTTCAACTCCATCAGGAACCGAACTTCCTTAATGTTTTCCCTCTGTTTGCCACTTATAATTTCTTTAAGTGTAGTCCACATTTTTCGTGAATCTCTTTGAGAGGTAATCATTTTTAGCCTAGAATACGAATTTTTGGCATGTTTTATTTCTGTACCTATACATTTTTCTAAGTTTCTTACAGGTTTCCCACCTTTTCCTCTGGAAATTGTATTTTACAGGTTTTATAAGCTGTATCCCTTTGTTTTTTTAGAAGATGTAGGGATTTTATAGGTATACTATTTATTTGTATCTTTTAATATACTAATAGCTGGTTCCCGGCGTGCGTTGATAAACCATTTTTAAAGAAATAAATTATTTCCCTGTTCCCCTCCCGCATTTCCTTCCCCTCCCGCGTTCCCTTTCCACCTTCCCCGCCTACTCCCTCCCCTCTTCCACTTCCCCGTCCCGCCAATCCCCCTACCGCGTTCCATATAACAGTCCCAGTACACTGAGTTTTCAAACACTTCGCGTGCCTCCTATTACAATTTTTTTATTCAAATTTTCGCTTTTCATTCAATACAAATATTTATTTTTTTATATCATAAGAATAATCAATCAAATTTGGTACCTAACGTAGGTATCTATTTAAAATATATTTAATTTAAATAATCCATGGATAATTCTTTTTTTACAAAAAAAACGTTCAAAAACACAATTCAATTTCGTCAAACGCGCGAACTGTCAAACGTTTGAAGTTAAAATAGTCGTTAAGTTTTCTGAAATTATCCAATTTTCTGCGCAATTTTCTTAAATTTTCTTTCGGTGTGAACCTTCTACAAAGTATTACGAAAAAAGTGAAATGAAGGAGTGTGATGAATGCTAACCTTCAACCTACGAGAAGCCCACAAGGAAATTTATTTTTCTCCTTAATACTACTACCTTAGAGAATTCGGTACATTCGGCGACATCTGTCCGAGCAGTTGGGAACTATTACAGAGGTCTATATAAAGACTGAAGCGAGGGAAGCCCCATATCATAATTATCTCGAGAACAAAGAAAGTTTAAATTCTATCAATAAGGGATTGAGTAAAGCGATTAATAATAATCTGAACCAATCAGAGAAATTAGAGGCGTGTAGAGTTTTAGTGGACTTTGATCAGATTGAGCGGCCTTGAATTAATTCTCACAGGAACGAAGGGTGAACGAACTGTATAATAAACAAACCTTTAGGCAAAGAGTTGGAGGATTATTGACCCCGGATCGTGTTTACATAAGGCGCGATCGAGAACTGGAGTTTTGGGCGCCTAAAGTTTCAAATGGAAACAAAAAAATCTTAGACGGGAATGTTGAAAATAAATATCATCGATAAGGGCACGGAAAACGTAACAGGAATGGTCCCAGGGGACGATTTAATTAAAACCGACCTGGAATGATCGCAAAAAACGGGTGGAATCTCGGAAAATTTCACAAACTGGAGATAATAGCCTGGGAAAGGGGGAAAACCCTATTGATATGGTGATGGAACGGTGAAACGAAGTAATTAGAACCAAATATCTCAAGAGAAAACTAATTGGAACTACTTGAATAGGTACCGGTATAAGGATTACTCTGTTCTGACAACACCATTCACAATAAACAGGAGATTGAGAAAATTATATATCTAAGACCGCGGTACATTTTGGTCACTCTACAATTAAATCAAATCACAGGAAAAGATGCTTAACGTAGTCTGGCGAAAGGAAAAATGAAAAATATACATAAAACAGTGGAAAATTATTGTTATCGATTCTAAATGAAGCTGAGATATTAGAAAGACGATTTATAGAAGAAAATTTAATAAAAAGATGGTGGTTTCGTTGGGGGCGTAGAGCATGCGAGAGGATGGCTCGGTGTGCTAATTGCAATCTCAAAGGAAATACAATTAGTATTGTTAAGTGTCTGGGGTCAAGTACCAATACCGGACAAATTACGGATGATTTTATTCAACATAAATGGTCGTTTTATGTCATTCGTGCCGTTGAAAGGATCACATAATTGAGCTTGGTTACTGACAAAGTGGACGCGGGAAATGGTTGTCGATCACACATGTATTTTGTTTTCAAAAACAATGAAGATCCAAACATGCCTTTTATTTATACAAGGCCCATTATCCATTAAAAAGGGCCATAAAAATTAACATTGCTCTTTCGTAATATTTAGATTATAGAATTCCCATAAAACTTAATTACAAACACATAAAAAGGAATTTATTTCAAGTACGTAGAATTTTAAAATAAATGTCAATGAGAAAATTTATGTGATTTACTACGAATTTTGGTCTAAGATATGAGATAGGAGATTATCAGGGATTTGACAAAAGGTCGTATACGGAATAACCGAATTTGGTTTTTTTTCTATGAAAGTCTGGGTGATCAGAAGTCATTTTCCTACGAAAAGAGAGCTCTAAGAAGTCTTTAAAACACCATGGTTTGATAAAGAAGGGGAGTCCGTTGGCAGTTGAGATACAGACCGGGGTCCAGGAACAAACGTTAAAGTGCGCGGTTATAGGAGTCGTCGTGGAAAACTCTTTATTAAAAGTTGAGATTTCTACAAGTGTTTGCAAAGTAGTAAATTCGGTATATAATCTCCCTTTTTAAATTGAGGAATAAAAAAATCTGAAAAGGTGCTTAAAAATAATACTTCGTGAAAGTTTGGGTGTTTTGTTTTATAATGAAAGTGTTTAAAGTCAGTAAATAAGAATTTAATAATATTCGGGTTTCTTTTACAACATATAGTTATTGGCTTCCTAATATTTAACAAAAAATACAGTGTCTTAAAATAAATACAGTTTACCGGATAAAAGAAAACACATCACGCGATTATTTTTAAAACTAACTAAAGGTGATATAATAATTAAACTATAATTTTACTTAACATCGGTGAAATTAATAACAATAACAAATTGCTCGAGTCATGGTTTTACGACAATAAGATGCCTTAAAATTTCATTGTGATTTAAATAACTAATTACAATAAACAATAGTGATAATAATTCGAACATTTATAAAACGTGCATATCTACGGTTATTAATTCTAAAGTGATATTAAAATATTGAGAATAAATAATAATTTACCTAATTCCGGATTTTAAAATTAAAACATCTGAATTGCAATTTGATAAATCATTTTTCGAACAGAATGAAATAAAAACAACAGTTAATACGAGGTTGAAAACTAAGTGAAATACCGAAGTGAATCTTATAAAAGACAGATAATTGAAAGGTTTAGGGTAGGGTCAATCTTCAAAAGGTCGATAGAAATCCATTAGCTAGGAAACAAAAAAGGAGGCCTCGATCACGATGTCATTGTCATAAAATTCCCGACTGGAAAAATTGTAATCGATCGAGGCTGGTAAGATTTAAACAATTATTAATTATTTTCAGAGACAAAGAAGAAAGGGACGGGCGGCATCACCAATAAATCAATCGGAGCTTTAGAGTTTTGTCACTAACACACTGTCATTAATTAAAGATTATGTTATTTTCCACGCAGGACAACAATGCCTACCAGCTCGAAAGCAAGTCAACCAGGAAATATCTACTCTAGAATTAGGCTACATATGTAGGTAATTTCTTCAGTTAGGTAAATACGCTAATTTATTATAACTCATATAAAACGAATCGAGGCGCGTAGAACGTAATGAATGACTATTGAGGAAGCTCTTTATTCTATATTTCTTGTGCGGGAGTAACCGTGCGTCTTAAAATCAGGTCAAACAAAAAATGTCTACTTAAAAATTAGGTAATACAAGTACTTTTTTTAGTTAGGTAGGTCTATTGTTTATTTAGGCGCGCATAAGGATACGGCGACATAAGATATCAGTTTGATTCGTAAGCGAAATACCTACCTATATTTCTCAAAACTAGGTCAAGCAAGTTATACCTTAGTTGAAACTAGGTCATCCAGATACCTCTTAGGTTAGCAAAGTACCTGCTTAAACGACCAATGTTTGGGTAAAAACTAGGACAAATAAAATATAAAAGAATTAGTTAAACAATGAATCGTGTTTCAAAAGGACAATGACCGTAGAAATAAACAATCTCCAAAGTAGGTCAGTATACCGAGGGTCGTCTATGTGAAGTGTAAACAAATAAACCATAAAAAAATGATGTATCTATCCCTTATCGTTCATTCGTTCATCGGAGTTAATTAACTATTGGCGCAATGTAATTAGGTATTACACGGTTTGATAAAAATGTACCTCTCAATCAATTTTAGGTAATTACATTGGCATACTTGTATAATAATAATAATAATAATAAATAAAACAAATAAGCATGAGAAATGAAATACGTAACACTTAAATCAATGCAGATAGCCAATTGATAGGTATAACAAATACCTATTAGCTTCCTTTCACCAGCATGATTAGGGTATGTTTATATGACCTTCGATTGCGTATCTAAAATTTCGATTGGAGTTCAATGTCACCCATTGATAGGGTCACTTTTTTTTTTTTTTTACATTAACTCCACACAGGAGGCCCTGAGGAAAATAATTTCCCTCAGGGCCTATGTCATCTGGGATGCTGTGTGGAGGGTCTTTTTGAGGAGAGGAAGGAATGAACATTGGTCTTGAAGAGACCCATGTTGTAGGAAGGAGGAAACACAGAGGCCGGCAAATCATTCCACAGCCGAGCTGTTGAACATAAGAACGAGTCGAAGAAACGACCCGTTCTCATGTGACTAATGTCAACTGTGTACAAATGTTGGGCACGCGTTTGGCGTGTTTCCCGACTATGCACCGGTGCCGAAGGGATCAATGATGCTAGTTCCTCGGAGCATCTTCCATTGTAATACCAGTAGAACAAGGATAGCATTCCCACCCGACGCCTGTGCTCTAAAGATTGCAATCCGTCTGTTAAGATGGGAGAATCTATCAAACGGACCGCCCGTTTCTGCACAGAGTCGAGGGTATTTTTCAGGTATTTTGGAGCTCCAGACCAGAGGTGGCTGTCAAATTCAACCGTGGGGCGCACTTGCGATTTGTACAGGGTTAGCAGTTGTGTACTTTTAAAGTATCTGCGGGCCCTGTACAGTACGCCCAGTTTTTGGAAGGCTAACTTTACTCTGGCTTCGATGGAGCCCCCATACCTGAGCTGGTCACTTAGGGTTACACCAAGCAAATCAATGGAGGGCCTGTTCGGAAGATCGCTTCCGTTGAAAGAGACTAGATTTTCATTGCGATCCCTTTTAGACGTAATCAGACAAGATTGGGTCTTTTAAACATTAAATTCAACGAGATTATTTTTACCCCAAGAGAAAACACTCTCGAGGTAACCGTCCATTCTTTGCTTCAAAGCCTTACGAGCTGTTGGAGTTTGTGAGCCCTTTGGGGGCTTGTCAAACAAAAAGCTATCATGAACTGTACTGTCATCCGCGTAGCAGTGAATTGGTGCACATGACAAAAGGTCGTTGATGTGCAACAAAAACAGAGTTGGAGACAGAACCGATCCCTGCGGGACGCCAGCATTTATCGAGTGAGAGGAAGAGGTGAAACCATCGACTACCGTCTGAATCGACCTCTCCCTCAAGAAGTCGGCAATCCACGCACACAAGGATGCGGGAAGTCCGTAAGAATGCAGTTTGTTGACAAGTCCTCGGTGCCAAACCCGGTCAAAGGCCTTGGATATGTCCAGTGCAACCGTTTGGGTCTCACCGAAACGTTCCAGGCATCGCCCCCAAACATGCGTCACATACGCGAGAAGATCACCGCACGAGCGGTTCCGCCGGAATCCGTATTGACGGTCGTTAATAATTTTGTTCTTCTCGAGGTATGTGAGCAGTTTGTCGTTGATCACACGTTCCATCACCTTAGACAGAACTGATGTGATCGCTATGGGGCGGTAGTTGGCCGGGTTGGAGCGGTCACCCTTCTTTGAAATAGGATGGATAACCGCTTTTTCCAACCAGAGGGCACAGAGCCAGTCTTCAGGGACAGTTTAAAAAGCTTCGTCAAAATTGGAGCTATTTCTGCAGCGCACCTTTGCAGTACCAGGGCAGGTATTCCGTCAGGCCCACTAGCTTTATTAACATCAAGCCCTCGTAAAACATGGAGTACTTCCCGATGCCGGATCCTCAGCTTTTTCATACGAAAACCGCAGTGAGGAACCGACGTCGGGACAGCACCTTGGTCATCGAGGGTTGAGTTATCCGCAAACATTTTACCTAGTAAGTTAGCCTTTTCGGTGGCGGTGTTTGCTAGTGAGCCGTCAGGTCTGGTAAGAGGTGGCAGACTGGATTTGCAGAAATTGCGACCTATTGAGCCGGCAAACGACCAGAATTGCCTGCTGCCATGCGGGCATGCAGTCAGCTTTCTGCTGATCAGCTGGTCGTGCTCGAATTTTGACCTATTTATGATTCTCTTGGTTTCCTTTGCCATTTTGTTGTAAGCTGTTCTGTCTTCGGATGTTCTAGATGTGTTGTAGGCTCGGTAAGCCGCGTTTTTTCGTCGCACTGCTTCAGCGCATTGTCGACTGAACCACGGCTTTGAGCCTACACCAGTTTCCTTAACAGTAGATTGGATGAAGCCATCCATCGCGGATGTGATGACCTCACCAATTTCCTGGGCACATCTTGAGGGATCCGAAGTCCGAAAACAGACAGCTGACCATGGGAAAGCATTAAAATGTGCCCGCAGACCGAACCAATCTGCTGACCTATAGTGCCACACTTTTCTCTTCAGCCTCTCGTTTGGTGGTCTGAAGTTTACAGGGATTGATGTCGTCACCAGGCAGTGGTCGGACGATCCTAAAGGCGCTGTGACTTCAATACTGTAACCGTGTGGCACAGTAGTTAAAAAAAGGTCTAACAGATTGTAACGGTGAGACTGGACATCAGGAACCCTTGTAGGCTCCTGAACCATTTGCTCCAATCCGTAGCAAAGGGCAAAGGATTCCGCTTGGCGTCCAGCCGAGTCTGTTGATCCTGAGAACTTCAACCAAGGTTCGTTATGAACATTGAAGTCCCCCAGGACCACAAACTCTGCCATAGGGTAGCGGGGCAAGAGGTCATCAATAGTGACGCTTAAATGTTTGAAGAGCTCGAACGTGTCTGATTCGCTAAGGTTCGGTGAGCAGTATAAACACGCGTAGAATCTTACCGTACTGGCAAGATTGACGCGTACCCACATTACGTCGAATCTGGAGTTTTCCAGATTCAACAGTCGCACACAGTTGACGTCAGCTCGACTATAGAGACAGACACCTCCTTTAGGTCTGAACTTGCTTGCGAGGGTGAAGCCCGGGCAGTCCAGATAGGAGGCGTCTACAGGCTCGGCTATCTGCGTTTCAGACAGAAATAGTAGGTTGGGGCGTTGAGAAAAAAGGTGGTGGTGGACGGAGTTTAAATTGGTATGCAGGCCGCGAATGTTGGTGTAATTCACCAACATTTTTGGCCTGCGCCGGGGTCGCCTACTACTCGCCGCTGTAATGATGTTAATTTTTGTTGTTTGTTTTGTCATGATTTTAAATGTTTTTATGATGGGGTGTGGGGGGAGGGAGGTCTGGGAAGGAAAAGGTATGAGGGGTGGGTAGGAAGCTGGGGATCAGAGTGTCCAAGAGTGACGAACGCATGAATCCAATCCACCCACTGCGGTGCAAGGCGATGGATAGGGAGAGTCCGGCTGGAGAGGTCACCCAATGCGCCCCAAACGCTACTGCTGGGTCCCCTCCGGTCACGAACCGGCACAACAGCAGCGGCGGGGTTTTTACACTCGTTGATGGGGCAGCCCACCCTCAGTCGTGAGCCTGAGGGTCGGGCCCCTGTACTACCGAGCGGCCCGGACAGCGGTAACCGGTTGTAAAGGGTCTCCCTCAACCAGCATCTCCCAATCCGGCCCGCCACGCAGAAGGTGGGCCGACGCACCCGCCATCAAGACTTGAACAAACATTACCCCAAGAACCCGGGCACCCCTGCTAAGTCACCAAACGTAGCGAACCACTTGGGGTGACCTGTGGTAGAGGTGTTGGTCATCCAATAAATGGTTCCCAGGGCGGCGGTACCCATACCCGCCTACCAAATTGATAACCTAGATTCCATCAACAAATAAACAAAACAAAGCATTTATGTCAAGGGGCAGGTTTATCAATTATAGCTTATGACAGAGTCTTCAGTCAATATGTGGAAGCAAAATCGACGTTAAATTCACTCAATTCTAAACAACTTGATTATACTAGAGCGATCGCCAATAGGTAGCATTGATTCAGCGTGCAAAATTTCGCAAAGAAAAATACTGCGACTTGCTTCAAACTCAAGGAGAGCTTATCACAATCATTCAGGAGGTCATTGATTTCAATGCACGTACAAGGATACAAAATGAATTATTTTATTTCTCCCTTTAAGGGAATAGGTATCCAAAAACCCATAAATACCCATAATCCTAAATACCTAACACACGAGGGGCTAGTGACTTCATCTAAAAAACACTGGTGTTCAAATACTCATACAGTCCTTAATCCTGAATTTGCTCACGCATATAAATTTCAAGGCTGCTGTATGCAATTATGTGCCGATCGAAAGGGTAGTGAGAACTTTGTCCGAGAGGAAAAATTTAAATCTTGTGACGGTATTGGCGAGATGGGGAATGCGGGAAGAGTTAGGGACGTATGCGGATAATACGCAGGCGCGGCATTTAAACTACAGGTTATTTGCATACCGTAAGCTCTTGTCAAACCTGAAAGCAAACATAAGGCTCATAAGGTGCGTTTTATGTCAGCTAGTCAGAGGTGGGGGAGCGTATTGCTAATGGCTAGTCACGTGGGAGTATGGATTCGCCTAAAACAGCTGCGTGCCACATTCAACGGACAGAGACATGATAAGGGAAGACATGAAATACCCCTTCTAGACTCAATACAGTTAAATTCAATCCGGAGGAGACGGAAGTCGGAGTGTGACAGAAAAACGGCATAAAGACTTGGTATTCCCCCTGCTGGCGTGAAGGGCCCCTTTCATAGCATGAGACGCCCGTTGAAGAGGGTAAAACTCGGATCTAAGGATAAGCCTAGCAAACGTACTGGGAGAATCCGGTTTGAAATTGTTGTTCATCGGTCTTCACTTGGATAGTGGAGGAGCCGACTTTTCAGCAACCATATTTTCCCCCTCCTCATATCCATTAATTCCTGCTCTTTCAACAATTTTGCGAATACTAACCATGAATACTAACCGTGAATACAAAACACTATGTTAGGGGAAGTTGCAGACAAGGACTTCGAGTGATAAAACTGGACCTTCAAATACGACCATCCTACAACGGTAAGGTAAAGTTCTCTACCTTTAAATGTTGAATTTATTAACTGTAAATTCTAAAAAAAAAAAGTACACAACGAAGAATATAGAAATAATGTGAACAAAAAATTTTAAATCTTGATTACTGTGAGAAAATCGCAGGGATTTGAGAAAATAGGGTAGGTTCAGCTAGATTATAAAGTATAGGGGTTAGAAAATCACGAGCCTGAGGTAGAAACAAACCGGAAAGAGGGTTAAGTCAGGCCATCATACCTAGTGGTGTGATCAGTAGGGCATAAGGGTAGAATTATGGACGTAACTACGAGATTTGAAAAATAAATCAATTAGGTAGGGTTCATCACAATTGGTGTCAAAAGCCAGGAGTGTCGGACCATTACAGGCGTGACCAAGGGAAACAGGAATTCATAAATACTAGCTGGTCCCGGCATGCGTTGCTATGCCATTTAATAAAAAAATTGTTTCTCCCTGAGTGTCCTATCCCATTCGTCCCGTTCCCCTTCCGCCTCCCCTTCTTCTCCTGCGTCCTCTTCCCCTCTCGCGTTCCCACTCCGTCACCTCCACCTCCACCTTCCCTCTCCCCACTCCACTCCCCCCCCCCCTTCCCCCGTCCCGCAAACCCTTCTCCTGAGTTCTCCTCCCCCCTCCCAGGTTCCCCTCCCCCTCCCAGGTTCCCCTCCCCCTCCCAGGTTCCCCTCCCCGCGTGCCCCCTTTTACAATTTCTTTTAAAATTTCCATTTTTCATGTATATTAAATTTGGTACCTAACATAGATTTAAAATATCTAAAATTCTTGATTCGATTCAAACTATTAGTGGAGTACCTACTTTAAATAAATTTATCAACTTATAGATTTTCAAAAATAGAATTTTATTTAACAATCATTATTTTTCAAAATGTCATTGTCAAACACGCGTACTGTCAAACGTGAGATAGTCTTTTAGGTAAGTAATAGGTTTTCTGAAATTATCCAATTTTCTGCGCAATCTTCTTAATTTTTCTCTCCGTTAGAACCATTAGGCATTAGTTCATTTACTACTGTTTTCAGATGTCCTATTAGTTCATCGGCTTTTCTGTCTAAATTTCCTTGGTTATCGCAGATCCACTTTTTGTTTTGTAATGCCGTACACAATTTATCCTTATTATAGTTCTTTGTATTCCTGTATAATATATATTGTACTTCGTGTTCCCTGAGGCTTCGGACTATTATATCTAATTTTTGTAATTATTGTTTCGTGATCAGATATTTTGACTTCTTCTGCAGCATAAACTTCCGCGTAAAAGTCATTTGAAATTACCAAATCAATCATAGTTTTAGGATTTTTCATTTTCTTGTATAATTTTTGACAAGTTGCTTCCTACCTAGGCAATTTATGATGATTTTTAATCTTGTGCTTTTTGTATTGAATATTAAAATCTCCACAGATGATTTTCAAGTATCTTGTATTTATTTTCTAAAGCACCATTCTTCAAAAGAATTTTGTATCATTTTGATATGTGGAATAATAAATACCTGCATAGGTTCCCAGCTTAAAATCCTTCAATAGCCAGTAGGTATCCAGGTATTATTTTTATCTAGTACCGCATTTGTTGTGACTTTGTAAGAGATATTGTTTACACACTCACAAACATACACTACAGAATTAATGTGATAACTCCACCTGTATGCCAGAAAAATGAGTCGCATCTTATTGTCGAATAGCCCTGAAATGTTGTTTCATTTTGGTTAATTTCTTCGGTAATACAGGTTTCGCTCATTATCACCATGTGCAGTTCGTATTCTTTTAGCATGTCTTCGACATCTTCGATATGTGCTAGTAAACTAGCTATGGGTTTCTCTGGGTCTCCTACCGTCCCCCTGAAAGTCTGAAACGCCCCCCAATTTTCTCTTTGCATTCTACCGCCCCTCTGAAGGTCTGAAACGCCCCCAAGGGGGCGTTATCGCCCACGTTGGGAACCTATTGTTTAGACCATTGCCACTCCAATGTAAATATGTATCCCTTCAAAAAGCAATAAAAAAAACATATTTCATAAATATAATAATGATTTGACAATAAAATTATGTCATTAGTAACTCATATTACTTGTAAGGTTTTTCCCTAATCATCATTGAAGTGAGTTACAAACCCAAGGTTAGCTTACTGGAATTACCAAAACATTTAGAAATTCGACAGTCTAAAACGACTTAGCCAAAAATACAATTATTATAATTGATTAAAATCCTTGTAGACCACCCCTCTCCCCCTCCCCAATATGTTGTGTATATAAACCGTAGATTAAGAATTATTTCTACCAGTCTGAAGATGGCTCTAACGAGCTGAAACCGGTTACAGTCAAATAAAATTAAGTGGAATAAGGTTTTATAATCGTTTGATTATAATACTAGCTGACACGACGAACTTCGTACCGCCTCAGAATCAATAACTGTTGAATTAAATTCAGTTTTTTTATTAAGTCAAAAATTACACAATTTATTTTTTTTTTTTATTTTTTTATTATGTGCATGTAAATAAAAAGGTTAACATATATTTTTTTGGCCTTGCCTGTCTCACTAGGAAATCCTGTGTCGAGACAGACTAGTTTAGAAATATTTTATAAATATTAAATAAAGTACACTTTTCAATACAGCAAAAATATTTGACAAAAATTTTCAGGTTGGTAGTGGTAACAATAATGAGATAGAGGATTATATTTGGGTGAGGTGACTAATTATTGCACGACTTTTTTCGATGATCCATTGTTTGATCAGGATTTTGTATTTGTTAATATTATTCGATTGTCTTTTTTTGTCAGGTAGGTTATTGTATATTTTAGGCGCAATGTATTTGAAATTTCTTTGACCAAATGTTGTGTTTGTTTTAGGTGTTTGTATGAGTTCTTTGGTTTTGTGCCGTGTGTTTGCAATATTTTGGGTATTTTCATAAAATGTACGTGTTTTATTTTTAAACAGATGAGTTAAGATTGTTTTTGTGTAAATTTGTCGAATATCTAATAAAGGGAATTTTTTAATATATCTACATTACTTGTTATTATGGGAACTTTAAGAATGACTTTCATAATTAATTTTTGTGCCTTCGATAATGAATCTATAGCTGATAGTGTTGAACCATATTCCATATTCAAAGAGAGTAATAAACAATTTTCATAGATTTTGGAATCTAGTATGTTTCTAATGTTTTTGAAGAAATAAATATGTTTTCTTAGTTTATTCGTGACAAGTAAAATAACGACTGGTCTTTGATTCTTGTAAAATAACGACTAGACATTTCAAAAAAAATTTTTGAAAATTTCTATAACATTGGAAATTCATATTCATATAGTCGGGTTTATAAATGGATAATTTCTTTTACTTAGGTAAATGTAAAAATAATAGTAAAATTAAATGGTCATAAATGCATTGGAAATTCATATGTCAAATATTGGTGTATAAATGTGTAAATTATAATTATGCAACTGCAAATGTTCTCCAAAATAACCCAGAAAAAATCTCATAATTGTGATCTCCCGAAAGAAACCATTCACTTATTCGGAATGCAATTATTAATGTAATTAGATGTAATGCCTTTGTAATTTCATTGAAAAAAAATGGGTTAACTTTTTTACCTAAAATATTGAATTCGAAATTGGATAGGTCCGATGGTTTCGAACTCCTGAAACTCCATAGAGAGGTACATGAGGTCGGTACCATCGATACATCGCATCGGCTTGGTACATCAAAACATACTTATAGGTGTAAAAGATACGGTTAATGTTGCAATTTTGCAAACCTTGGATCACGTACTTTTAAATTTGCTGGTTGGATTTTTATATTATGTACGTATTTTTTTAATCGTAACATATTAATATTATATATCTCACTGTACTAAATTTTGTTGCCTATATTTTTATTTAATTTATATACTTTTTATTCCCATCGTAACTTTATCAAAACTATTTGTTTTCTCATGTAAAAGATGGAGGTACTGCCTTATTATTTATATAAACGCCATCTGGGCGTAAAATAAAAGAAATAAATAAACAACTAAATAAATTAATGTTCTCCAAAACGAGCTTAAAAAATCATTTGTCATATAGTTGGATTATAATTGTGTAATTTCTACTATTTAAGAAATTCTAAAAATTATAGTACTTTATTAAAATTAAATAGTTATAAATACATTGGGAATTCATATGTCAAATATTGCTTTATAAATGTGTAAATTCTGACTATGCAATTGTAAATGTTCTCTTAAATGGCCTGGAAAGAATCTCCAAATTGACCTTGAAAAAAATCACATCTTTGCGATTCTTTTAAAGACTTAAAGAAACCATCCATTAATTGTATACAATTCTTAATTTTCTCAAAAGTTGTCTTGACAGAAGCAAATTCCCGTGATATCTTGAACGAAACCATTCCTTTGTTAAGAATATTATGAACTAAATATACAATTTGGCTGTCCTGAAACGGGTATTCTGCCCAGTTGGACAGACAAAGTATCATATTGTAATGTATTGTAATATATATGCATATGTAAATAAATAAATAAATAAATAAAAAAAAAAAAAAGTACGCAATATGTATTCCACTTAAGATATTGATCAAATGTTAGACCAAGGTATTTGATATGGTCCGTTCGATCTAGGCAAGGACATTGACAGAATGTATCGTGAATGCAAGAACATTCATGTACTTTTATTTCAACATTTTGATTAGGTTGGCCAACGATATTTATACTAGAAGTAATGTATTTTGTTTTGGTAGTATTTAGTGCAAGAGAATTAATGTCTAGCCATTTTTTAACAGAGTTAATTCATTTCTCAGCCATTTTGTACGCATCTAACCAAGTGTCAGATTGAATGAGTAGCACAGTATCGTCAGCAAAACTTACAATTTTTCCATCTATCATTAGGTTACAAAGATCGTTTATGTATATGAGAAACAAAGTAGGGCCTAAGACGCTCCCTTGGGGAACTCCATAGGTTATAGGGAGGGATTGGCTGAATTTGTTTTCGATTTTGACACTTTGAGTTCGATTAGTTAAGTAACTTTGAATAAATTCGAGATCTTTCCCTCTTATACCAATGGTATTTAGTTTATTAATAAGGATGTCAAGGAAGATAGTATCAAAAGCTTTTGAGAGGTCTAGGAAGATAGAAATGTATTTTTTACCCTTATCTAAATTTGAAATAAGAAAGTCTGTAACAGCAATAATAGCATCGGCAGTGCTCTTATTTGACCGAAAACCATATTGAATGAAGCAATCATCAATGCACAACTGTCCGTTTTTTGATTTTGTCAGTATCAGAGATGGCATTGTGTATGGATTTATATTTTTTGTGATTTTCTTATTTTTCCACTTAATTACGATAATTTGTGAACCGGGAACCATTTATTGGATAACCAACACCTCTGTCATACGTCACCCGTAGGTCACCCTTAAGAAGTTCGCTACGGGGTGATGTTTGTCCGGGTCTTGGCGGCGGATGCGTCTGCCCACCTGCTACGTGGCGGACCGGATCGAGAGAGGCTGGTTGAGGGTGGCCTTTTGACCTTTCCAGCTGGACTCTCTCGACCCAACGCCTTGCACCGCAGTTGGAGGGATGGATTCATACGTCCGTCACTACCGGACACACTGACCCCAGATTCCTGCCCTCCCCTCATACCTTTTTCCTTCCCAGAACTTCCTATCCTTCCCTTCCTTAAAAAGAACCTCCACACAACATCCCCTAAGATGACACAGGCCCTGAGGAAAATAATGGCCGGGGCCTCATGTGTTGTGGAACTGATGTAAAAAAACTTTGCTTTTCATTTTCTTTATACGTGTGAGGGATTTTTATTTTAAAGATTGTATCTTTCCTTTGGATGGGTGGAGACATACGTTCACCGTTTGTCTCATTTTCGACTATTTACATTAGTGTGTAAGAAAGAGAGGCAGCATTATATGTTTAAGAAAAAAAGCAAAACAATCAGCACATTGACATTTGACGTTTTTGAATTATTGGAACTTACTCACTACTCAATATTTATAGGTACTTATCATAAAATTCCTTCAGCTCATTCAAAATAAAACAATTCGTTCCATACACAATGTATGGGGAAATGAATTTTCTTCATAACTTTCTTTTTCGTAAATTTTTTCGATGTTTTAATGGTTATTCTCTTATCCGGGGCGGAGACAAATCCAACAAATCAAAGATCACCAAAATTGGTCCAGCCGGTCTCGAGTTATAAATAGTGTAACTAACCCGACTTTGTTTTATATATTAAGATATCCGGGGCGGAGGCAAATCCAACAAATCAAAGATCACCAAAGATCTTAATGCCTAAAGACGATATTTTTTTTAGGAGCAATTCGTGGGAAACAGTATCAGATGCTGGATACGTGCCATAAAGTATATTTAAATACATTTGGCCATTAATCTCATTTAAATTAATAATTTATGCTATGGGACCATGGGGCGCCATCTATGGTGGTTGTATTATATTGAATTTCCCTATGTGACATTGAAATTCAGTGAATTCAGGCATTTTCTGACCTCTGTGGAGCAAGCAATTACTTCCGACGTGAGTGTTGGTTAAAACCAATAGATTTCAGTCCTAATCAAATAATTAACCCATAATTGAATTATTGTTGTGAGGTTTCGGCACGTACTATTAATTTGCAAAATTCATATTCATTGTGTGAACTTCCTTCCTGTAATAAACATCTATTGAGATTGTGTACTACCGCCTTCGCAAAATCAATATTTGAAGGAAACTAGTGTTCGCTTTGTGCTGGAAATCGTGTGGAGAGCTGCTTTCTCAGAGTGAGTTTTTGTTTTGTTTTTCACTGAGGATTTGGAATTGCTGTATAATCTGTTTTGTGTCACATGGGGAAGAGTTCATCTTTCATTAATTACATAGGGTAGTATTCCCTCGTATCTGGGGCTATTTACACGCCCCTACAGATGCTTTAGATAAGTCCAAGAACACTGCTATGGCTTTGTTGCCATAGTCCAGCACGCTTGTAACTTTGGTCAATACCTTTAAAACAGCATCACTTGTACCTTTATTTGCTCTGAAACCAAATTGATTGTCGGAGAGTATTTTGTATTTTTCTAAGAATAAGACTAAACTTGACTTAGCCAATCTTTCTATCAATTATTACCTATTTACAAGTATAATTTCGTTAATATTGTTATATATATGTATGTAAAAGCCTAAATAGGCGTAAATAAATAAATAAATAAATTTTGAGAGAGTATTGAGCAAAGATATGGGTCTGTAATTGTTAACATCTAGGTGATTCCCACCTTTGAAAAGAGGTACAACCTTAGCATTCTTACAATGAGAAGGAAATATGCCGCTCTTAAAACTAAGGTTAACAATATGAGATATGGGACCAGCCAACACAGAAACATGCTGTTTGTATATAATGATAATAATCATAAAGGCACATAAAACGATTATAAAAATAATTCTTAGACTACCCCTAATTACGGACTCGAACTTTATCTCTAATATTATGAAAGTGTTTGACGTTCGTCAGATATATGCAAAAACAATCCTCAATCATTTATATAAAATATACATAAATACTATGAAAAAAGATTAACTTCTCGCTGTACTCGAAACAATAACAAAGATTTACTACAAATTTCCATAACTCATACTACTTTTGGTCAATGAAGCTTTAGATACCTTGCAACAAGACTTTACAATATTCTTCCAATTAGTATGAAAAAATGTGATTCACAAAAATTAAAAAAAAAAAACATAAAAATTTGGATAAAAAGTAATGATGCATTTACCGGTGCACTCACCCAAATTCGAAATAAGTAATGAACCAATGCTGTTATTATTGTACCAATTTTATTGTTATTATTAATGCAACCAATCTATTGTGTGATTACATTCTAATACAAGTGTAGGTATTTTCACAGTATTATAAATTGATGTAAAATAACTGCCTCAACACAGGCTAGCCTAGTGAGGCAGGTTACGAGAAACCTAAATTTATGATTATAAATCTCTACTCTCTAAGTACCTACTGTTTATATATATATGTATATATATATACATTTTTTTTTTGTTATTAACTTTTGTACTACTGTTACTTTTAAAATATTGTAAGATGTCCTTTTTTTCTGGTAGTTATAGATCTTTAAATTTTTTAAGCCATCAATACCATAGGAAAAAGACATTTTTAATTAATTAAAGGTTTAAAATTGTTAACAAGACACATTTCTTGCACTGCACAATTGTTTTGCGAATCTAGGACCAATATCACTGAAGAAATTATTTACGTGATTAGTGATTTTTTTTTTTTTTTTAAAAGATCTATGCGCACATACATTTTGAGCGACTTCATTTTATACTATGTAATTTATTTATTGATTTATTGTGAAAAACAGTATAATCCATTTACATTTCACAAATAACAGTTTATAAGTTACAGTTTATAATAAGTAAGTATATACATTTATTTGCATGGGTAAGTACATCAATACTATCTGATTAGCCAGATTTGGTAAATAGTATGCTTATTGCTGTCTTAAATTCTCTTTGGTTCAAATTGAAAATGTCAATCACAGAAGAAATGTGATTTAACAAAGTAGTTATTTTCCCCAAAGGCATGATCATTGGTAGGTTGGTCCTGCCCCTTGGAAAAATAAATAATCTGTGCTGTCTAGCTCTGATGAAATTATCAGGGACATAAAAAGAAATTCGTTCCAGAATATCTGGATTGCAAGTGTGCCCATTTAGTAGCTTGTGCGCCACTAACACCATTGCAATATTTCTCCTGACGTCTAGACGTTCTATCCCCAGCATTCCAGCGAGAAAATCAGAGGGATACAATAAAGGGTAATATCCGAACTCTCGCATGTAGAGGTATCGCATAAACTTTTTTTGCACCTTTTCTACATCATTTGAGTAAAGGGTATCTTCGGGTCCCCATATTATCGATCCACTCTCAAGAATGCTGCGAACCAGAGTAAAATAAAGCATTTTTATGACTGCCGTATTCGTAAAAGATTTCGAATTACATATAACAAAACCCAGCATTCGCATTGCAGAGTTGCACACCGAATCGATATGAGTTCGGAAAGTCAGACGCGTGTCAAAAGTGATTCCTAAATCCTTCGTTATCGAGATATGTTTTATAGAGGTACCAGACATTTTATAGTTAAAATATAAAGTACGCTTTGCCCTTGTAATGCACATAATTGTACACTTACTACTGTTAAAAAGAAGTTTATTTTGATGACTCCACTCTACTATACCATCGATATCGTTTTGTAGACGAATGGAGTCTTCATTTGTCGTTATACAGGTGTATAGTTTAATGTCATCCGCAAATAACAAAAATTTTACAAATCTTATAAACAACCCTATGTCATTAATAAACAATAAAAATAAAAGTGGTCCTAAATTAGACCCTTGAGGGACCCCAGAATTTGTGGCGTAGAGTTTCGATGTGAACTGCCCGTAAACAACGTATTGTTTTCTGTTAGACAAATAATTATGAAAGAACAAAAGCAGCATGTATGAGAAGCCGAAGCTTTCAAGTTTATTCAGTAATATGAGGTGATCTACTTTGTCAAAAGCTTTCACAAAATCATTATATGAGACATCTACTTGTTTGTTGTTGTCCAATATATTTGAGACGTAATCCGTAAATACCATTAAGTTGGTCGTCGTAGACCTGCCCTCTCTAAACCCATGCTGCTGGTTTATGAGAAATGGTTCTACTTTATAGTATATACGTTTTTGTATCACGAGTTCAAATAATTTGGCCGGTGCCGAAAGAATTGCCACAGGTCTGTAATTAGATACACATGATTTATCGCCATTTTTGTGTAAGGGCGTGACCTTTGAGATTTTTCCAACGGTCGGGGAATTTACCGGAGTTAAGTGAAATATTAAAGATATGTAAAAGCGGTACCATTAACGGATCGGCATAACCCTTCAGGACAATTGTGTTAATAAAATCCGGTCCAACAGATTTTTTTGGTTTCAGTTTTTTAATTGCAGCTAGGTAATCATTTTTATTTACACTTAAAATTTCAACATTTTGAGCTAGTGAAGAGTAACCGCCTGGGGTGTATGAGTCAAATTCTGCATTATGTTCGCTATAGACTGACTAAAAGTAATTCGCAAATGCTTCCGGAATATCGGGCCCAGTATGAGTACTTCCGTCCCATGACACTGAGTTTAGAAACCCACCGTATTTCCTCTTTTCGGATACAAATTTCCAGAAGGATTTCGGATCATTCTTGACGTTTTTTTCGATATTATTTATGTAATCCTTATACGCAATATTTATACTACGTTTGATTTTAGATCGTAGAATACAAAACTTTTCCCGATATCTCATCAATCCGGTGCGCCTCCAGTTTCTGTGAAGTTTGCATTTCCTTTTCAGGTCACTAATAATCTCACCACTAAACCATTTAGGGTATCTTCTTTTAAAACAAGGTACACGCTTTCTCTCAAAACACATGTCAAAAAGGTCATAAATTACATTATAAAAATATTCTACTGCTAAATCTGCATCTTTAAGTTTTAATAGGGGTTTCCAGTCGTGAGAATTCAAGTAAACATAAAAAATATTCGAAATTACCACGTTCTAGGTTCCATCCTCGCTTAACACAATTTCCATTGTCGTCATTTAATAAATTTCGACAATAGGCTTTGCTTACATTGAGCGCGAATTCTATACATAAAGATGGGTGGTATGAATCTTCATTAACAAGTGAGTATACGGATTTGAACACTTTTAAGTCAAAATTACTGATAATAACGTCCAGTGTCCTGTTCGTTATATTAGTGATTAAGTTTTTCTGTTCCAATTGAAATAGTTCCATAAAATATAACAAATCTGTTTGAGTTGCTTTGTGACTTGTAATGGTCCGCCACTCCTGGCTTTGACACCAATTGTGATGAACCCTACCTAATTGATTTACTTTTCTAAGCTTCTACCTCGTAGTTCAAATCTCGTAGCTACGTTCATAATTCTACCCTTATGTCCTACTGAGCACACCCCTAGGTATGATGGCCTGACTTAACCCCCTCCCCCTTTTCGATCTGTTTCTACCTCAGGCTCGTGATTTTTCTAACCCCTATACTTTATAATCTAGCTGAACCTACCCTATTTTTCTCAAATCCCTGCGATTTTCTCGCAGTAAACAAGATTTAAGGTTTTTTGTTCACATTATTTCTATATTCTTCGTTGTGTATTTTTTTGTTTTAGAATTTACATCTGTTTGCATACTTAATATGCACACATATGTAGAGAAGATAATGTATTACGTGTGGTAACCCCTAGATTCTTTTAGAGAAAGTGTGAGAATTTTCCGATCTATTTAGTTATTATTATTTTAGTATATTAAACCGAGTTTGATAAACTAGCCTCACCTTTAAACCTCGTGTCTACTTGATTTCCGTAGGAATTTTGTTTGTTTATTTTTATCCTTCCTATCACCGCTGATGCGTCGATAACATAAACAACAGTTAATAAAGTCAAAATTTAAAGGTAGTGAACTTTACCTTACCGTTGTAGGTTGGTCGTACTAGAAGGTCCAGTTTTATCACTCGAAGTCCTTGTCTGCAACTTCCCCTAACATAGTGTTTTGTATTCAAGGTTTGTATTCATGGTTAGTACTCGCAAAATTGCAGAAAAGGTAGGAATGGATGGACATGGATGGATATGGGGATAATATGTTTGCTGAAAAGTCGGCTCCTCCGCTATCCAAGTGAAAACCGATGAACAACAATTACAAACCGGATTCTCCCCAGTACGTTTGCTAGGCTTGTCCTTAGATCCGAGTTTTACCCTCTTCAACGGGCGTCTCATGCTATGAAAGGGGCCCTTCACGCCAGCAGGGGGAATACCTAGTCTTCATGCCGTTTTTCTGTCTTAGTCCGACTTCCGTCTCCTCCGGATTGAATTTAACTCTACTGAGTCTAGAAGGGGTATTTCATGTCTTCCCTTATCATGCCTCTATCCGTTGAATGTGGCGTAAGCTTGTGACGGGCAGATCCATCCTCCCACGTGACCGACCCAGCGTTACACTCCACCTCTGACTAGCTGACATAAAACTCACCTCGTGAGCCTTATGTTTGCTTTCAGGTTCGACAAGGACTTACGGTATGCAAATAACCTGCAGCTTTAATGCCGCGTCAGCGTACTGTCCGCATACGTCCTTCCTCTTCCCCGTATGCCCACCTCGACAATACCGCCACAGGATCAAAGCTCTCCGACCAGAAAGGTTGACACTTACATTTCCGGATAGCCAACACTCACATACAGAAGCCTTGAAGTCTAGATACGTGTGCAAATTCGGATTTAGGACTGTATGAGTATTTGAACACCAGTGTTTTTTTAAATGAGGTCACTAGTTCCTCGTGTGTTAGGTATTTAGGATTGCGGATGATTATGGATTCCTGGATACCTACTTCCTATAAGAGAAATTTATAGAATGAGATAAATCAAGTTGTCATTGAATCAATGACCTTCTTAATAATTGTGATGAGCTCTTTTGAGTTTGAAGCTACTCGCGGTACTTTACTTTGCGAAATTTTTGCATGCTGTAACAATGCTACCTATTGGCGATCGCTCTAGTATAATCAAGTTGTTTAGAATTGAATGAATTTAACGTCAATGTTGCTATCACATATTGAATGCAGATTTCGTCGTAAGCTATAATTGATAAACTTGTCCCTTGGCATTTATGCTTTGTTTTGTTTATCTATTGATGGGATCTAGGTGACTGTGTCAATGGATGACATTGAACTCCAATCGAAATTTTTGATGCACAATCGAAGGTCATATAAACATACCCTAATCATGCTGGTGAAAGGAAGCTAATAGGTATTTGTTTTACAAGTACGCTAGGATATCAAAATTGATTTAGTGATGCGTTTCTATCTAATTATTTGTTAAGTATTTGCTTTATTTAATGTATGTGTTGTTGTTAATCAATTTTCCCTCATATTTTTATTGTCTTTATTTTGTAATATTAAAATATGGAATGTATTGCATTGCACTTCCCCTGCATACATACTGGAATAAATCATTATTATTATTATTATTATTCAAATATGCCAATGTAATTACCTAAAATTGATTGAGAGGTACATTTCTATTAAATCGTGTAGTACCTAATTACATTGCGCCAATAGTTAATTAACTCCGATGAACGAATGAACGATAAGGGATAGATACATCATTTTTTTATGGTTTATTTGTTTACACTTCACTTAGACGACCTTCGGTTTACTGACCTACTTTGGAGATTGTTTATTTCTACGGTCATTGTCCTTTTGAAGCACGATTCATTGTTTAACTAATTCTTTTATATTTTATTTGCCCTAGTTTTTACCCAAACATTGGTCGTTTAAGTAGGTACTTTGCTAACCTAAGAGGTATCTGGATGACCTGGTTTCAACTAAGGTATAATTTGCTTGACCTAGTTTTGAGAAATATAGGTATTTCGGTTACGAATCAAACTGATATCTTATGTCGCCGTATCCTCATGCGCGCTTAAATAAACGATAGACCTACCTAACTAAAACAAGTACTTGTATGACCTAATTTTTAAGTAGGTATTTCCTATTTGACCTACTTTCGAGCAAGTGAGAATTGTTAACAGTGTGTTAGTGACAAAACTTTAAAGCTCCGATTGATTTATTGGTGATGCCGCCTGTCCCTTCCTTCTCTGTCTCTGAAAATAATTAATAATTGGTTAAATCTTACCAGCCTCGATCGATTACAATTTTTCAAGTCGGGAATTTTATGACAACGACATTGTGACCAAGGCTTCCCTTTTTGTTTCCTAGCTAACGGATTCCTATCGGTCTTCTTGAGAAATGACTCTGATGATGGAAAAAAAACTCTTCAAATATCTGTCTATTTAAGATTCACTTCGGTATTTCACTTAGTTTCTCAAACTCGTATTAACTATTGTTTTTATTTCATTCGATTCGAAAATGATTTATCAAATTGAAATTCAGATGTTTTAATTTTAAAATCCGGAGTTTGGTAAATTATTATTTATTCTCAATATTTTAAA
Organism: Limnephilus rhombicus; assembly: GCA_929108145.2. Taxonomy (NCBI): domain Eukaryota; kingdom Metazoa; phylum Arthropoda; class Insecta; order Trichoptera; family Limnephilidae; genus Limnephilus; species Limnephilus rhombicus. The sequence continues at coordinate 24,623,737 of OV815287.1, read as the reverse complement.
ATCACTTTAGAATTAATAACCGTAGATACGCACGTTTTCTAAGTGTTCGAATTATTATCACTATTGTTTAATGTAATTAGTTATTTAAATCACAATGAAATTTTAAGGCATCTTATTATAGAGACACTGTGGTAAAACCATGACTCGAGCAATTTGTTAATGTTATTAATTTCGCCGATGTTAAGTAATTTAAAGTAAAATTATAGTTTAATTATTATATCACCTTTAGTTAGTTTTAAAAATAATCGCGTGGTGTGTTTTCTTTTATCCGGTAAACTGTATTTATTTTAAGACACTGTATTTTTGTTAAATATTAGAAAGTCAATAACGAATTTACTCCTTTGCAAACACTTGTAGAAATTTCAACTTTTAATAAAGAGTTATACGTTTGTTCCTGGACCCCGGTCTGTATCCCAACTGCCAACGGACTCCCCACGAACTCTCAAAAAAACTCCCCGTTCTTTATCAAACCATGGTGTTTTAAAGACTTCTTAGAGCTCTCCTTTCGTAGGAAAATGACTTCTGATCACCCAGACTTTCATAGGAAAAAACCCAAATTCGGTTCCTCCGTATACGACCTTTTGTCAAATCTCTGAGAATCTCCTATCTCATGTTTTAGACCGAAATCAGTCTAACATCTCTCTCACGTAGGAAATCACATAAATTTCTTCATTGACATGTATTTATTTAAAAATTTTATGTACTTTGGTAATAAGTCATTGTTAATGTGTTTGTAATCAAGTTTTATATGAATTCTGTAGTCTAAACATTACGTTAGAGCCATGTTAATTTTTATTGCCCTTTTTAATCGATAATGGGCCTTGTGTAAATAAAAGGCATGTTCGGATCTTCATTGTTTTTGAAAACAAAATACATGTGTGGTCGACAACCATTTCCTGCGTCCACTTTGTCAGTAACCAAGCTCAATTATGTGATCCTTTCAACGGCACAAATGACATAAAACGACCATTTCTGTTGAATAAAATCATCCGTAATTTGTCCGGTATTGTTACTTGACCCCAGACACTTAACAATACTAATTGTATTCCCTTTGAGATTGCAATTAGTACACCGAGCTCTATGCCCCAACGAAACCACCATCTTTTTATTAAATTTTCTTCTAAAAATTGTCTTTCTAATATCTCCGCTTCATTTAGAATTGATAACAATAATTTTCCACTGTTTTATGTATATTTTTCATTTTTTCCTTTCGTCAGACTACGTTAAGCATTTTTTCTCGCGATTTGCTTTAATTGTAGAGTGACCAAAATGTACTGCGGTCTTAGATATATAATTTTCTCAATCTCCTGTTTTTTTGTGAATGGTGTTGTCAGAACAGAGTAATCCTTATATCGGTACCTATTCAAGTAGTTCCAATTAGTTTTCTCTTGAGTTATTTGGTTCTAATTACTTCGTTTCACCGTTCCATCACCATATAAATAGGGTTTTCCCCCTTTCCCAGGCTATTGTCTTCAGTTTTGAAATTTTCAGAGATTCCACCCGTTTTTTGCCATCACTCCAGGTCGGTTTTAATTAAATCGTCCCCCGGGACCATTCATGTTACGTTTTCCGTGCCCTTATCGATGTTATTTATTTTCAACATTCCCGTCTAAGATTTTTTTTTGTTTCCATTTAAACTTTAGGCGCCCAAAACCTCCAGTTTTCGATCTCGCCTTATGTAAACACGATCCGGGGTTAATAATCCTTCAACTCTTTGTCTAAAGGTTTGTTTATTATACAGTTCGTTCACCCTACGTTCCTGTGAGAATTTATTCAAGGCCACTCAATCTGATCAAAGTCCACTAACCCTATACACGCCTCTATTTTCTCTGATTGGTTCAGATTATTATTAATCGCTGTACACAAAGGGATATTGGTAAAACTTAAACTTTCTTTGTTCTCGAGACAATTATGATACGGGGCTTCCCTCGCTTCTGTCTTTATACAGATCTCTGTAATAATTCCCAACTGCTCGGACAGATGTCGCCGAATGTACCGAATCCTCTACATAGTATTAAGGAGGAAAAAAAAATTCCTTGTGGGCTTCTCGTAGGTTGAAGGTTAGCATTCATCACAGCCCCCCTATAGTTGTAATTCCAGCGGTAAACACGCCTCCTAGTGTTAATTGATGGAATTAGAACTAAACATAGGTGATCTAATTTTGTACAATTTTCCTTAAAATCTTCCTTTTTTCCTTTTCTTCCTTTTTTTTTTCAAACTTGTTGCGCGCCCCTGCCTTTCACTATTCTATATCGTAGAACCCTGTTCGGTGTTCCTCTGTGCTGAAACCATTCTTCAACTTACTCTTGTCCTCTCAACGACCTATTTGAGTTAACTAACTTATGTCAGTTGCTGTTCCTACCCTTTGTTCTACCCCCCTAAGATTTTTACCCCTATACCTTCCTCCCCATGATTCTTATTTCCACAACTCCCCCCTAAGACTCTTCTTCCGTAACCTCCCCCCCTAAGATTCTGCTTCCGTAACCCCTCCCTAAGTTTTCCTTTATTTTTCTCAACCGCAACAATGTATCTAAACCACTTTCGAAACAAGTCACCCCCTTTAGGATTCGGATGCGTTTTAATCCATTCCGCTTACTTGCTCTATATTGCAAATCGGAAATAATCCGGTCACCCGAGAAATATGCCAATCACCGGTAAGTCTAAACTTCTAATTTATTCAGCCGGTATCCATGTAATGGTGTATCTAAAGGTCCAATCCACCCCTGTTAAATGTTTGAACGCAACGATTTGAAAAGCGCATTTTATGTTTATGTGTAGTATTTTATTTTATTTTTATCCGTCCTTTGCTGTGTATGTTATGTTGATTTTATTTATTTTTATGTCACCGTGTCAAAAAGAAATATTTATTTTAAAATCCTTCAATTTGAAAGAAACAATAATACACTCGACCAACTATTATCATAAACAACGTTATTTGTTTAACTATCGTAAGTATCTCCTTTTTAAAGTTATATCTCGAGGTGCTCCAATAACAAAGATTTCTGTCACAATCATCCTGTCACAAACATATTTTATCAGTGAGAACAACTATGTTTGTGATAATATAAACATTTCCTCGCGATAGTGTTTGTTCAATCGCTTGTTTACATAACCATGTTTTTATTATTAGTGTTATTGGACTGATTCGAATTCGAGTGTTTTAGTTCGTCGGAGGAATGCAATGTTGTTTATATAACAGCTTTTTTGGTTATCATTAAGCACCACCCTCCTAAATTTGGGTCAATATTCCTAGGTGTTATGAAATTTATGAGTTTTATCTGGTTTAGGGCACGTTTTTCCACTTTTGTTTCAAATTATTTGGTTTTTGAGTTTTATCATTTTGTCCGACTGTATTATTTAATGATACGTTTTTTTTCACTTGTTTTACGTTTTATTTTTTTTTGAAGATGTTTTAATGGCACGTTTTTCACTTTTCGTTTTTTCACAATTTTTTATTTTCCAATTAATTATAATTTTGTTTATTTATTTATTTATTCATTCCATTTTATTTTTAAAATATCTCAGAATCTTCTCAACTTGTAAACCTTTACTCTCCTGGTCACGCGGCAACAGTTGTAATGGTCCGCCACTCCTGGCTTTGACACCAATTGTGATGAACCCTACCTAATTGATTTACTTTTCTAAGCTTCTACCTCGTAGTTCAAATCTCGTAGCTACGTTCATAATTCTACCCTTATGTCCTACTGATCACACCCCTAGGTATGATGGCCTGACTTAACCCCCTCCCCCTTTTCGATCTGTTTCTACCTCAGGCTCGTGATTTTTCTAACCCCTATACTTTATAATCTAGCTGAACCTACCCTATTTTTCTCAAATCCCTGCGATTTTCTCGCAGTAAACAAGATTTAAGATTTTTTGTTCACATTATTTCTATATTCTTCGTTGTGTATTTTTTGTTTTAGAATTTACATCTGTTTGCATACTTAATATGCACACATATGTAGAGAAGATAATGTATTACGTGTGGTAACCCCTAGATTCTTTTAGAGAAAGTGTGAGAATTTTCCGATCTATTTAGTTATTATTATTTTAGTATATTAAACCGAGTTTGATAAACTAGCCTCACCTTTAAACCTCGTGTCTACTTGATTTCCGTAGGAATTTTGTTTGTTTATTTTTATCCTTCCTATCACCGCTGATGCGTCGATAACATAAACAACAGTTAATAAAGTCAAAATTTAAAGGTAGTGAACTTTACCTTACCGTTGTAGGTTGGTCGTACTAGAAGGTCCAGTTTTATCACTCGAAGTCCTTGTCTGCAACTTCCCCTAACATAGTGTTTTGTATTCAAGGTTTGTATTCATGGTTAGTACTCGCAAAATTGCAGAAAAGGTAGGAATGGATGGACATGGATGGATATGGGGATAATATGTTTGCTGAAAAGTCGGCTCCTCCGCTATCCAAGTGAAAACCGATGAACAACAATTACAAACCGGATTCTCCCCAGTACGTTTGCTAGGCTTGTCCATAGATCCGAGTTTTACCCTCTTCAACGGGCGTCTCATGCTATGAAAGGGGCCCTTCACGCCAGCAGGGGGAATACCTAGTCTTCATGCCGTTTTTCTGTCTTACTCCGACTTCCGTCTCCTCCGGATTGAATTTAACTCTACTGAGTCTAGAAGGGGTATTTCATGTCTTCCCTTATCATGCCTCTATCCGTTGAATGTGGCGTAAGCTTGTGACGGGCAGATCCATCCTCCCACGTGACCGACCCAGCGTTACACTCCACCTCTGACTAGCTGACATAAAACGCACCTCGTGAGCCTTATGTTTGCTTTCAGGTTCGACAAGGACTTACGGTATGCAAATAACCTGCAGCTTTAATGCCGCGTCAGCGTACTGTCCGCATACGTCCTTCCTCTTCCCCGTATGCCCACCTCGACAATACCGCCACAGGATCAAAGCTCTCCGACCAGAAAGGTTGACACTTACATTTCCGGATAGCCAACACTCACATACAGAAGCCTTGAAGTCTAGATACGTGTGCAAATTCGGATTTAGGACTGTATGAGTATTTGAACACCAGTGTTTTTTTAAATGAGGTCACTAGTTCCTCGTGTGTTAGGTATTTAGGATTGCGGATGATTATGGATTCCTGGATACCTACTTCCTATAAGAGAAATTTATAGAATGAGATAAATCAAGTTGTCATTGAATCAATGACCTTCTGAATAATTGTGATGAGCTCTTTTGAGTTTGAAGCTACTCGCGGTACTTTACTTTGCGAAATTTTTGCATGCTGTAACAATGCTACCTATTGGCGATCGCTCTAGTATAATCAAGTTGTTTAGAATTGAATGAATTTAACGTCAATGTTGCTATCACATATTGAATGCAGATTTCGTCGTAAGCTATAATTGATAAACTTGTCCCTTGGCATTTATGCTTTGTTTTGTTTATCTATTGATGGGATCTAGGTGACTGTGTCAATGGATGACATTGAACTCCAATCGAAATTTTTGATGCACAATCGAAGGTCATATAAACATACCCTAATCATGCTGGTGAAAGGAAGCTAATAGGTATTTGTTTTACAAGTACGCTAGGATATCAAAATTGATTTAGTGATGCGTTTCTATCTAATTATTTGTTAAATATTTGCTTTATTTAATGTATGTGTTGTTGTTAATCAATTTTCCCTCATATTTTTATTGTCTTTATTTTGTAATATTAAAATATGGAATGTATTGCATTGCACTTCCCCTGCATACATACTGGAATAAATCATTATTATTATTATTATTATTCAAATATGCCAATGTAATTACCTAAAATTGATTGAGAGGTACATTTCTATTAAATCGTGTAGTACCTAATTACATTGCGCCAATAGTTAATTAACTCCGATGAACGAATGAACGATAAGGGATAGATACATCATTTTTTTATGGTTTATTTGTTTACACTTCACTTAGACGACCTTCGGTTTACTGACCTACTTTGGAGATTGTTTATTTCTACGGTCATTGTCCTTTTGAAGCACGATTCATTGTTTAACTAATTCTTTTATATTTTATTTGCCCTAGTTTTTACCCAAACATTGGTCGTTTAAGTAGGTACTTTGCTAACCTAAGAGGTATCTGGATGACCTGGTTTCAACTAAGGTATAATTTGCTTGACCTAGTTTTGAGAAATATAGGTATTTCGGTTACGAATCAAACTGATATCTTATGTCGCCGTATCCTCATGCGCGCTTAAATAAACGATAGACCTACCTAACTAAAACAAGTACTTGTATGACCTAATTTTTAAGTAGGTATTTCCTATTTGACCTACTTTCGAGCAAGTGAGAATTGTTAACAGTGTGTTAGTGACAAAACTTTAAAGCTCCGATTGATTTATTGGTGATGCCGCCTGTCCCTTCCTTCTCTGTCTCTGAAAATAATTAATAATTGGTTAAATCTTACCAGCCTCGATCGATTACAATTTTTCAAGTCGGGAATTTTATGACAACGACATTGTGACCAAGGCTTCCCTTTTTGTTTCCTAGCTAACGGATTCCTATCGGTCTTCTTGAGAAATGACTCTGATGATGGAAAAAAAACTCTTCAAATATCTGTCTATTTAAGATTCACTTCGGTATTTCACTTAGTTTCTCAAACTCGTATTAACTATTGTTTTTATTTCATTCGATTCGAAAATGATTTATCAAATTGAAATTCAGATGTTTTAATTTTAAAATCCGGAGTTTGGTAAATTATTATTTATTCTCAATATTTTAAAATCACTTTAGAATTAATAACCGTAGATACGCACGTTTTCTAAGTGTTCGAATTATTATCACTATTGTTTAATGTAATTAGTTATTTAAATCACAATGAAATTTTAAGGCATCTTATTATAGAGACACTGTGGTAAAACCATGACTCGAGCAATTTGTTAATGTTATTAATTTCGCCGATGTTAAGTAATTTAAAGTAAAATTATAGTTTAATTATTATATCACCTTTAGTTAGTTTTAAAAATAATCGCGTGGTGTGTTTTCTTTTATCCGGTAAACTGTATTTATTTTAAGACACTGTATTTTTGTTAAATATTAGAAAGTCAATAACGAATTTACTCCTTTGCAAACACTTGTAGAAATTTCAACTTTTAATAAAGAGTTATACGTTTGTTCCTGGACCCCGGTCTGTATCCCAACTGCCAACGGACTCCCCACGAACTCTCAAAAAAACTCCCCGTTCTTTATCAAACCATGGTGTTTTAAAGACTTCTTAGAGCTCTCCTTTCGTAGGAAAATGACTTCTGATCACCCAGACTTTCATAGGAAAAAACCCAAATTCGGTTCCTCCGTATACGACCTTTTGTCAAATCTCTGAGAATCTCCTATCTCATGTTTTAGACCGAAATCAGTCTAACATCTCTCTCACGTAGGAAATCACATAAATTTCTTCATTGACATGTATTTATTTAAAAATTTTATGTACTTTGGTAATAAGTCATTGTTAATGTGTTTGTAATCAAGTTTTATATGAATTCTGTAGTCTAAACATTACGTTAGAGCCATGTTAATTTTTATTGCCCTTTTTAATCGATAATGGGCCTTGTGTAAATAAAAGGCATGTTCGGATCTTCATTGTTTTTGAAAACAAAATACATGTGTGGTCGACAACCATTTCCTGCGTCCACTTTGTCAGTAACCAAGCTCAATTATGTGATCCTTTCAACGGCACAAATGACATAAAACGACCATTTCTGTTGAATAAAATCATCCGTAATTTGTCCGGTATTGTTACTTGACCCCAGACACTTAACAATACTAATTGTATTCCCTTTGAGATTGCAATTAGTACACCGAGCTCTATGCCCCAACGAAACCACCATCTTTTTATTAAATTTTCTTCTAAAAATTGTCTTTCTAATATCTCCGCTTCATTTAGAATTGATAACAATAATTTTCCACTGTTTTATGTATATTTTTCATTTTTTCCTTTCGTCAGACTACGTTAAGCATTTTTTCTCGCGATTTGCTTTAATTGTAGAGTGACCAAAATGTACTGCGGTCTTAGATATATAATTTTCTCAATCTCCTGTTTTTTTGTGAATGGTGTTGTCAGAACAGAGTAATCCTTATATCGGTACCTATTCAAGTAGTTCCAATTAGTTTTCTCTTGAGATATTTGGTTCTAATTACTTCGTTTCACCGTTCCATCACCATATAAATAGGGTTTTCCCCCTTTCCCAGGCTATTGTCTTCAGTTTTGAAATTTTCAGAGATTCCACCCGTTTTTTGCCATCACTCCAGGTCGGTTTTAATTAAATCGTCCCCCGGGACCATTCATGTTACGTTTTCCGTGCCCTTATCGATGTTATTTATTTTCAACATTCCCGTCTAAGATTTTTTTTTGTTTCCATTTAAACTTTAGGCGCCCAAAACCTCCAGTTTTCGATCTCGCCTTATGTAAACACGATCCGGGGTTAATAATCCTTCAACTCTTTGTCTAAAGGTTTGTTTATTATACAGTTCGTTCACCCTACGTTCCTGTGAGAATTTATTCAAGGCCACTCAATCTGATCAAAGTCCACTAACCCTATACACGCCTCTATTTTCTCTGATTGGTTCAGATTATTATTAATCGCTGTACACAAAGGGATATTGGTAAAACTTAAACTTTCTTTGTTCTCGAGACAATTATGATACGGGGCTTCCCTCGCTTCTGTCTTTATACAGATCTCTGTAATAATTCCCAACTGCTCGGACAGATGTCGCCGAATGTACCGAATCCTCTACATAGTATTAAGGAGGAAAAAAAAATTCCTTGTGGGCTTCTCGTAGGTTGAAGGTTAGCATTCATCACAGACTCACACAGGAGTGTAAGTTAAAATCGCCAACAATAATAATTTTTTTATCTATTAAAAAGTTAAAATTAGCTATGGTTTTATCGAAAAAATCAGAGTAAGTAGTTCTCTGAGAAGCCGGTGGAATGTACACTATACATATATAAATACTAATTTCATTTATTTTAGCCTTAATCCATAAGTTTTCGCCATCATTTTCTAGAAACATGAGTCTCTGGCATTGATTGACGCGGTCACGTCTCGCGGCTAGTAGCACTCCTCCTCCTCTTGATTGGCGTGAAGTTCTGTCTTTTCTATCGAACAGTTGACAATTATGAATACTGTCATTGAGCCAGGTCTCTGACAATAATATAAAGTCGTTGTCTTGTATAATAACACTATGTAAGAAGTCGTCGGTCTTGGATCTCAATCCCCGCACATTTTGATAATACATTGTGCAGTGGGATGAATTTGCTTTAACTCTGCTCTCTAGTCATTTAGTGGCCGCAGAATCGTTTTGTTTGCCTCGGTTTTGGTTAAGATCAACCGGATTTTGTCTCGGTTTTAAGTAACGGTAGTTTCTTACCGGTACTCCTCGGGGCCACAAATCTTCCTGCAAAAGTTTATCGTATAACACATCTGTTACCAGGGCCGGATTAACCATGTCGGGGCCCCTAGGCAACGCACGTCTCGGGGCCCCCCTTACCAATGGTGGACTAACGGGGGTTGGAGGGGGGGGGGGGTTGAAGGGGCCTCCAAACGCCTCCTTGTTCCCTTAATCAAATCCTTAACAAAACTTTAAGGGGAGGGGGGGGGGGGTAGGTAAGGTTTTAAAACTTTATTTTTTATTTTTTCTGAATGTAAAACATGTCAGTATATTGAGTATTGTGTCAAAATTTCAAATAAATCGGAACAAAACTAACGAAGGTACAGCGTTTCAAGCGACCGGCCCTCATGCTCGATTCAAGTATATTTCGAGTATAAAAAATTGTAAATCGGTTTTCTCGCAAACAATATTTCTGAAGTTTGTGAACATCATAACTCAAAATCTTGACTTGACTTGACTTGACCGATGCGATGAGTTTTTTTTACCATTTTATAATAACAAATTCACCGAAATTTTTTAGCCAAAATGGCGTTTTTCACTTCAGAATGCTGCCAAAAATAAAAAAAAAATTAAAAAAACTCCCTCTGACTACCTAGAAAAATATATTATGTAACTTGGTGCATGCAAATTGAATGTATAGTTTTTTTTTAATACGTTGTCAACCAGGTTGAAAAACGTGTTAAAAAAACTTTCGAGAAAAACGCTTTCAAAGTTTTGCTGAGGATAATTATTTTACTACGTTACAAAAGGTCATCACCCCATTTAATAAAGAAAACGAATACAATACAATAACCCTTTATTCCACATAAAAGGACACATACATATGTAGAAACAAAAATATGTATTTAAATATTTTTATTTTTTAATTTAACTTTATGAGTAAAACCTCAAATTGTAATATTTAAATAAATGAAGACAATATAAGCGAAACTCAATCGAAAATCTGGAAACAGAAAAATTAGAAAAACATATTGACACCTCTGGGACAAAATATGTATTGTTAAAAAAACTATTACAAAGAGCCGTCTTGTCACTAAAGTGATCTCTTACAGACAACCTTTCCCAAAGAATTTTAGCAAGCAGACAGGTAGTGCATACTGAAGCTTGTTCAACATTTATATTTTAAACATATAATTAGAAATAAAACAAAACAAATGCCAATATAAACCACACACGGCACCTTCAATCACTTTCGATACTAAGTAGGTAATGTTGCAACAAAAAGAAGGAAAGAAAAGTAAAATACAACTATGATTTTATATTTGTTTTAATTACAGACTTTTTATTTATTGCTTGTGCATGATATGAACATTAGTTATTTATTGAGTTATAAGCGAATTATTATTATAATTTGTTGTTTTCTTTAATGCGTGTACCTAATGTTATTAATCTGTAAATGATTCTAATAAAAAAATGAAAACATCTTGAAAACTGACTTTTTCCGAAACTTCGTTGCTCGCTAATTGAAGTAAGTCAGTTTTTATCGGGACGCGGGGCCCCTAGCCGATGCGGGGCCCCTAGGCAGTTGCCTACTCTGCCTTAGGGATAATCCGGTACTGTCTGTTACTCCTATACGGAACGCTGCGTATTCCTGAGAATTAGCGATGAATTTCTCTATCTCACAGTTTGTTATATTATTTTTCTCTAGATGCGCTCGGATATCATCTATTGTGGTGTCCTTTGAAATCCTAGATACTATGATATTCCTTATCCTTGGATATACCTTGATACTAGAGGATTTATCTCCGTTACCGACAATCAGATTCTTGCATGTCCGTTGTTTGCGCTTGACGTTCATCCATTCTTCCTTATTTGGCGCGGTTTTCGCTTCAGATTCCGTCGTCATTATTTTGGGGATCGCGCCGCTGGTAGTGGGGACTTCGATATGATTTGCGTTATTTTTGGCCTTGGTGGCCGCCCTAGTGCGCATGCGTTCTTTGGTTAGTGTAGCAGCGTGCGGGTTGGCGGGGGGGGCGGCGGGCGGTGCGGCGACGTCAGCCCAGCTGGCGGTAGCGGGAGGTGTAGGTAGACCATTAATGTTTACACTGTTTAACGCCTGTCGATTTAATATTTCTTCCACGGACTTTACACGGATTAATAATTCGTTTATTGTTTTGTTTTGTTCGAGAATGATGCTTCTCAATTCAAAGAGCACGGTATCACTCATTATTTCGTGCGAGAGTGAATAAAAACACGCGAAAAAAATTTTAATTACGGCGCGACAGAAAGACGTGTCATATGTAAATACATAAACGGCTATTATATTTGGATACTCTCCCATTGAGATAATATTGTTGTTGATTTTTATTTTTTTATAGAGACTTGCTCCTTTTGAATATTTACAGCCTCCTTTATAATCTTCCACTGTTGCTTGGTTTTTCCATTGACATTATCCAGTTTCCTTTTGTAATATGCTTGGTTTGTGTATTTTATAATTTTTGTGTTACACCAGTTTCTATATCTTTTGTAATGATCCGGCATTTGAATATTATTTAAATCTTCTCGACATTTGTTGTGTAATTAGTCTCGGGTTCTGAGACATTTAATAATTCCTCATTTATCCAAGGTTTTAAATATTTCATGTTATGCTTTACACTTCGTACAGACGAACAACTTTCCACATTTTTAAACCTTTTTATGAAATTTTCAGCGGCTAAATTAATATCTTGCGATGACAGTACTGACTGCCAAGATTCCTTCTTTAATTTAACCTTCAAAATATTGTTATCGATGACGGTTTTTATGTTTTCATTACCTTTTGCTATTTTCTTTAGTGTAAAACTCATAAATCTCAGCAATATCACATCATGATCTGTTATGTAAGTAGTGAAGACAGCTCCCTGTGGTTCAAATTTAGATTTTACCATAATATGATCGATACAGCTTGAAATGGTAGAAGAAACTCTGGTGGGTGAAGTTATGATTGGTTTCAGTCCATGAAAAGCCAAAAGTGAGAGGTGTTTTTGAGTTTTCATATCGCTCAAATTCAAGGTATTGATATTTATGTCCCCACATAAAATGATTTCCTTATTTTGAATAGATGTAGAGTCAAGCAGTGTATTCAGTGATTCAAGGAAATTATCTATGTCAGCCTGGGAAGGAGATCTATAAATAGCTATTACATAAAAGGTACTCGTTATCTGCATTTATAAGCAGTTTGCGCCAGGGAAAACAATTTCCTCAACAGTTGCATAAACATTTTGTTTTCTATCCTGTTGCCTTTCCTACATATTTCCTACATACATACCAACCTACCTACATACTTCCTCCTACCTACGAATGGCACTGCGAATCAATGCAGCGACAACTTCCACACAAGTAAGCAGTGTATTATTCAAATGCTAAATTACAAACTAATTAAAAGTCTTAAAATTCTAACTCTTGGTGACCGAACAATGTGTACACAGTTTTTGAAATTTATGTGTAATGAGAACTTCTTATATGGACACGAATAATCCAGCCTGTCAAGTCAGCCAACAGTTAGTTCTACGTTTCCTTAATTTCCTGCCTTCTAAGAAAGTTTCCTAACAGGAAGATGATGAGATAAACAGAATAGAAAGAGAGAGCATATAAGAGAGTGAGAGAACATCAGAGACTGTTAGTGGGGGGCAGGAGGATGGGTAAAGAGAGGGTATGGGTTACATAGGGAGAAAGGGAACAATTTTAAAATCGGACTGTTGGTTAATTCTAACTGTTTATTGACAATTATCTTTCTTTGATTTTGATATTTCTAATGCTTCTGAATTATTAAGACGTATTCCTATTTTATTTATATGTAATATATAGACTCCTGTATTTATATTGAACGTATGGTGTGAGAAACCTGTGCTTGTTACACACCTGATGTGTTCTTTAACTCTATTATTTACGTTATGCCCTGTTTTACCTATGTATATTGCTGGGCAATCGTTGCAATTAAGTTTGTAGATTTTTTTAATTTTTTTATGTTTACCTCACAAGAGTCTCAGCTGCTCTCGTCTGGAGCCAGTGAGACTATGGCATCCCCAATTGGGGTATGTTGTAAGGCTGAAAGTAGTGGGGAGGGAAAGGAGGTTGCGAAGAGTAAGGTGGGGAAGTAACTGGCTAATCAGATCTGGTCACCAAACGCGGTTAAATCCATTTTAAGCAACGTTTCAATTCTGAATTGTGGTCTTACACCTGGGCGTAACTGAGAGTATCTTCCACTCTGGAGTAGATGCCAGAGTGGCTTAATTTATCTTTTTTGTCTTTAGAAATAGTTAAGAGTTTGGCTTTGTAGATCCAGATATGATGGGCGCAGTTTATATCTTTTTTAAATCTTATCATGTATTTTTTATGTAAACATCTAGTATTAGGTCTGTGTATTTTTGAGCATGTACCTTTTATTGTATTTTTCCTGATTTGTTTTTTATGCATTTCTATAGTCCATCGTGGAGGATACTTGATTTTAACTTTGTGACACCAACAGTACATAAATCAAATGAGTGGTTATAATATTATTCATAAAATCTTATAAGACATGTTTCTGTGAAATATTTGTAAAGTGATTCTTCATATGTTTGTGTCTGTATGTTGCTTCTGTAAAATGTTTTGTAAATTTTTTCTTTATTTATTGTGTCTGCATATTGGGTTGGGTTGGGTTTATCTTTTCAAATGTACCAATTGGCGATTCCTTAATGAGTTTTGATAACTCATGGGAATGCAACTTCGTTGTATTTTTTATTAAAAAAAAAAAAAAAAGTTATTGTAAGTATAAAAGGCCGGCCTTATTTCTGATGGAAGTTTAGATGTGCAATTAATTTGCAAGTGCAAGTAATTTCTCTTCTCTTTGCACATCTAAACTTCCAGAGGTCAAAAAGTCTCACTCAATCAATCTCTTCCGATCCGACTTTTTTTTTTTTTTTTTTAAATTGTACAACAGATTTTTATCCAATTACTGTACAATTTTCTCATTTTAACAGTCTTAACACCTAGGAAGATGATTAATATACAAAAAAATCTTAAGGCTATCTAAAGAAGAGTTATATATATCTAGTGTTTCCGATATTTCGTTCAACAGCACCATTCCTCTTGTCATGCTATGCTGTGCTAGAACATCTGTTCTGCCGTATGGTATTTTGAACAAGTCGTGTCGACGACTACGGCTGAAATTTTCAGGCACGTATAAGCCATAACATTCCAAGAGGAATGGGCTGTCAATACGATTATGGATTATGTTAAAACTAAGAATTGCAAGATTTGCATAACGTCTAGTTTCCAAGCTAAATCTATTTGTTGCCTCAAGTAATTCCATATGGTGCATGAATCTCGGGTACGTTCCATTCATCCGCATATAGACATACCTAAGGAATTTTTTCTGAACTTGTTCTAGCATATTAATATATTTCGCTTGGTGCGGAGTCCACACACCACTGGCATACTCCAGCTTACTTCTTGTGACTCCATCAAACATGGCTATCATTGCATCTGGGTCATCAAATTGCTTACATATTCTGATGATGAAACCCAGGAGTTTGTAGCATGCTGGAGTGAGCCGTGATATATGATCCGAGAATGTCAGTTTGGGATCAAAGACGATACCGAGATCTTTAAAGCTATTGACTCGGCATAATGTTTTCCCTTTAATGTTGTATTAAAAAACTATGGGCTTCTGGGAGCGGGTATATGTCATGGTTACACATTTTTTTATATTGAATTCTAATTTGTTTTTTACTGACCATTCTGCAATAGCATCAAGGTCAGATTGCATTTTTAAGCAGTCATAGTCATAGACTTGCCACGCATTGGTGGATGCGTGGCAGGTCGGATCGGAAATTGCCTCGCCTCCTTAATTGAAAAAATACTAATTATCTTAAAAAAATTTATAAAGGATGAAGCTATAGCACTTAAAATACTCGTAGATTATGCACTACTTACTTTAAATAAATAACATAGAAAACTTTGAATTGAATAAAATCACTTTCTCATAAAATGTAAAACACGTTTAATGGTGAGATTGTGAACATTTAATAAATAATATAATATGTCTTACAAATAAACACCTAATTTAAAAGTTTAAGAAAATAATAAATTCTGACTTTAATGCTGCGTTTACATTTGCTAACCGAACCACGAATTAGGGGAATGGAACAAAGCAACCACGAATGATGCAAAACACTGATCGGTCTCGTGTAATCGTGGATACAATTTAATTGTATAAAGCATGCTTCCAGATCACGGCTCCAGCTGGTCAAGAATCCAGTTGAGGTGATGCACCACGCTAGTGAAGACGGTGGGCTTGCCCTCACTTTGACTGCACTTAGCCAGTCCGGCGCTCACAACCCCATATTGCACGAACTTTATCTGCTTGGGCTTGCGAATACTGCCGTGGTACATAAGGGGGCCCCCGGAATCCCCGATGCAGGTACCAGCCGCGTTTTGACCTCCTACACAAATCTGACCGACGGTGAAACTGAAACAGAAAAATATTTAAATAACGGGTAGGTACTTTTGATCCTATGCTCCCCAAAGTTAGAACTCGCTTGGTTTCTGGCGAAGGTAGAAGTGTCAAAAGAATGACTGTTGGGAAGTTTTCTGGAATGCTAGAAACAACCGTTGGCACGAGTGTTGATGGAGGTCAGGGCAGCAATCCCATAATCTCATAAAAATTATAGTATTTAGTAAAATGGAAAGATCACATCGGCCATACAATAAAATAATATAAATAAATAATTAATATTCATAAATGATATCATAAGTTGTTTCGACGGTGTAGAAGTTCTGCTTTTTGCCGATGACATCAAATTATATAAAGAAATATCCAATATAGGTGACTGCCTAATCCTACAGTCAAACATCGTCAAATTACAAAATTGGTGTGTCGTAAACAACTTATTCCTCAATATCGATAAATGTAAGACACTGACATTTTGTCGAACAAAGACCCCACTATCTTTCAAATACACAATAGATAATAAAATCTTAGAAAAGATCAAAGAAATTAGGGATCTTGGAGTTGTGTTTGATTCGTTATTAAATTTTATAAATCACATACAATAAATAAATAACAAAGGCATGAAAACACTAGGATTTATAATCAGAACAATCAAAGACTTCGATTCGTTGGAAGTTATAAAAATCGTATATTTGTCACTCGTACGCAGCTTGCTGGAATACAATTCCATAGTTTGGTCCCCATATTATCAAATTCGTGTAAGAAATATCGAAAGAGTGCAGCACAATTTTTTAAGATTTATTAACTTCAAGTTACACATACCTATTCAACACATTAACTACACATCTTTACTAAATACACTTAAATTGCATTCCTTAAAAAACAGAAGAAAAATAAACGACCCAACTTTTTTGTTTAAAATTATTCACTCCGAATTAGATTGTTGCGAACTCCTGCATCTCATTGACTAAGGTACAAACTCGAGCGACAAGGCAAAACATATTATTCTGCAACAATAATTCTCTAACCAACTACCACACACATGCATCAATTTCTCGACTACACACCCTAGGGAACAAATACACCTCAAATATCGATGTATTTAATACAAGTTTACCGTTATTCAAGAAATATCTGAACAATATTTTTATGGAGAATATTTTGATATCTAAGGAGCATCACGTAGGGTCTATTGCATATATTTGTGTATTTCTATATTAATCAACAATGTAAAAACTTGTTAACGTTTTCTTTTTATGTATCTTGCATTTTGCCATGTATTATTCATGACATTTAATCAGTCATCTGTAAATTTTGTAATTACTAACATACCTACTAGTTTATTTCTATGCCATTTACAACTTAGAAACTTTCTCTTTTATTGTAATGCACTATCTTTCCTTAAATTTATCTGTATACCTACCTTTCATATGATGTTTACAAGTTATATTTTTATAGTTTATCTTTTTTATTTAAAAAAAACTGTCTCTGTATTATAAACTTGTCATGTAAAAGCCCATCGGGGCGTTGAAAATTAATAAATAAAAATAATTAAGAAGTTAATTTATATATTATATCGAATTAAAAACTTCTTATCAACGAAAAATCTATACTCAATATTCTACGCTTTAGTACAGTCTATTCTTCAGTATGCCATTATCAATTGGGGAGCAGCTAAAACAAAACTAGTCTGACCTCCATGGAAATTGTTCAAAAACTCGTAATAAAAATTATACTAAAAAAACCTCTAGACTTCCGCACTGAACGCATTTTCGAAGAATTCAAAGTTCCAGCATTTGAAAACTTATTTGTGAAAAATTCAATCCTAAAAATTATAAAAGAAAAAGATAAATACTCATTCATAACTGAAAATTGTATTATACTTAAACATGTATTTGTATGTCCCAAACCGAAATCTTCTTTTTCCTAACACCATTATACACACCAACGAAAATGCTTCTTTAATAAACGACCTGTAGAAATCAGAAGCGTCAATGACAAAGTACAATTGTTGAACTCTATCAAAAAGTGTTTTCGAGAAATCATCAACGCGAATACTGCTTCCCCTATCTCCACATGAATGTCACACTAAAAATTATACTTAATTTTCTTCTTACATAGATGTTTGTGCATCGACCAAAATTTCTTTTGCATTTTTTACTCCAAATAATGTCAGGAATCACTGGTTGAAGTAAAGCAAGTACGTTGACTTAGTAGCGTGGTAGCGTTGGTAGCGTTGTAGCGAGGTAAAACCGATTGAAAAATGTGGTGGTTGTAGTGATACTGACTACACGGGGCGTACTGACTATACAGAAGTACGTTCTGTATAGTCAGTACGCCCTGCACACCACGCTACAACCAACAAGGCATCCACCCAGAAAATTAAAAACACTGAACAGAAATCAATAAATAATCTTTTGGGAGAAAACGGAACTTACAAACGTGGACCCCAAATAGACCAATTAAATTGATTATCTACTAGAAAAAGAATTTTGACATAATATGTTTGATCAAGTATGCTCTACAAAAAGACCTTACCTGCTGTATTTAGTATCGCAAGCATTGTTTGGAGTTACTGATGTACGGATCTGTAAGAGCCTATCTGTCGTTCGTTCTTTATTCTCTACAGTGTTGGTCCTACCCCAACCGGTCACAATCAGCTCAAGCTTATCCAGATTCTTTTCTCGCATGTCTTGAGTTACTGGCAAACAAATCGGCGCAATTACCTCAGCATCTGTAAAATCAAATATCTCAATTAAAATGAAATTAATCAATGTAGTCAATTGTGTCAACTTGTTCGTGGAACATCCCATCGTAGTCACGGTAATCATCGTGGTAGGGCACGGTATTTCTCAATACTTGCTCTACAATCTCGGCCAGACTTTTCCTCTGGCGAGTATTATAATTAGTTGTGAAGTGACTACGCATTTCTCCATTACCAAAACCCCTCCTAAGTGTTATATACTTCATGTTGATTGATCAGCGTCCATTGTCTTGGGTACAAAACGTGCCGACGCGTCGCGCGTCGCAAGCAACGGCGAGACGGG
The DNA here is from genome assembly GCA_929108145.2 of Limnephilus rhombicus. Taxonomy (NCBI): domain Eukaryota; kingdom Metazoa; phylum Arthropoda; class Insecta; order Trichoptera; family Limnephilidae; genus Limnephilus; species Limnephilus rhombicus. The sequence continues at coordinate 24,604,872 of OV815287.1, read as the reverse complement.
ATGATCACGTCTACTATACTTTATCCTTATCCTGTATCTTATTTATGTCTATCCTATTAGACCTTATCTGATAGTCTCCTTAAGAGTTAGAATAGAAGTTTTAGTATATTATAATTACTTACCATCATCGAAATCTATTGCTTGCGCAAGTCGAATCAATCCAATGTCATTCCTTGTGTCGTACCAAGTACCCACATAGCCATTAAACTGGGGGTGAGGGATGATCTTTTCAATGGCGATGTCCTTAACTGGGGGACAGACGTCTGGTGAGCTGCAGTCCTTGTCAGTGCTCAGGTCATGTTCCCCTAGCCTGACGCTAATAACATTTGCGTTCTTCGGCAGCTTGGTGATGCAGTGGGCGGCGGTGAGGATGTAGCGACTGTTAATGACGGTGCCTCCACAAATAAAGTTACGACTCTTTCCTGTAAAAATAAAAATAAAATATTTACATAAATATTAGGTCCTTACATATGAAATTGGCGTTTTGCCGTATTGGCAATTTTGATCTCAAATATCTTCTCTTTGGTTAGGAATTCCAAATTCAAATTTATACAGCTATTTACTCATGTATTTGTGTTTCGAAAATTATAATTCTTTTTCTTTTTTTTTACTTTATGAGTAAAACCTCAAATTGTAACATTTAATTAAATGAAGACAATATAAGCGAAACTCAATCGAAAATCTGGAAACAGAAAATTCAGAAAAAGATATTGACACCTCTGGGACGTCCCAGAGGTGTCAAACCTAACCCAACCTAACCTAACCTAACCTAACCTAACCTAACCTAACCTAACCTAACCTAACCTAACCTAACCTAACCTAACCTAACCTAAACTTAACTAACCTAACCTAACTTAACCTATTTAACCAATTTTTAAATATTTTTTTATCATCACTCTTAATGACCTTTCTGAGTTGTTTATGAGTTGTCTGGTCACCATTCCTTAGATATCCCTTTTTTGCAGTATCAGACAATCGGAAATCGAAGAGATAACCCATAAATTTTACATTGTCACTACGAAACTGACAGTTGTTAAACACATTTAAGGCCAAGTGTAATCATTTATTAATTTTAAATAATGATAATATTATTACGCAAATTGATAAACATAAAGTTTTTAATATGTAAAATATTTTTTATAAATTTTTAAAATTTACATAGGCTTAGCATTTATCAAAACCAAATCAGAAATCTGACCTTATTCTGACCGTTTTTCGTAAATTTTACAAAATATTTTTAACTGCTGAATATCCTCAAAGTATACCTTTAGGGGTTTTCTTTAAAACCTCGAAAACAAATTTAAAATAAATAGATAAATAAGTTTTTAGTTAAATTTTTTCATAAACACCAATTTTCGTGTTTTTTTAAACGCTGAGTACAAAACTTTGGATTCGTTTATTTACCAAAACGTTACGAGAAATTGTTGGTATTATATTTCTTCAATTTTTAAAGACAATTTTAAAATTTTAATCTTCAAATTAAGAATGAAATATAGGATTTTTAATTACTAGCAAAAGCCCTCTGTCGTGTGGCGCCCATTTATCTTTCTCTACACGGTACAATTTTGAACTAAAACCCCTTTTCAAAATTTTTCAAAAGATGGCAGTAATCAATCACTGTGAGAATCTAAGATATTATAACATTTATTTTTGGAAACGATGATACTTATATCATCTATCTACCTTTACATTTTAGGTACCTATTCGTTTTAATATAATAACCTGACTACTGTTTTATGTCGACGTCAAGCTAGTAGAGTGCAGCTGTGCCTAATTTTAAATGGTTATTATATTATTAAAATAATACTTACGTAAATACAATAAAATAACACGGAAGTGAGTGGTAGAAGAACTCCGTGATGCCCGGTGGGTAATAACTTGGGTCACCCAACACGGCTGACGCCTTTTTTTAAATATATTTCTTATCTATTTTTTTTAAATAGATGCACTAATAATCTAAACGAAATTATTTAAAAATAATATATTGTGGAATAACACAAATTAATCGCATAAAATGTTGATAGGTACTTGCGCACGCCGGAATTTTAACTCGCGACCTCCGGATTCGTCTCCTTCCCCTCCCCACTACCTACAATGAAGCACAAAACATAGGTACGACTGCCATGTGTCATGTTTTGTGCATTTTGAGCCAGCGTCATCACGAAACGTCCATGTGGATAGGTAGGTAGGTATTATGCATGTGTTTGTGAGTTAAAGACTGCGTTTGTCAAAAAATGAAGGGAAGGAGATGGGGAAGAGGAAGGTGGGTAAGTACCTGGCTATTCAGATCCGGTCACCCAAAACGGCTAAAGCCATTTCGCGCAACGTTCCGATTTTTTTTTAAATATATTTCTTTAAAAAATATGTTGTTACCAATTTTCAATTTTTTACAAGAATAACGCTCTTTTTATAACTTTTGAAGTTTGTTCCCACCAATGTTATATATCATTAAAAAAGAAGATAGCACTAATAATCTAAACGAAATAATTTAAAAATAACATATTGTGGGATAACACAAATTAATCGCATAAAATGTTGATGGGTACTTGCGCACGCCGGAATTTTAACTCGTGACCTCCGGATTCGTAGCTAACGATCGTAACCGTTCAACCACCGAGGTCTGGAATATCGATGCGCTTTCAAATGTTCTAGTATTATTATTATTCGTGATTACGGTTGCTTACCCTTGGTCGGAAGCTTAGGAATCTTAGTTCCATGGTCGGAAGTCTGCCACGTGTAGACATGTATACTTGTATGCAATACGTCTCAATGGAAACATCAAATGTTTTTATGGTCGTTTTTTATTTCAGTTATCTGCTAGTAGAAGTGTCGACTGGCGTTCAAATTTGAGCGAGAGTTTCAAATCCCAGGCCATCCAATTTCTTTTCTAAGTTTTTATACGTTTTTGAAAGTAGATGGTAAAAACCTTTTTTACGGTTTTTTGTAGGTTTTAACATCAAAGAAAAAAAATATTTTGTTGACTGATTTTATAAAGTTTCTTGAAATGTAATTTATTTATTTACGCCTTGAAGGCTTTTGCATGTAACATCGGTAAGTTGTACAGTAGCATCATAACATAACAGTTTTTCTCTAAAACGATGTTCGTAACTTTTTTTAAAAATTTGAATCAATCACATATGTTGGTAAATGAGAGTTAAATTTATTTACATTTTCTCCTAATTTTATTTGCTTTGGTATAATAAAAATAGTGATAAACGGGACGTAGTAGGTAGTTACTCTCATTATCGTCCTGGTGTAAGACCACCAAACACAATTATTGAAACGTTACTTGAAATAGCTTTAGCCGTGTTCGGTTACCAGAACTAAATCACTAGGTACTTCCCCACCTTCCTTTTTCCCATCTCCTTCCCTTCCCCGCTACCTTTAGCCTCACAACATACCCCAAATACCAAACACACAACATACCAAAATATAAAACTATTATAATGACTTCAGGCATTGAGCTTCAGGTAGTTTTTCCGAAAACATTGCCTAGTGGACACGTGCGTGCATGGCACCCCCTGAGGGCACCCCTAGCCGGCCGAATTTCGACAAGCGACCAGATGCGACATTGTCATGTTGAAATAAATACACATAATATTTATTTTTCTAGTGGCATCTTTCGGATTTTAACGAAACTTTTTGAAAACAAAATAATCTCAAAATGAATGATAGAGACCGTTTTGTCCGCCAGAGTGCTCTGATGCTGTTTTGTACTAATATTATACCTATTCCTCTTCGCGTTAACTCAGTTAATCAGACCTTTTTGGGTATTTAATTTTGACAGCTCTAATATCTACAAAAAAAAATGTTTTCGATGAATTGGCGATTCAATGAATTGATCATTCGATAAATTGATTTTCGATGAATTGATTTTAGATGAACTCGTTTTCGATGAATTTGCTTTCGATGAATTGATTTTCGATGAACTCGTCGGTTACCGTGATTTACGAGTACGAGTTCCACCGTGGCACCAGTGCTGCAAAAACGGCACGAAGGATTAATGATGTGTATGGCGACGGTGCTGCAAAAGAAAACACAGTGCGTTTTTGGTTCCAACGTTTTCGTTCTGGAAATTTCGACCTGCAGAACAAGCCCCGTGGACGGCTGGAGACCAAAGTTGATAATGAAGAATTGAAGGCTATTGTGGAAGCGGATCCATCGCAAACCACGTCCGAGTTAGCTGCAGGCTGCGGTGTTAGTGATAAAACTGTTTTAATCCACTTGAAGCAAATTGGGAAGGTGAAAAAGCTCGAAAGGTGGGTACCTCATGAATTGAGTGAAGCAAATCAACAAACGCGCGTTGACCGCTAGACCACGCACTGCACAACAGATGGCTACCAAATTAGAGGAGCTTCAATTGGAATGTCTAAGACATCCACCGTACTCTCCGGACCTTGCCCCAACAGATTACCATTTTTTTCAAAATTTGGATAACTTCTTACGAGGGAAAAAATTCAACTCCGATGGGGCAGTCCAAACCGCCTTCAAAGATTTTATTGATACCCATCCGAATGGTTTTTTTAGTAAAGGGATCGATGAACTACCCATGAGATGGCAAAAGTGCATAGATAGCAATGGTACATACTTTTATTAAATAAATATATTATATTTAAAAAAATCGACTTTATGTTCCTCTCATACAAAACGCCAATTTCATTTGTAAGGACCTAATATTCTTAGTAAGATCAACATTTTTTTTCCGACTAATTTAACTCTATTTTCACTGTTAGTTCAAACTATAGAAGTAGGAACTATACGGGTGTTAAGGGACGTACTTGACTCACTTTAACCAGTGATTCCTGACATTATTTGGAGTAAAAAATGTAAATGAAATTTTGGTGACTTTTTTAATGACTTTTTGAGTTACTTTTTTTTCACCAAATTCAAACAGAAAAAAAATTTCTTTGCATGTCTTTACTGGTCATTTAGCCGAGTAACCGACCAACTCCTTCCCCCCCCCCCCCCCCCCCTCCAACTGTCCAAAACCTTCCATTTATTTTTTTTATATTTTTGTAGAAAAAAAATACATCAAAAATGTCACCGGAGACGAAAATTTCAATAATAACCTTAGTATTCTAAAAATAAACATTTTTTCTCAAAATTTAAAACATACCTATAAATCAATTTATATTTTTTTATGGAAAAGAATTAATACGTCTAAAATTTGATTTAAAAATGGCTTATTTCTGGTTTCCTCTGGTTATTCCCTCTTAACTGGATTCGTATTTCAATTACATACATGGTATACTTTATACTTTCATTTTATACATCATAATTCTATTTACTACTCATTACCTTAACTCCTTTCTTTTACCTTTTGTTTTTATATTTAACTTTACATTTATATGTCACTTTCTTATGTTATTGTATTATAATATATATAAATATAATTATGTCAATGGCACATGTTGTGCCGTATGTTTTTGAAATAAATAAATAAATAAAAAAATAAATACATGGGTCTAATTGAACCCGAATTCAAATTATCTTGTGCATGGTAATTTTTTGAATTTTTTTAAATGTATTTAAATTTATTGTAATATTATATTTTACTCGAAGTGACAAAATTATCCAACATTAAGGTTATACACACAATAAAACAGGTGTATAAGAAGACACACTTTTATTGATATTGGCTCAGTAATTCAGTAAAAAAACTCTCTTTTTATAACTTTTGAAGGTTATTCCCATCAACGTAGAAGAAGAAGATAACACTAATAATCTAAACGAAAATATGAAAGAGAACAAGACACGGAAAAAGATAACGGTCGCAACTGGGACACGATCCCAGAATCTCTCGCCTAACCAGAACGGGCGCCTTTACTAATTCGACCATTGCCACCTTCCACCAAACCGTCATATTTGTCAATCTCGTTTTAAAAAATTTTGAATTAACAATGTTATTTAATTGAATGAAGACAATATTAGCGAAACTCAATCAAAATTGTGGAGATAGATAAATCAGAAAAAGATATTGACACCTCTGGGAGTCGAACCCAGGACCTTCTGCTTAGATGGTATGATTTTTCTGTCTCCTGATTTTCTATTGAGTTTCGCTAATATTGTCTTCATTTAATTAAATACAACAATTTGAGGTTTTACTCATAAAGTTCGAAATAAAAATAAATAACAATATTATCTTTGACTAATTTTTCCATCTTTTTCATTGGAAATAGACGTGGGCAAAATTGAATGAATGAATTTGTTATGTAGTAAATAATACTAGGAGACTTACCTATATATTTAAAGAACTGAGACATATACTAGACAAAGAAAAATTAAAAACTGTTTATTTTGCAATAATCCAGTCTCTGCTTTCTTATAATATAGTGTGCTGGGGATCCTGCCCAAAGACTTACTTAGAACCACTTAATATTGCCCAAAAAATGATTCTTAAAGTTATGTTCAAAAAAAAAATTAAATATCCAACTCATTTACTTTTTAAGGAATGTAATGTAATGAACGTAAAACAGTTATATATTACACAAACGCTTTGTAGATTTTTTTATAATATTAATTTTGCAGAAAGAACACAGCAAATTCGTACTACGAGAATTGGCTCTGGTCTGAACTTTATGGCAATTCAAACTAAATCTTCTTTTGGTCAAAGAAATTATTTTTATCAAGCTCCACTCATATTTAATAGCCTTCCAGAACATATAAAGTCATCTAATTCCTTGTACACCTTTAAGAAGGATCTTAAATTATTTGTGTTAGTCGAGGATTGCCAATTGATTTTCTCTACTTTGTCCTTTCTAAATTATTAGCTAAATGAGTATGTTTATAATAATAAGCTAAAATAATATTATTTTTGTTTGAACCGTTTTTGTTCATCTTCCTCTTGCCAAATCTATAGCATGTTAAATTATATACATATATTTATTATTCACAACTTAATCCTTAAAAACAAAAAAACAAAAAAACAAAATCTTATTTTATTTTATTTTAAATCAGATCTCAAAACTATGGTCACCCTAAAAGTCTACATTAATGTAGTACCTAGCGCCATCAGTTTAGTAGGTACCAGTAGGTACCCATAATCTAATCTCAATCTGTAAGAAATACAACAATATTGTTCTTTCAAAATCTGTATAATTTTGTGTTATTTTGTTAACTTGTATAATTATTGTTAACCTCAACACAGGCTTGTCCTAGTGAGGTAACAAATTGTATTGTAAATATTTTTACCTGCAGCGTAAAGAAACAATAAATAAATAAATTAAATTAATAAATTCAATCTTGTAACACACTCGATCTGATTCTCATTTTCAAAAGGAATTAAATCTTTATTCCTTACCCTTGGCTGTTCATCTTACTATTTTTTAACAGCACCATATTTCTTTTTATTTCTATTAATTTATTTTAAAGTTAAATATTTCATATTGAGGTAAGAAAATAATAATGTACTCAATAAATATTGTAGTGTTTCGTAGGAATTAAATTAAATATTATTTTGGATATTTGTTGAGCGGATAGGTACACCTACTACAGGCGATGCGCACCGCGAAATTGCCTATCAGTGTAGTATCCCACGCAGTAAATCTTATACCTACAAAAAAACCCGTAGGCCAGAGTCCCCGTCCCGCCAACAGACAAGCGAGTCAGCCAAGTAATTCTGAGCTCCGAGTGTCGCGTCTATTTCACAGTAGACGTGGGCAGAATGATTCCCAGGAGTGAATCGATTCAGTCTGATTCCCATGGCCTTTTGAATTGATTCCTTTAATTCATTCCTTTAATTCAATTAAATCCCAAAAAAAAAAAAAAAAATAAAAAAAAAAAAAATTGAAAATTAAATGAATGGGGAGGCTAACACCGCACACGAGACTGGGAGGCCACGGAGTACCCGGAGTACCGCGAAAGAGGAGACTGATAGGCTACCAAGCATCGCACAAAGAGGAGACCGATTATTCTATCTGATTATCTCGCTAAAACCTATAGATTAATGTGTTTGACTCTTTTTAGTGTCACTTTTTCGTTTCATCGGTTTTCAAATCACAATGAGTGGGGAGGCTACGAAGCACCGCACAAAGAGGAGACCAATAGGCTACGAAACACCACACAAAGAGGAGACCGAACATTCTATCTCATTATCTCGCAGGCTAAATCCTATATTGTTTGTCTTTTTTTAGTGTCGTAATTTTTCGTATGTAAAATGTATTTATTGCTAGCAATTATATCTTAAAATTATACAAGTTTTCGTTTCACCCTTAAAATTTTATTGATTTTATTTTATTTATTAAACTTATAATTTTGTTCTATTTCACGTGATCTAATATAAACATACATTTAACATTAAGATGAGTATTTTATGACAGCTAACCACAGCTAATTGGCCTTATAATATCTGCAAATTTACATATTATATCGACCCAAGATCTACGTCTAAAAGTAGGTAGGTACAATATCTTCCGTACGTACCAAAAAACAGATAAGCATCATTTTAGCTTCTCACTGCTGATGTTCAGATTCAAAGTCGAAAGTTTTCGACTAACTATGTAATGAAATTGACGGCTTGGCGCGCGGGGGAATAAATGAACCGCGCGGACGGATTAAGGGCTGGCATTGAGGAATGAATTAGTAACTTTTGACTAATGTTTTGTGTCTTACCTAGCAGTGACTTGATTTACTCGCGAGCTGCGGACCTAGGACTGGGATGCGTTTGGGACATATCGTGACATTGACGTGACGATGACGCATGACGTCACAAGTGAAAAAGACTTTTGTTTTATTTCCTCTGTCTGTCGGAATCGGACAATCTCGATTTCGACAGACTAGATACCTGGGACGCGGACATTGAACACGGACCTGGGACGGCGGGGACCTTAGTACAATCTCAGGACTATTGATTAGGATGAATGATTAATTCATTGCGTGAAAGAGATGCTCGGGCAACCCGGATGAATCGCGGCCGCGTTTTGGCCATTTTGGGACATGGACTTTGATGATGTTCGGGTGTTTTTAGAATGGCGGCGCGGCGGTAGCGGAATACAATCGTAATAGGCGAGTCGTTCACAATACCGTCCGTCGACCACTTCGCGGCGCGCGGCCCGTTTAATAATATTTAAATACCTATGAAACAATATAATATTTAAATCGTTTACAGAACACATTATTCATTGCAATATTTTAATAGTAAAATAAATGGAAATTAAAAATGTATGGTGTCATTAAAAATCGTAGGATGCAAGGCCAAAGATAAGGAATGAAGAATCAATTCCTTTTGAAATTGAGAATTAGATTGAGTGTGTCACAAGATTGAATTTATTCATTTAATTCGGTCATTCAATTTTGCCCACGTCTATTTCACAGTCGTCCCGCCAGTCCCGCTATTTGTAATAGTCGTAGCGTTCAATCCGCAACGCCAATCTCTGTTTCACTTATTCAAGCAATCAAAACATTTGTTTCTTATTCATTTGTGACGTCGTCATCCCAAACCCCGGGTCCCACGTATCGAGTCGATCCGACCAGACAACTTAATTCCAATCTATTGAAGATTTCAAGTTCTTATTAGGTCCGCGGAATGGTAGTTATTCAAGTCACAGCAAGACAAAATACACTTATTAGTCAGAAGCTCCTAATTCATTTCTTGATTCCAGCAGAGAATCGGTTCGTCCTTAGTCCCCGCGCGGCCAAGCCGTCATCTTAGGGCGAAACTTCCTACTTCGGACCCTGAACGTTAATAAAAATACTAAAAAGCGACTCCCTCACACGTGCGTAAATTATGCAATGCGTGTAGAAACAAAACGATGTTTATTTATATTATTGTTTTTTTATGGTATCTGTCTACCTCTACCTAGCCGTAAACAAAACATCAGTCGCTGTCGAATCGTGATACTGTGACAAATGATAATTGAGTGATTTGTTCCTTTATTTTTGTAATAAATAAATTTTATGACACGTGTCGCCCAGACTTTTAATTAGTTTGTTATTCGCCGCATGGTTTTAACTTCAACATTAAGGTAGGTGCATTTAAAAATATATATTTGAGTGAAGCTTATTCGAGGTGACCGGATCGGATACATGAAAGCGCGATAATAGTATTTTTTTTTTTATGTGAATACCGCACAAATCCCAACTGCTCCCGTCTGGAGCTAATGAAACTATGGCATCCCCAATTGGAATATTTTGCGAGGCTGAAGGTAGTGGGAAGTTTAGATCACGTGAAGTGGAACAATTTTAAGTGTAATAAATAAATAAAAAAATTTGTAAACTTTAGGGGTTAACCACAAAAACTGTTTAATTTTAAGATTTAATTGCTAGCCTAATATAAATACATTTTTCTTGTCAAAAATTTGTCTCATTGAAATATATCATTAACCCCGTCGCGTGTCGTTTTTAGTACCTACAATTTTTCAGAACAATATAATTCACCCTAAGAAGAGTGCTTTGCGTAGTGAAAACTTCTTTGGCACTGTTGTGATTTGAAATTCGATGAAACGAAAAATAACGACACTAAAAAGAGGCGAACACATGCATCTAAAGGATGTAGTCTGCGAGAGGATGAGATAGTATTATCGGTGTATTTTGCTGTAAAGGTTCTTCGTAGCCTTTCGGTCTCCTCTTTGTGCGGTGCTTCGTAGCCTCCCCATTCGTGTCTAGTTTAGTTTTCTGAACTGAAACTGACACTATAAAGCAATGTAATTCTATGAATAAGGTTAAATATACGGTGAAAAATTGGCTATCGGAAAAAAAAGATTTATATTGATTTTGATATGTATGAAAAAATGTTGTATCTGTAGATATAAGATGTAAATTTTAAATTTTAAAAATGTATAAATATGTAACTAAAATATAAGCACCTGTTGACAAGCCGATTCAATTGGCTTAGCAGGACTTGTTTGTTGATTATATTATGTATTATCTATTATTTCAATAAAAAAAAAATAAAAACCGCGTATTAGATGATACATCTATGTATACATACATATAAACGGTTTTTTTGTAATTAATTGAATTAAAGGAATGAATAAAAGGAATCAATTCAAAAGGCCGATTGAATCAGACTGAATCGATTTACTCCTGCGAATGAATCTGCCCATGTCTAATTCCAAACAATCTTTCTGAGAACCTAGATAGCGTCTCGGATAAATAAAGCCGATTTTATTTTTACATGGAACATATGACCTTTTTGTACCTTTTATTTTATTTATTTCATACCTTTTTGACCTTTTTTAAAAAATTCTAAATGAATATTCAATTTCTTATAAAAACAACTCTCTTTTTATAACTTTTTTATAAATTTTGCTCATTAATATCAAGAGAGCATGCGACTAATGAGCATGTGGATATGGGATGTGTGAATATCGAGCGACTATTTATTGAATTACAGTCGATCATTGGTATGTCTGGATCTATTGTGACCCATGTACACCAGTTAAGTGACATGCATACATTTTACATCATTTAGGGCTCGACAAATTTTTGTATACTACAGTAAAATATAGTGAATGAATGTGTGATTATGTGGATGCAGATGTCGAAGGATCTTGTATGTGTTTTGAAATATATGTGTGTGAAAGACCACAGTACAAGTAGAAAGAATGTACTTAAAGGAAAGGAAGAAAGGGACTTACTGCGGTAACTTGTGACACTCTCTGCTATCTTGGCTGGGTTTATTCATGCACTTATATACTTGCAGTATGCGAATTCAGTTTGAGGATGCGGAATATTATAAATGTTCACGTTGCGAGTTTCGATTGACGACCATATATTTTATTATACATACCTTTCGTTTCTACTTCGCCAAATTTCTTTTCCATTTCTATAAGAGCCATCCAAGGGTACTCCAACGGCAGAGTTTCATTTCCTGACCAAAGCCTATCATCTGAAGTAGGTATTCCACAAACGTTTAGACTTGGAAGCAATTTATAGTTCCTGTGCTGTTCCGCAGAGAGTACACCTTGCTGATTGGTATTTTCCCTAGGGCAACAAACCTGCAGAAAAAACATGGATCGTTTAATAATTTAATTTAGAAACATTTATTGTATGGTCGACCCTGTTCAGCCCCTTTGTTCATAAAGACAATTATCTTAGTTAACTGCTGCCGAGCGGTTCTATATCTCTTGTGGGATCATTTATAATGGGAATTTATGTAGGTAGAGGCAGAGCAATGATATCCACCTCAAGTTAGTGGGAAAAATTGTAGGGTTCATCTCAAATGAAAGATTTTGTTAGAGAACAATTCTTATTTATATTAAACTAAACAAACACATGTAAATACCTTATGCTACTCGGTGAAAACGGTAACAGGTGAGAGAAATAGAGCTGGACTAAATAATCCGTAAACCCACGCGAGAACTTCTTGGACCCAAAGAACGTCTTGGACATCTTCCCATCCATGGCCAGGATTCCGGACATACGGCCTTCTTCCTCAGGAAACCCTCGAGCATCCAAGTTTTTTTTTTTTTATAAAAAAAAAAAAAAAAAAAAAAAACTTGGATGCTCGAGGGTTTCCTGAGGAAGAAGGCCGTATGTCCGGAATCCTGGCCATGGATGGGAAGATGTCCAAGACGTTCTTTGGGTCCAAGAAGTTCTCGCGTGGGTTTACGGATTATTTAGTCCAGCTCTATTTCTCTCACCTGTTACCGTTTTCACCGAGTAGCATAAGTAGCAAAGAACGTCTTGGACATCTTCCCATCCATGGCCAGGATTCCGGACATACGGCCTTCTTCCTCAGGAAACCCTCGAGCATCCAAGTGGGGGGAGCTCTTCCGCAACCGCGCAAAGAAGCCTCAAACCGAGAATTCTCATCCCCAAACAGCACGCGCGCCTTGACGTCCTAGCCCTTTGTGCAAATTGCTTTTTCTTGATATTATGAGCACCACAAATGATCCACACACAATACTGCTGTCAAACATGCCATACCGGCCGCGTGTGTACCCTGCAGCGCGAGTAGGCTGCTCACCAGAGCCCCAGAGATGTCATCCGCCGGCCTCGAGAGGTTGAAAAAATATCCTCGCGTAGTAACACTCTTTGGTAATTATCGGTTCGGACTGGCCACGCTTATTACGAATAATTTTTAGAAAAAAACTTTAGATTGGCCTTAATTACTATAAAGGGAAACTTTTTGGCTTTGGGGCGGCGGAAAATAATGCATTTTAATTTTCAATTGCATAAAACCAAAATTCTCTTCGCGAACCGACACAGCGAAAATCCGCGGCCGTACCTGTCACTGTGATGTTGGTATCCTTTATAAATAAATTAACAAGAGCTAATACGACTGTAGCCGACTTCGCGGGATACCTACATGAAATACCGCGAATCACAAACCATGTTACACAAACCTAGCGTAGCCGCTAAACCACTTGAAAACTAGGATGTTTTTCTTGCCTTGACGCGAGTAGGCGTTATAAAGGGGCACTTTATTTTGTATCACAAACCATGTTACACAAACAAGCCCGCTAGACAAATGTCATAATTACGCGCCTTATCCCACGAAGTCGGCTACAGTCGTATTAGCTCTTGTTAATTTATCAAGGATACCAACATAACAGTGACAGGTACGGCCGCGGATTTTCGCTGTGTCGGTCGCGAAGCGAATTTTGGTTTGATGCAATTGAAAATTAAAATGCATTATTTTCCGCCGCCCCAAAGCCAAAAAGTTTCCTTTTATAGTAATTAAGACGAATCTAAAGTTTGTTTCTAAAAATTATTCGTAATAAGCGTGGCCAGTCCGAACCGATATTTACCCACTCTTTTTCCAAAATCTTGTAGATTCTGAAGCAATCTTACTTTCTTTGTTTATCCAAGTGTCTGTGCACTTTGAGTTACGACGCAATATACGATTCCTCCCTCGTCAAATCAACAATGGATACCGGGCCGGGGATGACAGTCATAATCGTGTGGGCTAACGGCTGTTCTTCTTCGTTCTGACTTTAGGCATCGCTGGCGAAGAATCGTCCACGTCTGATATTTATTCCCATTATAGACACAACTCCTTTACAAGTCTGAAGGTCACATTGATAGATGGCTACGTTAGACCGCCAAAATTGAAACACGAGTTTGCCAAAAAAAAAACGTCCCGTCAGGGAACTCAAATTTACGTCCACCGCCAACCGCCATCTTTCCCGGCGCAAGCTACCAACCTCCCCGCCGACAGCGTCGACAGACTGACAAACTAAATAATAAAAATAAATTAAATTAAACAGTTCCTACTCGCGTACTTAAACTCACAAAAAATAATACGTTACACATTATCGAGATAACGGAAGTGATATCCTGTCAGATTTGTGTCATTTTTAGATGTTTATTGTCACATATTTTAGTTTAGATCGTTTTAAACACGAATTCCAGCAAGCATGCATGATTATTTATTCATTTAATGTACTTTATACATAGAAAAAGCAAATAAATCACACAAATCTGAAAATAGATCGCGTCCGTTAACTCGATAACGATCCCACAAAAGATATAGAATCACTCGGCTGATTAGGTGGGGTAGTTTTGAGCTAGGCGAGCATCATGAGAGCATGAACATGAATAAATGGTTCAGCGGTATGTATTAAAGCCTATTATGAGCACTAAATTAATGTTGTCCACTTTAGTGAGAAATATAACATTTTAACACGTAATTTTTTTCTCACTCTAATGACCCGTACAGACCTAGTATTTTAGTCGAGTAGCGAGTATTTTAGTAACTAAACGTGTCCGAACACTATACATTTAGAACTTAGTAGTAGCATTTTGGTCAGTCAATAGTAGCGAGTATACTCGTTACTCGACTAACTACTTGCCCAATGCGAACAAGCTATAAGGGATGTTATACGTTTTATTGATTTAATCGGTTAAGGCCATCCCAACACGGGTTGGTACAGATTCAACAAATTCCTAAATAAATATTTAGCATGAAAAAAATGCTTTTAAGATAATATTTATTCTAGCTAGTCCACGCAGTGTGACTTCGCGATGCATCGCCCAAAATTGCCCGTCGACCAACCACAAGGCATTGGTTTTAATCGGTTTCATAATTCTATGTACAATTATTACAATAAAATGTATGCACGGTGTCCAGTTGATTCGTGAGACACCCCCAAATAGTAAGTTTTGAGATAATGAGGGAAGCAGTATTCGAATGCTCATCATGAACGCGAAAATATGCTAAATAACAGACATAATTTTTTTTTGTTTTACATATATATAATTTTTTTTTGGCATTTCCTATATATTGGTATTATATTTGTATTACATTAATATTTTAAGTTTATACCAATGTAATTTCAAGATGCTTGTATCGATTGGTATTCGTTCCGACGCACGGATCCGAATACTTTCTCCCTCACACGCGTAGCGTCGTCTCGCTCGGCAACTTTCGCCTCGCCACCCGGACGCGAAGACACCCCATTGGCCGAGCTACCCCCTCCCCTCCAACGCCAGCCGGCACTACCCTGCCCTAAGGGGTATATAATACAGTGCAGGCCTATATAAAATCAGTCTATCCGGACTCCTGGTTGAACTCCTGGTTGAAGCAACAGCATCCTGGTGGTCAGTGCTCAGTTAACAAAACCGATACCAAGTCGAGAGAACCCTCTGGGTCCTCCTTGGGAATTAGAGTAGCCGGTCTCCTGGTTAAACTAAGCAACAGCATCCTAGTGGTCTGTGCTCGATTAACGAAACTAGTACCAAGTCGAGAGAGCCCTCTGGGTCCTCCTTGGGAATTCAAGTAACAGCGCCCTAGTGGACATTACTTGCCGGGAAACCTTAACCCAACTAAGAGACCGCGGGTCCTATGTTGGGGAAATTACGCTAAGTGTTTAGCGAGGACAATAGTGAACATTGTCTGAACTCTAAGTGACTTTACTTTGTGCTAAAACTGTTCTGTACTCTGTTTTTACTATAAGCTGTGAACCCTATATAAGAGAAATAAACTGAACAACGCCTAAAGACTATTTTCTTATATAAATACCCGCCACACGCTTAAATTTTTCTTTGCGTTTAGCGTTTCTCCACTTCCTTTTTCTTTACTTCATTTTCTTTATCTATTTTTTCGATTCTCTAGTTAATAAATTCAAAATCAAAACTAAAATTTCATGGAATGGTTGAAAAGCATACATGTTTATAATTTTTTTGTTTCTTTTTGAATTTCCTTTTTATTTCTCTCCTGTACGTTTATATTGTTTATTTTATTTTTAAAATAAATTTTTACATTCATAAGCAACTTCTTGTATATAACAAAACTTTAATATAGTATCCATCAAGTGTAATATCTAAGTAAAAGTCAATACAATAGACAAGACAATATTTCATGTAATAAATCTGCTCATTCTGACTGTCCTAAAACGGGTAAAATTCCTAGTTGGACAACCAAAGATCATTGTAATATGAAATCTGTGATGTTTTTAAAAAATAAATAGATTAACATAGATATCAAATAATATTTACACGTGTCTCTGTGTTACATATTAAATATGCTACAAAAACACACTGAGGGACATAACTGTCCGGTACATTAGTATGACATTTTGAAATATTATATCCTGCAAGTGATCCAGAAAACATCCACATTTTGTTCAATTCACCCTAAGCTTGTCTGCATTATAATTGATTTGGTGGTGTTTACGAGTAGTATGAGTATTGTACGAGATAGAAGGTACACTTTTACATATAAATGCTTACTCAATCATTGCGATTTTTCGGAGATGTCTGCCTATTCAACTTGACGATCGGTATTCAGAATCAGCGTTTGTTGATCCATAATCCATGTGATGTTTTTACGTTTAAAAAATTAAGTATTTCCTTTTAGCAACTTAGTGACAATTCCGCTAGTCACGTTGGTGACCCCGGTATGGTGCATTTAAGTTTCAATTTTACTTATCGATCGCTCTGCTTGATTGTATGAGTAATAAGTAGCTCAAGTAAGTACAATAAAGTCACAGCAAAACATTTTTGTATATTTATTATTTTACGACATTTTTTGATTTTATTTTAAATACTTACACGGTTGGTTCTACGTGAGCAACGCCAATTTGCAATAAATTCACTCTTGTCAATGGCGGAGGAGTAAGAGGACCTTTTTAGAATTTCCTGCAAGGGTTTACACTGGCGCAGTCTCGCACAAGTTCCCGGGAGATCTTGGGGCGTGACACATGGAACATTTCGGGCTGCAAAAGAACAAAGTACAATTTAGAACGGATATTAGAATTTAGGACATAACATTACATGAAAACCTTTAAATGTCAGACTAAATTTACTCCAAGTTATGTAATAGTAATAGCGAAGATCTGGCTTACAAAAAAGTATGTCTATAATTTTCGCCCTTTTTCATATAAGATTTGAATTTGGATTTCAGGCCCATATACCCAGCCCAACAGAAAAATTATTTTTTAATCAAAGCAAATATCTAGTAGAGGGATGCGTGCTTCTTTATTTATTTATAATTCAAATTATAAAATATGGGTTATTATAGAAATCATTTTTTTTATGATTTAAGAGGCAACTTTGGCAATTATTTGTGAGTTAATTATAATTACTTACAAAAATTATTTTACTCTAAAAATACATAATATATATAATATAAAATATTAATTAAAACTAAAACATTTTGATAGGCTTAAATTTAAATCACAAAACAACGACTTGCGTTTGAACACAAATATATCGCATATAAATTTTAGTAAAAATGTATAAGGGCCAGTTGTTTCGGAAAACCTGAACAATCGTTCAGATTCTTCATTTTTTCAAATATAACGCAATCATTCCGTTGATTTTTTTCAAATCAGAATAGGCCACTTGTATCACATATTTTAATGTTTTTCTGGAGTAGACAAATATTCTAAGACATTTCGTATTTTTTTTAATCGTATTTTTGAAACCCTGGCGATTTTATGAAATTTTCAGTCCGAAAAATCAGACCATTTTTTATAAACCGGAAAGACGGGTCATAATTTTATGGGTGCGAAAAACAATAATTACGTAGCCGAAAATCATTTTTAAAAAAGTACGTTTTCCACACGAATGGCACAGAAGAATAACGAGGCATTCCAAAAATATTACATCTCATAAATATTTTTTTCCTTGATCCATCTTATTGGTCATAAATCATTATAATGTTCAACGTCTATATTACTAAATCCAATGTAATATACTTGTACTTATAAATTATTATAATAATAATAATATTATTAAATTTGAGTTTTGTTAAAATCAGCACTATTGCCATTATACCTCTATAACACGTACAGACAGCAAAAATGTACGGGGTTCTCTTCATAAAATCTGTCAAAAAGTCAAACCAAATGACAAGTTCGCAGTAAATCACAATAAATCTAGTGAACGTTAAATGTCAAATTCAAAAAATCGCCTGAAATCAAAGTGATGTGCCATATAAAAAAAATAAATCAGTGTGGAATTTTACAAAATTAATAGGAACATTTTCGGAGACGGGACATTTTCATGTAGTGACGTAACGAACCCAAATAATGGATTTATTTATTTAAAAATAAATAAAAAAAACTGTACATTTGTAAAAAAATTTACTAACATTTTCGTAATCTTAGTAAAAAAAAAATCTATCCACACGATTTTTTCCAAGTCGTTATGAAATTGGCCTAATGGGTTGTTTCAACTTAAATTTAACTTACGTTACAGTGTTCTTTTACCAGCCGACTTAAGTAGTAAGCAGACTTTTCGTTAACATTTTGTTGTATTTAGCTTCGTTCATAATTAAATTCTCTTTTTGATTAAATTCATTTTTCAGAAAAATTTTTTACTCAAGCTGATTTGTACAAATTTGCATAAAAATAAAATCAGTTCCTTTCGGTTTATACAAACGTTTTATTAAATTCACTTTTCGCAAATTGCAATTCGCCAGAGTTCCGTGCCTACGTGAGTGATATCGGAGTGTTTTTTTCCACCGCGTGCGAAAACATCTGGCATCGAGGACCTACCCGCCATTTTGAAAGATGTGAAAGCTTTAAATCAACTCAGTGTTCTTTTACCAGCCGACTTAAGTAGTCTTTCCTTTCATTTTGCATAAAATCACTTCAAAAAAATTCTTGCATAAATTCGCTTATCACTGGCAAGGTGGACAAAACGTCCTCTCCAAATAATGATAAGTCCACGACAAGTCCGGTCTTCTCAGTGGATGAAATTAAAGAACCCATGAGGTACGCTTAAGTTACTCGTGGGAAAAACGGATCATCTCAGTCCACCACAGCTCCGGTCACCGAGAAGGATTTCTCATTGATGGTATCTGGGAAATCCCCTATTGCTAGTGAAATGGAGCAAAATGGAGAGGCATGTTGACTCCAGGACTTCGTGGGACTCCAGGACTTCGTGATTATTATTGGTCGGCGACTTTGCCTACATATGATCCGACTTGCAGAAACCCGACATATTGGGTTCTGCAAATAGGATCAGATAGAGGATCGCCGAGGGCCCGGTAGGACACAAATTATATTTGGGAGCAAAATGGAGAGGCATGTGCGTATCAATAAATTACAATATTTGGTTAATATTTACATAAAATGTATAGAAAGATATCAGTGTACCGGACGTGTCGACGAGGGAAAGAAGATTCCCTTCCGGACATCTTCTTCCTTTATTTTTAAGAAAGATTAAATATATTTTGTAGACAAAGACGAGGATGAGTTCCCTCACAGGCCGTCCTCGTCTCTTTAAATAACGTAGGATTAAGGGCTAGAGACAAATAATATGCTAATAATTATGTTCACAATTAAAATGTACCCTGTTTGAATAAAGACCAGTTCCATTTGCCCCAAGAACGGGATCCTCCTGGTTCCCTTGGCCGAGGGCGAAATCTCCCTGCGTGGACGGGCGGGCACGGCTTCCTACCCTTCCCCTACCACCTACCACCTACCCACCGGGCGGACCGATAGGAACGCTCCGTCCGGGGGAGTAGGTGTTCCCTTGGCTCTTGGTTCCCGTCGCCTTGGGCGAAATCCCCCCGCGTGGACGGGCGGGCACTGCTTCCTACCCTTCCCCTCACCTACCCACCGGGCGGACCAATAGGAACGCTCCGTCTGGGGGAGTAGGTATTTTTGAATCGGAAATACACGAAAGGCTCCGAATGTTTTGTCAAATTATGGGAGTTCGGTCTAATCTGTCACCGAATAAATGATATGGACAGATAGACCGGACTCTCCTCTATGTTAATAAATATCCCTGATAAATGTATAATTAATGATGATTTAAGTTTCCCTGACAAAATGTGGGTGCAGGGACCCCAATGAAAGTTATTTGACATGCCATAATAAAATTAAATAAATTACTAAGGGAGAGGTCGTGGGGGTCAGACATAAGAGAAGGATAAGGGGA
The DNA here is from genome assembly GCA_929108145.2 of Limnephilus rhombicus. Lineage (NCBI taxonomy): Eukaryota > Metazoa > Arthropoda > Insecta > Trichoptera > Limnephilidae > Limnephilus > Limnephilus rhombicus. The sequence goes on along the minus strand of OV815287.1, from coordinate 24,584,598 downwards.
AGAGCTGAGACAACAGAGAACTCTGCTGTGTAGCCCGCAGCAGAGGTTATAGCCCGCCAAAAACTCGAACCGCCGGAAAAATGGGCAAAAGGTTCGAGCCCACCCGCGCCGGCGGCAAGGGCAAGGGGCCGGCTATAAATACAGCGGTACCCCGGGAACATCGAGCATGATTCTGCTTTTGCCTGCGCTAGCGATAAGACGTCTGTCTCGTACAGTTATATTTCTCGCTCCCGTCTGCTGAAACAGTTAGAATATTCTATTCAATTCTTTCTTTTGCATTGTGCTCTGCACATGTGATTGTGATAATTGCGTACACTATTTGTTGCCTAAATAAAATCTGTTGTGATATCTCGGAACTATACGAGTGTTTTTATCTCGGGGAGAATTTTCCACTCGTGGTTCCGTTTATACGGTCCCTGCCTGCAGTGTGTGTTCGTGGTTTTCAGTGCATCCGGTGTTGTGGTGTTGTGCTAGTGTTTTGGTGAAAAAACCGTGTGTCGAATGGTGATTAGTTCATCAGTATTATCGAGTCTCTCCAAAAGCAGTAAGTCATTTCCTTTCAAAGCAGTAAGTCATTTCCTTTCGCTACATTGATTGATTTATATTACAGGGTTCATCGCCCCCGTTTCATTCAAGTAAAATCTTGTCTCAAATAAAAAAAATATTGCTTTCTACAATTCCCCATCGCATCTTAAAACGTGCTATAATAACAAATTCCCCGCATAGCAACAGTTAAAAATTACTGAATTTACTTATTTACCGTTCTAGTAGCGGTGCCCAGCGACCGAAGTCATTAAAAAGCAATTAACCAAGCCGAGCGGCCAACTTTCTCAGAATTTTCAGGCAATTAGCATCGCCCTCAGCTCATTAGCGTCCCACTTAACTTAGCTCGCACAGCAACTGTTAAAAATCTCAATAAATAACAATGTCCCAATACAAGGTAGAATTTGAATCAGATGTAAGGACGTTTTTGTCCAAAGGTCTCGGCCGTGACCTTTCTCCTGAGGAGAAAGACCACTTGGCAAGGATTGTCCTTCAATCATACTTGGAGGAATCATTAGAAGCCTCACCGAGGCAATTACTCAAACCCAGCCCGGTAGTTCCCGCGGCTGGGAAAATCATGTAGAGATGGAGGATTGCCCATCCTCATCCGAATCGGAATCTGGTTTTGAGCTAGTTTCAACTAGGCGCAAAAGAACGCGCACCAGCTCTAACGGATCATTAACTCCGGTAAATTCACCGCGCTCATCTCCGTTACTAAAAAAGAAAATCGCGACCAGCGATAATAAATTTGCACCTTTAAGGGCGCAGTCCCCAACCCCAACGTCCCCTGCCCAAGTAGAGCCTACAATTAATGACGATGCGCCAAAAAAATTTGCGCGTATCCCACCTATTGTTTTACACAAAAAATCTGAAACGACGGCCCTTCTTCGCTCGCTCGAAGACAAGGGAATAGATTTTATGGCCAAAAATATGGGGAACGGCCTCCATATTTTAACCAAGGTGCCGCGCGACCATCATGCCGTCACGCGTTATCTCCTCGCGAAAAAGGTGGAATTCCACACTTTTAGACTTCCTGAGGAAAAGCCCTTAAGGGTGGTTCTGAGAGGAATCCCTGAAGATATCTCCCCAGAGGAGGTAAGGGAAGAACTTGTACATAAATATCCCGTTATTTCTGTCCACCGCATGAAAAACGGGAGGACCAAACAGCCGATCCCATTAGTTCTCGTCACGCTGACCAAAAATGAGGCAGGAAAGGATATTTTTAATAGCCTTTCATCGATCTTCCGCCTGAGAATCCAAGTGGAATCTCTGAGAAACAAATCCCGAGTAGGTCAATGCTTCCGTTGCCAGGCGCACGGACATTCAGCAACGTGCTGCCATGGCAGCGAACGTTGCGTGAAGTGCGCGGGTCTTCACCGATCCTCTGAGTGTAAAAAACCCAAAGATACGCCGCCCAAGTGTGCCCTCTGTGAAGGACCGCACACAGCAAATTATGGAGGGTGCCCTGCCAGGCCCCAAAAAAGCCTCAATTACAATAGAAACAAAAATACAAACTATTTTAAAAATTACAACAATAATAAAATCAACCATCGTAATAATGTCAATAGTAACCAACAGCATAGCCAACCGCAAAGACAAGCCGAAGATAGACCTCCAACCAATAACCAGGCCACACCTGCAGCCTCTTGGGCGGAATACCCCCCCCTCCCCCCTCTCCCTACCCCCCCTACCCCCGCCAAGACAGCTCCACCTCCCCCCCCCACCGTAAGTGGCCCGAGCCACATTATTATAAGCCCCGTTCCTCCCAGAGGGAAAAACGAGCTCCCACGAACCCAGGGCCCAGTCAGCAACATAGGTTGGAGCGAGAGCCCCAACCCGCCCAAGCGTCTCAACGCGCCTCCGATCCAAACCTTCCCCCGCCCACTTTAGATCCAGTTCATAAGAAAGCGCTTATCGAGCAAATGGCGTCGATTGAATTACAAGTACAAAACGCCTTCAAAGAGATGGCAAGAATTCAGTCAATTTTAAGCTATTACGATGTCTAGACAAAATGTTAAATTAATCAATTTGCAGACGGCCTATTGGAACGCCAACGGCTCTGTCCTTACGCACAAGGAGGAAATAATTGAATTCCTACAAGATTACAGCATCGAAGTATTCCTCATTAATGAGACCTGGCTTAAGCCATCTAGGAACTTCAGAATTCCAAATTATATAACCTATCGTGACGACAGACTAGCCAATAAGGGAGGCGGAACCGCCATCTTGGTTAAGAACAACATTGACCACCGTCTAGCGCATTCATTCTCTAGTGTTAATATTGAATCCACATCGGTAATAATAAATACCTCTTCAGGACCACTTAAATTCATTTCAATCTATGTACCTCCTAACCGTCAATTAATTCCATCCGAATTAGACAGCCTCCTGTCCGAAAATGTCCCCACTATAATAGCTGGGGATTTGAATGCTAAACACGGATCGTGGCATTCCAAACAGAATAACACAAAAGGAAACGTGCTCGCAAAGTACGCGAGTACCAAACCTATCGTAGTCGATGCCCCTGATAGACCCACGATTCATCAACACAACGGCAATCCGGATGTGATTGATATCGTTCTACTTAAAAATACCAATCATTTACACTCCCTCCGAGTACTAAAAGAACTTACTTCAGACCACGATCCAGTCCTTCTAACCTTAACAGGAGGCTCTAACCCCCTGGTCCCCGATAATCCTCCTCGCACTAAAATCAAATGGAAAAAGTTAACCGAGCTGCTAATAAAAAACATAGTTATACCTACATCAATTCCCGACGAAGCCTCCCTAAATGCCGCTACCTCCAACTTTATCCAGACAATAAAATCATGCATCACCGAGGCGTCCGATGAGATTCCCAACGTCACAACACGTCACGGAATACCCGAAGAGATCAAAGATCTTATTAGGGAAAAAAATCTTGTTAGAAAGGAGTGGCAAAGATCTTGCAACCCGATAGTGAAACAACATTTAAATCGACTCAACAGAGAAGTGCGCGATGCCCTCAGCGAATTTCGCAACGAGCGTTGGCACGATTTCATTTCAACTTTAGAAGACGATAGAGCAGCTTACTGGAAGCTCTCCAAAGCACTAAGACGCCCGAAAACTAAAATCTCCCCGATTCAAGGCCTCAACGGAAAAGTTTACTCCGCTGCAGACAAGGCAGAAGCCTTTGCAGATAGCCTTGAAAGTCGATTCTCTCCAAACACCGATCACGACGATCCTGCGTTCGTAGCAAAAGTGGATTCAAAAGTAGAAGCAATCTTAAATCTAGACCCTGAAGACCCCCCAATCAGGTGCACAACTCCTAAAGAAATTTTAAATATAATTAGGAAATTAAAGAAGAAGAAGGCCGCCGGGCCCGATGGCATTTCAAATAAGATTTTAAAACATCTATCAACTAAAGGCATCTGCGCCATCACAGCCATCTGCAACGCGTCACTTCGGCTGCGTTGCTTTCCTAAGGATTTTAAAGAAGCTGACGTAATTTTAATTCCCAAACCAGGCAAGGACCCATTATTAACGGAGAATCATCGGCCAATTAGCCTCCTTCCATGCCTAGGTAAAATCCTGGAAAAAGTAATACTAGCACGACTGAATGCATTCACAAATAAAAGTAAATTCTTGCCAGACTTTCAACACGGTTTTAGAGCAGGTCATTCCACCTCTCACCAACTCCTACGTGTGGTGGAACACATCACGGAGGCATTCAATATCAAGAAAAAAACAGTAATTCTCTCACTCGATGTCAGTAAGGCTTTCGACAAAGTCTGGCATAACGGCCTCTTATATAAAATGTACTCTCTTGGCTATCCATTAAGACTTATTCAACTAATAGCCAGCTACCTAAGAGATAGATCCTTCAAAGTCAAAGTAGAAAATGTATTCTCCACATCCCGCCCCATATCAGCTGGGGTTCCACAAGGCAGCCAACTCTCACCATCCCTATACAACATCTATTGTAGCGATATCCCTAAACCCGTGGATCATAATGTTAAAATCACTCAATTTGCGGATGACACTAACATCATTTCTAGCTCAACTGACGAGGCCACTGCTACACGCCGCGTACAGATACAAACCACTCTAACTGAAAAGTGGTGTAAAAAATGGAGAATATCTATTAACCCGACTAAAAGCGCCGCGACCGTTTTCTCAAAGACACGGCCAAGACGGCCCCCATTCATTAGACTGTTTGGGGATAATGTTCCATGGGAAAAGTCAATTAAATACCTAGGTGTAACGCTAGACTCCAAGCTCACCTGGAAGAAACACATAACTGGAAAAATTAAAGCAGCTAATAAATGTCTATCTTCACTCTATCCAATGATGGGAAAAAAAAGTCGTTTATCAACGGGCAACAAATTACTGTTATATAAAACAACCATAAGGCCTGGCTTCACCTATGCTTGCCCCGTTTGGGGGCACGCGGCCCCCAGTCTCTTAGAGAAGATTCAAATATTTCAAAACAAAGCCATTAGACTTGCCTTAAATGCGCCTAAATGGAGTAGAATTTCTTGTCTCCATAAAGACTCCAACATTCCGTTGATAAAGGACTTCATTTTCTCACAAGCAACTAAATTCTACGCCGGCCTACCCGGCCACTCAAACCCCACGATTAACACGCTCGCGAAATATAGCGAAAATGAAAATTTTAAATATAAAAAACCCAAGATAGTCCTCCGGAAGGAATAAAAAAAAACCTGCTTACAGTCGCAGTATAGTTTTAATCTCACTTTCAAACCAACCATTATAATAAAATACCAGTAAAGTATCTATAGATAATCCATTAAATAATTATGTTAGAGTCAGTAAACTCATGTTTAGGAACTCTGTAAAATGAATCAATCAAAAGTCAAAAGAACATCGAGCATTCGACAAGAAGCGTTTCCAACGCACACACGCACTTGACAAACTCGATCTGGTACCGTCTCAAGCACTTCTCCGCCTCTTCTGCCTGACCTAAGGACCTCTTCCCGGACTTGACTTGAAAAACTTGGATTTCATTTCTGCCCCCCCTTTTGGACGCTGCCTCTTCCTCTTGTGGGCCATTACCGGGGCGTTATTGACGAGCATCTTGGCGGCTACCCAGGACTACCCAGCACCCCTATTTTACAGTCTATGTGAGTGGCGGGAAACGTCGCTTACAATCAGTGTGGTGATTTAGCTACTTAAATGTATTCTCCTTAACTGTGCAGTAACTTACATGAGCATTAATATAATTTCTAAGATTTGTTTTATTTGTAAGATCATTTTATGTGCATTTGTTTGGTTGGGAAGGGCGATTAGGCCCTCCTGGGAAGCCCTAGGGCAGAACCGAGCCGCCTAATGGTTAATTTATTTTATTTTGATACAGTAAGACTAAATACATAAGAGTGCAATGCTATTGCATTACCTCTAGTAAGACTGCAATACGATTGTGTCCGCAGCAGCCATTATTATTTGTTTATTGAACAAGAGCGGTCGGTAGCTAATTCTTATTTCTAGGTTCAAATGTTGAAGCAAGAGAGTAATTATATATATTGTGATAGTCTTGAAATACGTACATATAAAAAGATATTTTATCTAATTTATTGGGGGGCTAGAATTCCAATAATACATGCGCTTGATAGCTGCAAGACGAGTTGTTATCTAGCCTCCTACATAGTTAGGTAAATTGAAATGCGTACATATAAAAAGATATTTTATTTAATTTATTGGGGGGCTAGAATAATGATAATCAATGCGCTTGATACCTGCAAGACGAGTTGTTATCTAACCTCCTACATAGTTAAGTAAATTCTAAAGTAAAATCCATGCTAATTTGTACAGCGCTCTTGAGGCGATTTTTCGCAAAAACAGCGCTATATAAGTTGTCCAAATTTATTATTATTATTTGAAAATTTTCACACAGTGTTCCCCGCCGAATCGAACCGCAAATTCCAAATCCAGAGAATTATTTTTTTAGGTGACCCAAATTATTTTTACGATGGCAAAACTTCGCATTTACGTCGTGCGTCGCGAAACTTCATGAAACTTGTTCCCGCCATTCATTGTTTAAGATTCTCAATTTTGTAAAACTTTATTACATAGGATCCCAACTTACTGTAAGTATTAAACACTATTATCTCTATTTGCCAAAATAAGTTTGCATAAATAGTAAAACACAATGTTGTAACCACATAAGTAGCTAAGTTGGAAAGCTTTTTTGAAGTTTCACGATCACGATATTATGTGGAATTTCGTTTTTCAGACATAAACGATCGACAAAACGAACAAAAGACAAACATTTTAATCGAGAACATCTTTATATTCTTATCGGCATAAACCCAATGTTTTAATAATCGTTATGAAATGAGACTCATAGAAGTTTCTAGAAGCGGCGCGTCGTATATTTTTATCAGGTATTTATTTCTTCTGGAAAGTTTGATTCCGCCATCAATTGGATTCCGCTTTGGAATGAATTATTGCGGCAAATTTTATATGTTAGGAAACGTACCCATACTACGTGACCAACTTTTTGCAATTTTTAACCCCCAGTTTTGCAAAACTTTTCCCTATATTCTAAAAAATTCCCCTATATTCTAAAAAAACATGTAATGAATTTTAATTTTTAATTAATTTGTTGAAACATTTAACAAGGTTACAATTTTTACATTTTTCAAGTCTTCAATGTACAGAAACTTTATTCAAAAAATATTTTATTTAAACTGAAAAAAAACATATATGTATACTCCACTGCCCAACATAAATACTCAACCAGGGCAGTAAGCAATAACATCCTGGTTACTCCCAGTTTGAACACATATTTTGGACAGAGAAATAATAAATTCCATGCTATGAAATTATACAATGCTCTACCAGATCAAATCAAAAATATAAAGGAAATGAATATATTTAAAACAAAAGTAAAAACATGGCTGAGAGATCAAAGTGATAATAAAATTACAAACATCATGAAGACGATATAAAGACAATCCATAACCAAATACAAATATTTAAAAAAAACTACAGGCCACCTCAGAACAGGAAATCATAGTGAGGAGGTCTGTGAAAAAAAAAAAGAATCTATACTTATACTATACATTATACATACATGTACAAACCTTGCTATTGAAACTAATAATAAATAAATAAATAAATAAACATATAATATCAATATTTCAATCACTCCCCTAATAAAGCAGCTGCTTGTGTTTATGAGAGGACAACTAAATATTTTTACATTTGTTTGAAATAAAACAAAAAAAAATATTAGTAATTTAACAAAAAATATTAGTGATTTTATGAGAAAATACGGATAAAATAAAAATATAGGTTAGTTTATAAATGATTTAAAGAATTGATAAGGCAAAAACATATTTCTAAACAATTAGTAATTGATTGATGAAAGTTAGGTAACGGTTTACAGCTCTGTTCACTATGCGCGGTGGCGTACCGTTGCTGCTAAGTGTGCATGTAATTATAGTTATACAATATAATAATATCGGGATAAACAAAGAATTTCATTTTTCATTCTAACCAAGGGGAATCCAATTAAAAAGGGAATTAAAAATGGATCTACGAATCCAATTAAAAATGGAACCGCAAAATATTGGATTTCCTTTAAGGAGTGCAGAGGGGGGCGGGGGGAGATGGTCTATGTCTACAGTCCGACCGGTCGTTCAATTGAGCCGGTTCACGGAACCGGATCTTTTCATTGAACGAGACCTAGTGAAGCGGTTCGCTCAACTGAGCCGCTTTGCCCGCACTACTTCAGACCGCCGCGCAGGAAAAGTCTCGCAGTGAACTGCACTGTAAATCGTATCTTACTTTCTGTCTTTACTTTTCTGCGCGGCGGCCAGTAGTGGCGCGCTCCGAAGTGTACGTAAGGGGGTGCTATTATTTGAAATAATTTTAAAGTTTGCCTGTTTTATTTATAAAATACTGACGTATTAAATACATTATGATTTTTGTTTTATGCTACGTCCAGACTGAAGCCAACCTTCCAACTCCGAACTTAGTTCGGAGTTGGAAGGTTGGCCGATCGTGTGGTCGCTGCGGCCAACCCTCCAACCCCGAATTCCTTACTCCAAAATGGCGGACATGAAACAGCTGTAGCTACGCTGTATCTTTTTCATTTGCCTACAATTATTACGTACGTATAATCATATACTTATATACACGACATGTTTTCAAACAATTGTTGTACCACTCTCCGTAATAATATAGTCATTTTAATAGTACGCGGCACGGTGTGGATAGCTGCGGCAGGCTGGTTCGTGTGAGTTGGCCGTCGGGATCGCCTCGAAGGCGATCCCGGGCCAACGCGAACTCCAACCTTTCAACTCGAACTTCCAACGCACGAACACCCCTCCACACGATCGTCCAAACGTTTGAAGTTGGAACGTTGGCCGCAGTGTGGGCTTACCATAAGGGTCAATTTAGGTCAATAGGAGGAATTCAACAGAATTTACGATATTATGACGAGTCTGCGTTTTGGGTACTGGTTGTAGGTACCTTCAAGCAGAACCAAGTGATAGAAGAACTAAGGAACTATAGTGGTTCACCAAAAGTGAAATGTAATTTATGCACGTGAAATGAATAAATGGTTTTCCTCGGCAAGAACCAATGTGTAATGTACTTTTAATTTGATGTATTTGTATTACTTACGGCTTGCCATAATATGATGGAAGATTATTTTTCGCGTCGTCAACCCGCATACAACTAAAAATTTAAATACTGACTTATTATACATATACTTATTATTTACAACTTTTATAACGAAGAAGTTTTACGTACTTATATAAATAAATAAACATGTGAACTGACATGGTTTCGTTTTATTGTATATATTTAAATAAAGTTATAACATTAAACACAAAAGGATTTGAAGTATAAAACTATATTTTCCCGCGAATTCGCTCGCATGGTGTAAAAGGAGTTCCCACTCCACCTCCCCCCTCCCCCCCCCCCCCCTCTCATCGCCCACCCTCCCAGTCCAGTCATAATCACTAGTTTCGGTAGTGCAGAGTGTAGCAGACCCACAAACTGTCAGATAGCAATTTTTCGCACATGCGCATGCGCCGACCCGTCATTCACCACTAACCGCGGATTTTGAGCGGTTACAATTTCCTGGAATTTTCCTTGAAATTTCACTTGTTCCTTTTTTAATTAATAGACAGTCAAATACGATATATCTCAGAAGAACCAACCTTATAAAATAAATTCTTGTCAAAATAAAAACAAAAGTACCTAATTCGCATTATTCCCGGTACTGCTATTAATGGCTTGAGGTTCAAGCACGCGTTTTTCTTTTAAATAAGATATACATCTTAGGTTTTGAATGGTTTGTACGAAAAGCAGGTTTGTCTTACAAGAGTAATTACTCTAATACCTTTCTTTCCACGTTCTTCTGTAATAAATACAGGTTCAAACTTGAAAATAATTAATCCACTTCATAACATGAACAGATTTTTGTTTTATACGTCAATAATAATTGTTTTATCATTCCCAGTAATAATAAAGCTAAATCTAACTGTTTGAATAAAAAATATTAACCGAGAAGCGGAGTAAGACATATAAATAATTCAGCTTCTCTTAATAAGAACCAAGCTGAATAATTATTTTTTTAATCCAAAGGTAGCTAATAATATCTAGTACAAATATGTGCTATTTATTTACAAGTTTTTTGTCAGTTAATTGTAATTATTAAAAATAAATTTTGGTCAACCTTCTATTTAAATATAATGAAAAATAAAATTAAAAAATAAACATCACATGATATTTTTTTTAAATTAGCTCCACTCTAGCTCTGAAAAAAAAAATCCCCCCAAGGCGTATGTCATCTTTGGGGATGCTGTGTGGAGGATCTTTTTAGGAAAGGAAGGGCAGGAAGTTCTGGGAAGGAAAATGGTATTAGGGTATCTGGTGGTCAGTGTGTCCAGGAGTGACGGACGCATGAATCCATCCCTCTCACTGCGGTGCAAGGCGAAGTTCTGAGAGAGTACGACTGGAGAAATCAAAGGGACTCCCTCAACCAATCTCGCCCGATCCGGCCCACCACGCAGTAGGTAGGCAAACGCATTCGCCTCTAAGACTAGACAAACTTCAGCCCATGAACCAGGGCACTCCTGCTAATTCACCAAAAGCAGCGAACCACTCGGGTTGACCTGTAGCAGGGGTGTTGGTTATCCAAGAAATGTTTTCCGGGGCAGCGGTACTCATAACCGCCTCCCACATTGAAAAATAGATTAGTAGTTAGTTTTTTTTATTTATTTGGAGATTTTCAAAAAATACTCTGCCATAATGAGCTTTTCGTAATTGGATTATTCTGCCCTAATGATATCATTATGTTTGCATATTCATATAGCCGGTTGGCAGACGCATCCGCCACCAAGACCCGGACAAACCTGACCCCGTGAACCCGGACACCCCTGCTAAGTAACCAAACGTAGTGAACCACTTGTGGTGACATATGGCAAATGTGTTGGTTATCCATTAAATCGTTCCCGGGCAGCGGTACCCATACCCGCCTCCCAAATTGAATTTGTTGTAATGATGTACTTACTGATTAACTCACAAAAAACTTGTCAAAGTCGTCTCTAAAATCATTAAAAATTGAATTAGAAATTTTAAAACACAAATAACTAGAGTAGCAAATATTCGTACTAGATATTACCTAAGCCTTTTCATGAAAAAGGGAATTATTCAGATTGGATAAGTATTTTAACCTCAAATCCAATCTATCTTAAGCTTTGTATTTAAAAAAGGCTGCTCAAACGTTCCTCTTAACTCAATAAAAACGATAAACGCTTATAAAAAAAGTTATTAGTTGCTTAATTTATTTTAAAGTGGTATTTGATCCATGTACCAAGATAACGCATTTAATTAATAGCCAATAACAAAAAACAGGTTCATAAAAACTCACCGCAAATAACTGAATTCACAACCAGAAGAAAAGGTAACAGCAATTTGGTAGCCATCGTGATGAAACTTAAACGTCGAATTAAAACATGAAATATTACAACGAACAAACTAACGATGGCGGAGGTCAGAAGAAGACTGGCTCGTTTCTGCAAATAAAGTACATATATCGCAACAATGCAACCACAGCACACACGAATGTCCTTACGGAGCAAAATAAGAATATGATTTGTTTCAATGGGTACTAATATTATTAAAACTATTACAAAAACAGGTCTGTGAGATGAATAAGAATGGCGTATAATTACACTGTAAGTACGCTGTTTCCATGTCATATTATAACCTTGTGTCAGTGCCGGATTAACCATAAGGCAGATAGGCAAATGCCCAAGGGTTCCAAGCTTTATAGGAAGTCTGAAAAAGTTGGTAAAAAAAATCTGCCTTCTTAAAATATTTCCAATAATGTTATTAAACAGTCTGTTTAAATTGAATGTACGTTGGACTCGGATTTACCATTAACTACTAACTCTAAATGAGGGCAGGAATAGAGCCCCTGACTACATTAGGGATGTCGAAAGTGAAAAAAAAAATCGATATATCGATGTATCGATATTTATTAAAATATCAATATCGACGTCGAAATATCGAGGAAAAAATATCGATGTATTGATATATCGGTCAAATTTTCAAAAGATTTTGCGTTTTTAAAATAATGGTGCATTCAGATCAATAGTAATTATATACACAATGTGCATTATTTTAATGTACAAAAATCTCAATAAAAATGAAGGTATTTTTACTAGGTAATAATTACAAAAATATAAAAACTAAAAAGCGCTGTCTTCTAACTTGTATGTAAACTGAGACGCATACAAAGTTTGTATGCGTCTCAGTAACATTCTATTGGCGTATTAATCTCTCAAAAAGGACTTCGTGTGGCTTAGAAAAAAAATGGCGAAAAATAATATACATTTCTATGTATGTATCTTGAGGTAATCCAACCGCTTTCCCGCCCTGGTATAAGTAACAGATGGTTACTCCTTCAGGGCTCTCACAAGGACTCTAATTTTTTTTTAATAAACGAAGCTACTTATGATGCACGAAGCTAAACCCTCAAATGTCCCTGTAAAACAGGAGTTAGTTTGAAAATAGGGTGATGGGTTAGTGTAATGAATGGTGAACATAACATGAGATATATACAGAGAATATGATTAATATTATTTTATAAAAGTTTGTAGAAAAATATAAGAAAAAACAAATGCCATCACTCAAAACAATGGAAAAATAATAACTGTAAAAATGCTAAGATTGCAAGTAGTCACCTGAAAGATACAGGGACTGAGGTGGAGTAGACAATACAAAATATATGTACCTACACATATGAGATAATATTAGTGATCACAAATACTAATGCAAAGACAATGGTTATGTAAGCTATTAATAGTAAAAATTTCAACCGCCAGCTGTCATGAGTTCGTTCCTATACGGTTTTCGATTCTAGTGACTTTAGTTACATAAATTTAAAAAAATATCGTTCTTGATACAATTTTCGATATTGGATATTTTGTATCGATATATCGGATCAAAATATATCGGCTAAAAATATCGATATATTGAATTAAAAATATCGATACATCGATATATCGATACTTTTTCAACAAGCCTAGACTACACACAATATTGAAAATAAAGCTACTCAAGAGTCAAAGAAGACATTGTGACAAATATGGGAAAACGAAAACCCTTGTAATTGAATAAAATCCTTGTAGACCACCCCTCTCCCCCTCGTAAACCGTAGATTAAGAAACAATTGTACCTGTGTGAAAATGGCCTTAACAGGCTGAAACCGGTTACGGTCACAAATAAATTAAGTGTAAATGAGTTTTATATTTGTTTTAATTAAACTTGAAAAGAAATGGAATCAGATGAAGTTTTGGGGAAATAAAATGGTATAAGGTTTGGATGGGAATCTGGGGATCAGTGTGTCCACGAGTGACGAATATATTATGAATCTATCACTTCACTGCGGTGCATTTGGTGGTTAGAAACATCCGCCACCAAATCCCGGACAAACCCAACCGCATTATATATTATATGGCTGACAGAGTATAGCACTCACTGATTTGTTCGGCTGAAATAAATAAACTTATTATTATTATGAAGCCGGGCACCTCTGCTAAGACACCAAACTTAGTGAACCACTTTGGATAACCCATGGCAAAGATATTGGTTATCCAATAAATGGTTCCTGGTACGGCGGTTCCCATGCCCGCCTCCAAAATTGTATATATTGTTTTGACATGAAATGGGATGAAATATATTGCAACCCCCCTCCCCCTCTTTCCCCTCCCCACAAGGCCAAATTATCAATTTATTACGCCATAGATTATTTGGAATTTCTGACCAGAAATGCGTATGAAAGATTGATTAGGTACCTTAAAATCTTACAAAAATACCTTATTAGGGTTAGTTGCGATCAGTTGGCCGTAGTATTATAATTTATAATTAAAATATATACTTAAAGTATTTCGCGTTGAATTATTTCTGTATTTTGAGTTAGTAGTACATGTAAATAACATGTTAGAGGACCGGTCTGTGGCTGATTTGGCGTCGTGTTTTGGTCCCACCCAGAGCGTCGCATGTTCGATTCTTCGGCTGGCTAAGTCCTCCTCCACTACATAATAGTGTCCGACCGAACTTTCGGTTTCGGCCTAGTTTCGGTTTCGGTCGTCAACCAGCCGAAACTAAGGCCGAAACCGAAACTGAATTTGGGAGGTTTCGTTCTGCGATCGGTCATGTTCGATGCACTGAACTGCGAGCCACGAAGTGTCATTTTGCTGTGTCCGCGCTCGTAGTCGTGTCAGGACTTGATTCACTTGTTTGTGTTCGCTCCGTGAACTTTGCGGTAGTTTGGTTTTAAGGTAAGTTTTATTTAGATATTAAAATGATTTAGTTCATGATAGACCCTGAGGAAAATAATTTCCCTGTGGGCCTATATCATCTTTGGAGATGCTGTGCGGAGGGTTTTTTTATGGAAAGGAAGGAGATGAGAGTTCTGGGAAGAAAAAGGGGTGGGTAGGAATCTAGGGTTCAGTGTGTCCTGGTCATCCACCTTCAAGACCTAGACAAACCTCATCCCATGAACCCGGGCACCCCTGCTAAATCACCAAACGTAGCGAACCACTTCGGGTGACCTATGATAAAGTTGTTGGTTATCCAATAAAGTTTCTCGGGGCGACGGTACCCATTCCCGCCTCCCAAATTATTTTGTTCGAGATGAAAGAGTATTTTGTTTTCTACCTTTTATTTTGTTGTTTGTTATTAATGTTCAAATAGGTAAAACCTACTATTTTTTTAATATTATTTACGAAGCGATTTACGATAACGATTTCAAAAAGCATAAATAATTGATTTGAAATAAGGAGTGATAATTATATTTATTTTTAGTTCAAATATCAGAGACTGAATGATTAATATATGATTTAAAAATAAAGGCTGATAGATTAAGATTGACTATTTTTTTTCCACGAAAACATGACCTTATATGGAAGTTTCGGTTTCGGCCGAGCCTGAGACCGAGGCCGAAACTCAGTTTCGGTTTCGGTTTCGGCCGTAAAAACCGGTTTCGGTCGGACACTACTACATAAGCAACATTTTCCGCTTCCTATGGTGGTAATTCAAATATTGACAGGTTATTCGGAACCCATGAATATTAGTATTTATATTTAAATATATATATAATTATGATTAAACCAGAGGCGTAGCAAGGGGGGGGGGCGGGGAAGGCGGACCGCCCCGTGTGCCACCCGAAGGGGGGGTGACACTCGAACGTGGAGAAAAAACTTACGAAAGTGTAAAATTACCGCAAAAAATATTTTACAAGTGAACACTGATTGTTACTTAGCTCTATGGCTCGGTTGGTCGGGGTTTCCCGAAAAAATGTTTAATTTTTTTTATGTTTGTTCCTAGCTTGAAGAATTGCTCGGTCGGGGATTTCCCCAAAATATTCCTTGAGTCATTCTAATTTCGTTCGTATATTGTGATTGACGTGAATTGTTATCGATTGACTGACGTGAATTATTGAAAAAGTTATTATTCTGTTAACGTTTTTATTAGTGCTGAAAGATCATTAAAAAAAAGCAAGGTAATTGGATTTGAAAGTTCACTTTTCTAATAGACGCAAAACTTAAATACGTGAGCTCAAAAAGGGGGGGGGGTCCAGCAAAATCTCAAGTTACTTGAAAAGAATATACGAAATGTCCCAAATTTATCTCACCAAGGGGGGGGGGAGCGGTCTAGATTGGAAGAAAATCTGCTCACGTAATTAATGTATGCCCCCTTACGTGACTTTTTTAAAGTTGATTTTTACTATATAAAAATAAAAATAAACATAAACAATTTTAATTTTATTCCTTGAATATGCTTGACTAAAGCGAAACCGGTCGGTATTATAAAAATTAAATAAATCGTGGTTTAAAAACAAAGTGATTCTTTCATTTCATTAAAAATAAACAACTTTACTAAAGTTAATTATATATAGTTTATTCGAGACACTATTGAAATATTATAATAAAAGTTATTTCATTGATTTTATTTAGTTTAATAGATAATACCGACTGATTTCTGAGCTCAAATGATTTATGACAAAGAAAATTAAGTTGTCAAATATACGTTACTTAACAATAAAAAAATTATTTTATTTTATTTAAATAAAAAATTCTCCAATAAATAATAATATTGACTGTTTTACAAATGCATCAAATCCCCCCAGGCATCGCACGTCGTGGGTTCAATTCCTCAACATATCCTCTTAGTATGATGGTTGTAGGAGTTTTAAAATAAATTATTTTATTTTCTAAAAACAAAAACAAAATGGAAATGATTTGGGAGAGGGCTTTCAAAAACTTTACTGCCCAAACTTCTTCGCCTTTTTCCGTAAGCTGGAGAAATCATCAATGTACCCATCGAGTCACCTAATTATTTTTATTTAAGCCAATCTTTCGAGCAGTAGGTACATTGTTTTAAATGTGTAGATCCGAGAGATAGTGCGAGTACTTGTGGTTGGTGAGTTACCTACTAGTATAATTGTGTCATACCTAATTATCTACACTACTTTAAAAAAAACTTTTTTCCTGTTTGCGGTAATGCGGTGTTATCACGATCTGATTCCTTACCAAGGGCGGCTGGTTGAACAGTGTGTTTGTGTGCAGCACTGGTAAATTATATCGTCTAAAATTACTTTATTCATAGATTTTATATTTTCTTACCGATGTTATCGATGAATTTCATTAAAAATATCACCTACCAATATAATGCATAATATAATATGAACCAGGGAGAGCTAATACCGAGCTTTACCCTGTCCGGTGTGCAGGCCGATTGCAAGCGGAACGAATTATGCTTTTGTATCGAATATTGCAAACAACGCCAGCGCGCAACGCCGGCCATATGTATGAAAAATTAAGCTATATTGGTGTGCCACCCGGCGGCCTTTATCATACAAACTTTAATTTGAATTTAAGGCCAAAATACTTAACTAAACTGAATAATTCTTTTTTTAATCAAAAGGTACAGCAAATACCTAAATT
This sequence comes from Limnephilus rhombicus, assembly GCA_929108145.2. Lineage (NCBI taxonomy): Eukaryota > Metazoa > Arthropoda > Insecta > Trichoptera > Limnephilidae > Limnephilus > Limnephilus rhombicus. The sequence continues at coordinate 24,567,583 of OV815287.1, read as the reverse complement.
TTACATATATTTGCTTTTTTATTGATTGGTGTTTTAAATTATAAAACGCAGATCATTAAGGAATACAATTTTTTCATAGGTAATTTTGACAATTTTGCCCTCGTGCTGTTTATACATTGTTTATAAATACTGTTTGTATCCTGTTTAAAATGAAATATAAAACTAACTAACCAACCATCACGCCTTTTCCCCACAGGGATAGGCAGAGAGGACGGACCGCCAAATAACTCGGTCTTGGCACACACTCTTTGCCTCACTCACATTCATACATCGTCTCATACATTCTCTTCTATTATTCCGACTTTCGACATGGCCCGACTCAAGTATCTGATTCACTTGCTCGTGCCATGTCTTCCTCGGGCGTCCCCGACTTCTTCTACCATTCACATTTGCGTCGTATATTCTTCTTACACTACTTTCAAATTTATTTTATTTTATGAAATATAAAATAAAATAAATTAAACATTGTTAAAAAAAGAGTTTTTTGGGTTGAAATTTAAGATTTATTTACGAAAAAATAGTATTTTGTTTTTATTTTCTTAGTACGGAAATATAAAAATTTTAATTAAAAAGCGATATGCAGAAGTTTTCGCACTTCGAAAACAGCTTAAAATAGATCTTCTCTCCAAATAAGATTAGTGGGAACATTTTTACCTAATGTTGCTTAGTAATCGTTATCTCATAGTTACGGATTATCAGTGAACCACCACGTTTTCAGGGCAGCGGCTGCCATTGTTGCTTACTTACTTTTTTAATCGCGGGGATAAATTATTTTCCCTTTGGAAGAGCAATTAATTACTGAAGAAGTCCGGCTTTATTTTCTCCGGGAAAATCATTGAATTTAGCATTTTTTTCATTCTTTCTGGCAGTAGTGCAAGGGCTGTATATCGTAAGTAGGTAATGCAATCCCGCAAGACCATGTCAATCCAGGTATTTTCGGGACTGAACAATCTTAGTCCCGCTGGATCCAGGTATTTGCGGGATCCAGCAGGGTGGATTTAGATATCTAATCGATCTATTATAAAGATCTAATACCTCGGTCTACCAACCTCGTTTTTAGAGTTTTAAATTTATGCCTGATCAAACATGTTCTTTAAGACATTTTAAATGGTTTATTAATATACCTTTAGTTAGACATAGGTAAAGTTTAAGTCATAAATTGGCAAAGAATAAGATAAGACATAAATTTACATAACAACTTAAATTTAAATAATAACGTTCACACGATAAACAATATTCTTGTACAATAAGCATCATAAGTTTAAACGTTATTTTGGAAATAGCTTCGTAAAAAAGTTAAAGTATTAATTGTGTCGTCTGATAAACGGCTTCTGATATTGGACACAATGTAGCCAGCGGCTGAAAAAGCTCGTTCAGCTTCCACGCTGGTTGGCACAATAGTCATTAGCGCATTGTAAGTGAATTGAAGGTATGTGCCAATCCACCGGACTCGAAGTAATTCATTTCATTATTTATCAAAACCTCCGCCACTCGCAAAGTAACACGTATGAAATGAACTACGCTTCTCTATATTCGTCCAGCGGGATCCCGCAAAATTTTCGACCGAGATTAGTCCCGCAAAATGTCTGCGGGATCTCGATATTTCGGGATCCCAGTATACCGGGATTGCATTCCCTAATCGTAAGCATAAAAAAATCGTTCAATTTGTTTACTATTTTCTTCTAAAAATGTTACAATATAATTTTTCAAGGAATGGGTTCCATAAAATATTGAAAACGCTATGCTATCAACGGCCCTCCACACTAACGACCAAATTTTTGAAAGGATTATTGCAAATTCTAAGATTCGATCGAAATCCATGCTATAATTTTTTTTTTAAATCAAAAATGCAGCCCTGATAAAAAAGGTTACAATTTCACCAGAGTTAAAAATGTTCATGTCATTTTGCTGTGCGATGACATTTTTTTTTTCAATTAAAAACATTTAAAATATTTTTCCATCACACTTCGCAATTAGTAGCACGTAGTAGCGCGTTTATAGGCTAGCGGGTCACGCGATAAGCTTTGCGTCTCGTTCTAGCAGCAGCGCGCGTATCGTATATTTATCGGAACCAGGCGAGTACCGCCGCCCCGGGAGCCTTTAACGAATAACCAACACCTCTGCCATAGGGAACATTAATTAAACTACTAAGCATAGTACGAAAAGCTGCTATTTTTTGAGAAAATGGATGGTTTCATGTTTTATGTATAAAAACATCTGTATATGTTTCTTGGCGAAAAATGTTAAATTCAAATTTATTATCGACAGTAGAAGTACTCAAATCCAGAAAATTAAAGTTACTATTTTTAAATTTATTTTTTTGTGGAGGTTATTAATGAAATTTAAGAAAAAATATAATTGTCTGTTAATACCAGTCCATGTACAAAAAAATTCATCTTCGTATCTCTTCCAAAAGTAAACAAATTTTAATAAAAAATGCGCGACTATTAAAAATATTATCTTACAAATTATCTTCAAATATATCTGCTAATAAAGGGTTAGTACTGGAATCCATTGCTAAGTCATCCTTTTATTTATAAATAATATTACAAAATTGAAAATAGTTTTGTTTAAAAACAACATGTTTAAAGAAACAAGTAATTCTTTATAATAGATTAAGATTCAATAAGAGGGACACTTGGAAACAAGTTAACAACATCAAATAATAATATTAACAAAGGATATCCGAAAATTTTATATCATCTATTAATTCAAGGAAATTCCTTAATGATACCAACTTATATTTAGGGGCGTTACAATTATTTAAAAAGTCATTTTAGTTTATTTTATAGTAAGTGTTTTATAGGACTTTACGGCTCCAGTTGGTCAAGAATCCAGTCCATATAGTGGGCAACATTGTTGAAGATGTCGTGATCCTCTTTCTGGCCGCACAGTCCGAGACGAGTGGTAGAAACCCCGTACTGCACCCACCTCTGGGCCACCGTGTCTCCGAACACAAGGGTCTCTTTGTACACCAGCGGGTCTCCACTGCCCTTGAAGCAGGAGTTAGCGATGCCACACAGTTGATGGAAGTCCTCTCCTGGAGAATCCACTCTGGAAAAATAATATCTGGTTTATGGACTCATTTGAGTGCTCCCCTCCACCTCCATTGAAAACTTTAATAAAAGTTGATAGGTTTATTCGTTATTGAGGGGAAACCAGTCTGAATTTAATATTATTTGCATTGCTACTCACACCCGGAGTATTGACAATTTAATATGATGAGTTTTATCGGCATTTAACCGGTGGGACTTAGTAGGTAGTTTTGTGTAATGGCGGGCCTCGCCAGGTTTGTTCGGGCAATCCGCCTGTTATACTTACTTCTTTATCTGACTCCACATTAGGTTACCAAAGTGTACCATGACATTTTAAATGAAAGAAAGTATTTTACACTGAAGTTAAAGTTTATTCAATCTTGTTAAACACGACAAGTTTTTATCAGAAGATTTAAGTAGGGAACGACACTCTACGCATGGGCAGCTGATCGGCCTGTCGGAAAACGAACGAAGTTCGGTACATTTGCCGAACGGAACACAGCGCAAGATCCGTCAGCTTGAGTTGCCAGCGTACAAAACCCAATTACTTAGTTGTCGAGTATCGTTCTCTACATGGGGATGAAGGATGTGAGGGAGGTTTGAAAGTGCTAAGGGGAATATTATTCAAATATGGTCACCAAATACATCTAAATTCCAACCACGAGGAATTTAATAATAATCCTAACAGAACCTGTTGGTTTTTTAACATACACATATGTATAATCTTTCAAACAACTAAAATTAAAACATAAGAGCTTTTATGAAACGATGTGTGAATTTGAATACACGATACACGACTATTAAATCTATCTACCAACCCCTCAAGGGAAACGGCGTGATACTGAGCCAGTTAGTGATAAAACTAAACAACAGGACTTTAAAATGCGTCGTATAAAAGTCGTTTTTTCAAACCCGCGACCTTTGGATACGGATGAGAAATGAATGATCTTACTGATCTACCGTAGAGGTCGTCTGCAATAATATTTGATTTTTTTGTATTTATTTATTGTTTTAGTAAAAACCGTATAAAAACCAACGCATTCCAAAAGCGGCAAAGAAAATTTAAAAAAAAAAATTTTTAGCATAATAATTACACCTAGATACATACAGTTAAAGCATAAGTGATATTTCAATCTTAAAATCGTTATAGGACATGTGGAAAATATCCACAATTCCTGCGAGGTAGTTAATTAACCTAGTAAGTCTTCCCAGGGGGCATCACCATTGGTAAGTTAGTTCTGCACCTGGATTGCGTGTTGCGTGAAATTATCCGGGACATAGAATCCTATTCTAGCCAGAATATCTGGTATTGATATAAAAAAATTAGAAGCTTATAAGTCAGGGATGGCAAACCTTTACGTATCAACGTGCCATTTTTTTTAAGAAATGTTTAATGAGGTCATAGACGCATGTCCTCTAGTTCCCATACCTGAGATCCACTCTCGAGAATGCTACGCACTAAGCTAAAGTAAAACAGCCTTATAACTGTAAGGTTGGTCAACTTCTTTGAATTGTGTATGACAAAATGTAAACAAATATTGTTTACAAAAATTAAAAACGCATTATCTTTTCACTCTTATTTTACTGCGCAAATACTTATATGATAAACTTTACTAACAATAAACTTACCCATTATTAATTATACGGCTACAAATTTCCATTGAAGTAAGGTTTTCTTCGAATTTGAGAAGGTCTTCCCTCAATATTGACTCATTCGATGGATGTCGTACAGTTTTTCCTAATTTCCCGAAACTCCATCCGAATCGAGTGAATTGTTTTCCTTCTAAGACTTTCTTTTGCAGCTCTCCTTTATAGGGTAAGCAAACTGGTATTATATCTGAAATTGTAAACTCGTTTATATGAGTGATATTTGGTTGAAAATTGAGCCACTTGATTTGGAAAAAATATCTTTATAAAGTTAAGTGTCAATTATTTAGCTTCTACTTTGAATCCATTTGCCAGATTCTTCTAAATAATACTTTATGCAGTTCATTGTAGTGATTCAGAGTTACAGGGAAATTCATACAAAATTCTTGGGAATTTCATGGAAATACTGCTTATCAACTTTATGGTTAGGTATGATTTTTTCTACATTTTCCTCATTCTAAAAATGTCAATAAACGAACTTTATTATGAATTGTTTTACTATTTTATTTCGCAGTTCTTTTGATTGACAAAAGAATATCACCCATTTTTCGAGTTAATATTCCTCGAAGATCAATTAGGTAATTTAAAAATTCCACGGCGCATTCCTCTAGTCTCCAATCAATGGCGAACGCTTCCTAACCCCGCTTCTTTAAATACGACTCTTTGAATTTCACTTTTGTTTTCAAGAATGAATGGATGAATGAATGAATGACATGGAATCTTGGAAGTGGAAGTTAACCTACATGCCGACAACCGATCGAGCTGAAACTCGGCAGATAGACTCGTTGTCGAAAACAATGCATTCTGTATTTTTTGTAGTAATCACCTACAAAGGTACATAAGATTTGATAGAAACTACCGACATACGGTTTTAAAAATCGGAATTAGGTAACGTTGGTTGCGCCGTTGATTCCGATCAAGCAAGATTCAAAGCTCAGTCAAACCAAAAAAAAAACAAATTTAAAGAACATTTAAAGGACATTTAAAGGACATTTCAAAATAGATGTTATCATCGGTTTGATTTTTTCCTACCATTATTCTATAAATAGACCAACATAAGATCCTTGCGGTACTCCAAAAAATTTTAAAATTATCTACACACCTTCAGTCATGTCAATTGCTTTCTGCAATCTGATTAATCCAATATCGTTCTTCGCGTCCGGTGAACCATCTCTTCTGATGCCTGTATATCCAGGATGAGGAATGACCTTCTCAATTCCAATGTCTTGTACTGATGGGGTAAATAAAGACTCAATGGGATAGTCTCCTCCAGTTGAGATATCATGTTCTCCTATTCTGACTCCATTCAGATTTCTCCCGTTGAGCTCGGTAATGCAGTGGGCAGAAGTCAGGATATATCGATCGTTGATTACGCTACCAGTGCAAGTGAACGCACTAACGGAATCTTAAAGCAAAAAGGAAATTTAAATTTTCCAGCAACAATACATTAAAAAGCCTACTAAGAAATATTCGCTTAAAATGCGTAGGTTTGTAGGTATTATTAACAATTAAAAACCTACCTCTTTCAGTCGCGATGAGTGCTACCCAAGGAAAATCCAGGGCATACGTTTTATTTCCCCGATAGATCCTATCTTGGAACACTTCTCCGCAATCCTTGGATACAAGAGGCAGATTCCTGTGAGGACCATCTTCGCTTGGGGCAGGTGATGCAGCATCTACATTTAAAAAAATATCAATGTTTGTTATGAAACAATATTTTATTAATATCATTAAAGAAGACGATACCACTAATAATCTAAACGAAAATATGAAAGGGGCCATTCATTTATTACGTAAGACGATTTAGGGGGGGGGGTCGACCATGTCTTATTTTTTCTTACAAGGGGGTGGGAGGGAGTCTCGATAGTTATTACATAAGATCACAAAAATGCGCTAAGTTAAAATTATTAATACGTTTGTAAGTACAAATAAACATTTCTAAAAATTGTTACTTTGAAAAATAAACATTAAAACAAACCAAACGTGTATTCATTTTTTCCTTTAGATTCTTACGTAATAAATATTAAACAGGGGGGAGGGGGTCGGCCTATTCTTATTTTTTCTTATAACAGGGGGGGAGGGGGTCGAAAACTTGCAAAATTCGTCTTACGTAATAAATGAATGGCCCCAAAGAAAACCAGACGCAGAAAAATAAAAAGATAATTGTCGCAACTGGGAATCCATCCCAGAACCTTTCTTCTTACCGTGACAAACGCCTTACCAATTCGACCACTGCCACCTGTTAATTTTTCAAATTTTTAGAATAATAATTAATAACTCAATCATCAGAATTAATTTCAAAACTGATACGGGTGGTATTGTTTAAAAAAAACAAATAGGATGTAAATAGCGTGCCTTTCCTCCGTGGTCGAGGGGTAAGGGTCTTGACTAATAATCCGAAGGTCGCGGGTTCATATCCCGGCGTGCACAAGTAAGTTTAATTTGATTATTTTGCGTTATTTCATAATTTAGTAATTTAAAATAATGTTTCGGCACGTTCCATAGTGAAAGTTGCTTTCGGTATCGCCCTGGTGTAAGACCACCATTCATAATTGAAACGTTGCTTGAAATGACTTTAGCCTTGTTTGGTGACCCGATCTGAATAGCTAGAAACTTCACCAACTTCCCCACCATCCACTTCCCCTCCCCACTACCTTTAGCATCACAACATACCGCAATTGGGGATGACATAATTTCACTGACTCAAGGCGGTTGGGAGCCGTTGGGATTCTTGTGTGGTATTCACATTTGAAAAAAAAATGGCACTAACCATTGTGTACCCTTGTAAAATCAATGATTAAATAAATTTAAATTAAAAATTTAATAAATAAAAATTAGAAGTAAGTAAGGACAGACATACATATTTTACCTCAATGATGATGGAATGGTTTTCTGCCAAGCTGAACTATTTATTGAAAATAAATGTTGTGATAAAAACTAAATAAATGTTGTGATACTAGATATACCTCGTAGATAATGACTTGATAAGCGTGCAGAGCATGGGTATGGCATCCAGCGAGGTCACATCTGGTTTGCCATTAAAAATTGTAATATAAGGTATAACTAGTAATTAATTCGTGATAGAATTACAGGTAATTCTTGATGTAATTAATGAATAATTTATAATGTAATAAAATAATGTAATCACCTTGTTTGCCGCTCGTGCACCGGTGTGTCATGAGATTTTACACGCGATTTTGACCCTTATGTATAAAGAAAGTGTATGAAGAACACGGTCAGAATCGCTTGCTCTATTATCGCCCTTTACCATAGCGAAACCTGCAACGCGCCTAGTCACTCCAAATAATTTATATTAATAATTTACCGGAGCGCGGGAGTGTGCGCAGTTCTTGCGCATGCGCGGGAAAAATATGTTTATCTACGATTTTGACCCTTTGACCCTACGAATTTGTAAAGGACAGTGTCAGAATCGCTGGACATGAAGTGTCATTTCTGTGCCGGATGCCGCGTCGTAATTAGTGGAGCTTTTTGCTGGCCTACCCCGGCAAACAAGAGGTTTGAATAATTAATAATGTAAGAAATTAACTAACGCGTGTAACTTTTATTCAATTTCTTTTTGTTTACATTTAAAATGGACGAGATAAAACAGGACTTTGCTACGCTAGATCAAGTATCACAATCAATTAAAATTTGCGATTTTTACACAACAAAATTGCTTCAAAAAGATTTCATCAAAGACAGTCATAAACATTCTAGAAACTAGATGCTTAAAATATTATATTTACACTCCGATGGGGAAAAAACATCATGCGTGGAAATAATCAACCGACGGGAAAATCACAAACAATTTGGCGTTACACCACGATGGTTTTACATAAGAATGACTCAAATGTCTTCGGGTGCAATTATTCAGTATCAACCGCACACACACACTGTACACGCATTACAAAAACTGTACTACCTGTTGTAAAAGAAACAAGAAAAATCAGAAGGTCATTCGTTGGTAAACAAATCAAAATGAGTCAGCAAAGTTAATATTATCTTAAAGTTCCCCGTTTGAACTATTAACTCTCTCCTATATAACATTGTTTCAAAGACTTACTGCAGCATATTGCACCGACTAACAGAATCAAAAAGCACCTCCGTTCCATGATAAACCAAATGAATTCAGCAACCACGATTCAATTAGGAAGATATTTTTGGTCGACCTTCGTGCCACAGACCAGAGAAAAACTGGTTTCAATTAAAGCGGCCTGAAGTCCTCGGAGTTAGGACTAATAATATTTTGGTGTATTTGATCAGTTAATGAATACAACATCCATACTACCGCAACTAACCGCAACCAATCAATTAATTATTTATCATCTTAGAATGACCGATTAATTTAAAGCGGATAAGAAAATAGGCTACTAAGTGAGGGTGAAAATTATCTTTTTTGTTTAAGAAGTTTGCTTGTGGATTTTTAGTTTCAAATTCATATTGGAAGTCAAATGCTTTCATAACTAATTGTTTTATGTTAAAATTAATAAGGATTGTAGTTTTTGTTTCCTTTTACGAAGCTCTTCATCTTTTGATAGAAGTTTTGTAGAGATAACAACAATACTATTACCTTCTGATTCCTGTGGTTAGGGAACATACATATTTCATTGGTTTATAACAAAATAATTCCAACTTAAAGCACGTTTTGAAATTTATTTAGAAATTACGTAATTTTTTATTGCTCTTAGAGAACGTATAAATATTATCCAAGTACTTAGCTGTATTTCAATTTACGCAGTGTATCACTTTTCTGTACAACCACCCAAACCATTTGATATGTTCTAAAAGTTATCATTACCATATCATTTTTTTACATTAGTTCCACACATGAAAAAAACCTTGCCTTTAGGGATACTGTGTGAAGGGTCTTTTTAGTGAAGTTCTGGGAATGAAAAGTTTCGAGAAGTGGTAGGAAAATATGTCCAGGAGTGATGGACTTATGAATTCATCCCTCCCACTGCGATGCAGGTCGATGTTCAGAGAGTCTGGCTGGATAGATCAAAAGGTCTCCCTCAATCAAAATCAAAATCATTTATTGTACAAAATTTTCATTTAGTACAAAAGGTATAACTTATAGGTACCTATATCCTATTTCTTCCAATCAATTTCTTCTGATCCGCCGCTAAGACCGGGCACCCCTGCTAAGTCACCAAACGTAGCGTACCACTTGACCTGTGGCAGGGGTGCTGATTATTCAATAAATGTTTCCGGGGAGGCGGTACCTATACCCACCTCCCAATTTGAAAATTGAGTAATATAATATTCCAATCCTACTTTGTTAAGGACTATTGACTTGTTAAGACGGTCAGCGATGTAAAAAAAAAATGACAATCGCAACCATCAATCCTGAGAAAGACGATGGGTAGATTATTTTCATTAAGTTGTTCAGTCATACATGCACTACTCTAGCTTTACCCCAAATATTCAGTTAACATTCTTTGAGGCTTCACTGAGTGGTTGGCTAAGGGACACGGAAGCTAAGTTTAGTTTATGATCAGACCGAAAGCCATTCACATTTTTTGTTGGTACTTGCCAATTTTTTTTGGGTTTTTACAGATGCAATGCCGCCTCATGGAACCTCATGAATGAGTTTTTCTTTTGCCTTGTTTAATTTATCTTTGTCTTACTAACCTATTTTTTGCATTTTGTTTTTCCTGTTAAGCACTTGCATACTGCTTACTAACAACGTATGCATGGACACTGGAGGTCTAGATTCGTTCAAAATAAATGTAGCTTCGTTTAACAAAAAAAATTAGAATCTTGCGAGAGCCTTGAAGGAGTAACCATCAGTTACTTATACCAAGGCGGGTAAGAGGTGGATTACCTCCACCGCACTACTCTAGCCTACGTGTCTACTTATCGTTTTATTTGATTTATTCTTGAAAGCGATGAAAGAGGTAAAAGAGGTGACCACGTGTAAAATCCTCTACCATGACTTTACTAAGAGATATACCTACCATGTGTTTTTTCCTTGTGTTGTTATAACTGGAAGGTAGGTTCCTAGTGTAATTGTATGTGTTGCTCAATCGCTAGCATTACTTTGCATGCATATTTTCTAAGGCATTATTGACTGTGTGCACTGATGCGATCATCAGACATTGTTTATTAATCATCCTTTCTTGTTTGTCACAATAATCTTTCAAGTTTACTTAAAAAGTAATAAAATGCATCACTTGAAATAAAGGATATATTTATTTGCAATAAGTAGTGTAAGAGATAATAAATGTGTGGATCAAAATTAACAACTTTCAATCCTATAAATAATGAGTATTTTAATTTAAGTCATCAACAAAAACAATGTAAGCAAGAAATACAGTAACAATAAACATCGACATATGAACGTATTAGTCAATGATAATAAAAATGACATCTAGAAAAAGAGATCCCTAATAATTAACATTTTTTATTACTTACTTTGATCTAAACGTTGTCAAACACTTTGGTACAAATTATCCAACAGTCAACGAATATGGAACGTATGGAACGCGAGTAGGGTTTATAAAATTCAAAAGGCAACATTTCGAGAAATCACTTAAATGCGAGTCGTTTCACACAATTTGAACAATTGATCAAATTTCAAAGTTAATTTCCAAGTTCTGTGAAAGTTCTAATCAAGTTTTGTTATCATTTCAGTAATGTGAAACAACTATTATTATAAGCAATAATTATCAGCCTGAAACACTCATCCACATTGAAAAATCTTCCGAGAAAAGATACATGACGCCAACGGGACTTGAACCCGTGCCCTTCTGATTGCCGGTCAGCTGCTCTCCCAATTGAGCTATGGCGGCTTATCTTATACCCGCCAAATGATTCAATATATACTAGTGTTTCATTCAACAATTACTGCTTATTAATTGTTGTTTTCAGGTGGAAAACATATAATAAGCAGTAATTGTTGAATGAAACACTAGTATATATTGAATTATTTGGCGGGTATAAGATAAGCCGCCATAGCTCAATTAGGAGAGCAGCTGACCGGCAATCAGAAGGGCACGGGTTCAAGTCCCGTTGGCGTCATGTATCTTTTCTCGGAAGATTTTTCAATGTGGATGAGTGTTTCAGGCTGATAATTATTGCTTATAATAATTGTTACCCTTTGTGCTATGCATAAAAATCTTGTCTTAAACGTTAGTTTAACAATTAAAAATAATAATTGAAATAACTAGTTAATAATAATATAATAACAGAGAAGAGAACCTATACAGAACATAAAATTAACTTTGAAATTTGATGAATTGTTCAAATGTCAAAGATAAAGAACAAGTTCTATTATTATGTAAAGGTTCTGTTATTATTACATCACGGATCGGTAAATGTCAGAACTTGAATAGGACTTTCACGGAACTTGAATATTAACTTTAAATTTGATCGAATTCTGTGAACGACTCGACCTTATTTATCAGATTCATTCCAGAATCTGACGACTTTTTTTGATCCAATAACAATTTTTCTAGTATTTTCCTCGAATCGTGTTAAGCTCTTCGTTCGAGGGTTTGATACGTATTTACTCTCGTATCAACGCAAGAAGTGCCTCGGCTAGTGAGATGAAGTGTATTCACAGCTATCGCTGTTGTATTACGTTTATTGTTCGTCTTCTTCAATATCATAACCATTCTCGATGCTCTCTGGAACACCGTCTGAAGATTTAGATTCTTTCTCATCATCACTGTTTTTATCAAATAAATCATCAATTTCATCTCTTATGGTCTCAGCAGTTTCGTTTATGGAAACCTTCCTGGATCGGTTTGGCGAGGCAGTATTTGGCGTGAGTTCTCTGTTGACCAAGGCACTTCTTGGTTTAGCTGATCTCTTGCTATCTTCTTGAAAATAGTTGGTTTCCCTAGAAGATCCGCTCCTTCGTGGGCCGTAGGTTCGTTCAAACATCAGAGGCTGTCTGTGGACCCGTCCGTACATCAGTTCCATCTCATGCAAGAACTGTTCTTGTAGGAGTCGCTCTTCGTCCTTCCTGGTCTGGAGTCTCATGGCCAAATCTCCAGAGTGACTTAAACAAAAGCAAAAAAACATATTTATATCACCAGTTTTTTTCTGTTTCTCAAATAATATCCCTTATGAACTCATGATAAACCGAAACCCTCATAAAATAAGCGAAACATCAAATTATGAAACCTAAATCCACTACGATATTTATAATCGAAATGGATTCGATGCATCAAAACTGTTCATTTTAGATGTTGTTTATTACCCATACTAAATCACTTTAAATGTAGGTACGGTTTTTGGCTTTCGTGTAGGTAAAGTAGAAAAACTTGTCAAAGGTCCATGAAATTGCCTCGATAGAAAAAAAATCGCGAAGTATGCTTCTTAAATTATGAAAAACACATTTGGTTCAGTTATCATGTTATAGGTATGAAAAAATCACAGTGTGTCTTTAAATGCAACATAAGCATTTGTCGAGAGATGCGATCATCGATTTGCTATATTTCAAACAGGTTGTCTTTTAATAAATACTTCCACATTTTTTATTTATTATTTTCGTTATTAAATGAAGAGTGTATTAGCGAAACTCAATCGAAAATCTGGAGACAGAAAAATCAAAAAAAGATATTGGCACCTCTGGGACTCGAACCAATCTGCTTACAGATCATATCAGAGTACCAGAGGTGCCAATATCTTTTTCCGATTTTTCTGTCTCCAGATTTTCGATTGATTTTCGCTAATATTGTCTTCATTTAATTAAGTATTACAATTTGAGGTTTTACTCATAAAAGTTTAAAAAATATATATTATCGTTTTTAATATTAGCGCGCTCCCTCTAATATTCGTATTTACATATTTGCCTTTCAAACCATCTTCTACTTTTTGAACGCTTACTAAGGAGTTAAAGCCATCCAAGCTTAAGATAGTCAGATCAAGCGGTTTTAAGGCTGTGCCTACTAAAAAAAAAAATCTATCCATAATCTTTGGGTATTATTTAATCTAGAAGAGTTTTTATTGGGGGGGGGCATGGAACAATTATTACATTCTCGAATATTGAGTCAAGACTCTTCTGGGGGTTCCTATAGGTCCAAGCGCTAATTTTCCCAAAAACTATGAGTCGCCCGAATCACCAATGCAATGGTGAAGAACAGCGACACTGACTTTTCGCTAAATATGAAAGCAATCTTCCGAACAGGCTCTCCATTGATATGCTTGGTGTAACTTTAACCCGGCGGTACTCGCTAAGTATTTACGAACATGAACACTCGCTACCGGGTAACAAAAACCATAGAGTTTAATTGCCGTTAATTTCAAAAAGACGTTTGAGTTTCAATGTTTGGCAATGTATTTGTATTATTGGTACTCTTGTTCATAAATAAAACTACAAATGCAAGTTTCAATGTTTATTTATTTGTATTGAGAGTTTATCCTAAAATTTAATCAAAAAATAATTTTTTTCTTAGTAATCCTACGAAAATCAACAATAATATTTTTTTTTCTTACAAATTTGGCAAAATTGAGATCGGTATCGAAAATAAACTAGGTACACTCCTAAAATACTAAAAAATAATGACATCTTTATACTAAGTGAGTATTGAGATAATCAACACTAAACAAACTGTTCCAAATATTTTGCTAAAAATGAAACTACTTCACTCTATCATAGCAATCCTCACATTTAGGGGTTGTATGCTTGCGGCATATCTTTTTGAAGCACAATTCGCAAACCAACTTCTGAATCTGAGGGTAGACGGTCAAAAACATTTTTTGAATTTGAGGGCGCGCCTGAACTATCAGCTTCCTGTTCAGTTTCACTTTCGTGTTCACTATTCTCCTCAAAATCTTCTATTTCTGACACATTTTCTTCTCCGCTGTCTTCTTCTTGAAGCAGCTCTTCTATTGTACTATCACTATAGGAATACTCATTTTATTACAGCTTTAAAACAAAAAACATAGTCATAAACATATCGAAAAATAATGGAACAAGGATCGTCGCTACCGGGTATTTTTCACCCATACTCACTTTACGTCCGTCATTAATAAGCACCGTGCGCGAACTTACCGCCCCGTGGGGTGAGGGCGTGTGAACTATCGGTTTGAAGGTACTTAGAATCTTGGGTTGCCAGAACGCGTAGAAAAAAAATACAACCAATTTTTTGTACTCTGTGGTATTTTTTACCCTGTAGAGAGTATCGCCGGGTTAAGTGACCAGCGCAGGTATAGAAGCTAGAGTTAAGTTAGCCTCTCAGAAACTGGGCGTACTGTACTGTACCGAGGGCCCGCAGATACTGCAGAGAGTGCATAACTGCTAACCCTGTCCATCTTCAAAGATGACGTAGATCCTGAGAAAAATCATTTTCCTCAGGGCTTCCTGTGTGGAGTTTATGTAAAAACATAATAAATAAATAAGCTAATAATAATAAGTCCCAGAGGTGTCAATATGTTTTTCTGATTTTTCTGTTTCCAGATTTTCGATTGAGTTTCGCTTTTATTGTCGTCATTTATTTAAATATTACAATTTGAGGTTTTACTCATAAAGTTAAAAATTAAAATAAATAAGCATTTGAATTTCTGAAACCTGTACTTCAAAGTGTTCCAGGCTGGCTTCCTCCGCAGCACGCTGTCCCGCCACCTGACCTCGGTCTGGAAGCGTTCCTCTTCCAAGATCTTCATCACGTCAGCCTCCATCTTCTTCTTGGTGGATTCTATCCTCAGCACGGCCGCCAGGTTGGATCTGTTCACGGAGGGGACCTCAATGGCCGAACGAGAACGGTTGGTGTAACTCGGGGTCTGATTGCTGCCTTGGGAGCCGTACATCTTTTTCAAAAAATCCTGAAATTTTATAACCATATTAGAAAAAAATTTGTTAACTAAACAAGAGGCCACGTTTCGCAGGAAATCCGCCTAATTTAAAAAACCTCAATTATATTTATTGTAAAATTTTAAGTGCCAAACATTTAAAGAATAAGCATTTTCAGTTAACTGGAACCACTGGTGTCGCGAAAAGGTGACTCCATTATAAGTTGGCGGTGCAGTGCTGCAGAACAATGCCCTATGCAACCCCCGAAGGACCGGTACCGAAACTACTTGATCGCTAAGTTATAGGGATGATTAAATATGCATACACTTGCAAAACCTGATGGATTGTTAGTCGATGGTTCAGATCTAGGCTTCTGAAAAATAAGATAAGCCCAGATTGGAAAAGGGAAAAAAGGACCTTCCGTTGCAGATGGGGCCTCACTGGCCTCCAGGTTGTGGTGTACACTTCACAAATTAAATTTCAATTTTGTAATCGTAATATATCTTTTGGAAAGATTTTATGATATTACATGCGCCCTGTCTAAGATGTTAATTAACACTGAACTCCAATAAGCACTCTGTCAACTCTCCAAAGTTGGGTACTTTTTCTTGCAACAATTGCCTTTTTTCATGGTGACATTTAGGATTGGACGATTAGGTAGGTGTGAAAATTTCAGGATTTTGACATCCCATTTATAATGCGCAAACAACAACCTTCAAAAAACATTCAAACACTAACAACTGGCCCTTAGGGCTTATTATATCATCATGGGTCAGTTGTTCCACAGAACTGAAATGAAAACAAAACTTGAATAGAACTTGAAAAATTAACTTTGAAGTTTGATGAATTATTCAAATTCAGTGAAACAAAAGGGCATACGTAAAATTCTTGAACTTGAATATAACCATTATAGACCGCAGTGGGAGGGATGGATGCATGTATCCGTTACTCCTGTTCACATTTTTCTCCCCATACCTTTTTCACAAGGCACGCCTTTTACCTTTCCAGAACTTCTTCTTAATTCCCTAAAACGACCCTTCATACGTCATCCTCAAAGATGACAGGCCCTGAGGATTTTTTTTTTCCATAGAGCCTCCTCCATGGAGCTAATAAAAAAATTTGAAATTTAACTTTGTAATTTGAACAATCCATCAAATTACAAATACAAGTTCTATTCAAGTTCTGTTGTCAGTTCAATTATTCATAAAGGTATAATAATAGAACTTGAATAGAACCTTTACAGAACTTGAAAATTAACTTAAAAATCAGGACATTTCATCTAATTACAAAGAAAATTTTCTAGTTCTGTGAAGGTCCTATTCAAGTTATGTTATTAGCATTTATTTATATATTTTAGTTATATTCATAACAAATACTAAAATACGGGTAGAGCACAATTTGGATTTCTTGTTACTACATCAAATAGGTACACTACATAATTTAAAATACGAAATGTTATCCAGCGTTTATGGTAGGTATACCCCTCTCAAATTCCTATTAGTTTTTGTGGGTGATCCAATTCCTTCAGAAGAAACAAACTCCTGCTTCAAGTGCTCGTATTCCCTGTTGATTTTATTTTGTCTGGACGACCCTCCCTTTTTCTTCCTCTTCTTCTTCTTGGACTTGTCGCTGGTGCTGCTCTCGCTGGAGATGGTGTCACTCCTCTGGTCCATCTTCCTCGGCATGATGGGGGAGTTGCAGTATTCCTGACTACGCTTTTCTCTTTTGGCCATGGATGGGGGGAGAGAAGCGCCCTTGAGCATTTCCTCGGCGCGAATCCTGCGGTTAAGGGCTCTGGAATTAATGACACCATAAACAAATTGACTTCAAATTCTTAAAACTGAATTCTTTAAAAAAAAAACATTTTACAAAGGCACAAATTAATTATAACTATTGGCGGTTTTCTCTAAACTCCCACAAAAAGATAATAAAACAAGAGAAACTTATTATGAACAAAAAAAATGTCTAAAGATGCCACGGTGTAGTTAAATAGGA
Source organism: Limnephilus rhombicus (assembly GCA_929108145.2). Classification (NCBI taxonomy): domain Eukaryota; kingdom Metazoa; phylum Arthropoda; class Insecta; order Trichoptera; family Limnephilidae; genus Limnephilus; species Limnephilus rhombicus. The sequence continues at coordinate 24,550,165 of OV815287.1, read as the reverse complement.
ATAAAATATACAATCAGTAGGTACACCAATACCAACCTGATTTACTTCCGCCAATTTTTTTGCTTCCAATTTATCAAAAAGATGAACCTATCTAAATTAAGCTCCTCGAAAAATGAACCTACCATAAAAAAATATTTGTGAACTAGTCTGTCTTGACACAGTGTCAGGAAAACCCTAGAGACATGGGCACAGTAAAAAAAATATGTGTAAACCCTACTTAATATAGATCTACCTAGTGAATAAATCGATCTAGTAAAACTTGCCCCTGGGGGAAGTCCTAATAGTCCACGAAAAGAGACATTCCCCTGCAACGTAAATCTGCCCTGTATATTATACCAGTGCCAGTGGAGTGTTCTACAATACGATCAATTTCAGCCTTGAGCCCCAGGAAATTTTTAAGCGTTCGGTTTGAAATTTCCCGCCCTCATTCAAAAATCATACCTCCGAATTTTAACATGGAGATAAACTATTTGTGGTGTTAGACATCTATTGAATGCACTTATATTTTACAGGACATATTTACAGGAATCATAAAAAAAATATTTAGAAAATCATTAAATTTATAAACGCGTGAATTCTGCGTATTATTCTCTTTAAAATTGCCGTAAGTGGTTCGTACCTGTTTGAAGAATACTATTTTTTTTTAATTCTATATATTGTCTATGGCCTAGTTGAAAATCATAGATATTTAAATTCGAACATGCATTTTTTTATATTCAAACATTTGATCAACGATTTGTAAGAAATTTTTTTTTTCAATAATTTGCGGAACTAAAATAACAAATGATTAAGAAGAGATGCGAAACATCTCATGTGAAACTGCGGAAACTTGTGATTTTTCGATGATCGCAACACGCGAGAACTTTTAAAAAAAAATGTTTTAAAAATGTTTTAAAATTTAAAATATCTCATCAAATTGGCCAAATGTTGGGACGCTCGGGGGTGTTTGCAAACTGGTCAAAATGTCTCCAAAAACGCTCCAGTGGGTAAGATGTGACGCAATGTTAAGAAATGGGACTAATAAGAAATTGATTTTGTTACTTAGTAAATATTAAAGTTACTGTCCCTAAAATTGTTTTCGACAAACTTACCTATAAAAGTCGTCTTCGCGCATTTTCTCATATATATAGTTACTAAACAGGTTCTTTGGCACAGGTTTGGCTTTGAATTGGTTGCTCCTGGCGGTGTCGGGAGGAGGTGCGGGCATGTTGAGCTGGGGGTTGGACCTGCACAGGCGAAAGTTGCTGAGGCCCCCCTTTAGGCCGTGCTCTTCCCTCTCGGTGAACTTGAAGGGGCGCATCTGTGCCTGCAACTCGGCCGTGGACTGAAGCTTTGAGATGGACCGTCTGAAACACCAAGAAAATAAAATGGAGAAATTAAAACTATTTAACAGGTCTTTGCAAAATCCAAATAACAAAAATCAAACAACTTTTGGACTGTAAATGAAGCAAATAATAATTATGCCTAATATGGGGGGATCAGCACGTAACCTTAGGATTTTTACCAGCGAGTGAAAGTGTAGATATTATTTTGCTGCCGATGATATCTTTTGTAAAAAAATTAAAAGCAAAATTAAATATTTCTCCATGACACGTCGCTACCGGGTAGAGTCTAGTCTAGTGGGTCACGAGATACGCATACCGTCTCGTTCCTGCTACACCGTACAGACTGAGACAATGCGCCTGTCACGTGATCGGTTGCGACGTGTGGCAGTGTGATAGTGGTGACGTACGATAAAAAAAATAATAAGTAATAATTATTTTGTAGAAAATAGAACTTTTCCAAATAGAACGATATTATTTTAGATTAGCTCCACACTAGGAAAATAATTTCCCTCAGGGCATATGTCATCTTTGGGGATGCTGTGTAGAAGGGTCTTTTTAGGAAAGGAAGTTCTGGGAAGGAAGAGGTATTAGGGGTGGGTAGGAATCTGGAAGTCAGTGTGACCAGGAGTGACGGACATATGAACCAAGGCGATGTTCCGAAAGAGTACAGCTGAAGAAGTCAAAGGGACTCTCTCAACCACTCTCTCCCAATCCGGCCTGCCATGCAGCTGGTGGGCAGACGCATCCACCGATAAGACCCGGACAAACCTCACCCCATATTACATTTATATTATCAAAAATTATATATAAAATATTAAATTACATTTATATTATCCCTGCGAGAAAGAAAAGTGCCGAAACAAGCAAAATTAAGTTCTCAGTACATTTTTAACTATTTTTCTCGGTGAACAGTTGAATAATATTTATGGCATCTTGGCTTTTCTTATAGTTAAGAGTTAAGTTTTATAGTGAAGCATTCATAAATAACAAGATATGGTTTGAAAGAGAGAAATACAAATGTTAGAGGGAGTGCGCTAATATTAAAAAACGATTTTTAAATACTTAGCTAAAATGTTTAAAATTAAAATTTTGTGAAAATATTTAATTAAACACGACTCTTTTAAAATAGCGAAAAAATCTCTCGGCAAATGTCTAAAGTAGCATTTAACGATGCATTGTAATTTTTTTTAATATCTCTAACATATTAAATAACAGAACAAAACGTGGTTTTAATAATTTTCGGAATAAACTTTGCGGTTTTTTCTATCGTGGTAATTTCATATAATACCATTTCCGCTCAGCAAATGTACAGATATTTTCTTCAAAAATAACCTATGATTTTTTAAGAACTAAAAAACAAGGCCTTGTTGATATAATATTACATCAAAACCCAGGATTATCGAAGGCGACATTTTGCCCAGACAATAGTTGCGTTGACCTGGTATTTGCAGATAGAAAAAGATGTGAGAAATTCGTGATGCCAGAACTCACCGTTCAAGGATCAAGAGTTCGGCCGCTTCAGAATGCCTTATCATTGAGATTCATAACTTAAACAACTTTGTGCAAATGAATCAATAAACCATTTCAAGAGAAAAAATAAATGCGTTTTATGTATGTCACCTAGTTGAATTCTATTTAAGTATATTGCATAAAGACAGTGCATTTTAAAAAAAAAACAATAAATATAACTTATTAAATTACAATAAAAGCAACTAACGATCCAAAAATAGAGGGTGATAAAGTGCAAGATATTGGCCAAATCAATTTTCTTCAAAATAAAACCTCAGTTCCTGGTCTTCCATTATTTTATCGAAAAGCGGAATCCTTGACTCGATTGGCACTGGATTGGCTCTGAATTGTTTATTTTCATTCTTATTGTGGAGGACTTTATACTCCAATTCCTTGGAATAATCTCGCAGCTGGTTCAGCATATGCTTTTCCTCGTCTCTGCAAAATAAACACAATATATCCTTTTTTTGTTATTGAGCTTTCAAAGTACGTAGTTTGTATTCTGGAATTATGGTGCAAAGAATGTGAATAATTTTCATCGCGATGTTTTAGATTGTTTTAGAAAAGGTAAACTGAAACAATACAATACTTATAATCAATGTTTAAAAAAATGACAATATTCCTACGAAAAATTTCAATATGCGAACAAAGGTGAATATAACAAAGACAATGCCAATATCATTTCCTTATTTTTTCGTGTCACTAATAACATGAACTCACAAATTTGTAAATTACCTTTCTGTCATTTTAAATCGGCGTGGTGATGTGATATTATTGGTTGACAAATTATACTTTGGCGACTTCTTTACAGGACTTGTCGGAACGCTGAAGGACTTTTTTGACACTGTGTCCTCGACCTTCCTGTATTTTTGAAAAAGAATGTTAGTGTCATCTCTGTAGACGTAAGCGTTTTTATTCTCATCGTCCCAGATGCCAGAAAAATCCGAGTTTTTTCCCTGTCCAATTTTACTTTCGCCATGATTCAATTCAACGTTGTATCTAGGATTTAAATATTTATTATCCAAGTCCTCGTTAGAAAGCTTAAAATTGAATGAATCAGTGTGATGCAGAGCACTCTCGTCTTTTCCATAATATCCTCTATACTCATTTACACTGCTGCGTGTTTTGCTTGAGCCATTTCGCCGTAAATGGTCGTTGAAATCAGATTTTTCTTGTTTTGAAGTACTTTGTCTTACTGGTGTGCATTGACGATTAATATAATCACTTTTCACTTCAAACTCCTGATCTTGCGACCACTTTTCCCTAATAGGTTTTCCACATTTCAATAAAAGTTCGTTCTTGTTTTCTCTGAAACATTCAAGTTTCAAATAAAACTCTTGATTCGAAAGATGGGTCACGTCTTTGTAGTCGGGGATACTTTTGTAAAACTCACGAAAAGACATTTGGTTCTTGATTTCATCGTTTTCGATGTCACTTGAGATGGAATCCCTTTTCTTTTGTCGATTAGAAGGCAGATTTAAGGAGATCCTCTCATATTTCGCGGAGGGTAATCTGCTCGATGGATTCAATGGCACTTTCAAACAAGAGTTTTTAAATACTGTATTGGTATGTAAGCCCATTTTATTAGGGTATCTTACTTACATTCGAATAATATCATATTCTGCTAAAGATAATAGATCCTCTGCCCAAATGTGCCCAACTAAAGTAAATATTCAATTCAAATAGCGGTGGAAAACTCGTGTTTGGTTTCTTTGTTCCCATAGGGACCGAGTTAAACATTGATTTACTCCAATTCGGAAAAAATCAATTTGTAAGCACTTTAACACGAATAGCTCCTCTGGAATGTGTTTCTGCTTTTTTATGACATATTTAATTACTCGAACTTCCGAGGATAACCAATAACAAGTAAAAGAATTTAACATTTGGATACTGGTTCATCATTTATCTTTGTGCTACCTGCTCTTTGAATGATTTATTTTAACCAAACGTTGTATTTCCATTTTGTTTTTTGAAGAGTTTTATTAAATGTACATTTGTTACTTAAATTAAATTTTTTTTTTCCGCGACCGGTTTCGATACAACCGTATCATTCACGAGCAGAATTAAAACTAACCTAAAAAATAAATGCAAGTACCAAAGATTAATTAGGTGGGAGTAGTGGGAGGGATGATTTTGGGGGGAGGGGGAAAGCGGTGGGAGGAGTCAATATTAAAAAAATTAAATCTTAAATTAATTTAGTGAATAAAATAATAGCGCCTTGCAAATCTCCTTTACTAACCATGTTTCCGTATAATATTGACTCCTCCCACCGCTTTCCCCCTCCCCCCAAAATCATCCCTCCCACTACTCCCACCTAATTAATCTTTGGTACTTGCATTTATTTTTTAAGTTAGTTTTAATTCTGCTCGTGAATGATACGGTTGTATCGAAACCGGTCGCGGAAAAATTTAATTTAAGTAACAAATGTACATTTAATAAAACTCTTCAAAAAACAAAATGTCTAGAAATTGTTACATAGTTAATGCCCAAGAAATACAAAAAAGTTGTATTTCCAATTTCCAGTGTTTAGTGAGAATTTTCATGCTCCTCCAAACTTTTGAGAAGTGTGATAGAACGAAAAAGAACGATGGAAGCGAATGAAAATTATTTGAGAATGGTCGTTTGAGGAAGGATAATCTCGCCAGTAGCGCCATTTTGAATAACTTTTATACTAATGATTCAATGTAGTCTTGAATCAGGGTGATAATGCGTGATTTGCACAGGAACAAGTTTGCAAGAGATTATTTTATTTTTTTATGTTAAGGTTTTTAACAGAAAGTCTTCTCCGATTCGGAGGCGTTTACTAATATCTACAGAATTTCCAAAAACTGAATAAATCGGACTAATATCTATGAGAACCAAAGTGCGTACGAATATCTACAGCTCAAACTGCTGATTAATATCTATGAGAACCAAAGTGCGTACGAATATCTACAGCTCATACTGCTGACTAATATCTATGAGAACCTAAGTGCGTACGAATATCTACAGCCTCAAACTGCTGACTAATATCTATGAGAACCAAAGTGCGTACGAATATCTGCAGCTCAAACTGCTGACTAATATCTACGAGAACCAAAGTGTTGACGAATATCTATAGCACTGGCAGAGGTTGGATTTGCAATTATGTATAGCATATTGGAATAATGTAATATTGCGTATGCAGTTTAAAAAACTTAATTTATGTATGTGTGTATGTATGTAAAAATCCCTAATATCGGACTATTGGATACATTTAGCTGAATACTAAGGATTTGGGTTTTTGTTTTAACAGCTTTCTTTATTTCGAATGCTTCTAAATTATTTAGTCTGTTACCATGACCATTTCTATGTCAGTTAGGTTGGGTTAGGTAAGTTAGATTAGGTTGTGGTGCCGTGTATTTCGAAATAAATAAATATCTTTGTATTATGACCTCCATGTTTGTTCAATAAATTATTGTCCTCGTAAACAGCAAAATACGTAATATTATGCAAAAACTTCATGTACGTACTTTAAACGTTTAAGCCTTTAGGGAACGTACCCATACTACGTGACACGTTTAGGGGGGGTCTTCAAAATGTCACGCTTGGTACAAATGAGCGGCGGCGGGCTTAGGTTTTTGGTCACCGGGGGGGGGGGGGGTTAAAAATTGCAATAAGTTGGTCACGTAGTATGGGTACGTTCCCTTACGTAATTAGTAATTACGTAATTGAAGTAATTTATGCTTTTCCGTACAACCTCTTGCTCAGCTGCCCTCTGTAGATATTAGTCCAACCTACGCTCTGTAGATATTAGTTCAACCTACGATCTGTAGATATTAGTCAACCCTGGGACCGTCATAGATATTCGTCCGACCTTAGCTCTGTAAATATTAGTCAACACTCTGAAGTTCGTAGATATTAGTCCAACATATGAGCTGTAGATATTCGTCCGACATACAGGCTGTAGATTAGTATCTGGAGTCCTCCGATTCACGTTGAAGTCAATTTCGAAAAAAATATTTAAACCTAATCAATTGTATTCTTTTATAAGCCGAAATGTTTCAAGTGATTTTAAACTTTTAATTTGGGACACTTGTGAAGTGCTTTTATTCGTCGAGAAAGTAAAAAATTTTTTTTAATGAAAACATCTTTAGCCCCGTTGTGATTTAAAACACATACATCTACAGGATTTAGCATGCGAGAGAATGAGATAGAATAATCTGTCTCCTCTTTGTGCGGTGCTTCGTAAATAATCGGTCTCCTCTTTGTGCGGTGCTTAGTAGCCTCCCCACTCTTGACTAGGTACTTCAGTTTTCTGAAGGTTTCACTTCCACCGCGTGTGAACTGCACACATGTATTTTTTTAAGTGAATCACCATTGTGATTTAAAATTCGGATGAAACGGAAATGACGCATTACACTACCTACGAAGTGTCAAACTGCGCTAATTGGCCGCTTTGATTGTGATGTCACTTTTCAAGGCTCCTATTGGTTGAGATTGTTTTGGTGAAGTTTCGCTTCTACCGCGTGTGAACTGCACTCGATTTTTTTTTAATTATTCGATTTCCAAAATGTTTCCCTGTCCTGTACCTACCAAGTACCAACTTACAAAATAGGTGATTTTCTTTTCACAGGTATCGGTATTTATTTACATTGTTGGCAACACCCGCTGTCAAAATAAAACTAGTTTTTCTATGGTCTTCGGTTTGATACAAAAACAAATGACAGCTGTCTCCAAAATGATCGGAAGCTCTTTATTTTTGCGTTCCTTGTGTCGGAATTGCTTGAAAATTAACCACATTCCCAAGAGGTTAATCTCCTCTTCGCAAAATGTGGATGTTGACAAAGGAAATCATTATGATATCATCATTGCTGGTGGTGGAATGGTGGGATGCACCCTGGCCTGCACTCTAGGTTAGATATTTGAATCAATTTATTGAAATTAACATTGATACTCACATTATGTAACGAGGAATTATAAGCATTTCCTTTGCCAGATACGTATCTGCTATCGAACTAATGCGACTGCTGAAATACGTCGGTCACATGGGCTTGTTAATTCAGAAAGTCAACAAATAATATTAAATAAAATATTAACATTGGAATTGTTGACTCTTTATAATTGTTCTACAAGTACCGTCACAATTTTTCCTACCAGAAATTACCTTCCAGCCTATATTTATATTATATACTTGCATAATATCATTCATACTTACATTTTCATCTTCCTAATATTTTTTGATGTTTGATCATTCTGATTCTATTTTATAAACTGATGCTTCTGTATAACGTATTTTGGTAAATTTTTGGGATTAGTGTCCATGGTTATTACGAATAATTTTTAGAAAAAAAACTTTAGATTCGCCTCAATCACTATAAAAGGAAAAATTTTGCATCACGGGCGGTGGAAAATGATGCATTTTAATTTTCAATTGCGTAAAATTAAATTTCACTTCGCGAACCGATACGGCGACAATCCGGCGGCCATTCCGGTAGCCGACTTCGTGGGATACATGATAAGGCGCGTAATTATGAAAAACAGAATTAATAATATAATGTAAACGAACCTCTAATCAGAATCACTCCAGAGCAGGGCCGTAGCTAGAGTTGAATTTAAGATAGGGCAGCGGTAATTACAGGTAGGTCGCTAGTAAAATCATCTGATCTGGGGGGGGGGGGGTGCTCTCCGAGCGGCACTTTTAAGGGGTGGCAAAATTTCACAATAAATAATAATAATATCTTGTTAAAATTTTAATCATTTCTTTCATATTTTTGTTGCATATATGATTCAGACCGATTGACATGGGCACGGAATTATTCTGTGACAAACCTGGGGAATCCCCTTTCTTCAAATGAAGGTATAATAGTGTCATCTTGATAACTGCAGCGACTGGCAACACCGTCCGGGTCGAATTTTGTTTTGCGCTTGGATTTTTTATGACTAATATTCGCTGAGAATGATTGAGAGAGGTCCGTGGGCGATGCGCGACAATTCTAAGAAAGTTTCATGGATCTTCAAATCCAATGGATCATCAAACCATCCGTGTGTTCCAAGTACAAAAGTAAGAGGAAAACCATTTTCTTGTTCTGGGTGTAGTATCTGAGCTTAAGCTGAGGACTTAGCAGATTAAATCCTGGGTTAAAACCAGTTTCATGTTCCGAATGATGTCTCAAAATTCCAGTAGCGGATTAATCTGCTGACCCATTTCGAAGAAAACTGTTCTAATATTTCGAGTGGAGTTAAAATTTTTATTTCAAACCATTCCACAAAATTCGTAGGAAAACCATATGCTACGTCCAGACTGAAGCCAACCTTCCAACTCTGAACTTAGTTCGGAGTTGGAAGGTTGGCCGATCGTGTGGTCGCTGCGGCCAACCCTCCAACCCCGAATTCCGTACTTCAAAATGGCGGACACGAAACAGCTGTAGCTACGCTGTACTTTTTTAGGTGCCTACAATTATTACGTACGTATAATCATATACTTATATACACGACATGTTTTCAAACAATTGTTATACCACTCTCCGTAATAATATAGTCATTTTAATAGTACGCGGCACAGTGTGGACAGCTGCGGCAGGCTGGTTCGTGTGAGCTGGCCGTCGGGATCGCCTCGAAGGCGATCCCGGGCCAACGCGAACTCCAACCTTCCAACTCGAACTTCCAACGCACGAACACCCCTCCACACGATCGTCCAAACGTTTGAAGTTGGAACGTTGGCCGCAGTGTGGGCTTACCAATACTACGCATTATATGAGAGTAATACTAATTAAATCTGTGGACACGCAAGCAGATTCACCCTTAATTTAAAACCAGTTTTGTGATCAGAATGTAAATTTCCAGTTTTGGATTCATCTGCTGACATATTTTGAAGGAAAACGTTCTCTTATACAAAGTGAATTGGAGGTTATCCACCACATACCCGCCCGGTGTAAGTAAGAGAAGGTTACTATTTTAAAAGGACTCTTATTTTTTTATAGAACGACCCTCCAATTATAATTAACTAAAACTAGACCCCTATTGTCCCTGCATACGTTGTTAGCGAGCAGTATGCAAGTGCTTGATCTGATGACAAACCGTTTAGTATGGAGAAGGCCCGAAGATATTGATCTAGCGATTGGTTTATTTATGACTCAACCGTTGAATAACATCCCCAAACTGTTTGGGAATTCCCCCTTAGCATAGTCGATGATATTTCTTAACCTATTGGAGGCCAGGCTATTTAAATAATATTCTTTTAAATAACTGCCGCGGCCACCGCGTGACAAGCGGCCTCCCAGAGGTTAAGGTAGGGCACAGGTATTTTAAGGTAGGGCATTGCCCCCTAATGCCCCCTAATGCTCCCCCCCCCCCCCCCCCCCCTAGCTACGGCCCTGCTCCAGAGTCTAGCTGGGGCACTGGAATGGAGACGAACCATTCAAATCCTGCAATGTTTTTTAAAATAAAGATAATACACACAAACCCTGCTTTGCCAGACAAACCATTCAAATCCTGGGATGTTTTTTAAAATAAAGATAATATACACAAGCCCGCTACACAAACCCTCGTTTGCCAGACAAACCATTCAAAACCTGGGATGTTTTTTAAAATAAAGATAATATACACCAGCCCGCTACACAAGCCCTGCTTTGCCAAACAAACCATTCAAAACCTGGAATGTTTTTTAAAATTATGATGACATGCAGCTTTCGTAGTTTAACCTCAAAGTTCCGTATTATCCATGGGTGGACTAAATGCATTGTCTGTTGTGTTTTCATAATTGCGCGCCTTTTCATGTATCCCACGAAGTCGGCTACAGTCGTATTTAGCTCTTCGCTAATATTATCAGGGATACCAACATAACAGTGACGGAATGGCCGCCGGATTGTCGCCGTATCGGTTCGCGAAGTGAAATTTAATTTTACGCAATTGAAAATTAAAATGCATCATTTTCCGCCATCCGTGATGCAACAAGTTTCCTTTTATATTGATTAAGGCGAATCTAAAGTTTTTTTCTAAAAATTATTCGTAATAACCACGGACACTTCGATCCAAAATTTACCCGTATTTTTTATTTATTTATTCATTAACGCCCTTTTTCGGGGCTTTTACATACTAATAAATATGATCATCTGGTATTCATTAAGACTAATTTGTAATACCGCAATATATCGTAAGATTAATTTTAACCTATTTTAGCTAACTTTCAACATAATCTATCCCACCACGCGGCACTTTTTGACATTGACACGGCATTTTTTATGGGATATAGTGAAACTTCATGAATCATACATTTGAGACATCCGTGTTTGGGAATTGATCAGGTATTTCATAGATTCTTCTGTTGTAAATACCTAGTTCTAACCTCAAACCTATTTCATTATTTATGTCTTACTCCGCTTACTGGTTAATACGGAATATTTCTTATTCAAACAGTTAAATTTAGCTTTATTATCACAAAAAGTGAGTATTTATGTCGGTGGAGATGATAAGACGCGGTAGACGAACTTTGCTACCCTATTTTTTTTTTCATTTTTATACATTTCATAGATAAATAAAATCAATCAATGCTGCCAATCATAGAAAAAAATGTATTGCCATATAAAACAATAATTTATTCATGTTATGAAGGCAATGCATTATTGATAGTCTTACTATAATTATGAAGCTCTGAACCGGGTCAGGAGGGGGGAGGGGAGGTGACACCACGTTATCCGCCCCGGGTGCAACCCATGCTAGATACGCCACTGACTCCAATACCTCTACAAGTGTCATGAAATTTGCACAGCAACTATTTGGAATTTCTAGGTCACAATGCAACCGTCATCTTGAATTGGATCATCATTTTTAAAGAATGTTTTAATAGAAGAAGTGCTTGCAGTCGCCATCACACCAGCCTTGTGTTTCGCACTCTTCAAGTGATCCTTAATATCCGCTCGCCCACCATTATGCAATAGAAAACTCTGAGAAACATTGCTGGAACTTCACTCTGCTATCTTCACCACAAAGCTTTTTTATAAATGGGTAGTCTTTTTGCAGAACCTCCGTAAATTTGCAATTTCTTTGCAGCATTTTAAAACTTTTGGGTTCAAATAACTAAACTAACTATGGCAAATGAATTACGCGTTGCTCTGTCATTGCAAATATAAATGAAACATATTTACACTGCACGCGGTAAGAATAAAACTGACGCTCGTTCGGTTCGCGAAAGAAAGAGTGAGAGCGGCAACATGTGGATCGGGGGGCAGGGGTGGCCGCTTACGCTGCGACGCCATGCACCAGGACGTATGGTAAGCCTAATTATTGACAAGTTTGTACCTGTATTTATAACAGAAGAACATGGAAAGAAAGGTATTCGAATAATTACACATACCCATTAGACAAACTCTACTTGCCAAACAAACCATTCAAAACCCGGGATGTATATCTAAATGATGATGTCATGCAGCTTTCGTAGCTTGAACCTCAACCCATAATATCCTAATAATATTATAGAGGTGAAAGTTTGTATGGATGTAGGGATGTCTGGATGTATGTTTGTCACTATTTCACGCAAAAACTACTGAATGGATTTTTAAAATGCTTTCACTAATAGAAAGCTACATTATTTGCGAGTACTGTAGGCTATATATATTGGTAAGCTCTGGTATTATGAAATTATTTATCGTACGTTTTCTGTCCCTAAAATCGATTTATTGCAAACGTCAGAAAAAAAGCAAACCAATTTTCGCCTTGGAAACAATGTTTTTTTTTTTTTTAACACGTTCCCGGACGAGCATGCTATAGCATTCGCATTGGATAGTTTAATTATGTCGCGGATGCTATAGCATTCGAAGTTTATTGAGTTTTTTTGTCAGATATGCTTGAGCAGTTGCTTTATCCCTATAAAATATAGATAGTCTATTTCTTACTGTCACTGCTGACACAACCACAGATCGCTTACTGTCACATGAGACCTTTTCTGCACACAAAGATAAAACAGTGTTGACCCCTTCCCCTACAGCTCGCCCGGCGTACCCCGCGTGGCGGCGTATGCTATAGCATGCGTCGAATGTATTGAGATTCGTCTGCTAGAGCATTTGCGTCGCACTTGATGGTGTTGGTTGGTACGTATCATGACGGAAATGCTAGAGCAATCGCAAAAATCTAAAACAAAAAAATAGTGCCAAAGTAGGGTGACTCACTGCCCGTGAACGTGTTAATTAGGCAATTCACCCTAAAAAGAGTGCTTTGTTGGCGTCGTACTTCGTATCTCTAAAAATGAATCACCGAAATGTATGTACGCGCAAACCCGAACGACTGCACAAAATTGGATAATTCTTTTTTTTTGTTTGTTATTTGGTATAAAACTACCGTTGAGTTCTGGTATTATGAAATTTGTATAAACAATTATAATAGGTGGCACGCGAGCAGTTTGAAAACTGAATGTATCGGGAATGAATGTGTGGAATGCGTGAGGTGAGAGGGGGGGAGGGGTTGTTGGGAGGATTTGTTGGGAGGGTTTTGTTGGAGAGGGGGAGGAGGGTGGGGGGAGGGGGTTAGGGGAGGGAAGGAAGGGGAAAGAGGAAGGATGGAGGAGGGTGTGGGGAGGAGTAGGGGGTAGGGGGTTTTTATAAGGTCGGTTCTTCCGACAAATGTCATATTTGTTGTCTCAATAAAAAAGAAATATTCCATATCATACGTGCATCGAACTTCGACAACGCGAATGTTCCATATTATCCGTGAGGTAGGCTTATACATTTTTACCCCTATTTCTTCCAGCCAAGAATCCCAAGCTAGCGTCCCAGCGAATCCTGCTCCTTGAAGGGAGTCCGGAGCAGAAGTTCACACTGAAGGAGGAGTTCAGCAACCGGGTCACGGCGCTCAACCACAATACCAAGAAGTTGATGACCTCCATCGGTGCGTGGAAGCACATCGAGCAGATGAGGTGTCAAGCTGTTAAAAATATGCAGGCAGGTTTTTGATATTCTTGATAAAACCTCTCATATTCAAACAACTTAAGGTGATGTAACACGTTATAAAATTTGGGATCAGACCGCTAACAATAACACTCCTTACGTAGAAGACGATAAGGTTTACATTCCTGTTTTACACCATCCGCCTGTTTTGATTTATTCAAGAAAAAAGTGTTTTTTATTTTATTTTGCACAAATATTTAAATGTTGGGCACAAATATCTAAATGTTTTACGATCATTTTCTAAATAATTTTAGTTCCCACATTATTTAATAAAAGGATAACCGAAAGGGGGTTCGTAAGTCGGAGATTTTAAACTTTAACGTGGTTTTAAACTTTTACAGGTCTGATAATTTTTTTTTTCTGTGCTTATAAAAAGACTAATCGAAAAAATACTCCACTATTCCAAAGGCAAATACGTGTTCTACTTGTGCGCTTTCGAACAACTGCAGTTCCTACTGAGTTGCCATCATATTTGAAACTAAAGGAGTTTTTATATAACCAGTGTGAAGCTTGTGTACGAGACTTACAGCCGTTGTGTCCAACATTTTCGGATGATTAATCCGAGTGAAGCTGAGCCTAGCGCCTTGCGCCGCTAAGCTAAGGTATGTTAGAAAAATGCTCCATTTTAGCTGTGTCCAACAACTTGATCGTAGCGCTCGGTGTGTAGCCCCATTTGCTTTCGTACACCAAAAAATGACGTCAAGTTAGAAACTTTACATGTTAAATTAATACCGAAACGTTAATTAATTTTATTTATTATTTATACACATATTTTATTTTAAATAGTGTAATACATAAACCGACATTTTACATTTTTAAAACAAACGTATTTAATATGTTAAAAATAAGGTGTTAATTGACTTACTTTTTTGTTTACGTGCGTTTGAAGTTTGACATTAGAATCAGTTGAAATTTTGTATTCAAAATGGACAAGGCGAAGCGTTCGAAAAATTTTACGCCAAACAAATTTTTAAAAAGTCCCCATTTGTAATATGAAAACTTCCAGTAGCGTAAAATCGTAAAGCAACAAGCAATTGATTGCATGGCAATATTGGGCAGTTTCTAAAACAGAAATAAAGCATAGGTAATAAACATTAGATAAATGGTTTTCAGACCTGACAAGTGCTAATTATATTCCACATATTATTACAAAAATGACACTCGAATAAGTCAAAACTTTACCTTTCGCTTGCGTAAGTTAAATTATCTTCTACTAAACATATAAAAAACACGCTTTTGTCATCCTAAAGCGGTTATAAAAATCGCCGTCTTTTAATACTTCCATAAAATTTATATCGGCATCTTGCCGCCGCCTATATAATCCAATATTATCGTCAAGCATATCTGCCTATTCAACCATTTTCAATATAGGATTCATATTTCAAATTGAAAAACCAAATAAAAAAGCCGACAAAAGAGTGAACTGATGACAGATAATTACGATAATTAATTGATATTGACAGCTCGATTGTTTTCGCGGATTTTTGTTCGCTCTGTTGTCAGTTTTTATAAGTAGGTCTTCCTTAGCAACTTTAATCCACCCGGCTACCTTCCTTACATTTGAGTGTGGTGGGACGATCATTGTGTTTCGACACAGCGTATTTGGGCATTTGAGCAGGGCTGAGCGGAGATCTCGGCTGAGCATAGGTTGGACACAACGGCTGTTACATTTTTTGTCTCCTGATCGCAATCATGTTCAGGATCAGCGTACAAACCTCCCCCACGTAAATCTGAACAGGCTTCCAAAAAACATACTTCATCGCTTCTTTGCGATGTAACGAAGGTGAGACCTGAATCCAATGGGTCCTCGATATTGATCAATTTTCCGAAGTGCTCCTGTTGTGAGGAAGAACACATCCAATTCGCCAAAGCTCACCGTTGGTGCTTTAATTGTCTTCATTCTTCTCATTATCTTAAAGATTGTAAATCTATATTTAAATGTCAGAAATGTATTTTTGCTGGTATGGGGCCCAAATAGCAGAAGCGTATTCTAACTTTGATCATATAATGCAGTTGAAAATTAATTTTGCATTACTTAGTAGTGCATCACCTTAACTAACCAACTCGCCGTTTCCCTCAGTGGTCGGCATAGAGGTTAGACTGCCACACAACTCTGCCTTGGCACACATTCCTTTCTTCATTCACATTCATACATCGTCTCATGTGTATTCTTCTGTTATTCTGACTCTTCATGTGGCCCGACTCAAGTATTTGATTCACTTGATCGTGCAATGTCTTCCTCGGGCTTCTTCGACTTCTTCTACCGTTCGTTTTCAGTTCAATTTTTCTCCTTACACTCCTTTCTTCAACCACCCGCTTTACATGCCAACACCCTTTACATGTCGCTTTCTTAATCTTATCTATTACGCTTAAATCAGCCCATTTTTTCCGGATCTCCATATTATTAACGAGGTCATAATAATATATATGTATTATAATTATAATATGGTTTTACCACACGTATGCGTCGGGGATCTTATTTCTAACTCATTCTTTCTACATTTAACCTACCTCTGCCAGTTCTATGCCTCACTCCCGTACGTCGGGGTTTGTATCACCACACCATTGTGCATTGCTTTGCTTCTTTGGACAATTTTTTATTAATGCCAACTTAATGACCATGAAACCTTCCCAGTTCCATAATATGATAATTAAGTTAATAATCCTTCTTCCAGGTGTGGGATGCCAGCTCAGATGCCATGATAACCTTCAACCACAATAACCTTCAAGGCGACGTAGCCTTCATTGTAGAGAATGATGTCCTCCTGCATGCTGTCAACACTGAGATTTCATCGCCCGATGTTCACAATGAAGTCAACGTCGTCTACAGCGCCAAAATAGCTGATTATAAACTTGCCAACAGTGATAGGGAAACGGCTATCGTCAAAATGGAGAATGGAGATACTTACTCGTGCAGACTTTTGGTAAGTGTCTTTACTTAATTCCGTTTTACAATCTTGCTGCTGATAATTTCAGGAAGAGGGGAAGACTAAAGGGACGTAATTTGAAAATTGAGGAATGTTGGTAAGTGGTCGGGTGTTAAAAGTGTGGAGGAGTTATTCCAGATTTTTGAAGGCAGGGAGAAGTTTGATCCGATGATCGCCGATACTTTATCGAACAGATTTGGTAGGACGTTTTAGTATCTGAGGAATATTCATAAGTGTTTGGGTGTTCAAGGTGTGGAGGAGTTATTCCGTTATTCAGTCAGAGGAGTTATTCAGTTTTCTGAGTACAGGGATTTTTTTTTTCAGGGACAGGTTTTGGTCCGATGTTAGAATATTTTGGTATCTGAGGAATATTCATAAGTGGTTGGGTGTTCAAGACGTGAAGGAGTTATTCCGGTTTTCTGAACACGGAAAAGTTTGGTCGAATGATCCAAAATACTTTATCAGGATTGATGCTCTTCAGGAAACAACGAAAATGTTTGCATTTATGGATTTTTCTTTGTAAAATGTACATTGATTGACAAATCAAAATTTCTTAAATATCCAATCTTTATTATTTGATAGAATAGGGCACGCCATAATAATAAAATTATTCTTATTTAGTTTATTGGAACTTCATGTAATCATATTTGTAAATTATGATAAGGAAGCTGACTTAACCCCTCCGGCTAATTTGTTTGCTTTTCGAAACAACTCTTATAGGTCTCACAGAAATCACTTCTCTCGTATCTCTTAGTGATAGTTAGAAATATGATCTAAACGGTATTGCAAAGAGAAAACACCATGTTATATATTCAAATCTAAAAGTTAACCACAAAAGAATTAAAATGAACACCTTTACGAAAACAAAGTTTCCAACCTCATTTTGAAAAGAAATTATGAAACTTTATAAATTTTTTATTAATTATTTTTACATAAAACAACAAAAAGGTGAGGTGATGATAACGTTTATAACACATTTGTCTAATAAATTTTTTTTTTTTTTTCGTTACCATTTAGTTTAGTTGGAAAAAAGGGGTAAATTTTTGGGATTGGTGTCCATGGCTATTATGAATAATTTTTAGAAAAAAACTTTAGATTCGCCTTAATCACTATAAAAAGAAACTTTTTGCATCACGGGCGGCGGAAAATGATGCATTTTAATTTTCAATTGCGTAAAATTAAATTTCACTTCGCGAATCGATCTACGACAGCCCGCCCGCCATTCTGTCACTGTTATGTTGTTGGTATCCCTGACCTCACACAAACGATTGTAGCCGACTTCATGGGATACATGATGGGCGCGTAATTATGGAAAACAGAATTAATAATATAATGTAAACGAACCTCTAATCAGAATCACTTTGGTAATAATAAATATATACGAATAGAGGTTTGTTAACATTATAAGTCTGTTTTTCATAATAGAGAACTCCAGTCCAATTTTTTTAATTTTTTTTATGAATAATGACTTTCTAACTTAAATAACTGTATTTTTATTTTTATTTTTAGAGTTAGTTTTAATAGTTAAAATAATTGTCAAAGTTTTAATTTTTCACGATCCCCCTAAGACCACCGTATGTACGGTGAATTGTGTGACGTCATCACTCCTGAAAAATTACTATAGGATTGGGCAATCAGCTGATCAAGTGCCGCCATTTTGAATATTGTTATTCGAAGCATTCTCCCTAGAAGTCGTATTACTATTTTTTTCTGCAGTAGTTTTTCAATATTTTAAATAATACAAATAAACTAATAGAGATACCTCTATTTTTGATACTGAATTATTTAGGCTTAAATATTATTTCAATAAACACAACAACTAAATCTCCATAAACAGTATGAAATAACGAATAACATGAAATGTTGTTAATACTGATGGCTTATGTCATACCTACATAATCAAAGATTTCAATACAATGACTGGTGACGCGTGACGTCAGCACTAACCATTCAGTAATACCAACTTTACAGTGTGTTTTGACGAGAGGTTTAAAAATGCACTTTTTAATATTTTTTTAAGAACTCTACGTTTAATATTATGAAATAAAACTTATATTATACCTATTATTATTATTACTTATAATACCTATTGTTCACTGGAGTTCCTTATTACGCGCCTTATAATGCTTGTGAATGTTACCTTTACTTTAAAAAACAGCCTACGTTTTGAGTGGTTTGTTTGGCTACGCAGGGTTTGTGTAGCGGGCTTGTGTATGTTATCTTTACTTTAAAAAACAGCCTACGTTTTTGAATGGTTTGTTTGGCTACGCAGGGTTTGTGTAGCGGGCTTGTGTATGTTATCTTTACTTTAAAAAACAGCCTACGTTTTTGAATGGTTTGTTTGGCTACGCAGGGTTTGTGTAGCGGGCTTGTGTATATTATCTTTATTTTAAAAAACATCCCAGGATTTGAATGGTTTGTCTCCATTCCAGTACCTACGCGCCTTATTATTTATCCCACGAAGTCGGCTACAATCGTTTGTGTGAGGTCAGGGATACCAACAACATAACAGTGACAGAATGGCGGGCGGCAGCGGGCGGGCTGTCGTAGATCGATTCGCGAAGTGAAATTTAATTTTACGCAATTGAAAATTAAAATGTATCATTTTCCGCCGCCCGTGATGCAAAAAGTTACCTTTTATAGTGATTAAGGCGAATCTAAAGTTTTTTTCTAAAGATTATTCGTAATAACCATGGACACTAATCCCAAAAAATTACCAAAAAAGGTAAGGTGAGCCATTTTTAATGTTTGCATTCAAAATTTTTATATTTAAAAAATTACATGGTTATTTGAGCATATTTCTTCATCTTTCAAAAACAGTTTTTAGTTTTCGGATATGTTTATAAACATTCCATTTATTTGGATTTTATTGCAAAGCGTAAATATTCTGACCTACTGACGGAATATGGTTGGAGCCTGAGGAGTTAAGGTTATAAATTTAACATCTATATATATAAAAATCAAAATGTCTTTGGGGATTAGTGGTTTAAGATTTTAGACATAGGAAATGTTTGAAACTTTCAAAATACCCTCTTTAAACCCCCGCGAAGGTTTCTGGATTATTACAACCACACAGTGGCGTAACTATACCATCTGAGGTCCGTGGCAAATTCATTGGGTGGGGCCCCCCAGTATAAATCGTTACGTTGTAATTGAATTTTAATAAATCACTTAAGAAGTTACCCTACAGTATTACTAATATCGTGTGCATTTTTGACGAATATCTAATAAAATTTATTTTCAAAAGCATAGGTATTACATATTTATAACGAAATAAAAAATTTATCTTTACAATATATTTATTAATACAATTCTTTACTCTGAGCTTTCTGATCCGCAAAAGTATCAATAACTTCATCAAAGTTTAAAGATCGGGCCATAGAATTTTCAATAGACAGAATAACTAAGTTACGTAGGCTGTCTTGTCCCATTGAGTTTCTTAAATAGGTTTTTATTAATTTTTGTTTCGAAAATGATCTTTCAGCACTAGCTGTAGTCACAGGAATTGTAACATATATCATTAATGCATTACATACTTCAGGAAAGCTGCAGGACATAAAATGATTCTTTTTTTCGATTTCACGGTGCCTCGAGTAGAGAATATCTTCAAGAAAAATGCAATTATCCAAATTTACAAAGATAATATCATCAAAAAATTTGAAACCCATCAATCAAAAAGATATGAAGACAACTTCAAAATACCAAAATTTAATACCAAACTAATGCAAAACAATTATATCTATTTAGGAATAAAGTTTTTCAACAACCTTCCGATTGAAGTAAAAAAAACCAAAGACATCAATAAACTGAAACTCAAACTGAAGCTACACTTCATCGGGAATAATTAACTTAATAATTACCTGTTTTTCTCTTTTTTTCTATGTATTATCAATCTATATTCATCTCTATTTTATTTAGATTTTTCGAATTTCACTTAAGTGCATAATATTTTAGTATGTAACCGTATCCCATGTATGTACACCTACACTTATAGATAATCCAGACGTTTCAATTGTTCCCATTATATACTTTCCTATTGCATAATGTTATTCTATTTCTGTTATAATTAGTGTAACTCGCTCATCAAGCACAAGAACTAGTTTCTTCTTTGGTGAGATTGCAATTTTAAATAATTTGTGTACCGATATGTAATTTATATAAAACCACTGTACTATATATCTATATTAAATAAAAAAAATAAAAAAAAATTATTAATAAATCAGCAAGTTCTCTAACGCACGAAGCCTTTTCTATTTCATCTCTGAGGGTGGACCGAAAACTGAGAATTTCCCCAGAAAATGATTCAGATGTGTCTTTTTTATATATGTCAACAAATTCTAGAGCTTTTTTAAAGAGATCAGTGTCTTTTAAATTTTAGAAAGTTGGAAACAATTTCAGTGTTTTGGAAGAAAACTCAATTTCAGTTGATTAATAATGAAGTCCAATACTTGATAAAATAAGTTCACTTTAAACAAACTTTCCGGATCTTGGAGACACCCATTTTCGCAAAGATCACATCAAAATGGCGTTTCACCTCCCTCTGACGAGTTTTAGAAAATTCAGGCTTGATGGACCATTTTTCTGCTACACTATTTGCTTCTTTTTTAAATTTTTAAATTAGTCCGCCAGCGCCACGAAAAAAGTACTTTCTTGCTCAACAAAATGCGGGAATACCCCGAGCGTCACTAGTTCGCCCGCACCACCAAAGTACCTCAACAAAACAATAAGACCAATGGATGCGTTCTAAAATTGATCGACATCCTTCTTATGAATGCGTTTAAATCTTAATAATTTATTTGCATTTGTACGTGGTCTTTAGTTGTGTCTAACTCTAATTGATTTTATGTACTTTAAATTTTGTTAAAAATGTTAGATTACTTCTGATCTCTCGGCCTCTCGGGCCAGGGGCCCAGCCCCCGCGGGGCCCGTGGCATTTTGCCAGCCCTGCCACCCTATAGTTTCGCCACTGCCAGGGCTGGGCAGTATTTGAATTACAACGCTGTACCGACCCGGTTCGAAACCGATTTGTATAGACTTCTTTAGGGAGCTTTCTAGTTTTTTGGAATGGGTACTGGGACTTTCTGAAACTCTCATCATTACAGGTGACATAAATATTCATCTTGAGCGCGAGGCGTCACCCAATGCTGTTAAATTCATTGACTTATTGGATAGCTTTGGACTCCGTCAATGGGTCGATGTGCCAACTCATGATGCTGGTGGAATCTTAGACATTTTTGTATCCAGGTGTAATGGCCCATCATTGATAGCAAATGTTTTTGACATAGGTTTGTCAGACCATCGTCTTATTCGCACGGAAATTGAATTTAACCCACCTAAAGTGCCATATAGAACAATAATATCGAGGGAATGGCGTAAATTTGATTTCGATAGTTTCCTTGAAGAACTTAAAAAGTCTTCCTTGTGCATAGAAAGCAACTGGGAAACTAAGACGCCGACAAAACTCATTGAGGAGTATAACAAAATTCTTTCAAGTTTGCTAATTAAATATGCTCCAACCACCTCGAAAACGCGGAAAGTCCGAAAATCTGATGGCTGGTTCGATGAAGAGTGTCGGAGTCAGAAGAGGCTAATGCGGAAACTAGAGAGGTCATACCGAAGAAGCCCCGACGTTACTTCACGAGACGAGTGGATTAATGCTCAGACAGAGTACAGAAGAATAATAAGCACAAAGAGATCCGAATACTGGATCAATAAAATTGACTCTGAGCGGAAAAATCCACGATGTCTCTGGAACTCCGTTAAAACTATCATCGCTAATAACACCGTGCAAACCTCTACAGACATTACTCCGCAGGCCTTCTCTAAGTTTTTCTGTGAAAAAATAGAATCCATTCGCGCCTCCACATCTTCTGCCCCCCCGCCAATATTTACAGCCAATTCCAAAGGAACACTGTCATCCTTCAAACCTACAACGCTAGAAGAAGTAGGAAAGTTAATTCTAAGTTCGCCAAATAAACAATGTGTTTTAGACCCTATCCCAACGTGGCTTCTCAAGAAATGTTGCAACGTGTTGGCCCCCTACCTGGTTCACGTGTTTAATAAGTCCCTAAGCACAGGTGACTTCCCGGAAGCACTTAAGTATGCAGTAGTTACCCCTATTATAAAAAAATCACAGCTTGATGCCGACAACTTGGGTAATTATCGACCTGTGTCAAATCTGCCTTTCGTAGCAAAACTACTCGAAAAAATTGCTGCTTCCCAAATAACTTCCCACTTAAACCTAAATAAATTAATTACCAATCATCAATCCGCTTACAGAAGATTCCACTCAACAGAAACCGGGTTACTTCGTATCCTGTCAGATATTACCCTTGCCATAGAGTCAGGTAAGTTAGCACTTCTTTCACTTTTAGATATGAGCGCCGCATTTGACACCATTGACCACGACTTTCTCATTAAGAGACTAGAGGTAACATTTGGTTTGCATTCTAACGTAAAAAATTGGCTACAATCCTATCTAACGAATCGCTCACAAGCAGTGAAGGTGGGAAATAAACAATCTAACTTCACAAAACTCTCTTCAGGGGTACCCCAGGGATCCGTTTTGGGTCCACTTCTCTTCATCCTCTTCACAAATGATGTCGCAAGAATTATCGAGTCATTTGGTCTCCTTTCTCACTGTTATGCCGACGATCAGCAAGTCTACTTTTACTGCACACCAAATTAGATCACCGGCCTTAAAATTCGCACAGTTGAGTGTCTAGAAGCAATTAGTCTCTGGATGTCCTCAAACAAACTGAAGCTCAATCCATCAAAGACCGAATTTCTGTGGGCAGCCACAAATAGACGTCAACATCTAATAGACAACTCACCAATTGCTATTTCCGGCAATGACGTAATTGCGAAAACAACTGTCAAACTTCTGGGAGTTTATCTAGATTCAGACCTTTCATTGAAAAGTCAGGTGAATAGGACCATTAGCACAGGGTTCTTCTACTTAAGACAACTTAAATCAGTTCGTAGGAACCTTTCAACAGAAGCAACTAAGCTTCTTGTGAATTCATATATTGTATCACGTCTTGATTACTGCAATGGTATCTATGCAAGTCTTCCTAAATGTCAAACTGATAAATTACAATCAGTGTTCAATGCCGCAGCACGACTCATCACTGGGGTACCCAAGTTTTCGCACATTTCGGAACACCTCCGAAATCTTCACTGGTTGAAGTGCCCTGAAAGGATCCAGTATAAGTTATGCTGGATGGTGTTTAAAGCTATCAATGAAATGGCTCCACCCTATATCTCTGAACTATGCATTCCGGAAAATATAGGTCCAAGGCAGTCATCTCTTAGATCAGCGACATCGTCTGCAATTGGAAGGTTGAAAGAACCCAAGCGAAATCCGAACACTAATTTTGGTGATCGTGCATTTGGAGTATCCGGCCCTGAGGCTTGGAATAAACTTCCCATGGAATTGAGATGCATAACCAACACAGCGGAATTTAGATCCAAACTAAAAACTCACTTTTTCAAATACTCATTTCCATAAATTCCTCATTTGATTTAACTTGATTTAAACTTCGTAATTTTTTTTTTATTTTTTTATTTCTGTTTATTTATACTCATTATATCCACGAATATATACTATTTTATTTGCTATTCCCTACAACTACTCATGAAAAAGTCAAAATGCTATTGATCTACCTACCAATAGACTGTCAGTGATAATCTAACACCTCAATCTGTTTAATGTTGTGCGGTGAATCATCTTAATACGGTAAAGATTGGCGATTAATTTCAATAATTTATTTATGATATCCATACGTTTTCGTAAATCCGATAATTTTTGCGTCCATGTCCTTAAAAAGTAATATTATGTAAACACTTCCTTCTTCTTCTGGCGCTGTGGATGATTCTGGCGAAAGTATAACATGTATAAGATGTGTAGAAGTATTTTTAATTGTAAATATTTATATGTTAGTTGTAAATCTCTAACTTTAAGTCATGATTGTAAACATGTATGTCATTGAGTTCAGTTTAGGTTAGCGTTTATATGTCTTAGTCATAAGCCACTAGCTATAAGTCTTAGATGTAAGTCACTAGTAATAATTGTAAATCTTAGTTGTAAGCCAGTAATTTTATTATTTTATGTATTTATTTGTACAGCGCCCTTGAGGTGATTTTTCGCGAAAACGGCGCTATATAAATTAGCCAAATATTATTATTATTATTACTTGTAATTGTAATACAAAAACGTATTTTGTATTTGTATTTGTATTTCAATTACTTCCTAAAAATGTATTTTGTAATTGGTATTTCAATTACCTGCTGCTGAGGTATTTTGTAATTTGTATTTCAAATACTTATGGCTTCAAAATACATTTTCAAATACATTTAGCGATCTTAATAATGATAATGAAAAATAAACTGACATAGATAATACATAGACTAAAAACGCTAGAATCCTGTACTATTGTCATATTGTCCTGTGCTATAGCACTCTTACTAATGATTATTTGTAGTTCTCTTATCATTGCTTTATAATGTGCTGTACATTTTTTTTATGTCATGCTAGTTATTATTATTGTCCTGTGCTATAATAGCACTGTTATTGTACATTTCGTATCATATTATATTATACTTGTCATTGCTTTGTATTGTACATTTTTGTCTCATGGTATTAGATCAAGCACTGTAGGAATAATTTGACTGAATACTAGATAATTTTTAAATTAATTACTGTAAAGCGCACTTGAAGTGAAATAACACAAAACTGCGCTGTACAAATGTCATCTATGTATATAAAAATGAATCCT
This sequence comes from Limnephilus rhombicus, assembly GCA_929108145.2. NCBI lineage: Eukaryota > Metazoa > Arthropoda > Insecta > Trichoptera > Limnephilidae > Limnephilus > Limnephilus rhombicus. Next base: position 24,524,729 of record OV815287.1, on the reverse strand, counting down.
TGTTTCCCTTGGTCATGCCATATCTTCAAAAGGACTTTACCTATTTCATTCATTTTTTAAAGTTTTCTAATACTTGGTAGAACGTTCTTACGGAAAGAAAAATTAAGTAAATTACGCAGAAAATTGGATAATTTCAGAAAACTTAACTACTATTTTAACTTCGCACCTTTGACAGTTCGTGCGTTTGATGAAATTGAATTTAGCAGGCAGCTGTTTTTTTTGTAACAAAAGAATTGTCTGTGAATTTTTTAAATTATAGATATTTTAAATAGGTTAGCAGGGCTGGGCAAAATACATGCCTTGCTGTAATTGAAATACAAATTACAAAATACTTTTTCGCATGTATTTAAAATACGAAATACAAAATACTTTCAAGTTGTGTATTTGAAATACAAAATACAGTATTTTAACCATTTTTTAATTTCAAATACAAAATACAAATTACAAAATACAAAATACATTTGGTTTTGGTAAAACCTTTGGTTGCAATAAATTGTCGTAAGTGCCCTTATCTAAGGGTGCATTTCCATAGAAGCAAAGCTGAGCAGAGTGAAACAGAGACTTGCAAAAATTGTCCAACCATATTGTTCAGAAGACACATCTCGTCTCCGCTCCACTTGTAAAGTTTTGTGGTATAGGACTTAGGTGTCAGATAATAATAATTATTATTATAGTAACACTAGCTGGTTCCCGGCATGCGTTGCAATGCCATATTCAAAGAAAAAAATTGTTTCTCCCTGCGTGTTCATTCCCGTGCGTCCCCGTTCCCCTCCCACATCCCCTTCCCCTCCGCGTTCCCTTTCCACCTTCCCCGCCTACCCTCTCTCCTCTCCCGCTCCCCCGTCCCGCCAACCCCCCTCCCGCGTTCATAATATTCATTCCCAGTACATTCAGTTTTCAAACAACTCACGTGCCAGCTATTACAATTTTTTTATTCAAATTTTCATTTTTCACATATTAAAAATATTCAGTTTTGTATATTATAAGAACAATCAATCAAATCTGATACCTAACATGGGTACCTATTTAAAATATCTATAATTTCAAAAATCTATAGACAATTATTTTTTTTACAAAAAAAAAACAGCTGCCTGCTAATAACAACTGCCAATTTCATCAAACGTGCGAATTGTCAAACGTGCAAAGTTAAAATAGTCGTTAAGTTTTCTGAAATTATCCAATTTTCTGCTTAATTTTTCTATCCGTAAGAACCTTCTACAAAGTATTAGAAAACTTTAAAAAAAAATAATGAAATAGGTAAAGTCGTTCTGAAGTTATGGAATGACCAAGGGAATCAAGGATTCATTTTTATACACATAGATGACATTTGTATATCGCAATTTTGTGTTATTTCACTTATAATTATACTTGTATCAAATTCTATTATACTTGTCATTGCTTTGTATTGTACATTTTTGTATCATTAAGCACTACAGGAATAATTTGCCTGAATACTAGATTATTTTTAACTGTGAACTGTGACTTATTTTTAGCAATTTTGTGTTATTTCACTTGAAGTGATATAACTCAATATTGCTAAAAATAAGTCACAGTTCACAGTTAAAAATAATCTAGTATTCAAGCAAATTATTCCTGTAGTGCTTAATGATACAAAAATGTACAATACAAAGCAATGACAAGTATAATAGAATTCGATACAAAATGTACAGTGACAGTGCTATTATAGTACAGTACAATAATAATAATTAGCATGACATAAAAAAATGTACAGTACATTATAAAGCAATGATAAGAGAACTACAAATAATCATTAGTAATAGCAAAGGAAAATAGGACAATAGTACAGGATTCTAACGTTTTTAGTCTATGCATTATCTGTGTCAGTTTATTTTTCATTATCATTATTAAGATTGCTAAATGTATTTGAAAATGTATTTTGAAGTCATAAGTATTTGAAATACAAATTACAAAATACCTCAGCAGCAGGTAATTGAAATACCAATTACAAAATACATTTTTAGGAAGTAATTGTATTTCAATTACAAGTAATTCAAATACTGCCCAGCCCTGTATGTTAGGTACCAGCTTTGATTGATTGTTCTTATAATATACAAAAATGAATATTTGTAATATGTGAAAATTGAAAATTTGAATAAAAAAGTTGTAATAGCTGGCACGCGAGTTGTTTGAAACTGAATTTACTGGGACTGAATATATGGAATGCGGGAGAGGGGTTGGCTGGACGGGGGAGCAGTAGAGGGTAGGCGGGGAAGGTGGAAGGAAACGCCGGAGGAGAAGGGGATGCGGGAGGGGAACGGGGACGCACGGGAATATCAATTAGATAAACAAATAAACTTTGAAAAAGTACATATGTATTTATAAAATTATATTTTTTGTAAGATGTTCAGGTTATTAAATTGTACTTATAGGTACATATTATTATTTTTTATACATAAAAATGAAACCCTGTTTCCCTTGGTCATGCCATAATTTCAGAATGACTTAACCTATTACATTAATCTTTTTTTTAAGCTTTCTAATCCTTTGTGGAAGGTTCTTACAGAAAGAAAAATTAAGAAAATTACGCAGAAAATTGGATAATTTCAGAAAACTTAACGACTCTTTTAACTTTGCACGTTTGACATTTCACACGTTTGATGAAATTGAATTTAGCAGGCAGCTGTTTTTTTTTTTGTAACAAAAGAATTGCCCATGGATTTTTTAAATTATAGATATTTTATTTAGGTACCCATGTTAGGTACCAGATTTGATTGATTGTTCTTATAATACATAAAAATGAATATTTTTAATACATGAAAAATGAAAATTTGAATAAAAAAAAATGTCATAGCTGGCACGCGAGTTGTTTGAAAACTGAATGTACTGGGACTCAATATATGGAACGCGGGAGGGAGTTGGCGGGAGAAGGGAAGGGGAACGTGCGAGGGGAAGGGGATGCGGGTGGTGAACGGGGACGCACGGGAAAGGACATGCAGGGAGAAACAATTTATTTCTTTGAATATGGCATTGCAGCACATGCCGGGAACCAGGTAGTGTTATTATAATTATTATTATTATTATCTAACACCTAAGTCCTATACCACAAAACTTTACAAGTAGAGCGGAGACGAGATGTGTCTTCTGAGCAATATGATTGGATTATTTTTGCACGTCTCTGTTTCACTCTGCTCAGCTTTGCTTTTATGGAAACGCACCCTTAGATAAGGGCACTTATAACAATTTATTCCAAAGGTTCTACCAAAACCAAATGTATTTTGTAATTTGTATTTTGTATTTGAAATTAAAAAATGGTTAAAATACTGTATTTTGTATTTCAAATACACGACTTGAAAGCATTTCGTATTTTAAATAAGTACATGCGAAAAAGTATTTTGTAATTTGTATTTTAATTACAGCAAAGCATGTATTTTCACAAAAATTCTTGCGAAACTGTCAAAACTTTGAAAATGACGTTTTGCAAAACAATGATTGTCAAATCAAAATTCTATTTTCAACACTCTTTACATTAATGAATTAATTGGAAGTACTTACTTAATAATTGATATTTTAAATAGATACCTATGTTAGGTACCAGATTTGATTGTTTGTTCTTATAATATACAAAAATGAATATTTGTAATACATGAAAAATGAAAATTTTAATTAAAAAAATTGCAATAGGTGGCACGCGAGCTGTTTGAAAACTGAATGTAGAATGTACTGGGACTGAATATATGGAACGCAGGAGGGAGGTTGGCGGGACGGGGAAGAGGGAGAGGGGAGGCGGGGAGGGTGGAAGGGGTATGCGGGAGGAGAAGGGGACGCGGGAGTGGAACGGGGACGCACGGGAAAGGACATGTGGGAGAAACAATTTTTTTTTTTTAATATGGCATTGGAACGCATGCCAGGAACCAGCTACTAATTAATATTTTTTGACATTCTTCATAAAGTGTTCAAACATAACACAATAATTGTGGATATTTCTTTATTAATTAATTGGTAGAAGACAAATAAAACAGATTTTTTTTTATATAAAATCATTTTTAATAATATCAGTGAAACTTTTTTATTATTTAATATTGCTCTGCAGTATTAAAAATAGGTAACAACTGTTTCTCTTATCTGTGGTAACAACTAACTACCTTAGGTCCTCATTGTAATAAGTCAGTACATATTATATTAATTAATATCTCGTAAAACATTAATATAAAAAGACAGTCAAATTGTTGTAAATAATACATAAGTGTAATATATCTCAGCACCACAAATCATATATTTTCTTTAATTTTGATGATCATCCTTTCCTGATAATGTAAGTTGCCTAAAATGAACTACGATCTTCTATCAGAATGAGGATGACCAGAATCTGTCCCTAAACCTGGTTTAGGCCATTGAACTTTGATCAACTGTCTGTTGAACAAAATGTAATCCCTGAATGTAATTGGTGAATGTAAACCCTTTTTATGGAGTTCCAAAGTACAGTTACATTGTTAGATTCCAAAAGGAATATACTTAATCTTATTTCGTCCTAGTGAGAGACACAGTGGCAGTTCTTCACAGGGGGACAATGGGGACAGTCCCCACCAGATACACCCGAAACCTACTAAAGGAAATAACAGTCGATGCTTTGTCTTCACTAAAATGAACGAATTCTTTAAACATGAAAGTAGTTAACATTTGCAGAAATAAACAAAAAATTATCCCGTAGATTTTAATAAGACTCGACACGCGTACAGCGAACAATATACGGCGCATAAGAGCAGCGGGTCTATTTCTCAGTGCGCAGAATCTACTGTGCACTTGGGGGACAACCCGAACTATCCTCATAGGCGCCTTGCGTTGTTTCGCGATCGTGTGCAACCGCGCATGCGCACTCGTATGTGAATTCAAATACCTTGGGGACAATTCTTTGAATCCCCTATGAACCATTTGTTAGTGTGATTACGCGTGGGAATCGCTCGCGTTCAAATTAAGTTCGATATTACCTAATCTTGCAAGATAAAGCTTCTTTTTATTATTCTATATTGTAAATTGGTATATATCTGTAGACATTTTATATTATTTTGTGTTTATGATTAGACCATAATTTTATTTTTTTGAGAAATTTTATATTTTATTCTACGGGTGGTGAGATTACGGTATAGTAGGTAAAAAATTTCGATCCCCACCACCAAAGAAGTGCTCGAGTCGCCACTGGAGAGACACTATTCAGAATGGAAACCTTAGAATGGCCGTGCATTTACAAAATATATTTAACCACGGTGTTTGCATAAAACAGCACAAATGGTCGTCTTTTCGGAATATGTATAACATCACATAATAATCTGTAAAGATGAAGCCATTCTCGGGTTCAGGAATGGACTAGGAATTAGAGAGTGTCCAACATTTAAAATTCGTCAGCTTTCTTGCTCGTCGCTCTTTTCTTGCTTCTTCCTATTATCAAGCAAGGCCTCAAATGCCTCCATCTTCTTCTCCATTGTACTTTGAAAGCGTTCCATTTTGGTGCACATATCCGTCAATTGCTTTGACAAATTTGCCATATCCACCATTTCGCTTTTAGTTGTGGCGGCAGTATAGTGCCTTTGCGGGCTGTTTGAGAGATCTGATGTAGTCCTCGGCCTGATGAGTATGCTCTTCTTGAAGCCGGAAGCGTTGCGGAGGTTGATACTCATGTTGTTTGATTCTTTTCCCATGGTGAAGCCCTTGGACTTCTTCTCCGACTTGCTTTGCTCCTTCCTGCTGGCCACCAGTTTGTATATGGATGATATCAAACTCTTTGGAATCTGGAACAACAAAAATCAGTCAAATTAAAATCAGTACTTCTTCCCAACCTTCGTTTACTGAAGAATTTAAAAAAATTGAACAAATAAAATAGGGTCTTGTCTTATTTTTTTTACCGGAGTTCACCGTTCAAAAATTTATATTATTATATTTTTCCTTATTAATGTTGGAATTTTTTTTGGCTTAGTTCTAGCACAAAAATAAAAATGTCACGCACAGAAATGTTTTAACTATGATACACAAATTCATAAAATTCAAAAAAAACTCTAAAAATTACATATTTGTAAAAAACATAAACTTTGTGGCTCGCCATAATTTACAATAAAACACATATAAATTTGTATAATATTCTTATAGTTATAATATTCTAATATTCTTAATAATTATAATATTCTTAATAGTTATAATATTCTCCTGACAAAGGAAGGGTGCTTCTGAAACCGGTAGAGTGTTTATAAAATAAAAGTGGTCTACAACAAATTTATATGTGTTTTATTAATTGTAAACTCTAAAAATTATTCAAATATTCATAATTGTTTCAAACGACAACATCAAGCTTTTCTTATTGCAGATTGTGACAAAAAAATATATTCATAAGCTTGATAAACCTTGGATAAAGTGCAGTTTTAAATATCGCCTAGTCAATTATCTTAATAATCCGTCCAGTCCTCACCCTGTTCTCCCGGGGATCGTTGGGCCGTATGACCAGTGCCCACCGATAGGGCTCCGAGAGAAGCAGGGCCCCCTTATGTAGCAGGGTGAGCCCCCGCCCGGGCACCCAGCGCAGCAGCGGGCTGAACAGGAGCCCCTCCAGACGGGCCACCTCCCCGGACTGGCGGACCAATCGATCTAGGCCGGCGCTGTCTTGCAATGCCTGAAAAAAAAATGTATTGGAGAATCTAAATTGATTGGTACAAATCTGATTTGTTTTTTAAAGAAAAACAAACATTCCCAGGTTACCTAATAACTAAATAATTGATGAAGTATATTATAAAGCCATTATTAAATTTGAGCGCTTGCGACAAGCACAGATTGAGATTAAATTAAAAACGACAACATGACATTAAATAATGATCTCACCTGTATATCACTGACAGCCAAACCGACCAGTAAGTTGGTCAGGATGATGGTCACCAGTAGGACGAAAATTATAAATAGCGCATGCGCGGTGCCGGGGTATAAGATGGCTTGGTCGGCATAGAACAGATCCTCAAATTCCAACTCCCCAGACATCATGATGATGACCTTCATCAGGCTTATAAGGATGTTGAAGAAGGGCTTGAAGTTGGCAAACAGGACGCCAAAGGATAGGGTGAAGGCCATCAGCAGGCAGGAATAGGCCATAAGGAACTTTGAGAAGTTTATCGCAACTGTAAACAAAAAGATAAGTATCAATAATAATTGATAAAAGTCGAATGAGGCATATACGTAGAAATCAAATATTTATAGAGAGTGCCGAGTGGTCCAAAGCCTTAGGTTCCCACCCAGGCATCGTAGGTTCCAATCCTCTGCTAGCTAAATCCTCCATCACTGCATAAGCAATAATTTCGGCTAACAATTATGGTAGTAGGAGCAATTTAATATTGTTAGGTTATTCGTAACCCGGGATTATTTGTCTTTCTTTTATAAAAAAATCATTGGATTACATCAGAGGTTTCCATACTTTTTTGCTTCGTAGACCATTTGCCCGCCTGCCAAATATTGAATTTTCCTAAATCTGTTATTGTGAAAGTGTTTTCCATTTCTTTTTTTGTGAGAAGATTTAACTTCCACGCTAAAACCCCTTTTCATCAGAAATGAAGATGGAAAGCTATCAAAACATCCTCAAACCTAGTTTTGAAATCTCTGTGAAATTAAATGTTGAACGTAGGCCAAAACATCATCATCCTGGACGTATGTCAATGACAAGTTGGGGTGCTTGGAAAATTCGCGCCTTCCGATGTTTTGCTTCAATATATTAATTCAGGCGAGAAAAGCAACATACACTCCTTTTTATAAATATAAATAAACAATTTAATGAAATATCATATATTATTTCTATGTATATCAATTGTAAGTATTATGTCATTTTCGGAACGCCTAAATGTAGATGATGACTTATGTGCACCCCCATTTAAATCTCGTGGACCCCCAAATTTTTTTCTCTCTGACTTGGACTCCCAGCACATTGAAATCGACCCCTGAGGATCCATAGATCGCTTTGGGATCTGTATTGCGGCCACTTTTAGCTATTAATGCGTATTGTAATGTCACAACACAAGTAACAACAAAGTTTTCCGAACTGGGTGATGTATTTTTTTTATTTTTTACAAGCTCCACATAGGAGGCCATGAGGAAAATAATTTCCCTCAGGGCCTATGTTATCTTTGGGGATGTTGTGTGGAGGGTTTTTTTTAAGGAAAGGAAGGAGAGGAGAGTTCTGGGAAGGAAAAGGGTTTGGGGTGGGTAGGAATCTGGGGTTCAGTGTGTGCTAGTCATTCGCCTCCAAGACCTAGACAAACCTCACCCCATGAACCCGAGCACCCCTGCTAAATCATCAAAATGTATAATCATAAAAAGAGTATTTAGTTGATTTGTAAGAATATGTACACCAGCACTTGCAGTGTACATATTCTTACAAATAAGCAGTACTGCTTCTCTTTTATTGTGTCTGGCAGTTTATTGTGTATGGCAGTTTAGAAGCTGGTGATGCTTGTCAAGAAGTATTTTTATTTGAGCAAAATGTTAATATATATATTTTGTTGGTGTAGCTTCCTACATACTTAAATTGATAACTTTTGGAATTCTTTTCTTTGGTTTGTTTTAATGCATTTTCGAGGTATTTTCATTGCATGGGCATGTCAGACTTTTTATCCATATAATCCATAGCCTTTGAAATGTGCCTACCTGTTGCGAACATTTGAACATAGAGTCCAAACATTGGAAACCTTCCGATGATCAACATCAACTGCAACCAGGCCACGAATATCCCTATAGCGGCAACGTGGTGTTGCCAATTATATATATCTTTCATGACGTTTCCTTCCTCTCCTGGAACCTGGCAACAAAACAAAAACAAATCTGTTCAAAATATTTTTTTTTTAAACAAAGACAAACATTCTCGGGTTAGGAATAACCCAACAATGTTTGAAAATCTCCTACTACCACCACGGATAGTCGAAAATGTTGCTTGTGTTGTGATGGAGGACTTAGCCAGCCGAGGAATGGAACACGTGACGCCCAGGTGGGACCCAAGCGCTGTGCCCACTCAACCACTGACCGGTCCTAAATAATTAGATTATTAAATAAACAGGCTTCTCTAGTGGACCCTGACCGCTGGAAAATGTTAAAATAATTTAACCGAAAACTTCTTGAGAAAGGTATGAATACTCTAATACAAATTTATTACATAAGAACAGTTTCCATAACTCAAATAATTATAAGCAGATAAATCAATGTTAGATTTAACATTGTACTCCTAAACTTTTTTCATAAATTTTTGTTGCTGCAATCCAGTTCGCACTAATTAGAATGTTACCGTTACAGTGAAACTCGCTTAAGAAGTTTAGGTGCGCAACTCTGCTGCTGCTGCGCAAATGTCAGAACTTGATGGTATTATTATTATTAGTATAATGGGGCATTTGGTAAAACTAAGCGCATTTCTTACGCATCTTCTCTCTTTTAATAATTATTATCTAAGCTTCTGTCGAACATGACATATAAACGAAACAAACATGCATTTCAAATAAAAAATTTTAAAAATTGAGTAGCGGCAAGACAATATTTTGCTAATATTGTATTCAACTTCAGGCTGGTAGAAAAGTCAAAAGATGTCCTACATTGAAATAAAAATGTATATAATTTATCCAAGACACTATCTAGATTGCATTTAGTTCGGGAAGAATCTTGCAATCATACATAAAGATAGCAGCCAATAAAAATATGCATTAATAAAATGAAGATAATGTTGGTAGTTCTTGTTTGAAGAATGATACAGTTAAATATGACCGAAGGGAATAGGGTCAGCCTAGTAGTTAGAGCAGAACCCCAGCAAGGTTAAGATCCTGGGTTCGATTCCTAAATACGACCAAATCTTTTAAAAAAATTTCTGTTTAAATTTAATTTGAGAGTCACTAATATTGTCTTCAATGATAAAAAAAATTATTAATTCAAAAAATAATTGTAGATAATTGTTTTAGATAAGTTCCAAATTTGAAAATTAAACGTTCATTGAAATTGAATAATATTATAAGCATTATGCAGGAATATTTCACATTATCAACTTACCCACCCACCAACAACTGAAATTAGTATGTTTAATATATAAACAAATGCTAACAGCAAAACGCCCATACAGCATTGGCGTATATGGTTTTAATCAATCGCATCGACGTAACTATTTCTTACATAGGTAGTCGTAAAAGTCTTACAGCGGTCAAGAAGATGCTTATGATAATGAGCCATTGCAGCCAGTTCTCCCACTGAATGATGTAGGCCATGGGACTGTGCAGGGCCTGGAACAGCTCCTTGGCTATCAACAGCGTGTTCATCACCAGTAGTGCTAATCCCACCAACTTTATTGGCAGGGATACATCGCACGGGCTGTCAAAACCCACTCGCAAGCTTATGCAGTTGCGCAAGTAGACTCCTGAAAAGATTAAACTCTGTCAAAATACTTCATTGTGTTGTTAATGAAAACAAGTGGAATGGGACTAAAATGACTACCTTGCGGTAATCCGCTAGATGCTACGCTTTGGATATACTATTTAATGAACCAGAAACTAGTGAACCAGTTAAAAATAACAAATTATCTCTGATTTTTGCGTATGAAGTTCCTGACAGATCAAAGAAAGCATTAGCATAGATTGTTATGATGTATATATTCCCTCTTGTAAATGGCTCTTTCATGCTAGTTGGCTAGATTCAGGCACTGCCTATATATAGACAATCAAAAATCTGAAACTCTCACCCATGGTGTAAACGCTAAAGAGCAGCACAAACAGCGCATGGAACATCAAGCTGGCCAAGAAAAACTTTCGGATGCGCTTCCACTTGAGGTGCAGGAAGGTCTCGCAGAGGGGGTGCTTCAGGACGTCCCTCCGTCCCACCTCCACGAAGGCCAGCAGCAGGCTGCTCTCTCCGCGGGACCGCCCCGCTACGGTGCCCAGCCTGCAAGCGTAAATGGCAAAAAGCATAGTCAACAATCTATTTATAGTACTTCTGTGAACACTAGATCCAGAGTCCAGAATAGTATTTTCTCTTATTTAATAAATGAAAACTAAATTTTTCTCTAAAATCATAAGACTTATATGAGTAGGTATTTAAATACCTGCGTACTTAATTATAAACCATATATTTTATAGAACTTTTTTATTTCAAATAAGGAATTATTCACTTTGTCCAAACGAACGTTTGGTTAGTATAAGTAGTTTTCGTAACGCATTTGAATTCATGTCAACCACCCAGGGCTGGGCAAAATACATGCTTTGCTGTAATCAAAATACAAATTACAAAATACTTTTTCGTATGTATTTAAAATACGAAATACAAAATACTTTAAAGTCGTGTATTTGAAATACAAAATACAGTATTTTAACCATTTTTTTATTTCAAATACAAAATACATTTGGTTTTTGTAGAACCTTTGGTTGCAATAAATTGTCGTAAGTGCCCGTATCTAAGGGTGCGTTTCCATAGAAGCAAAGTTGAGCAGAGTGAAACAGAGACGTGCAAAAATTGACCAATCATATTGCTCAGAAGACACATCACATCTCCGCTCCACTTATAAGTTTTGTGGTATAGGACCCAGGTGTTAGATAATAATAATTATTATTATAATAACACACATTTGTATTCCGCAGTTTTGTGTTATTTCACTTCAAGTGCGCTCTACTGTAATTAACTTAAAAATAATCTAGTATTCAGACAAATTATTCCTATAGTGCTTGATCTAATTAATCTAATACTATAACACAAAAATGTACAATACAAAGCAATGATAAGTATAATATAATACGATACAAATATGATATATTTTATAAAATGTTCAATAACAGTGCTATTGCTCTGGATTCTAGCGTTTTTAGTCTACGTATTATCTATGTCAGTTTATTTTTCATTATCATTATGAAGGTCGCTAAATGTATTTTAAAATGTATTTTGAAGCCATAAGTATTTGAAATACAAATTACAAAATACCTCAGCATCAGGTAATTGAAATACCAATTACAAAATACATTTTTAGGAAGTAATTGAAATACAAATACAAAATACGTAATTCAAATACGTAATTCAATTACAAGTAATTCAAATACTGCCCAGCCCTGCAACCACCACTGGTCCATTATCGAAATTTCTGATGTAGGAGGGGGCATCCTCCACATGATGAAGGACAGTACGGAGAGTCCACCCTTCGTTCTCATATCAATTATAAATGTTACCGACCTGCCAGCCAACGGCACCAGGGGTCTGAAGTCCAGCTTCAGCTCGCAGTCCACGTCCCCTATCTCGTGGTCCACTACTCTGATAGCGTCGTCAAACTTCCTGATGTAGTAGGGCAGCACCTCGGGCGTTCTCCGCACGATGAAGGACAGCGCGGAAAGGCCGCCTTTCGTTCTCATCGTCACATCGCCGCCGTAATCTGAAATACCACAAATATAATTTGTGGTTCTCTGAGAAACTTGCTTTTTATGTATGACGTAGATACATATAAGGCGGCCATATTAGGTGCCGACTAAGCATCAAACCTTCTAACCTATTTCCTGCCCAGAACTTCTTCTTCTTGCTACAGTTTCGTTTTATTTCGATTTATAAATATTTTCGATTGAATCTTAGATTTCGTTATTCCTACTTGTACAAGAATTCAGTCGCTATAGTAGTCTCAAAGAGAGATTGTACGTACTTCATTGACGATCTTCCTCTCCCTTCTCACAAGTCCTTTATGAAAATGAAAAAGACAAAATAAACTACAACAATGACATCACATACCTCTGGGACTAGTGTGGAAGGCTGTTAAAAGTGAAACTGCTTTAAAATAAAAGAATTGAATAAGATGGTATCAATAACTCTCATGAGAGACATTACAATGGTGTTTATAAGCTTCTATTGAATTTTTCTTGTTGGTGCATGGGTGAAATACATTATTCAAATTCAATGAATTTTTAATGTTCAAAATTGGAACTACATATTATGTAAATATTATCATACAAGAAAAGCGATTAATTAAATAACAAAATATTTCATGAATTGATAATTCTTACTCGAAATGTGTATTTGTTTTGTTGAAATGCTTGATAACACTGAAGATACTACATAAAACAACGCACGTGGTTTCACGTAATAATAAACGTGCCCAGTAGATATATATCATAATTTTTAAGTTTACTAATATTCGACAGGTCATTTTTTTCTATTGAAAGGCAATAATCCTCAAGCAAATATTTTTTTATAAATACTTCCAGTTTCACAAATCTCACAATTTTAATATTCTGTGATTTTTCACGGGTCTGCGCTACTCCCTAATTAAATAAAATAATTGTGTAGTATTTAACAATGAAAATGGAAGTAGAGAATTAGTGGCGAACATCATCTTACCAAGCAGCATTTCCACGCATGAAGCGAACTCGTTCAGCGCCGCCAGGTGTACGGATGTGTAGCCGTAGTTGTCGGGGGTGTTGGGGTCTGCACCCGCGGCTAGCAGCACGCGAGCGCACTCCGAGCCGCGCGACGTGCGACCCAGCGCGTTATGCAGCGGCGTGCGCCCGTCCTGGTCTCGCACGTCCATGCTGGCACCGCGCGCCACGAGCAACTCCACCATGTCGCGCTCTTGGGCTATGCAGGCTGGAACAAATGTGCACTTGATTATTGTAGTTTCGCTCATTCTTTTTTAATAGCATAATTTGACTCTTTGTATCGTGCTTGCTCCAATACATCCACCAAATGTATGGGAAGGAAGATAGACATACTGAATCCATTCCTTGATCCCTGTCTAACCTACATCCTATTTTTGCTCTAGGTTGTTACGAATACAGGCTGATTAAACGCCAATCTCCTTGCCTTCCTCAGAACAGACTTTCCAAGATCCCAAAACACAGTGCTCCTGTCTACCGGAATACATTATACCCGTTGGTACAATCGTTTTTTAGCTAAATTTTCATCTCTATTATATCGTTTGACATACACGTATTCATACCTTTCCTTAGATTTTGTCAACTTGGTAATGCTTATCTCGATTACGTCAACTTCTGTATTTTTCTCATTTAGAAAATTGTTCAAATGGCAATAATAATTACGAATTAACTAAAACTTATATATGTACCACATTTTCTCTTGCTTAACGTCGCTCCTACAATAAATCTTGAACCGACTAATTGGTGCAGACTTTAATGTTTCCGGCAGCACGTTATAATACTTTGTCACTTTGTATAGTAAACTATTTTGTGTATTCGCTTTGACCTTTTTTAGTAGTCTGATTTCGTTGCATGTCTTTGTTTTGTGTATGTGAGTGTCCTTATTGTATATAATTTTATTTGAAAAGTATTTAGATAATAGGTTATTTACTAATTTAAATAGAAATATCATCGCATTCAAGGTCGGCATCTGTTTCACTGTTAGCCAATTTTGTTAGAAAATCTATTTCGCCCTAGTATTATTGTCATTGCCCTACTTTAGAGAATATACAACAAATTTTGTTCTCTGTCGTTACACTAGAAAATAATCTTTGAGCAGTCGTTAAAATGTGGAGCAATTTGGAGTCGTGTACAGTTTTTTTGCAAATTTTAAAAAAAAATTCTTCCCAAAAAATAGATTTTCTTCCCAATTTTCGTCTGTGTACTCAGCTTGTTAAAGTTAATTTGGAATCTGATAAAACTCCTAAGTATTCATATCAGTAACATGAACATTGTACCATTAGTAAAACATACTTATTACATAACAGGTTTTAATAAAATCGTTGATGGTTAATCTATCTTGGCTGGTGATCCAAAACTTGGTGTCCAATTTATATTTAGAATAATTTGTGTTCTGTCTAATGGCCAGTGGAAGTGCATTGTATATAGCTTTGTGGCATCTAAAATTTATCTGGCCAAAAGTTGTTTTGGCGAAAGGGATAAGTAGAGATGATATCCTTTAGTTCTTAGTGTCACGAGCAGTTTGGACATTACCAAAAGCAGTTGTGTTTAAAAAGGTAGTATGTTTTTGGCGTTTGCTAGTATGTTTTTGGCATTAAGTTGTTTAATGTCCAAAACTCGGATTCTCCTAAATATTTTGTTAGAACTGCTGGTGATCGGTAGTTTTAGAACGATCTTTATAATTACATAGTGTCTAAGCGTAGACCGGATCAATGGCAGCAGTTTCTCCTTAAGTTAAAATTTAACTATCACCACTATTAATCGTACACATATTCATAGTTTTCTTTAGATTTAGTTAATTTAGTAATGCTTATCTCGATTATGTCAACTTCTGTATTTTTCTTGTGTAGAAAATGGTTCAAAAGCAATAATTGTCTTCTGTTGTTGGTTTCCTTAAATTCATAAAATTGGTCCAGTTCTTACCCAAGTGCAAGGCCGTTTGCGCCTTCTTATTGGGCGTGTCCAAGGGAGCCCCTCCTTTGATCAGCTCACTCGCGCAGGCCGAATACCCGTCCTCGGCGGCTAAGTGCAGCGCAGTGAGTCGGGCGGGCCCGAAGCGCGCGCGGACGTCGGCCTCGTACTGCAGCAGTAGACTCACGCACATCGTCGAACCGAGTGCCGCAGCCACATGCAGCGGAGTCTCTGTGAAAACCTGCAAAACATCCAATCAAGACACCCCGTTAGACAAATTACAGGGTTCGAGTTTGTTTTAATCCTTTCAGACCGGGTGTATATTTAAATATACACAGATTTAAGAATTTTTTCTTCTTTGTCTAGAGCAGATGATCAACGTTTTAACCAGAGGGCCAATTTATTCATTTTCAATTTGTTTGCGGGCTGCAGAGGTTAGGTATATAAGCTTGACATGGATAACTTTGCAACCAGTGGTGTCGTAAACCTATTTGTATTTTGTATGCTGATGATGCGGTGCTGATTTCTAACACTATGGAAGATCTACAGTCTCTAGTATCTAGGATGAACAAAGTATGTATGAAGAATGAGTTAATGATGAATGTAAGTCTAAAGTCATGGTGTTTGAAAGAGAGAGTACGAAAACAGTGTGCAATATAGTTGTAAATGATGAATACTTGGAGCAGGCGGATGAGTTTGTTTATCTGGGTAGTATGTTTACGAGAGATGGGAAGGCTGATAGAGATATTGAAAGAAGGGTAAATGCCGGTAACTCCATTAATGGAGGACTGAATGCCATGCTATAAAAAACTGTCAAAAGAAGCGAAGCTAGCAGTCCACAATGGAGTCCTGGTACCTACCCTGATGTATGGCAGTGAGGCATGGAACTGGCAGAGGAAGGATAAAATTTAACTGAATGCTGTTGAAATGAGATCCCTGAGGATGTAAAACCATGTATGATCATGTTAGAAATGTAGATATCTGCAAAGAATGTAAGGCTGATATAAGTATAATGAGCAAGATTAAGAAGGGGACCCTCAGATGGTTTGGGCACGTAGAGCGAATGAATGAAGAAAGTAGTGTAAAAAGAATATACGACGCAAATGTGAATGGTAGAAGAAGTCGGGGATGCCCGAGGAAGACATGGCACGATGTAAATCAGATACTTGAGACAGGCCATGTCAAAAGTCAGAATAATAGAAGAGTATGTATGAGACGATGTATGAATATGAGTGAGGCAAAGAGTGTGTGCCAAGACCGAGTTGTTTGGCGGTCTCTCCTCTCTGCCTACCCCTGCGGTGAAACGGCGTGATGGTTGGTTAGTTTTTAGTTTAGTTATAAAATAATTATAGGAAAGTTAAACAAAATTTAGTCAAGAAAACTTTTGGTATTTTATAAAACGGAAAACTTAACACAGATCTCAACAAAAAAAAGTGCTGCGAAGGTGTATTTTGTCTTTTTAAGAATATGTAAGATAAAACTTATTATTTTGAGCAAAACTTTTTTAAAAAAAGGCTGTAGTTTTCCGCCGAACTTTTTTGCCGAACAAAACGGAAACTGTTGAATATTCTTTGCTGCAATTTTTTTATATTTTATTGGGCAATACAAAGTGGTAATGCAAAAGGGTTCGCGGGCCACAAAAAATGGGCCCGAGGGCCGCCTGCAGCCCGCCGCGGGTTGCTCATCACTGATCTAGAGCGAGTAAAAATTCCCAGTTTTCGTTTTCCAAATGCTTTACATGTTATTTTTTTATTGAATATTAGCTACTAGTTTAAGCAGTAGCCATTTTTATAATTTGAAAGGTGTTTTTTATGTTTAATATCGACCAATTTTTTTTTCCTGATTTTTTTAAGATGTAATATTTGAAAGTATTTTTCAATGTTTAATTTTTACGTAATTTTTTTAAAATTTAATAAAATTTCACGTTTTTAAAATTATGGAGAAGATTACATTTTTTTTTTTTGAAAGTGCATGGGGAGAGTAACTATGTTGTGACGTATGTCAAGAGATAGTTACTGAATTCTCTGTAGGTGACAATGAAGATGTTGATGCTCTATGCACAGTCGTTAAGCAGTTGAGTCGCCCCGCTTAATGGTGCATTCTGATAGGCAGAAGTTCCCGCTTTCGGAGCATAAAAAGATGCGTGGGATCTCCCACGAGTATACGCGTTAGGGACATATAAGTTGATCTCTTTCAATATTGGCGGATTTACCGGATGTACCGGAGATTAACTTAAAAAAATGTTTGCCTAAAAATATTTTTCGGCAGGCTTCTAGGGTGTTAAAATCGAGCATTCCTGTTAAGAACAATGATGGATAACAATGATGAATGGGTAGTATGTATATTCCCTCATATACAGGTCCCTTTTTTGCACTTTTTCTATTTCTAGGATATGGTTTTGTTCAGAAGGGGCCCAAATAATGGAGCTATATTCCAGCATGCGGCGGACAAGTGCTTCATAAGTTCTCCATATTGCAATTCCATTAGTAAATGATCTCGCATTACGAAGAACAAATCCAAACATTTTGTTTGCGCAGGAGACAATGTCAGATATGTGGGATTTGAAAGAGAGATTTGCTTCGAAAATCACGCCTAGGTTGCGAATCTCGTTTTTGCGTGTTAATATATTTTTATTAATGTGGTCTGGGAATAGAAATGTATCTTTGGATCTTGTAAATGTAACGACACTGCATTTCTGGATGCTGAAGGGTAAGTTATTTGATTCCGACCATTTGACAAGAGAATCAAGATCATTGTGCAGAAGAATGGAATCAATATGACTTTTAATAGCTCTGAAGAGTTTGATATCGTCAGCGAAGAGGAGATATTTTAAGCGGATAATGGTATTGCCTATATCATTAATGAATAAAAGAAAGAGGAGGGGTCCTAGATTCGATCCCTGGGGAATCCCGGAGTTAGTTTTGTATTCGTGAGAGAGCTGGTGTCCGTAACTGACATACTGACGACGATTGCGTAAGTAGCTAGCTACGAAAGCGAGAAAATCCTGAGAGAATCCGATGTCACTCAATTTTTTTTATGTGACACATCCCCTGAGAACTAATGTTAAATTCCAATTGTTAAATTGGAAGAGGTACTTGAAACCTACTAACGCAATACTAATGCTAACGCAAGCATCAAATAATACGATCTACAGTTTGGCAGAAAACTGGCAGTGTTAATTGTGGTGTGAAATGGTTAGAGAATGAATATATCGTTGAAATTGTAAATTTTGTAAAACAGTGACGGCTATTCTGGATATGACATTGGTAAGGGGAAAAGATAACCGACCATCAAAGGGGACTCTTTAGTTTTGGTCCAGTGTTTTTTCTTGATAACCTTGTCAGAAATGGTAACAGCAGATCTGAAGATTCAATATTTGTCAATAATTAGGTTTATAAAACTGGACGGGTCTGTTGGACAAGATATTTAGCAAGGATAGGAGATATAATCAAGGGCGGATCTAGGATTTTTTTCTGGGGGGGGGCACAAGAGGCTGACGGGCAAAAAAATCAACAATTACTGTTAGGATTTTTTTCTGGGGGGGGGGGGCACAAAGGGCGGACGGGCAAAAAAATCAACAATTACTGCTACGATTTTTTCCTGAGGGGGGGCACTAGGGGCGGACGGGCAAAAAATCAACAATTTCTGTTAGGATTTTTTTCTGGGGGGGCATAAGGGGCAGACGCGCAAAAAAATCAATAATTACTGTTAGGATTTTTTTCGGGGGGGGGCGCAAGGGGCGGACGTGTAAAAAAAATCAACAATTACTGTTAGGAATAAACTTGAAGTATCATACTTCAAGTACAACTACAAGTTTATTTCTACAAGTCCAAGTATGTATAGGAAGGTTTATGAAAATGTCAAAACAATCGAAAAATTAAATGTTTAATAAAGACAGCTTTAGCTTCTAAGTATGTGAAAATACCGTCTGGGGGGGCCCCGTGCCCCCCCCCCCCCCCCCCCCCCTCCCCCCCCCCCCCCATATATCCGCCCTTGGATATAATTGACAACCTCCGTGGTCAAGGTGTAAGACTTTGGACTAGAAATCTGGAGGTCACAAGTACAGTTAATTGTTTGAGAATCGCTAATATTGTCTTCAGTGATTAAATGTTACAAATTTGAGATTTTACTCCTTAAGTTATTCCAAAAATAAAAATAAAATATTTATCGTAGACTTGTACAAAAGTCAATAGATGTCGCACACTAAAATAAAAATGGATTTATTTTTCCAAGACACTATCTAGATTGCATTTAGTTCAGGAATAATCTTGTGGTCGTACATTATTATCTTTTATTTCTTTGTGTGTTTATTTAATTATTGTTTTTTTTTTTTTATTTGTATGTTAAGTTATTATTTTTATTTCCCCTTAACACACGAGTGGTTACAATCTCGTAAAGGTAAATTTATATGTTATTTGTAATCTGAAACACTATATAATGCTATTATATAAACTTACCTTGTAAATATTGATAAATAAATACATTTAAAAAAAAGGGTAGTCATAAAGATACCATATCACAAGTAGCACCTAATCGTACTGACCGGTGAAACTTTACCATTTATTTATTTTAGATTCATTTATTTCGAGTTTTGTATGTTTTTGTGTGATACAACTAACCTGAAGAGTGTCAGCTCTCGCCCCGCTCTTCAGCAACTCCTCCACGCAGTCTGCAGCTTCGCTTTGTACTGCATAATGTAGTGGTGAGCGGTCGTTGATGCCTGCATTCACCTCTGCGCCGTGCTTGACAAGTATCTGAATGCAGAAAGACCAATGTGTGACACTCATGATGACAGTGATTTCATATTTATTTAGCCTGACACCACTAACAGCTCCGTTTTAAACGCTTCATGTGTCTCTTAATTGCTTGTACCAGAAAGAGAATTACAACGGAGTTCCCAGTGGCAGGGTTATATCAGTATTCTCCTACCTGTATGCATTCCACACTTTTGGCGCTTGCGGCACAGTGAAGGGGTGTTGCCTTGTTCGCTTTGTCCCAAGCGCTTGCAGGAGATCCGTGCTCTAACATTAACTTCACGCATTCTGGGCTGCCGACAAGTGCCGCTAGATGTAGTCCGCTCCTGAAACCATATCACCGCTTTAGTTAAAATCACCACCAAGCAATCAATGTCAACAAATCATCAAATCTATGCTATCTACGCCTTTGTGGGTTTTTTTTATCATACTTTATGCATATTATTAAATTATATTTATACTTGCTGACCCGGCCACGTGTTGCGGTGGCTAACGAAACACAGCGCCATCTTCTGGATGTTTACCCAACCTAGATAACCAAGTTTGTCGATAAATTAACTCACACCGCCATCTGTTAGAAAATTGTGGAACTTAAAAATAATTACAAAGCATTGTCCTATAACAAACATTTATTTCAAATAATAAATATTGTGGTCAATAATCGAGATAAAAACTATCCTATCTTTTAAGTTGGACCAAATTACACACAGTAAGTCAAATTTCATCAAAATCGGTTAAGTATTTTCGGACTTTATCTTGAACAAACATCTTGACGCAAGATTCAAATATATAAAGTTTTTTTTTAATTATTAATTTTTTGTCTCTCATTTAATTTTATTAAGTACTTATTATTTTTCTTTACTTTTTGTTAATAAAACAGCTTTTTGTAAAATATCTATCTTTAAATTTACGAGTATGTAAGAAAAAATTATTGGTAAAGAAAAATATGCTTCAACAGGATTTTGAATAAAGCATTGACTGTAGGTACCTACTGTGCCAAGGAGTTGTGTGACGGTTCATCCTTTTTTTCATAACCAAACCTGAAAATGGCGTGACCATCAATATATAATGACAATAGATTAAGCCTCTAATACCTCAATTCAATCTAAAAGTAACACCACCTAAGTGTAATTTCATATTACAACTCCCCGTCGAATTCCGATGCCTCGCTTCGGAAGCCTGGATATAAATGCAAGTTCCCTACAATATAAAACAGAGCATAAAATTTTCACTCAAATCCCATGATTTAGTTTGTTCACTTATCGGCCAATGGCAAGCCTGAAAAGCATTGCGTCACCAGATATAGCAGACAGCCTGAGTTCTCATTGCCTCGCAAGCTCTGGACTGCCATCAATAGGATAAGGTGCTCCCATAGCCGTTGTGCTCACATGATGCATAGATGGGGCCTTAAAGAGTCGACGATGTGTGAATGCGGTGCGGTGCAGACCACCGAACATGTGGTCAACGAATGTCCCCTCCATTCATTCCCCGGCGGGATTGATGAGGTCCACAGAACAACGCCTGAGGCCCTAGACTGGCTCGCAGACCTTGATGTACCCCTCTGACCCCCCACCATACGAAAGAATAAGAAGAAGAAACCAGATATAGAGATGAACAACAACCCCACTTGATGTAAACTTGTACAAGCTTCTGAAAACATATGCGAAAACAGCGAAGATCTTTCATTTTGTGGCAAAAGTGTTGTCGTAATTTTTTGCATGACATACTTCTTGTGATAAATGTTTTCTTAATTTTAAGATTCACACGCCCTGTCTAGATAATACTGGGTCGAAGGGTGTGACGATAAGTTAGTTATTTCTCGGTGCAAAATATCGTTGAGTGGGCATTACTTGTAAAGGTGTTTTAACAAATCAACTTCTCACCTGCCCTGTGGGTCCAGCAGCAGGGGGTCCGCACCCCCCTTGAGCAGCAGTCGCAGGGCGGAGGAATTTCCTAGCCAGCAGGCCCACAGCATCGTGACCCCCGCAGCCCCCGGGAGCGCCAGGGCTTCCTCGGCCCGGTCCGCGCATACCATCTGACCAGCGCCCCATGTATCCAAGCCCTTGAGGCTCTCGACTATCTCGTCTAGAGTGACACAAAATCAACGATTAATTTATTTATGTAAAGAAGATACAATAAATTTCATTCATTCTAACAGGGACACGTGAACGTTTTTGAACGCTTGGGACCAGTTAGTAACTGGGCTCCATCGAAGCAAGAGTTTTAGCATCTCAGAAGCTGATAAATTGTGTGTTCCATTTAAGGCTAACGGCTGCGCCGCCTTTTTCAAACAAAACTTAATTTTGGATTTGAGCCAAAATACTAGACCAAACTTAATAATTTTATTTTTTTATTTTTAACTTTATGAGTAAAATCTCAAATTATAATATCATATAGATAGCAGCCAATAATATGTGAGTTAATAGTTAATAAAATGAAGATAATGTTGGTAATTCTTAGTCGAAGCACATATGATACAGTTAAAAGTTACCGAATTGAATATCGACACCTTAGCTCAGTTGGTAGAGCACTTTCCATATAAGCAAAGGGCAGTGGCGTAGCGAGGGGGGGGGGTGCCATTCGACCAAGATATTGCATACACATGAACATTGAACACGGTCTGTTATTTATATTTATTATTTTCGTAACTCTATGGCTGAAGTGCCCCGAATTTTGTGTCGGTCGGTCCCCCCCTCCCCCCCCAGGATGGACAAATTTTATGAAGTCGAAATTAGCGTTTTCTTAATTTCTCAAGTCAACTTTAATAGGGGGGGGTGACACTACGCCCCGGGGGGGTGACATCCGCCCCGGGTGCCTCCCATGCTAGCTACGCCACTGGCAAAGGGTCCTTGGTTCGACTCCCAGAGGTGCCAATATCTTTTTCTGATTTTTCTGTCTCTAGATTTTCGATTGAGTTTCGTTAACATTGTCTTCATTTAATTAAAAATTATTTTTTTAATCAAAAGGTATGGCAGATATCTAGTACAGATACGTACTACTTTATTTATTTATATTTTCAATTATGTATAATATATTGGCAGTTAATGTTTCTATTTTTAATGATTTTTGAGGCAACTTTGGCAATTATGATGTTTATTATGGTTATTTAAAAATATATTTCGCCCTACCTACTATACAGGGTGTTAAGGGACGTACTTGACTTACTTTAACCAGTGATTCCTGACATTATTTGGAGTAAAAAATGTAAATGATGTTTTGGTCTCCGGTGACTTTTTCGATGACTTTTTTTTTCAAATTTTTTTTCTTCAAAATCAATCAAAATAAAAATTCTTCCGCATGTCGTCACTGGTCACTCAGCTGAGTAACCGACCAACCCCTAACCCCGCCTCCAACTGTCCAACTCATACCATTTTTTATGTTTTTGTGGAAAAAATAAATAAATAAAACATCAAAAATGTCACCGGAGACCAAAATTTTATTTACATTTTTTACTCCAAATAATGTCAGGAATCACTGGTTTAAGTAAGTCAAGTACGTCTCTTAACTCTCTGTATAAACATAATGAAATGTAAATTAAAAAATATAAATTATTAAGAAAAGTATTTTGATGGTCTTAAATTTAAAATTCAAAACGACTGATTTACACAAATTTATCGCACGTAAATTTAAAATTTCGCCCCAGCAAATGCTTTTCTTTTTTTAAATTTTATTTTTCATTATATTTAATAGTATGTTGGGCAAGAGTACTCACAAAAAAATGTCAAAGTTTATAATTTAAAACACAAAAAAAATAAAGTAGCACATATCCGTACTAGATAATTCCTATAGCTTTTGATTAAAAAAATAAATTTTCAGTTTGGTTAGGTATTTTGACATCAAATCCAAAATTAAGTTTTTTATGAAACGGGCCGCACAGCCGTTCCTAAAATAAAATTTAAAAAATCGAGTGCAGTTCACAAGCGGTAGAAGTGAAACCTTCACCACACAGCCTTGAAAAGAGAGCTCATAATCAAAGTGGCCAATGCGCGCAGCTTGGTAAGGTTTCATTATATCTCATTCTCTCGCAGGCTAAATCCTATAGATGTATGTGTGTGTGTCTTTTTAGTGTCACTCGTTTCCGTTTCATAGAGTTTCAAATCACAACGGTGCTAAAAAAACTTCACTTAAAAAACATCAGAGTGTGCAATTCATATGCGGTAAAAGTGAAACCTTCAGAAAACTAAAGTTGACAAGAGTGGAAAGGTTACAAAGCACCGCACAAAGAGGACACTGATCATTCTATCTCATTCTCTCGCAGGCTAAATCCTATAGATGTATGTGTTTGTCTCTTTTTAGTGTCGCTTTTTCGTTTCATCGAGTTTCAATTCACATCGGTGCTAAAGAAGTTTTCACTTCAATGGCACACATCCGTACTAGATATTTAATATGACCGATATACTTGCGATCAGGAGTAAGGCAAGGAGGGTGTATGTCCCCAATCCTGTTAAATGTATACATGGACGAATTATCAAATCGCGTGGACACCAGAGCGGGCTGTCTTATCAATAATCTGTGCCTAAATCACATGATGTACAACCCCAAGAAAACGGAGCTAATTGCATTCCACCATGGAAAAAATCCCGAGAAGATGCTCCCCGTACAACTTAACGAGGAAATCATAAGCACATCCACGAATGTAAAATACTTGGGGCACATCATCACTGAAGACCTCTCGGATGATGGTGATATTGAACGACAGAGGAGAAGTATCAGTGTTTTGTCAAATATGATTGCCCGAAGATTCTTCCGATGCAGCAATAATGTTTAAAAAAAAACATTATTTAATGCATTCTGCACTAGCCTGTATACATGTGAAACATGGTGTCAATACCGAGTAAGCTCAATGGAACGTCTCCGGATCCAATATAATGATGCGTACAGAATCATATTTGGATTCAGAAGGTATAGCAGCGCTTCAACAATGTTCACATAATTAGGACTCCATGGATTCACCAGCCTGATGAGACACCGGGTCACTGGAGCCAGGATGCGGCTAATGGCCTCCGACAACACGTTGGTGACCGCAGCCTTCCAGCACCAAGCGCCACTCCTGAGTGAGCGATGGGCCCGAGCGCACTCAAGATCACGCCCTGCATAGTATGATCATTAATTTTTGTTATTAATTTTTATTATTATAATTTTTTTCTATTTATGTTCCTATTTCTTTACTGTGTAAATATATAAATATGTATAACTATATGGGACGTGTGGGATTGCACTATCCTCCCCACGTCCTGGCTAAGATTATTATTATTATTATTATAAATAACTTTTGATTTTTTAAGTGTTATTCAGTTTGGTTGTGTATTTGGTATCAATTCCAAAATGAAGTTTTTTTTATGAAACGGGCCGCGCAGTCGTTCATCTTAAAGACGCGTGTTTGTTTTTACTCGTATTCTGGAAATTCCTGACATTTTGTCAGAAAGGCGAGCCCAGCGAATGAGTGAGTGGGTGAGAGTGTGAGAGATGTTGGTAATTCCTTTGAAGTGACGGCCGCTGCCTTCGGACTTTGGGTTTCCCGTCGCGCGTCGGACGTTATTGACTCATGGCCTTCTACCTCTACCACGATTGCACTGTTATACCAAATAATGGCGTTTTTAATTGACAGCTGTATACATTCACGGAATCTTTAGTCACGATTCAAGACTAGTTTAGTTTAAACATTGTTCTCGGCTTCTAAACACTCGCACGGGAAAGAGATGAAAGCGATTATTTTTATTGCTTTTTTTAAAGTGAAAAATTCTTTAGTCCCGTTATGTTTTGAAACTTGATGAAACAAAAAAGCGACACTAAAAAGAGACGATACATACACCTATAGGATTTAGCCTATGAGAGAATGAGATAGATTAATCGATCTCCTCTTTGTGTGGTATTCATAGCCTCCCCACTCTTGTCAACTTTAGTTTACTGAAGGTTTCACTTCTACCGCGTGTGAACTGCACACTCTGATTTTTTTTTTATATTCAGACTAGTTTGACAGCCTCCGTGGTAGAGGGGTAAGGCTCTCGAATTTTGTTTGATTGATTTGTGGTATTTCACAATTTAATCATACAAAAATAGTATATTTTGCGGCACGTTCCTGAGTGGAAGGTACTCTCAGGATTAAAACTTGCTTGAAATGGCTTAAGCCGTTACAATTTGGGATGCGGGTATGGGTACCGCCCCCCGGGAATCATTTATTGGATAGCCAACACCAACACCTCTGCCACAGGTCACCCCAAGTGCTTCGCTACGTTTGGAGACTTATCAGAGGTCCCCGGGTTCATGGGGTGAGGTTTTTTTTTACATGAGCTCCACACAGGAGGCCCTGAGGAAAACAATTTCCCTCAGGGCCTATGTCATCTTTGGGGATGCTGTGTGGAGTGTATTTTAAGGAAAGGAAGGAGAGGAGAGTTTCGGGAAGGAAAGGGGTGGGTAGGAATCTGGAGTTCAGTATGTCCTTGTCATTAAGATCCTATAGTATTTTGTATTTGTTTAAAGATAAATTGAAGATTTCCACTGACTTGGTATAATTATTTCCCGCCATTAGTATTCTGGGCAAAGAGGAATATGGTAGTTAGTCCCAGAATTTCTGCACTGAAATAACTCCTGACTTCTGGTATTACGTAGTGGAATCCGGAAGCTCATGAATTCAAGCAATACAATTTATTTGATTTATAATTTTCCCCTTGCAATATTTTAACATAGGTACTTACCTATAATTCAAACATGTAAAGTGTGACCTTAGAATGGGGTACTCCATAAAGGACACATTATTTTATTAAAAATAGCTACAATACTACTAACATATTGCAAGCTGGATGTTAGGTCAACTGGAAACTTGTGATAGACATCTTGATAAAAAGATGTTTAAACTTGTTAACAAAATCCTAACGCCCAAAATACGGTATAAAATATTGACACCCGTGAAATCCATGAAACACTCAACCCAAAATTTATTTTACTCCTAGCGACATTCCGAAGCTATTATAATGTAAGCTCCCGACTTGCTTCTCTGTCGATCATATTGTTGGCATACGTGCAAGCTTTTACAATAAAACAATGTCAATTTCATGCTGCCGAATTTAATCGAACGCTTAGATTTTATACGATTCCAACGAGCAGTGCGCTTTATTACCGATTTCTATTTAATTGCTAAACATATAAATATCGACCGGCCAACACTGCCTGCAGATGCGTACAAGATTGGCGAAGCAACCAGCAAACAAATCTGTACGTTGAATGATGCTACCCATGCTTCATTGTTTATGTTTTCCTCCTTATGTTGTGGCTTTCTCGTGATTTGCGGAGGAGTTAATTGAAGTTTATATCGGCCATTCTTTAAACTTCGTTCATGGAATATCTTTACGACAATCGCTTAAATCGGCGTCTGTGGAAGTTCGCTTCTGTGAAGCTAAATTTATGGCACGCATTGTGACCGTACTAATCATAATGATCTGTAAGCCTTTTAGCTAAATTGTAGAGTCAAGGGTTAATTTAAGAACAGCTCTAATGGATCAAGTACTCCATGATATAGTTATGGAATTACCACGTGATTGTCTGTGTTGAATACACTGTCCATATATTATTACTGTCATATTATTTCACGGTTTATAAATACTATTATATAAAAAAGGGTACCAATATGTGAGTTACACATGGTTATAACTGCAGAACGCTATAAGAATATCCACGTATAACCAGGAGTTCCTCGAGGCTCTTTTTCTGCCCTAGAAGCAACCCTAACTATTTTTGGTCGGTTTAGATTACCAGCCCCTTTAGGGGGCATACATTAATTATGTGAACGAACTCAAAAGGGTTTTAAAGATTTTCGTTACTTGAAAAGAATATACGAAGTGGCCCAAATTTATCTCACCAAGGGGGGGTCTAGATTGGAAGAAAAACTGCTCACGTTATTAATGTATGCCCCCTTAGATTACTGTACACAGTAAGTTACATCAAAAAGTTTAGATATGTTCTCTTGATTAATTTTTGTGCTGAAAACAACCACTCAGCAATAGGTTACTGATGTGACTGCACTGTATTTAAAACAAATCGCTTGATCCATCCAAGTATGTATGGCAGGCCGGATAGGGAGAGGAAGGTTGTGGGAGTCCCTTTGATTCTCCAGTCGTACTCTCTCGGAACATCGCCTTGCACCGCGGTGGGTGGGTTGGATTCATACGTCCGTCACTCCTGGACACACTGACCCCCAGATTCCTACCCACCCCTAATACCCTTTTCCTTCCCAGTACCCTCTCCTTCCTCCTCTAAAGAGACCCTCCACACAGCATTCCCAAAGAGCGTAATTATTTTCCTCAGGGCCTCCTGTGTGAAGCTAATGTAAAATAAAAGTAGGCGGCAATTTTTTCAAACTCTTACATGCTTGGGTCCGATCCAATAATTTTTCACACTCTCCCGCCTCTCGTTCGGAATTTTGCATTGAATCTGCGTGAAATGCGTTACCTACTTAGTATTTTAAGATGAAGCTATACGTGAAATCCTATTTACGGGTCGTCCATTATTTAGCAACTTTTTACCCCCCCCCCCCCCCCCCCCCCGTGGTGATATGTGGTGAGGTTTTAGACTAACCCCCCCCCCCCCCCCCAAAATCACGTGTATTTTAAAAATAAATACACGTGATATCTCATTACACCCCCCCCCCCCTCTCCCCGGTGATATTTAGTGATTTTTTCCGAACCCCCCCCTTTAGAGCCTCACGTGATTAATGGACGACCCCTTAGATACTATTTAGATTAATCTTTACGACAAATCTGTTTACAGTATGAACATCAAAAAATATGCTACGGGTAAATTGAAGCTTTTACTAGGGTTTCTATGTATTGGAATTACAAAAAGAATAATGTAATTCCAATACATTATTCTTTACATAACGAAAAATATAAGCGTAAACCACTAAAAAATATGTTTTTTCATGACTTAACTATGAAGTAATGTAAGAATTTTTTTTTAAATACCGCTTTATGGCTAAGACTATTTTTGAGGTTTTCTATGTTCTAACTTTTTTTCATTCTTATAAAAATTTGCATTAAATAAATAAAAACCACTTTTTCGCGAACTTGCCTCGTACAAATAAGACGCTCGATTGTAAATTTTGAAGGCATGAGAATCAAAATATTTCTTGCGTTTATATTCCTCAGGTGTTTGATGTTTACTAACCTGATGGCCATATGTCCCTCATAGGTCTCAGTCTGCTTCTGGCTATACAGTCCACTCCCGCCCCTTCCTCTTCGCTGCTGATGCTCTCTTCCCCATCTTCCTCTATAATCACGGTCGAGTCTTCTGTCTGGGCATAGTCCTGACAACAAAAACAATTAAATTTAAAAAAAAACAATAACTCTCGCATATCCCAGGGTGGGATTTGGCCTCTATAAAACTTCTCCGCTGAATGCGGTCCCTCGCCATTTACCCTCAATCAATTTAGTCCTCAATCCTTCCGGTCTTTCTCCTCTTCCAAGAAGTCCCCTTCTTCCTTCGGAGTCCCAATACTAATTTAATAACGCACTTGCAATAAGGAACTCCAGTGAAAAATATGTTCATATAGACCAGTGGTTCCCAACCTTTTTCTGACCAGGGACCACTTGTACGTTTATTTTTTCGACAGGGACCAAGCAGTGGCGTACCGAGGAGGGTGCGGCGCCCCCCGTGAGCCACCCGACCGAGTTTTACCCCCAAGACCACAAACAATTCTTTAGCCTCCCCCCCCCCACAAATTTGTATTTTGTCAGCTTTAATGGGGGGAGGGGTGACACCACGTATCCGCCCTATCCGTCCCAGGTGCCACCCATGCTTGTGGTCAGTGGCGTGAGCTAGCATGGGTGGCACCCGGGACGGATAGCACAACGGGAGGGGCGTAATGGGTAGGGTAGGACGGGTTCTAGCAGAATATTTACCACAATAGAAGGGGCGGAATGGGATAGGGTGGGACGGGTTCTAGCAGAATATTTACCACAACGAAGGGGGTAGAACGGGGTAGAATAGGGTGGGGTGAAACGGAATACCATAATGGCCACTGACCACAAGGTACATCATGATAAACTGAATATTGTCCCGATTTTTTTTTTATTCAGACTTCTCGACCAGGGACCGCCAAGAGGCTGGAAGATGGTCCGTGGACCATCGCGGACCATCTTCTAGCCTCTTGCGGACCACTGATTGGGAAACCCTGATATAGACCAATAAACGCTGATTCTGAATATATAAGTTTTATTTAATAATATTAAACGCAGAGTTTCTAAAAAATTATTAAAAATTCAATTTTTAATCGGGTCGTAAAAACACGCCGTCAAGGTGACGTCACTGTTTGACGTATCCTGACGTCGCCGTAAAGTCATTGTATGGGAATGTATGATATGATACAAGCCATCGTATTAATTTATTCGTTTATTTACATACTGTTTATAGAGATTTAGTTGTGTTTATTGAAATATTATTTAGGCCTAAATAATGTTACATAAATAAAGGTATTTCTTATTAGTTTATCTCTATTATTGAAAATATTCAAAAATACTGCACAAAAAAAATAGTAATGCTATTTCTAGGGAGAATACTTCGAACAACGGAATTCAAAATGGCCGTAGTAGATCTTTTACTAATTTTTCAGGAGTGATGACGTCACACGATTCACCATACATACGGTGGTTTTCGGGGGGTCTTGAAAAATTGAAACTTTGACAATTATTTTAACTATTAAAACTAACTCTAAAAATAAAAATTACAATGCAGTTAACTTAGAAGGTTATTATTTATTTTTAAAAAAAATAAAAATTGGACTGGAGTTCTCTATTAGCCTATTATTTTGGACTCAACCGTGCCTTCATAGAATAGCATGACGACTAAATAACAATGTGCTAAAGTGTGTTTATTTATTTTATGTCGCTGAAAAATTACACGAATGCTCAAATAATAAAATCAGAGTAGTTTGTTTTTGAGATAACAGTTGTGTTGATGTTGAAATCAATTATTAAAGCTTAAAAAGATTTGAACTTCCAACAACTTACAAAGTCTACGCCGGAATATTTACTGCTTGTCGACATTGGATATCCGATTGTTTGATATTATCATTGAGTTACACTTAAAACCGGATCTTAAGATTGAGTTATTCAATCATATGTATTTTTATTACACCGGATATATAACGAAAACACTCGCAGCTTTAACCGCTTTAAAATCAGATCAAATGAATTGGCACAATACTTAAAAGGAAGAAAATCTATTAACTTCTATATCCTTTGTTTCTGCTCTACAAAACACGTTTACCGTGGAATTTAAATGGAATGGATATAAAATCTCGACGACTTATCCTTATAAAGCACTATCCACTGTTCATCGGCCGACGATTTATCACGAATGAACAACTTTGAAGGCTGTAAGGACCAGACGGTGTGTCTTGTAATATTGTTATTTGTATACTGTGTACATATATGATGTATTTTTCTGCGAAATCGTTTTTGTAACACGGCTTTCAGTGTTGATGTTAACCCTTTAATTTGCTGTCGTTATTATTGTCGTGGAAAACCTTTATTAAATAATATATAATCACCAAAAGATGGGCATCAAATTATAGGTCAATTACTATTGTAGACTCAAAATAGGTCACTTTGAACACTATTATTATATTTAGATTTTGCGATCAATATTTAGATTTTCAAATTGAAATTATATTATATGAATTATTTTGTTATTCTATTTCAGTTATATTTTTATAATGATTAATAATATCTTACATTACCTAGCGTGTCAACATAATAATAATGATATAAAATTCACATTATTAGATGCCACAATAGATGAATTACTCTTTGATGCCTATGAATACATGTTTAAAAATAATCACGTTCCTCAGTTATTTCAGATCCAAATATTATTTTGGTGACGGTTATCAAAATGTTGGCCATTACTTTGGTACACATTTACTCCCATAGTTAAGAGGAAACTGGGCGGCGTTATGTCCATACAAATGTATCTCAAATTTCCTCTCTTGATTTTCTTGGGTGCGGCGAGTGAAATCTCCATCGTGAACGGCTGCCACGCCGAGACTAAGCGTCACAGATAGTGCAGCATGGTAGGGATTTGGGGGGGGCAGGCTACACGCCAGTATTGCGCGTAAAATCATTCATCGCGGCTGCAGCACCTTGGAGACCTTATTTTACGAACTGCCTCGTAATATAGATATCGACTACTGGAGCGTATCGGTACCTTTTGTTTTTTGGATAAATTACTTTTGATAGGAGTTATAGGCCCTCCAAGAACGATTAAAGTTGCCTTGTTTGGACGCCATCAACAGACGTTCAGTATACAAACTAGACCAGTGGTTTTCATCCTGTGGTACGCGTACTCCTGGGGTTACGCGAAGCAAAAATGGGGGTACGCAATATCGTGGCGCGAATGTAGGTTTTAAAACTCAGCTCTACCTATGTGAAATTAAGCCAAACTTTGTAAAACTTTGCTCTACAAAGCAAGCTCAAGGTTCAATGACTGTACATATGTTAACATTGTACAATTCATTATGCAGAGTATAACGGGAAATCGGGCTTTGATTTTAACTAATGATACACGAGAAACTCTTTGTCTACACGTCTACACAATGTTTTTGGGTTAAAAAAATTCATCCTCTCAATATACTTTCTGAGTTTGGAGTTGTATATGGAGAGCACGATTTTTTTTTTCGTCGAAATAAAAATACGTGGAAATTTTTTTTTTCAATTTCGCGTGTAGAATCACTAGTTAGAAATGCCCGAGTTATTATAATAGAGTATAAAATTGCATCAATTGTTTTTGTGTGACTTGATTGTTAAATTCATGTAATAAATACGTTAACAAAATTAAACATAAACGTGTTTTTCATTACACGTATACACAAGATAGATGCACTGCTGAAAACTGTCTTCATTCTAGGAGAAATTCTGAATTGTAGCTGAGCCTTGACCTTTTCATCAATAGAATCAATGAAAAAGAACAAAATATGTAAATTTGTAAAAAATCTATTGATGAAAAAATAAAAAATTAAAAAAGATGGAGGGTACGGGTTACAATAAATTTGTATTAAGAGTCAAGGGGTACGCAGGCTTAAAAAGGTTGAAAACCGCTCAACTAGACAATGTATTTTTTTTAAAGTGAAACAGTTAGTAAAAAATCTTAAAAATCGGTCACGTTTTGGAGGAGAAAA
Organism: Limnephilus rhombicus; assembly: GCA_929108145.2. Taxonomy (NCBI): domain Eukaryota; kingdom Metazoa; phylum Arthropoda; class Insecta; order Trichoptera; family Limnephilidae; genus Limnephilus; species Limnephilus rhombicus. Next base: position 24,491,547 of record OV815287.1, on the reverse strand, counting down.
TGGGGAATACGAAACCTCGATTTTGATGATTTTATTTAGGTATTATCAGCCTGGGTTACAGTTGTCCCTTTCGCTCAGTAATCTCGGGAGTAAGAGCGACAGTGACAGCAATGTTTGGTAAAATACCTACTTTTTAAATTTCTCGGCAACCGGGCTTCCTCAAAAATAACCAACAAAATAACAAATTGGTTTGTTTTTTAAATCAGAATGATTGCTGTTAAGATTGCTGCTGAATTTATATTGTCGCAATGCTTCCGCTTTTCCATTAAACACATAATTAATTCATGATTTATCATTATTCATTATCAAACTGTGGTCAGGATGATGTATGCGTACACACACTCATATATTACTAAGTATATTATTTTATTATTCAGACGATGTATTTATGCCAAGTTTCCAAGTTTGTTGTCTACCATGTAGCATAATGGTGTTTACTTTGGAATGCATTAATTGTGAGGTTTTCCTCGTTGTTTATTATGAAGTTCTGTTTCCGTGAAATGCAATCAATCAATAAGAAAATTCATAGTCCTCATTTCCGTTTACCTTCGCTGAAATCCCAGTGAAAAATTTTATAACTTTATGAATCATATTTATGTAGATCAACAAATATCGATTTTGCAAACTAAATGACTTTATTTGAAGGGCGGTATATTATCTCAACTACATTTAAAAATCTAAACGCTCTGTGTTTGACCGTACGAGCTATGACATCATCGTAACCCACGCCACTAGCTATGACAGATAAGGCAGGTATTTCAGTTGCGCGAGCTTTTTAAGCACAGCTTAAGACGAACGAGTATATTTACGTTCAGGTTGCCATCGAATAGGAATCCTGGCAACCCAAGCCCATTTGAAACGTACCTGAGTGTACTGAAAAACCGGCCGTTAAAATGACAACCGATTTGGATACAAACATGTAACGCTGAGCTTTTAGCTTTAAATTGGGCCGTCTTCACGGGTTTTCGAAATTTCACGTTTGAAAATCTAAAGTTTTTTATCATACCTACGAGTAGTACGAGTACTTATCTATATAAATTAGACGGCGAATAATTTTGAAATTTTGACGGTATACAAGTATTATCATGATTTATTTTTGGGGTATTGTGGCGTGTTGCGCTACCTCCTTTTTTAACCAACGTTTTGGATGGCATTACAGTATGCATAATCAGTGCAAAAGTGTATTATTTGCCCGTTACACATCTGCCTTGAATTGACACCAGTGCTGTCCGAAATGTTGGCTAAAGAAGGAGATAGCGCAACACAGCGTAATATCCCAAAAATGAATAACGGTTGTTAGATGGTGAATGATGATTTAAATAAAATAAAAAATACTGGATTTCGTCACTCTTTTTTGTATTTGATGGGGTTAAATTATATTTTTTAAATAAGTGGGTACCTTGTAACTACATACATTTATACCTACTTCAAGTCAATATTTGTATTTTTTTAGTCCACATAAATATTACTTCCCACAAAGATACCACTGTTAGCCGCACTATCGCAATCTACAATGCGCCTCTTTCATATTGCAGTACAGTTCGCCATACGTATATTATTATTTACCTTATATCGGTATACCTTTGTAGATGTAAACAATTTCGCGCATGTCTGCCATGCTTTAAATATTGTATTCTTTTCAGAACTACAGTGGTACCTTTATAAATAGACTTCATAGACTGCGGAGAATAACTTTGAGAAAATTTCTATTGTTTGAGAAAATAAAATTATTACATCCGTGTAGGAAAGCCTGCATTATTTCGCATTATTCAATCTCAATTTGAGAGGCGGGAATGGGTACCGCCGCCCCGGGAACCTTTATTGGATAACCAACACCTCTGCCATAGATCGCCCCAAGTGGTCCGCTACGTTTGGTGATTTAGCAGGGGTGCCCGGGTTCATGGAATGAGGTTTGTTAGGTCTTGGAGGCGGATGACCAGGACACACTGAACCCCAGATTCCTACCCACCCCTTAAACCCTTTTCCTTCCTAGAACTATCCTCTCCTTCCTTTCATTAAAAAAACCCTCCACACAGCATCCCCAAAGACGGCATAGGCCCTGAGGGAAATTATTTTCCTCGGGGCCTCCTGTGTGGAGCTCATGTAAAAAAAAATATTAAGTTAACATCAATTCAATTTGGGAGGCGACCCGATACCATTCACTGGATAACCAACACCCCTGCCATAGGTCACCCCAAGAGTTTTGCTAAGTTTGGTGGCTTATCAGGTATGTCCCGGTTCGTGGTGTGAGGTTTGTCTGGGTCTAGGTGCGTGGCGGGCTGGATCGGAAAAGACTGGTTGAAGTAGACATGTTTTTACATCTCCAGCCGGACTCTCCCGACCCATCGCCTTGTACAGCCGTGGGAAGGATGGATTCATACGTCCGTCACTCCTGGACACATTGACCCTCAGATTCTTACCTGCCCCTCATACCTTTTTCCCTCCCAGAACCTCCTCTCCCTCTTTTCCCTAAAAAGTCCCTCCACACAGCATCCCCAAAGATGGCATAGGCCCCAAGTGAAATTGTTTTCTCCAGGGTCTCCTGTATGGAGCTAATGTAAAAAAAATAATGATAACAATAGAAGAACTTTTTTTTGACGGCTATCATCAACACGGGATGTGCTAAATTGTTTATTGTTTAATTGTTTATTGACATACTCGTACCAGTACATTATGAATTAAGATTCAAGTTATAAGGTACTACATTAAATTTAATTTTTACATGGTTACAGTACCCGTTACGTAAGTCCATAGAACATTAGTAAGTAATTTCACCTTAGAGGATGTGAACGGTTCTCAAGACTTAACTAATGAATGAATAATAGTAATAAAATTGCCCTGTGTTCAATTCCTCGGCTGGTTTATGTCCTCCATCACGACACAAGAAATATTTTCCGCTTACTGTGTTGGTAGTAGGAGATTTTCAAATATTGTCAGGTTATTCGTAACCCAGGAATGTTTGTCTTTTAAAAAATTGTTCTCATAATTGATGATAAAAGTTCAATGAAAAATTAAGTGTAAGTAGTTTAGAAATAATTTATATCTAAGAAATGTAATAAATTAGTTTTGCATATTAGCAAAGAATCGTGAAAAATGTCTTAAGTATAGTAATTTTGAGTGTTGAGTTTATGGTGTGATTGCGCGATTAATTGGTTAGTTATTCGCTGCATTAGTGTTATTGGCTTCTATGTGATGTAAACAAACGATGTGTGCCAAAATGTTATAAAAAGAGTTTTCAGAAAAAAATGTTATTTTGTACAACCAAGGTGGAATAAGCCTTGTACAATCGAACTTTTTTTATATTAGGTACCTATAAAATAGTGCCAGGTGTTTCGCATTAATTCAAATGTAACATTGACATCAAATGGCCATTCAGCGTCATTTTTTTTTCATTTGAAGGGTCCCCGTTAAACGCCGATTCTAGGTGCCTTTCCCATAAATTCTGCACACATTTCAAAAATAACTTTTTACATATTTTCTAAATACAGTAAGATGCAAACATAAGTCACAAGTAAATATATAAATATAAGACAAAAGTAGGTAACGGGAACCCACCAAGGTAATATAAACAAAAATGCTAATTTATCTACATAACAAATTCAAGTATAAATGTAAATTTTAAAGTAACGGTGTAAATATATAGGGATCTATGAAAATATTATAGTATTAAAGTTTTTTAATTTTTTTGATATAGTTTCAAGAAAGTTAATAAAGTTTGTCTTGAAGTTACAGTAGATTTGAATTGAAAAGTGAAGCATAAAGGTTTACATAGAGTTTATGGGAAAAGTGTGTCAACATCTGCATCATTCATTAATAATTTTAATTATTATATGTAAAGTGATGTTTTGTTTGTCATCTGAATTTATTTTTGTAGAAAATTAAATGTACGAGGACCAACAAAACTACTATTTGTTTCCAACAATCTGGTATTGGTTTGAGGGGTGTATGTACAACACATTGTTAGTCCTTTTGCTATTTCTATTATCATTTTGTAATAAGCTATCAAGCTTAACAACATGATAGCTGTACTCTTCTGCTAATCACAATTTGTTCAAATGCTGAAACGGACTTAGAATCGGCATTTAACGAGAACCTTTCAACTGTCAAAAAATAAAATGGCGCTTACAGGCTAATGACTCTGTCACACGTGAATGTCTGCGAAATAACTGGATTTAGGTCCGGTTGTTACAGAGAATTTTAACAATTCTTTAAATTTAAAAGTTAATATTCAAGTTCTGTGAAAGTCCTATTTAAGTTCTGTTACTATCCAAGTTACTGTGAAACACGGTTATTTGAAATGAGAATTGTGTTCACCCACGATGAAATAATAACAGAACTTTCATAGAATTTTAACTTTGGAAATTGGTGATTGGTTCAATTCTGAATTCAGAATTGAAACGTTGCTTGAAAATGGCTTTAGCCGTATTTGGTGACCAGATCTGAATAGCCAGGTACTTCCCAACCTTCCTCTTCCCCACCTCCTTCCCCTCCCCACTACCTTCAGCCTCACAACATACCCCAATTGGGGATGCCATAGTCTCACTGGATCCAGACGGGAGCAGTTGAGATTCTTGTGCGGTATTCACTGTAAAAAATTTAAAAAAAATCTGAGAAAGAAACCATACCGTAACTGTTTATCCGGCTTCATACCGCATTGCATTACAGTCTGCCACTTTGGCTATCATTGCCGTAGAAAAAAAATACTTTTTACCTGTAAATTGTAAACATTGTATTTTACCGTTGAGAAATTAAAGTTTTTTCGTAGATTATGTAATGGTAATGTCTTGCAAATCGTTTGTTATCGTAGTTTTTTATGGTGCCATCAATATAGACGTGTAAATAACCAACAAAATCAATATTGATTTTGTATTTATTCATAGAAGTCCCGCAAAATTGCATTTGCCTTTGAGTACGATCATTAGCTGGAAATCGGTTTATTTGTTTGACGGCCTCCGTGGGCAAGGGGTGAGGCTCTCGTTTAGCAATCCGAAGGTCGCAGATTCAAATCCCGGAAATTTTATTTGATTGATTTGTGTTATGTCACAATTAAATCATGAAAAATAATATGATTTATATTTGCGGCACGTTCCGAGTCGAAGATACTCTTAGTATCGCCCTGGTGTAAGACGATTAATCAGGTTTGAAACGTTGTTTGAAATGACTTTAGCCGTGTTTGGTGACCAGATCTTCCCAACCTTTCTCTTCCTCGCCTCCTTCCCCACCTCACTATCTTCGTGTCACAAAATACCCTAATTAGGGATGCCGTAGTATCACAGGCTCCAGGCGGAAGCAGTTGGGACTCTTGTGCTTTATACGTATACAAATAAAAATATAGGGACCTATGTACTTATCTTTAAAAGATTTGTTCCCTCTCTTTCGAAATACTGGTTCTTTGCTCAAGTGATCAAATAACCCCCAGAATTGTAAGAAGAATATACGACGCGAATGTGAATGGTAGAAGAAATCGGGGACGCCCGAGGAAGACATAGCACGACCAAGTGAATCAGATACTTGAGTCGGGCCATGTCAAAAGTCAGAATAATAGAAGAGAATGTATGAGACGATGTATGAATGTGAGTGAGGCAAAGAGTGTGTGCCAAGACCGAGTTGTTTGGCGGTCCGTCCTCTCTGCCTACCCCTGCGGGGAAACGGCGTGATGGTTAGTTAGTTACTTAGTTAAAATCCCCAACCACCATCACTCACATCCCATCACGCCCCTAAAACGAGCTTTTTATATGAATACCTCACACGAATCCCAGCTGCTCAATGTGAAGGGGAAGGAGATGGGAGAAGAGGAGGGTGTTATGTATAAAACATAGGTTAATTGTCGTTTTAAGTAAGAACTGGAATCTATGAGGCGGCACGATAGCATTGTCTATTGTTTTTCATCCTGGCAACACCAGAGAGGAGCGGAAATGTGATGGTGGCACTTCCCCCGGCGGGCGTAAGGCCCGCCGGAGGTGGAGAGAGTTTTTTGGAGATAATCGGGCAAGATGGAGTGCATCGGTGCCTAATCAGAGATTCGAGAAGTTCCCGTAAAGTTCGGGCGGTTATTATAGTGCCGTTACAAGTTTATTTGAGTTCCCGTTATGGTTTCGACCCCGCGAGTCGCGCTCCGGAAATAAATGTTGTGTTCACACAATGGCCGAATTGTATTTTGTTTAGGAATAGGAAATTTCAAACTGGACAGTAAACGCCCCTGCCTTTAGTCCCAGAAACACCGTGGGCTAGTATGATTTCCGGCCAATATAATGTTCTACCCGATCTCCGCCAGGAAATCTCCTGGTGTATCAATTCACGATACACGTGCGTGACTCTGTCTATTTGCCATCCGCGCCAGCTTACTCCACCGTGGGACGTGGAGTAGCCTTATTTGCTTGCGCCAGAGTATTTGCTCATGCTGCAGAGGACATCGTTTGCCATCCGCGCCAGCTTACTCCACCGTGGGACGTGGAGTAGCCTTATTTGCTCGCGCCAGAGTATTTGCTCATGCTGCAGAGGACATCGTTTGCCATCCGCGCCAGCTTACTCCACCGTGGGACGTGGAGTAGCCTTATTTGCTCGCGCCAGAGTATTTGCTCATGCTGCAGAGGACAACGTTTGCCATCCGCGCCAGCTTACTCCACCGTGGGACGTGGAGTAGCCTTATTTGCTCGCGCCGGAGTATTTGCTCATGCTGCAGAGGCCAGAGGATTCCTGCCACCAATATAGTCAGCTCGCATCACCGTGGGACGTGGGCAGTTGCACCAACCTTAGTCACCGGGAGGATCCCTCATCGCCTAAACGACCGCGTTAATAGTCAGATTACTTTAGCTTTAGTTAACGGTTATGGTCTGTGGGGGTAAGTTCTTTCCTATCTGTATTATTATTTGCAATATTTGAAATAAACCTATACGGTTAGTCCAATTATAATTAACCTTATTTTATTTACAAAACCTGGTAATTCCTGCCTATGCCTGACAACTTAGAACATAATTCCCCGCTCTGGGAGGGGAGGTACTCTGCTCTACCGCTGTGCTGGTCGATTTGGCGGGTCTGATGCTGAGGATTCCTCGGGATCAGATCCTGGCGCGTCCGGTACTAACCGGCAAAGCCATTTCGACCACTCACCTTAATTAAATCCCTTTAATAAATAGCCAACTATTGGCCATTCATTTGACCCTAACATGGCGCCTACAACTGTGTCCTGGGCTCGTATAATTCTTATTTGTCTAGGTTTTGGGTTGGAGTTACTATAGTTTTGTCTTGTAATCGATCAATAATTGTTTTTGTTATTTCGAAGCATCTCACATAAAACATAACCTTTAAATGTCATTCCGGTATACACGTAAATATTGCGAAGTTATCAATCTGTCAACAATGCAGCCAACTTGATAATAACACTGTACACATTATTATTATGTATTTGTTTGTGGGTTAAGTTATTCGGACTTACGGGCAACACGAATACTAAGTGTCAATTTGACAGACGGCTATGTCAATCGTAAACAAACATTGCATTTTGACAACAACTGTCATAATGTAATTACACCTTTAAGTTTTTAAGATTGTCGTGTACAATAAATACTATAAAGTGCTTATAAATACGGTTAATTATATAATTGCTCTGCGGGTAAGCAATATATTCGTAGCTATCGTTACTAGCTAATTTATTAACATTCTACATTTAATTATTGGAATTTTACAATAATACTTTTCAAAATGTCGACTACAATAGACAACATCAATAGTAGATCGAAAGATGAACTTTCTGCGGATCTTTTATCCAGGAATATAACACCAGACGGTACTTTAGAAGAAATGCGGATTCAAGCCAGAAGGCATAACAAAAATATTAAAATATCTGAAGCTATCGAGCATCATGAGATAAGTGTTAACCCAGATAATGACAGCGAATTTGGCTCAAACTACATTAAATATACAAAAGTTATTTATAATGAATCAAACTCTTCTTCATCTTCATCCACAAGTACTATTAATAATTGGAATATTAAATTTGATGGTAATAGTTGCGTAAGAGACTTTATACTGGAAATAGAAGAGAAATGTAGAATTAGGAACGTTCGTCATGACGATTTAGTGAGATGTTTTCCTGATATTTTAGATGGATTGGCATTATTATGGTTCAGATCAATTTATACACCTGATTTGACTTGGAATGAATTATCTATATTACTTATAAAACAATTCGAAACAAATAATAGACAGATTGAATTAAAATCACAACTTTTCTCTATGAAACAACCAGCTGGTATGTCAGCCTTTGAATTTACGTTAAGAATGCAGAAGCACAATAATATGCTTGATTCTAAATTACCACTCTCTGAACTTTTACAATTATGCATGAGGGCATTACTACCCATTTATATCAACCTTCTGGCATCTAGAGATTTCAACTCATTTTCAGAACTTACCGAAGCTACAAATAAACTGGAGTCTTATTCAACGTCTAATTTGTTAGAAAATAATTCTTCTTCTTTTTCTAATGATAATCCACTTAAGGATAATATAAAAAATTATTATTTCACCAATTCACGGGGCAGTAATAATAATAATTTCAATTCTAATCGTAACTCTTCTTATCGTGGTACCTACAATAATCGTTCTACGGATTTTAATTATAAACAAAATAATAATAATAATAATAGGGTAATACAAGATAATACTAGGGTAATACAAGAGAGAGTAATAGTAATTATTATTTCACCAATTCACGGGGCAGTAATAATAATAATTTCAATTCTAATCGTAACTCTTCTTTTCGTGGTACCTACAATAATCGTTCTACGGATTTTAATTATAAACAAAATAATAATAATAATAATAGGGTAATACAAGATAATACTAGGGTAATACAAAAGAGAGTAATACTAGGGTAATACAAGAGAGAGTAGTATAGTTTCACATCTATTAGGGTAATACAAGAGAGAGTAGTATAGTTTCACATCTATTATATATGGATGATATAAAATTATTTTCAAATTCTGAATCAAATTTAGAAAAAATGATTAAGGTAGTTAAAATTTTTTCAGATGATATTAAAATGACTTTTGGTTTAGATAAATGTAAAACGATCCATATAGAGAAAGGCAAAATTGTAGATGGAGACGAGGGTATATTTAGAAATTTCAAAATTAAAAGTATGAAAGGGGATGAGGTTTATAAATATTTAGGATTCCCGCAATCGAATAGATTAGATCACACTAGTATTAAAAATGATATTAGGATTAAATTTCAAACTAGGATCAGAAAAATTTTAAAATGCAATCTATCTGCTAAAAATTTAGTAAAAGCAATAAATACTTGGGCAATACCTTTATTAACGTACTCATTTGGCATAATTAAATGGTCCAATACAGATTTAGATAGTTTAGAACGATTAATTAGAACTACGTTAACAAAGTTTAATTGCCATCATCCAAATTCAGCTATAGAACGAATTAATTTACCTAGAAATTTAGGAGGTAGAGGTATAGTCAAAATAACATCTTTGAAACACAATCAGGTAGAAATGCTTAGAAATTTTTTCCATAGGAAAGCTAATAGCTCAGAAATGCACAAAATAATTTGTAAGGCAGATAGAAACATTACACCTTTAAATTTATATGACGAGAATGCCAACATTCTTATAAATACTAACCAGGAATTATTAGATTCCTTGTCAAATAAAATTATTCATGCAAAACACTTCAATTATCTCAACCAAACGTATGTTGACAAACTTTCGTCAAACAAATGGTTGAGTATTGGAGAGTTGAGCGCAGAAATAGAAGGATTTATGCTTGCCATTCAAGATAGAGTCATTAATACTAAAAATTATAGGAAGCATATAATCAAAGATATAAATCAAATTGATGATTTATGTAGAAAATGTTTGGCTTTTCCGGAAACTATAGAACATATTATATCGGGATGTTCTATATTAGCGCCGTCCGAGTATACATTTAGGCACAATCAGGTTTTAAAAATAATCCACCAAAGTTTGGTAATTAAACATAACTTGATTGACTGCCGTTATATAGTACCATATTATGAATATGAACCAAATTCATTTTTAGAAAATGAATTTTATAAAATATATTATGATAAAACTATACTAACAGACAGAACAATTAGTCATAATAGACCTGATATAGTTTTACATGACAAAATTAAAAAAATAACTTATATCATTGATGTAGCTATTCCAAATTCCTGTAATATTCAAAAAACTGTTTCTGAAAAAATTAGAAAATACATAGATTTAGGAAATGAGATTAAAAGAATTTGGCATTCTCGGAATATAAAAATATTACCATTTGTTATTTCGGCTACTGGCATTATACCTAGGTCTCTGATTCAAAATTTAGGCGTATTAGATTTGTCAAAGAATTTATACATAAAAATGCAAAAATCGGTTATTTTAAATACATGTAGGATTACAAAAGATTTTTTAAATATTTATATTGAGGGATCAGTAGGATTTATAGGTTCAATTAGGAATTCCACAGAGCCGAACCCTCTGATGTGAAAATATCTGGAGTCGGTGAATTATTTTCCCATCTGGTCTCTGGTAGGTTGACATGTTGTTCTTGTATTGTTTTGTAATTATAATACATATAGTGCAATTGCATAACGTGGATTGACCAGATGATCATTTGGGAAGTGTGTGAAAGGGTTTAGTTTTTCCTGTGGGGAAAATTAAACCCGGACATTTAAAAATAGTGGCAATTCTGCTAATAACAATAATACTCGTTTTTTTTATAATAATCAATCTAAAAAGAATACTTCTAATGATTATAGAGAAAAGGAGATGTGTCATCCTGAACCGAATTCTACCAAGAACAATATTTATTGTTCTTTTTGTAAATTAAAAGGTCATTTACTATCGGATTGTAGGAAGAGAAAACAAAACAATTCCAATCCGAAAGTTGCTTCTGTTAAACATGGGGATTCAAAAAACTAGATGTGAGTCGCTCTGCTCACGCGCCTTCCTTTGCGCAGAGGAAGTGCGAGTGGCAGAGTTGGCTCCGTCAAGTTAATCAGTTCTTTCGGAATCGAGTTCTGAGATGGAGGTACCGCCGCCGAAGGATCCCGATTTTAACAGGCGATTTTCATGTTAAGGATATACTTAAATCAGATAGCATACCAGCTTAGTCGGCTATCATAAAGCATCTTCACAGGCGCTATCTTTAATTTAAACCTCTTCAATACAGCTCATTTCAGTTCAGCCTGATCATCATCATTTCAAATATTGCAAATAATAATACAGATAGGAAAGAACTTACCCCCACAGACCATAACCGTTAACTAAAGCTAAAGTAATCTGACTATTAACGCGGTCGTTTAGACGATGAGGGATCCTCCCGGTGACTAAGGTTGGTGCAACTGCCCACGTCCCACGGTGATGCGAGCTGACTATATTGGTGGCAGGAATCCTCTGGCCTCTGCAGCATGAGCAAATACTCCGGCGCGAGCAAATAAGGCTACTCCACGTCCCACGGTGGAGTAAGCTGGCGCGGATGGCAAACGTTGTCCTCTGCAGCATGAGCAAATACTCTGGCGCGAGCAAATAAGGCTACTCCACGTCCCACGGTGGAGTAAGCTGGCGCGGATGGCAAACGATGTCCTCTGCAGCATGGGCAAATACTCTGGCGCGAGCAAATAAGGCTACTCCACGTCCCACGGTGGAGTAAGCTGGCGCGGATGGCAAACGATGTCCTCTGCAGCATGAGCAAATACTCTGGCGCGAGCAAATAAGGCTACTCCACGTCCCACGGTGGAGTAAGCTGGCGCGGATGGCAAATAGACAGAGTCACGCACGTGTATCGTGAATTGATACACCAGGAGATTTCCTGGCGGAGATCGGGTAGAACATTATATTGGCCGGAAATCATACTAGCCCACGGTGTTTCTGGGACTAAAGGCAGGGGCGTTTACTGTCCAGTTTGAAATTTCCTATTCCTAAACAAAATACAATTCGGCCATTGTGTGAACACAACATTTATTTCCGGAGCGCGACTCGCGGGGTCGAAACCATAACGGGAACTCAAATAAACTTGTAACGGCACTATAATAACCGCCCGAACTTTACGGGAACTTCTCGAATCTCTGATTAGGCACCGATGCACTCCATCTTGCCCGATTATCTCCAAAAAACTCTCTCCACCTCCGGCGGGCCTTACGCCCGCCGGGGGATGTGCCACCATCACATTTCCGCTCCTCTCTGGTGTTGCCAGGATGAAAAACAATAGACAATGCTATCGTGCCGCCTCATAGATTCCAGTTCTTACTTAAAACGACAATTAACCTATGTTTTATACATAACATGGGTGGGGAAGTACCCGGCTATTCAGATCTAGCCACCAAACACGGCTAAAGCAACGTTTCAAATCTGAATAGTGGTCTTACACCACGGCGATACTGAGAGTATCTTCCACTCTGGAACGTGTCGCAAATATACTCTATATTATTTAAAAACGATTTAATTGTGAAATAACACAAATTAATCAAATAAAATTTATTTGATCCCGCGACATCAATGGGTGCATGTGAGAAATGCGAGCTGCATTATATTTAAAATTATTTTTTATTTATTTTATATATTTAATAATATTATTATGTATTTAATTTATAAAAACAGTTTATTTATAAACAAGTTCTGCTACTTATATCATTATTATTAGGCGTGACATCTGCTTCCTGCCTTGTGAAGGCATTATTAAACTGTGGTTAGGCCACTTACAGACGATATACTCGTATTTTATTATTTCTGGATATTCACTTAATATGTTAAAAAAACTTATTGCTTTTATTTGTATTCTATAGCCTTATTGATTTCCGAGTAAAATGTCGGAAATTATTAATGGTTATTACTCTTATTACCCTCTTAAAGTTTCCCCAATTACAGGTTACAATGTTAAGTGAGTTATTCCCAAATGATGACCTGCTTAATTATAAGTAAACTGTTTTTATAAATTTAATAATTATGTTATTGAATAAACAAAAGAAATTAAAATGGGAGAATTTCAATTTCACAGCAACTCGCCGTGCTAGTCGCCGCGGCCGCGCCGGCGCTTTTCATTTGCCATGGTTGCACCTCACAACCTGTCGGTTTTCGAGTTAATTTGCGATATGCCCGAGCAGGAAAATATCGATTTTGTTCAGGAGGTTGATAAATTTTTATTATTATTATTATTGATGGATAGATAGAAGGTTGCTACTTAATAAATTATAAAGTTGAGTTGCGCCGTGAGAGAAGGTTTTTTTAAGTTGCCAACCAGTTTTAGTTTGGTTTCGGTTTCTCCATCAGCGAAGGACCTAAATTAAATCAGAAAACCTCGTCAAACCCGTTATTACATTGAAAAAAAACAGCGGTCATACTAAAAGTATGAGGTGTACGACAATTATTGTCTACAATCTACAATACAACCGTGAAGGTCACTAATTATACGTAAGTAATGTATTTTCGAAACAATTGAGTGAGTACCTAATGTAATTAAGAAATATCCTAAAACTTTAAAATATTAAAATTATTTACTTTGCTCTGTCAGTGTTGCGATATGGTATGATCGCATGTGGGAGCATTTATCAAACTAACTTGTATCCGGTATTAATAACACAAAAAATTATTATTAAAGTTATTCTTAAAAAACGAAGGGATTTTCCGACCAGTACTTTTTGATAAATTTAAGGTCCTATCGGTTTTAAAACTTAAAAAAAAAAATCGATTCTAAAAGTTTTTAAAGAATCTGAACTGTCCTTAATACGAAGGACGAGTTGTTTAAAAAAAATATGAATTCATCAAATATTTTAAGTTCATTTTCAAATTTTGTGAAGGTTCTATTCAAGTTCTATCGCCCTAGTCCTTAGTGTAAGACCACCATTCAGAATTGAAACGTTGCTTGAAATGGCTTTAGCCGTGTTTGGTGACCAGATCTGAATAGCCAGGTACTTCCCCACACTCCTCTTCCCATCCCTTTCCCTCCACACTACCTTCAGCCACAACTACTCCAATTGGGGATGCCATAGTCTCACTGGCTCCAGACGGGAGCAGCAGGGATACTTGTGAGTTATTCACACAAAAAATAAATAAATATATTATTTTGTGCACCTTTTTATTTAAAGATATTAAAAAATAAAAATTTTAATATCCGATAATCCGATGAATCCATCTCTCGGCCTTTGTAATTTCTAACAAATCAAAATCGTGCGTCAAAAAAAAATTATGTTTTCAGAAGTACCTACTTGTGATGAAAATTAAACTGGTTTTTTGTCATCCGAACATGTTTTATTTGTTTATTCAAGGTTATTATTTTTTTTAATTGAATGTTCCCACAGCCCTGTAAGAATATTATTACCATTGATATAATTCATAGAAAATAAATGAAACATCCGAATTAACATGAATTTAAACGGATATCCGGTAACTATCCGGCCGGATACCGGATATTCAAAACTACGACAATTTCCTATAATAAAATGCAATACATTAATCTTTGTGAGGTAAATATCAATAAAATGGCTTAGGGAACGTACCCATACTACGTGACCAACTTTTTGCAATTTTTAACCCCCCCCCCCCCCCCCCCCGGTGACCAAAAACCTAAGCAACCCGCCGCTTATTTGTATGGAGCGTGACATTTTGAAGACCCCCCCCCCCTAAACGTGTCACGTAGTATGGGTACGTTCCCTTATAATTGTGACGGCTTTTATTTAAAGTCGAAAAAGTTACAAAAAAGCCATAAGGCCTTCCAAAAAACTAAAATTTTATTCTGAGATATTCACTCTAATGATAAATACATAAATAGTAAATATCTAAACTAAAAACTTTTAGTAAAAACTTACAACAACCTCGCAGAGTAGCCAAAACTTAAATTAACATGATTAACTAATCAGTAATCACAATCGCACCTGTGCGGCGCTAAACTCGTCACGACATACAACGAGACAATGGGCCGAATATCCGGCCGCCGGATACCCGGCCTCACAGCTCGCCGGATATCCGGTATCCGGCCAAACAACTATCCGTTTCATCTCTAATGAAGAGTGATGAATGATGAACAAACATAAAATTACATTTTAATGCCTGCTTATTATTTAGGTTAAAGTTTAATACTTACAACTTCGTGTTTTAAAAAATCCATGTTTATTGTATCCATAGTGTTGGCAATATAATTCCATCTACATTGTTGGCGATTTACTTGCTGATCACTTCCACCACGTCACAGAACTTAAATTAATTATTTTTTCAATTCGTCACTATTATCTTCACTTGTCACTAAATTGAATCTGTTTGTCATTTTAATAACGTATGTTATCACGTCGCACTTTATGTTATATTAAATAATAAATAAGAATAATTTGTTTAAATAATAACTCGTTCATTTACTTGTAATCTCTTGCGTTGACATCATCGACATTAGCTGCTTTATAAATTTTATCTGTTGTTTGTTTCGACATGAGGCCTGCAGACAACTATCTCACCTAAGATCTTGAAACATAATTAGTGTGATCTTGTGAACGAATTGAATTCTTTGAATAATTAAACAGGAAGGTTGGGGTTACAGTCAGTAATTTTATCATTGTGTCCTTTTTTTAAATACTTGCTGAAGAATTGCCTCGACAGGCAGAGGTCACCTTACTAATTCCGCGATACGCTTTTAAAACAACAAACTTGGCTTTATTTTTTGGGAAGTGGGAAATCACCACAAAATCTGGGGAAATTTTGAACTCAGCATTTTAACCAAAACATGTTTTCTACATGGTGTGAAAATTTATTGACATTATTACTAAACAATAATGGTTAAAAATTAATATCGATATGATTTTTAACACTGGTAACATGGAAGATACTATTATAATATTAAATAATCATTTTTTTAGTAAAATAAACTTCTATGTATGTATAGTATAAGACGTATAACGTATACATTGTGTACGTATACATTGTATACGTTATACGTCTTTTGGTGAAAATTAAATAAAGGTTTTTTAACACTGACAAGTAAATATTATGTTATTAATATCTTTTTTATGTGAAACCGCACAAGAGTCCCAACTTCTCCCAATCGTCTGGAGCCAGTGATACTATGGCATCATCAATTGGGATATGTTGAGATGGCGAAGGTAGTGGAGAGGGGAAGGAGGTTGGGAGGAGTAAGGTGAGTGAAGCACCTGACCATTCCGATCTGGTCAACAAACACGGCCAACGCCATTTCAAGGAACGTTTTAATTCTGATTGACGGTCTCCACTCTGGAACGTTCCTCAAATATACTATATAGATATTATTTTTTTATTAATAAATTGTGAAATAACACAAATTAATTAAATAGATTTTTTTTGTTATTAGTTTTTGGGGTATTATGCCGTGTTGCGCTACCGCCTTCTTTAGCCAACGTTTCGGAGGACAGCGTTGCAGTGTCCATCACCAGGGCAGATGTGTAATCATCCGTTAAAAAACTAATAACAAAAATATTTTTGGCCGTGAAAATCTAAAATCGTATCTAATGAAATAGAATTTACTTGCTCACTCCGGGATTTAAACCCGCGACCTCCGGATTGCTAGTCGAGGATTTTACCCTCGACCACGGAGGCCGTTTTGTCTAAATATTAAAACAATTATTTTGTTCATAAGGGGACTTCTCAGGTTTTATATAATGTTTTTTTGTGTATTACATGATGTCATATTATTTGTCGGTGAACTCGTCATTCTTTTTTTTTCGAGTATTTCTGGCTTTCACCCTTCAAGGGTGTTTGTTTTAGGCCATCATTTAAAATTACAGAGAAAGGAAAGGTGAATTTATATATTAATTTTGTTTAAATGGGTAAATTTCAGAATTATATGGAAGATCGGATTCGAATTCAGACTTAGAAGAGTTGAAATGTTGAATGGAGGGGAGGCTATTTTAGATAACGTTTGATAGAAGAGAGGATAGTTATTCTTCTGAGAATTTTTTTTTATACGTATCTACTTGTTTAAACTTGTTTTCCGTTTTGTATATTTCATGAAAGTATGAAGCATAAGTCATTTATTTTGCCGTCCTTTATTTCTAGTTCACCGCCTTTTTTATTCTTGTCCTGTATTATGATAAAAAAAACAGCGTTTTTTTTTACTACACAACCTCCTTAGCAATGAAAAACTCAATTATATTAATTTCAGCTGATGACAAAATCAGTTCTCTTTTCACGCTATGAATTGCACAAAGACGCGTGTTTATTTGAATTTTGGATGTTTAAATAAAAAGCGATCGTCATTGTTTGTCTGAATGTGGTGGGGGTGCGGGTTGTGAAAAACCAGCAACATCGGGTTTTGAAATTAAGAAGCCTTGAAATGAACAGTGCTCTTCAATCTTTTTACACGGATGAAAATAGGAAAAATAATTAGATTTAGTATTACCGAATTACGTATTTGTGCATATTATAGGCCCTTATGGTATAAGTGTTTTTGGAATTAGTTATTATTATTTACAAGTCTTTAGTTAACGATTTTAAGAAATGTTTAGAAATCAAATAGTAAGCAAATGATAGCAAGTAGAACGAATCTTTTGTTACCCGAAAGTGCCTAAAAACTTAAAGGAAAGACATACCAGACCCGGGAAAGATATATTAGACACGCGATAATGTATGGCTCCGAATGCTGAACTATGTACAACTCCTTCCCCAGGCAACATGGAAACACCAGAAATGCGAATGCTTAGATGGTCGGCACGAGTATCACTAAAAGATAGGATTAAAAGTTCACGCATTCGTCATAGCCTGGGTGTCACAGACATAAACAGTAAAAACAGTAAGCTGGAGGAACGACAGTTGAGATGGTATAGGCACATAATAAGGAGACCACCAGACCACACATGAAGCAGGTAATGTCTATGGAGCTTCATCGACGGTCATCGAGAGGAAGATAAAAGAACTCCTGGATGACTCAAAGCTCCGAAATATTACAGAGAAACGACCTGGATGAAAGCGATACCCAGAACCGTACCTGAGAACGAAAAGAGCCGACCCCAACAGCCTTCCTAGGTGAGTTGGGATAGTTAGTGCAAGGAAGAAGAATAAAGTCTTAATTTTATCAGAAAGCATTCAAGTCACCGAAATGAAAGCGGAAAAAACCTACTACTTACTTTAACGACCAAAGTACTTTTAAAATTACGGCCTATTTAATTGACGATGTAAAATTTTTTTAAATTTCCACAGCGACAAAATTCAAAATCAAATTGGTGTGTCATTTGCCTGATGCGATTTTTACGCTCTCTGAATAATTAAAAATTAAGTAAGTAACTAAATATCTTTTTTTATATAAAATCTTTTTCCATGACCTCTGCAATACATTATAGATTGATCATGGAGTAAATTGTACAAACCACGCCGAAACGCAAATTATATGAAATTCCCTCGATAGAAAAAAATCGCAAGGTATGCTCCAAAAATTATTAAAAACAAGTCTGTTTTTATTATTTTATAAATTATATTTGTGAAAAAATTCACAATGTTTTTTTAAATGATACTTAAAATGCTCCCCGCGAGGTTTTTGCTCTATTTTAAACGAGTCGTGTTTTATTAAACATTTTCGCAATTTTCGCATCTATTTTGTCGCTGTAAATGTTAGCGCGCTCCTCTGACATTCGAAATTTCGTACCTCTCCATCTTTATCTTTTCGAGCTCGGTTGCGGAGCCTTAAGAGGTTTGAAACCACTGACTAAGAACAAAAGCGTGATTTCTTAGTCATGAAGACAAGTGGGCTACGCCGATTTACGGTAATACTTCTATGTGAAGGAATGTTAGATTTTAACATTTACACTATTCTAAAGCGGAGCCTAGAGTGCACTTAGACGAGACTCTTTACAGGTTGCTTGTTTACAATTCGTTTCTATTATATTCGTGCCAATTTCTTTGGGAGGCATCGCGTATTGGGACATTGCACGTAAAAGTGGTTAACCTTGGCTCCGATGCAAAGTTACCATGTCTTTCAATCAAAAACAAGGTCGAGCAATTGAGTTAATCATCGTGGTATTGGATTAAATAAAGGTTTGGCGTATATCCCTAATATGTTTGTAAGTGTATTATTTTATGATCGATAAACAATTAAATGCACGTTTTCAAACAAGCTCATAGGAATTTAAGGCGCCGCTATCCGCATTTCTACCGATTTCTTACATATATCTCCCTTAAACATAAGTTTTAAGCTCTTAAAAAATATATATATTATTTTTGAAGATAATATCTAGACGCGTTCCACGCCGAAACGCAAATTATATAAAACTCCCTCGATAGAAAAAAATCGCAAAGTTTGCTCCGAAAATTATTATAACCACGTTTTTTTCAGTTATTTTACAAGTTATAGTTGTGAAAAAAATCACAATGTTTCTTTAAATGATACTTTCCACGACATTTTTGCTGTATTTTAAACGAGTCGTGTTTTATTAAACATTGTCGCAACTTTCGCTTCGGTTAGCGCGCTCCTCTAACATTTGTAATTTCATATCTCTTTGTCTCCTTTTTTCGTGCCCGGTTGCGTCGTCTTACAGTTTAAAAAAACTGAATTTTAGTATTTATTTTCAAAAGTTAGATCTTGTGGTGGTCATTGACTTCTTCTCTGCGGTTGCATTGTGTAATATCTAAATACTCGTACCAGATAGTATACATAGTACCCGCCAAACTTTAAAATTCATTCTCGCGCAGTTACTGACTTTACAATGAACGTAAGCGAAAGAGAAAGATTAGTAAAAACATACGTGCGACAAAGAAAGGGGCATGCCACTTTTTTAATCTTAAACTCGCCTATTGCTATGATCAACGTCAGGCTAGATTTAAAGTTTGACGTGTACTATACATCTGGAAATATACGCACCTTGTTACACACTCATACCGCAAAGCTTTGTTGGGTAGTTATTCATTAGTTTTTTCGTTATTTCTTATTTGAATAACGCACAAGAGTCCCAACTGCTCCCAACCGTCTGGAGCCAGTGTAATTAGGGTATCCTGTGACGCTGAAGGTAGTGGGGAGGGTAAGAGGTGGGGAAGTACCTGGCTATTCAAATCTAGTCAAAAAAGATAAAGCCATTTCAATCAACTTTCAATTCTGAATGGCGGTCTAACACCAGGGCGATACTGAGGGTATCTTCCACTCTGGAACGTGCCGCAATTATACTACAAATTATTTTTTTTTAAATAATAAATTGCGCAATATCACAAATTAATTAAATAAAATTTCCTTGCACTCGCAGGGATTTGAACCGCGACTTTCGGATTGCTAGTTGAGAGCCTTACCCCTCGACCATGGAGGCCGTCAATGTCAATGATAATCTAAGAAAATATATTAATGAAGTTTCATCAAAGCAATTCTATAATATAATCAACTACAAGTACCATATATCAAATCAAATTTTGCAAAAAAACATGAATCTTACTTGGCACCATATATATTCAATAAGTTTGTAGCCCAAACAAAGACCTACTTCGCATCTAATAATTTGAACTGGGTTTTCAAAAGATTTTTAAACTGGTTGAATGTCAAGGAAAGAAGAGAGATAAGTAATATTCTTAATATCTAATATTATATATTTTCTATTTACTACTCTGTTTTTAAATTCTGATTTTCCTCTTATTTTTTATTATTATTTTTACTATAATATATATGTTTCTTTTTTTTCTTTGTTTTACCACTTATTTGCTTTTATGTAATTAGAAATTGTTAGTTACCAGCCTCAGAACAGACTTTGTCTAGTGAGGAGGGTAAGGAAAAAAAAAAATCATGTTGTACATAACTAATAGGTAATAAATAAACTCCCGGGCTGCCGGCACTGAATTGATATAAAAAATATTTATTTTAAAAATTGTCTAATGCAATCGTAACTCACTTTTATGAGTACTGCTCGTGTTCGGATAACAAATTGGCCACTTTCACATGTCCTCGAGTGGGAAGAAATACTAATTGTAAAGATGCGTGTTGTAATTTTAAAAGTAAGAAAATTATCATATATATTTTCATGAATAATCGATCACCTCCCAAAGTTTCGCTGTATGAGCGTGGGAACAAGGTGATCGTTCATCTACTAGATTCCGGAGTTGATTTACCTTATAATTTATAATGAAGAATGTGCTCACTTGCCTTGTTCAACTCCTTCCCATCCCCAGCAGTTATTTCGTGATTATTCAATCTATACATGGATAATTGTGTGCAAGAATTGAAAGGGATGGGATCGGATATTAATCTTAAAGTATCTTGCCTGTTTTTTTTTTTTTACAAGTATACCGCACAAGAGTCCCAACTGCTCCCGTCTGGAGCCAGTGGGACTATGGCATCCCCAATTGGGGTATGTTGTGAGGCTGATGGTAGTGGGGAGGGGAAGGAGATAGGGAAGAGGAAGGTGAGGAAGTACCTGGCTATTCAGATCTGGTCACCAAACACGGCTAAAGCCATTTCAAACAACGTTTCAATTCTGAATGGTGGTCTCACACCAGGGCGATACTGAGAGTATCTTCCACTCTGGAACGTGCAGCAAATATACTATATAATTTTTTTAAATGAATAATTGTGAAATAACACAAATTAATCAAATAAAATTTATTTGCCACTTGCCACGCCGGGATTCGATCCCGCGACCTTCGGAGTGCCAGTCAAGAACCTTACCACTGGACTACGCCGTTGTATGCTGATGATGCGGTGCTGATTTCTAAAAGTATGGAAAAATGCATGAAGATCTACAGTCTCTCGTGTCTAGGATGAACGAAGTAGGTATGTATGAAGAATGAGTTAATGATGAATGTAAGTAAGTCTAAAGTCATGGTATTTGAAATAGAGAGTACGAAGACAATGTGCAACATAGTTGTGAATGATGAAAACTTGGAGCAGGTGGATGAGATTTTGTATTTAGGAAGTATGTTTACGAGAGATGGGAAGGCTGATAGAGATATTGAAAGAAGGGTAAAAAATTGTCCAAAGAAGCGAAGCTAGCTGTCCACAAAGGAGTACTGGTACCTACCCTGATGTATGGCAGTGAGGCATGGAACTGGCAGAGGAAGGATGAAAGTAAATTGAATGCAGAAGAAATGAGATCCCTGGGGGGTATGTGTGGAAAAACCATGATATCCAAACGAAACGTGGACATCCACAAAGAAGCGTAATGTGTAAGATTAATTGGGCATGTAGAACGAATGAACGAGGAAAGGAGTATAAGGAGACTATATGACGCAAATGCGAATGGCGGAAGAAGTCGGGGACGCCCGAGGAAGTCATGGCACGACCAAGTGAATGAGATACTTGAGTCAGGCCATGTCAAGAGTCAAAATAATAAAAGAGCATGTATGAGACGATGTGTGAATGTGAACGAGGCAAGGAGTGTACGCCAATACCGAGTTGTTTGGCGGTCCGTCCTCTCTGCCTACCGCTGCGAGGAAACGGCGTGATGGTTAATTAGTTAAAAAAAACTCTGCTTTCGGACATGGGTACTCCTGACTGGATGGTATCAAAATGAATATGATGCCGAATTTCCAAATAGTAACCATGTAGTAAACAGCACGAATAGCAATTGAACAGCTCACAAATAATTTTCGTTTGCTCCTGCCACCAGTGTAGGATTTTTACTGCCCATTTCGCTTGCCAAAGTTGCGGTTATCTTTCTATTATTGAAAGCTATCGAAGTTTGAATACTCACTGAGGAACGGCTGCGCGGCCTTTTTCATACTATACTTAAATTTGGATTTGAGGCCAAAGTACTCGACCTAACTGAATAATATTTTTTTTAATCAAAAGTTGTAGCAAATATCTAGTGCGGATATGTTCTACTTTATTTTTTTTTATTATTTACCCTCACACCGTTTAGATAATAATTTAAATAATAAATAAATAAAGTAGAACATATCCGTACTAGATATTTGCTACAACTTTTGATTAAAAAAAATAATTATTAAGTTAGGTCGAGTATTTTGCGCAGCCGCCGTTCCTCAGCGAGTGTTCAAACTTCGATAGCTTTCAATAATAGAAAGATAACCGCAACTTTGGCAAGCGAACTGGGCAGTTTATTTTTTTTTAAATCATACATTCTGTTTCTGTAGACCAGGGGTGCTAACGGTCGATCGCGGGTGCTTTTTGAGTCGATCTCGAGAAAAAATTGCACACAGTTTTTGTTTCATTGATCCTCAATTAGGCCTCAATAAGACTGCACATTTTTCATGCCTTTTTGTTTATTATTTATTTGTATCTTATATTTGTCAATGGTAGCGCCTTTTTTTGTTGTTCACTCTATCCTCATCTATGGTATGTGAAAAAAAGTCATATTGCATATTCATGGTGAAATATTGTCGAAAATTGCCCCCTTAAAAGCCCGAAGTTATCGATCTAGTTTCTATTGTGTGGATTGGTTTATTTACGAGTCAGTCAGTCCGAGTTGTAACTGAAGGCGATACGAAGTTTATTAATAAATAATACAAAATGCGGTGAAGAGAAGTTTTCGTTTCGAAAACGTTTCATTTTAATAACGATTGGGAGGAATAATTGCACAATATTACAAAATTTCACAATGAATAATAATAATATCTTGTAAAAATTTTAACCCGTTTCAATTCGTATTTTTGTCGCACCTGCGTTTTGGACACGCGAATGTTGTTTTCCATGACTAAGTTTCTGCGTTGTATTCTCGAATGCATGTACGAAAGAAGTTCATCAGAAAATCATCAAAATTATACTGTTGGTTTAATACCTATTACAATCTGTGCACAGTTGAAACATTTTTATGTGAAATGTGAATCTTATGTAGACGTCATCAATCCAGCCTGCCTCATCAACCAGTGAGTTTTACGCTTCCTTATTTCCTACCTTCTAAGAAAGTTCCTTACTTACACCATTTTTACATACATACATTATGTATGTGCTGCCAGAATCAAAGAGAAACCATTTTCATATTCTGAGTGTAGTTTAAGTTCGCCGCACACAGATTTAATTTAAACCAATTTCGTGTTCAGAATGTAAAATTCCAGTTCTTATATCGAAGTACAGTTATAAAATTCTGGTTGCAGACTGTGTATGTGCAGCAGAATCAAATAAAAACAAAAAATTGGAATTCTACGCAACCCCCCCCCCCCCCTCCCGGCGCTTGAAAAATCTGCGATTGAGTCGATCGATCGTAGTCTAATAATATTGTGGTAGATCGCCAGCAGTTCAAGTTTGAACTTTTGAACTGCTGCAGACCTATAATTATGATTTTTTTATTATGAAATAACACCAAATAGATCTTTCAGAATACAACTTTTTTTAATTCTTTAATAACAGAAATTAATTAATTTAAAATTTTTTCATAAAAAAATCCTACCAAAATGCACGTCGTTAATTACACACTTATTTTCTCAGAAATATTTCGACGTCAGATCGAACGAGAGAAAAAAACATAGAATGATGACATATTTAATCATTTTTCTTTTACTTAATTTAAAAATTCCATGAATGGGTAATATGATGTAAATTTTATTAAAAAACCAGTTAGTTGAATTGAATGACAACTGTAATACACTGATTGGATAGGGAATAACCTAGAATGAATTCCGTTGAAATGAAATAAAAATTAAATTGAAGTGATGAAAACTATAAAATACAATGTTTGAAAGATGATTAAATTGAATTAAAAGATTAAGAGTGGGTACGTGTGAAAACAATACGAACACAAATAAGAAAATTATCATAAATTGACTACAAGTATTCCTCACCAGAAATTTCAACGATTTGTCCAGTGTTTTTCCAATTGACGTCGGAAAAAAAATGATCTCATTTATTTGAGCGTAGATACAAAACATAAAAACTGTATTACAGTATCATCAACAAAATTAATTATTCATGTACATTAAACTAATTATCGTTAAAGTGCCGACATCAAACAAAGGAGCTTCCACATTGAATACAAGCTAATTATGGAAGGGGCTAGCGTGATTCCGCAGATATAAAATACAATCAAATGATACAGATTATACGGAATAATTACAGTGTTTGCGGAAACTGGATAAAGTGTAGTTTCACAAAGAGGTAGAACAGAGCCGTCTAAAGTAAACAGCCAAAACTAATGTAAACAAAGCGCGGCTAATAATATTGCGCACCTCATTATTTGATAAACAAACCCCGGACAAGTTTAGTATTCAAGCAGAATACTGAACATATCAATCCTAGAAGTGTGATTTTTTAATGTTCTTACTGCACAAGAGTCCCAACTGCTCCCAACCATCTGAAGACAATGGTATCACGACATCCCCATAGAAAAAAGAAGAACACTAGAACCGCTGATTTGATCTGTCTGTCTCTCTTAAGAGGAATATAAACGCTAGAAATATTTCGATTCTCATGCCTGCAAATTTTTAAATCGAGCGTCTTATTTGCATGAGGCAAGTAAGCGAAAAAGTGGTTTTTATTTATTTTGTGCATAATTTTATAAGAACAAAAAAAGTTAGAACAAAACCTCAAAAATAGCCTTAGCCATAAAGGGGTATTTTTTAAAAATTGTTTCTTGTATTGCTTCATAGTTAAGTAATGAAAAAACACATTTATAGTGGTTTGCGCTTATATTTTTGTTATGTAAATAATAATTTTATTGTAATTCCGATACATAGAAAAGCTAGTAAAAGCTTAAATTTATCCGTAGCATATTTTTTGATGTTCATTCTGTAAGTTGATTCGTCGTAAAGATTAATCTCAATAGGATTTCAAGTATAATTTCATCTTAAGCCCGATCTTCTGCGACCTCTGACACATATATTTGCTTACACATTCGCATACTATAAATTTTGGCAATGGGGAAGTGGCCTCGCATATATTTGAAAGCGTCTGCAGTAAGGCATTGCCGATGTTTATAGTAATGTGTACGCAAGTAAATGTCTGTGTCTGAGGTCGCAGGAAACCGGGCTATGTCACTTGCCTGACATCGTATATCGCTTTCCCACTCGAATTTCATAGATATGGTGGTCACTGTTCTGCATATTAAGGGAAGGGAAGGAGATGAGGAATTGGGAATCATTATAAAAGTAAAATTTTGCTTGTGCATTGATGGAGGACTTAGCTGGCAGAGGACTTGATTCACAATTCCCGTGTGAGCAACCGGACGCATTTAAAAACTGGTCACTAACCGCTCAAAATACTTAAGTAGCTTTTTTTAAATGCAAACATGCACATTATGTAAATATGCATACATAAAAATATGGTCATACAAATATTATAATTCGATGTCTAGTAATTATACGTATTATCATAATAGGATCATCTTCACAAAATGTCGTAACAGAGTTAACCGGTCCGGTGATCATTACATTAGTGAGAGAATCATAATATTAAAACGATTCCACCAACAAATACCAGCTTCAAAAATATAAATATTATTAGCGACATTAAAAAATGCATGAACGCACAATGTTGTTTCCCAAAATATTATCACGTGGGAGAACCGGACTTTAGGTTCGCATTAATTATTTATTTACTTTTGGCAGAAGTACCTTTAAATTCACAGAATAATAAATTTATTACACAAGGATTTTGGAACGGCTGCGCGACCCTTTTGAACAAGATTTAAATTTGGATTTGAGGTCAAAATACTTAACGAGGCGAATAATTAATGTTTTTAATCAAAGGAATAGCAAATATCTAGTACGGATAACTGCTACTTTATTTATTTTCGTTTTATGTTATTATCAGGCCTATAAAGGATTCAATTTTTCACGATTTTAGAGGCAACTTTGACAATTTTTTGTGAGTTAATGGTAATTATTTAGAAAATAATCTCGCCCAACATACTACGTAAATGTAAAATAAAACATTCTAAAAAGGGCGTTTTTTGGACCGAAATTTAAAATTTATATGCGATAAATGTTCCTGTGCAAATCGGTTGTTTTTTATTTAAAATTTAAGCCCATCAAAATGCCTTTCTTAACAATTCCTACATACTTTTCATTTTATATTTACGTAGTTACGTGGGGCAGGGCAAAATGATTTATAAATAATTATCATAATAAGGAACTCCAGTCCAATTTTTTTTAATGAATAATGGCATTCTAACTCAAATAACTACATTTTTATTTTTAGAGTTAGTTTTAAAAGTGAAAATAATTGTCAAAGTTTTAATTTTTCAATATCCCCAAAAAACCACCGTATGTGTAGTGAATCGTGTGACGTCATCACTCCCGAAAAGTTATTTTTATTTTCCACGGGTGTTTTCATTTTGTATGACAGTTATACGGAAAAAGGTATGATACTATTCGAAAAGTTAAAACATTATTTAGGTGAAATTATTTATTTGTTATGTTATATTTATTATATTATTATGGTTTTTTTAACATTATTACGGCAGAATGGTATAAAAATTGTTTGAAATTGTAATTTTTTTGGCTTTTAAGAATCGAAATCAATATTAATGGAAACCGAAGCTCCGATCTGATAATAGTAGGGGAGCCCAAGCGGGGATTTTGGGATTTACTCAATCCCGTTGTGTGGACCTATTGGACTGTGGACCTGTTGGGGCACCCTTTTAGCCTCTTGGTCTGCCCTACTATAAGATCGCGCAATCAGCTGTTCGACTGGCGCCATTTTGAAATTCGGAGTTCGAAGTATTCTCCCTAGAAGTAGCTTTACTATTTTTTTTTGTACAGTTATTTTTAAATATTTTCAATAATAGAGATGAACTAATATCTAAGAGATACCTTTATTTTTGAAACTGAATTATTTAGGCCTAAATAATGTTTCAATAAACACAACAACTAAATCTCTATAAACAGTACGTAAATAAACGGATAAGATGAAATGTTGTTAATACGATGGCTTGTGTTATACCTACATTCCCATGCAATGACTTTACGGTGATCAGTGACGTCACCACGAAACATTTTAATAATACCAATTTGACGGCGTGTTTCAATGAGACGATTAAAAATGGACTATTTAATATTTTTTTCAAAACTGCGTTTAATATTGTTGCATAAAACTTTTGTATTAAGAATCAGCGTTTATTGGTCTGTATTTCTATATGAACATATTTTTTTAAAGTCATAATATTTTTCGCTGGAGTTCCTTATTGTCAAAGTACCTCTAAAATCATGGAAAATAATAAGTAACGGTGAAAATATATATATTTTTAAATATGAATTTTAATTAGACCCGAAGGATTTTAACCAGCGATTCTTGACGATACTTTTTTTCATTTATACTCCAAAAATGCTCAATCAGAAATCGTTGGTTGAAATCCTTCGGGTACCCGAAGGATTCCATCCAACGATAATAAAGAACTTTCTTTTCGCTCTCCTGAATAATTAACATTTTTCCTTTACAGCATTTCAAATTTCCATGTTTGATATATTACATAACATTATATTAATTTACTTTCTATAAAAACCTCGTTAAATAGAAACATATTTCTTCGTCATACTAGATAATTTATATATTTTTGTTTCTGCTTTTCTATATCTGTTATAGGTACGAGTGTTTATATTTTTAACAAACTTGTTTTGGAATGAAGTGTCACCGTCTGTTTAAATATCCAATTCATAGAGCGTTTTTATAATTCCGAGGATGAGATAAACGATGTACCTACACATGTCTGCTTCCTCCAAAGGAAAAATAATAATCATTTGCTTGCATTTCCCTCACTCGTATTAAAGAAATGAGATGTCGCGTTCCATTGCCGTCGCCGCGCTGCTGCCGCGCGTGTGCATTATACATATAAGACGCTAAAGAAAGGCAATGAACATTGCTTATCACAATAATGCTGCAGCTTTTTCTTGCACGTAATAAGGGTGAGACAAAAGATGAGACACACAATGCACGTGTGTCTGTTTCCTCCAAAGGAAAAAGTAATACTTTTGTGGAAACAGACATTTGTACATTTTGTGTCACCATTAATTAATGTGTAAGAAAGAGTCGCAGCATTATTGCGATAAGGAACTTATGTTTATTGCCTTTTTGTACCTTCGCCGTCCCGTAAACGTGGGAATACTAAAAGCGCCTATTCGTTTGATATCAGCTTTCAGTTCTAAAAGAATTTGTAGGCAAAACCAGTTTCGCTTTCTTTGTATATATATATACCTACGTATTATTTGAAACATTGGAGTGTGCGCCAATTTTGAAATACGGATTAAGATGAATATATAGGTGAAATCCTATTTAGATACTATTTTGATTAATCTTTACGACGAATCGGCTTACAGTATGAATATCAAAAAATATGCTACGGATAAATCAAAGCTTTTATTAGCTTTTCTATGTATTGGAATTACAATAAAATTATTATTTACGTAACAAAAAATATAAGCGTAAACCACCAAAAAAAATGTTTTTTCATGACTTAACTATAAAGTAATGCAAGAAACAATTTTTTTAAATACCCCTTTTTGAATAAGACTATTTTTAAGGTTTTCCTTGTTCTAACTTTTTTTCGTTCTTATAAAATTATGCACAAAATAAATTAAAACCACTTTTTCGCTTACTAGCCTCGTGCAAAAAGACGCTCGATTTTAAAATTTTGCAGGCATGAGATTCGAAATATTTCTATCGTTTATATTCCTCTTAAACCAAATTTTATTATTTAAGGCCGTACACAACCCTAATAATTTTTGTTTGCTCAAAACTCACATTTTAATCATTTCTAGAGAATTTGTAACTATAATAACTTTTTTTATTTCTATGCCGCCCAAGGGATGCGTGTTATTTATATTTTAGATTAATAAAAACAGTACCTTACCATTAATATATTTTACGTACAACGATTTTAAAACTTTATAACCCGTTTTTTAACTATAAAGTTAGCGGTAAGCACCAGATTTTATTTTTCTAGATGATGAATTAATAACTTCGGGAGGACCACATGGAGACACATTTTAAAT